>OX638076.1:5596408-6796408 GCA_951804385.1 Trifolium dubium | reverse complement strand
AGAGTTAAAGTAGCTAAATTATATTATACTCCTTCTATTCATATCTTTAGGTATTTTGATATTTTATGCTTCATTTTTTTGGTTAGATATTTAGGGGGATTATTAATTGTTTTCATGAGCCTCTTGATCATGTCTGAGTTTGATGCTATTTTGAATTCGTACAAGCTCTTTTTTAGTTCTTTTACAAATTATGATGTTAGTTTTGTTAAGCTGTTATCAAATGATGTAGATTTCTTATCAAAAAGAAATGAAAGTAAATAATGCTCACTCATTTTTAGAAGGGAGACAATTTACAACCGATATATAACATTGGTTCATACTTAATTACACATGTTTCATATTTCATGTAAATTCTATTACTAGAAAGCTTATCAAGTATAATACTAATTGTATTTAGAGATATATTTCCACTAAAATTGGTCCTTATTCAAACTTAAAAATAAGGCTTAATTGCAGTTTAGGTGCCCTTATTTTCACTATTTTGCAGAATTAGTCTCCCTGTTTTAGACAAAGTAGTTGATGGAAGTTCATAAGTTCATATTTTTTTTTACAATTTCATTGATATTGATATTTTCTCATCATTAGATCATATATCACATTGTTTAAAACATATCACATGATCAATTTATAGTTAAAGAAATAGGATGGGAGACCAAAAGTGTCAAATTTTAAAAATAGAGGGACCAATTCTACCAAATGGTGAAAATAGGGGTACCAAAACAGCAATTAAGTCAAAAATTAAATAAATATAGACTCTATACTCAAAAGGTAATAATTTTCCAAGAAGCACAACAAAATCAAAACAGAAAAAATAATATACTTTAGGCAAGTAACATAATTTTCCTTTAATTGGCTGAGGCAATATTATACAGCAACAAGTACAATAAAGTTACATATCATCGGTTGGTTCAATTTTGGCGAAAACCTATAAGCCTAAAATTTCTCCCTGCATAACAATTGTGAGAATACAGGAAAATTGTACAGATAAGTACAAGTATGATATACATGTGCAACCAGTAGCTCAACCATTTCCCCTGTTTATTCCCCCTTCAAAAGCTCAATGGTGTTCCAGCAGAATATTCATATTGTAGCATCTAGCTTCCTGTGCCCAATGCAACAAATCTTTATGGCAATTGCAAAAAGTGATGTCCACAAGGATGAAGGTAAATCATTCAAATATGGGGGTTATGAATTGTCATGAATAAGCTCTGGTTTCCCACTGTTGACTCCAAATCTATCTTCACTTGATCTCTTTCACCATAACCTAAACATGGAGACATAGTATTTCAACATTATTGCAAATATAGAAGAGTTATCCAACAGTATTTAGTTCAAAACTTCAAATATGCAAAAAGGTAGAACAGTGATGACAGGAACTAAAGCGAGCAGAGACTTAGTTTTATTAATAATATATTTGCCATTCAAAAAAAAAAAAGGAAGATAAATATAAAGCTAAATAGAATCGAATTGGACAATTAACTGGTGTAGATACTGATTTAAGATGTAAATCCTGAATTGAACCAAGAATGCACTGGTAATACTTAAATATAATTTATATATTCAAATACGTTTCTTTTTATTTTTAACCTTATAAATATAATAATACATAGCTCTTTCCCTAACTATAACACATCTTTATGATGGTAATATTATTAACATTATATTAACAAGTTTAATATTCATATGGTGTCAGTAAGTGTAAAACAGTTTTACACTAACATATAATGAAGCCACCATTTTTCCATATCACACTTCAAAATAACCATACAAAGGTGGAGTGATGTGGCAAAGTAGTGGACTCTCATAAGGTGTCAATGTAAAAGTGTTTTACATTGACTTAGAAAAAACTAAACTAAACTTGAACAGTAACAATTTAACCATAATGTTGCCATTACATCTCTTTTTCTTTCTGCTTTGAAATTGAAATTTGATAATTCCTCCGTCTAAGTGGTTAATCCGACGAGTCAATTCTCAATGTTATGCTGCTATCCGTTCGACGATCCTACTTCTGATGTCACCCCCGCCTCTCCCTCCCAGTGGAATATCCCAACTATTCTCTATCCTACTGTTTCCTGTTTCATGACCATCCAAATTTATGAGGGGTAGGATCCTCTCATGTTTTTTCCTCTCATATCAGTAGGGATGGCAAAAGTACCCATACCCGCGGGCCCCGCCCGAACCCTAACCCGAGTTGACTGGGTTTGGGTTCGGGTGCCACCCGATATTTCGGGTTCGGGTCTGGGTAGTGTCAAACCCGCACCCGAAACCACACCCGTTATATATTAAATTATATAATTATCTCTCTTACATTAGCATATTGTAGACTATTTTAACGTACTTGTAGACTATTTTTCATCCTTATTTTAATGTTGAAAACAATGTTAGCATGTTGTAGACCGTAATTTCGTTGAATTTTCCGAATTATTTTTACTTTTCTTAATGTAAGTTCGGGTGGAAAAAACCCGAACCCAACGGGTTTGGGTTTGAGTGCTATTTTGCCACCCGAAAGCCCCTTTGAGTTCGGGTTCGGGTTTGGGTAGTGTCAAACCCGCGCCCGACCCTACCCGTTGCCATCCCTACTCATATGCTCTCATATTCTAAATCACCCACATTTAACCAAATTTTCTCCCCTTTTTATTTCAAAATTTTAAAGCCTCCTCTCTTTAAATTTCAAGGGTTAAGATTCCCCACATTATTTCTTCATGTCAATTTCAACATGAGAGGATCCTAATCCAATTTACAAATAGTTAAAATTGAAAATGAAAGGAAAAAAAAAATAGAATTGATAAAGGAGAAAGTAATAACACCTAATACAAGCTTGTTGTATGCCTGCAGTCAAATTTTGAATTACGAAATTTACAAGCAAACAGTGTAAGAGTCGCGCATTAAGTAAGCAACATAATACAAGTCAAATAATAAAAAGCAACAGTGAGCCATTTTCAGGTAATATTTTTCTCAGGCTTTGCATATTTTTATGAACTGCGACAAACCAATTGACCACTGGTTTTGGCGGTTTTATGGCAGTTCTCCAGATGTAAATCTGGTTTTCTTGCTAGGCAGTTTCAGTACTAATTGGACCATATGCAGGTCTGACTCTCGATTTTGGTTTTGATCGGTCTAATCGACCGGTCCGATTTTGATTACCTTATTAAATATCGATAAGGATATACACAATTTGATGTTTACTACAACTCAAATATCACAAGTGATTTCAAAGAGGTAAATCAGGTTATGCACGATTTGTAGTTTCTCAAATACTTTATAAGAATTTTAATGACGAATTTAATTCAAAATTTCATGTAGAACTCTCATGAATCCTAATTGCCCATCAAAACTACTCCGACAAAACATGAGAAAATTGATAATAATCCTGATTGTCCGCATCAAAGAAATTCTTCCAGTTTTATGAAATACCAAGTTTCTCTATGGAAGAGGACTACCAACACCACCCTTGCCACTAAGTATGTGGTAGAACAATGATGTTTACCTTACATACGTCTTGATTTCTGCTGTGGAGGGTATCCTGGCATTCCCATCTGGTCTTTCCTCCTCAACTGTCAAAAAGAAAACAACAATAACACATCAAATTCGCCATAAAAAGGACAACAAGGTAACACATTACTTCATTTCCCAATAAACAATATACCTGTTGCTGCGGATGGGCCTGTTGTGGAACACCTCGTTGCATTGGGATGCCAGCAGGATTAATTCCACTACCCATCCCTGGCTGGGATGTGAGATTATAAGCTTGCAGCTGATGCATTCTTTGCATGCCACCAACATTCATTGGTCGAGGGACAGATCTATTTGATACATGACCACCAGGCATGTTTCCAGCAATAGCAGCTCCAGAAGAAACCTGACTCAAGAATAAACAAAATAGACACATTCAAAAACATTAAGTGGAGATGCTTATGTCTGCATACATTTGTTTGTGTCCAAGTATACCAATATAAACCATTACTTATAAAGAAATAAGAATCACGAGCAAGCACTTTAAATTGACTTTAATTTCAGTAGGAATAAAAAACTTTTCATTAATAGAAGCTACTCATAGTTAATACATGGTTATGTAATCAAGTCATATTAAACATAGCAAAACCATTGAAATTATTCATAAGCTCAAAGGAAAAGTTATTAAATTTGACTAACAATTATTCCCCATATTTTCTCAATACAACCCCCCCAAGAGTAATATAGAATGGTCAAAAGACTTGGGGCAACCTAGGCAATTGATTCCAGTATTTTCAAAAACAGACCCATGGCCGGTCTAGTCACTATATTAGACCGCTCATGCATTTGAACTGGTCAAATTTTGTTAAACTAATCAAACTCGCGTACCAGTAGGAACCAGTGCAGCCTGGTTAAGTCAAAATAGGCTAGTGTTTTACAACAACAACCAAGCCTTAAGTGATTTGATTACCCTTTCATCTAAACTACTCTTCTTATACTACATAATTTATTTGTTTTCTCTCTACATACCTAAATCACCTAAGCCGAGTTTATTCTTACTACATAATCTACATGTTTTCTCTCTACATGCATAAGCCATCTAAGTCGAGTTTCCACCATCTTTTCTACAATAGGTGCTACCCCATCTCTCTCTCTCTCTCTCTCTCTCTCTGATGTCATTTATAATCCTATCTTGTCTAATTTTACTACACATCCACGGCAGCATCCTCATCTTTGTTCCGCTAATTTTGCTGTTCTCGTGTTGGCTCTTTACCGCCCAACACTCTGCCTCATACAACATCGCCAGTCTTACAGTTGTAAGATACAATTTTCCCTTCAGATTGAGCGGTACTGTTGTATCACACGAAACACCTTGAGATCCTCATCCATTTCAACCACCCAACTTGAATTTGATGGTTTACATCTCATTCTAGTGTTTTAATTAAAAAATAATTTGATGAAGTGGCCTGATCAAGGATCGAACCCGCGTCAATAATCTTCAACAATGTAACTTCTACCAATGCGCCATCTATTCGTTGATGCCTCTAATGTTTCTTTTAATTCATATATCCAATACATAGATTTGATTTAAGAATATCAGGTTGTAATTAATACTTGCCATAATACTTTTGTACTATATCTGCCTAATATTTATGTAATAATTCATCTTTTTTTGGTATAAGGTAATAATTCATCTTTATTTTGTCAAATAGCCTAGTGGCAAGAATTACAAACCGTAAGTGTAGAAAAGTGGAGAATTGCGGGTTCGAACCCGCACCCCAACTCATCAAATGTTCTGCAGCAACCAACTAAGTCTAACTTGAACTATTTAATTTCAAGTGATCTTCATAGAATCGAAGCACGTTTCCATGGCTGGAGATTGAAAGATTGTACGATCCTATTCCTATGACCCAGCACTCAATTTTAGCTACCTCGCTTAAAAGTATCAACAGAATTTAGGGATACAGCCTCCCAAAAAAAGTTAGTAAAACAGAGAGGTAAAAAAATGAAAGATACAAACAAAAAAAAAAGGAAACAATAACGAAACAGAGAGGTGGACAAAGAAAACTAAAAACAGAGAGGAGCAAACAGAAGAGAAGGAAACACAGGAGGGAAAACATAAAGACAGATTAGAAAAAAAATAATAAAGAACTGAAGGAAAAAAGGAAACAAGAAAGGAAGCTGGAAATAGAGGATAAGAGAAAACAAGAATCTGGTGGCGTGCAAAAGCTGGACGGTGACTTGCAGATGCTGAACGGTGCTATGTGGTGGCTTTTGGACGGTGGTGCGCAGCTGAATCGCAGAAAATGGAACACATGAAGCTCCCAAAGAAGGAAGCCCGCACAAGAGGAAAGTGAAATATTATCAGAAAATGCAAAGGAGAGAAGACTAGGGCCGCATGCGAAAACCCCAAAATACCCCTATAATGATTTAAATTTTAAGGGATGTTAAGAGCAAGTGGAGGTTTTCATCTACTCTTCAATATCGTGAAAGAGAATGCCGCTACAAACGTGGCGCACTCCGCTACACACAATACACGATCTCTATAGTGGCGGCCACACCCTTAATCCGTGCCGCCCCTGCATTTGCTGTCACGGCCAGCTGTCACTCCAGCACGATTACAGCGCTATCTGCCACTATTAATTACCTAGATTATATCAACTAACAAATCTTCTTTTATTTACACATTAATATGTTATTAATATTAACGTTCAAATTTTAGAAAATATATTTAGGATTATATATATTAGGGAATGAAAACCAAATAAATTTATATGTCGTGAATTTTTTATTTTTTTAGTATAGATTGAGTCAATCACTGATTTGGTTTTTAAAACATCAATTCATTCTATCTTTACACTACCTATGCTTTCAATTCCATGTACAACCTTATCCATCTAAACATCATCCTTCACTTGTCAATAGTCACTCATTGGCTAAACTTCTGAGAGTATTACTCTTTTACAACATATGATTATTTTCCGCTAAAAGAGAGTTTAGGGACAAAGTTGAATGATATCCATTAGTTTTGATATGCCCTACTCAATGAAATTTTTTAATCTACATTACAATATCAAATGAGTATAGGATAACGTAAGCCTGCACAATTTCAGTTTATGATGATGAATAATAAAAGGATATCCAATCCTCACGTACCGGCTGTGATTGCTGCATGTTGGTTGTCCCTTCAAAATCTGTAGTTGTGTCCACTGGACGGGTGGGATAATTCACAAATGCCTCTCCAGGTTGGCATGGTACAAGTGCACTGGGAAATGATTTTAAAGACATGTTTAATTAAAGAAAAATGATCTTGGAATACATGATTAATGAAGACAACTGCTTTACTATTATACATAGAGCACGAAGAAGAGCAATATTGAATATTGTTTATTCATAAATCTCGCAGACAAATTTTCAAAGCACTTAAAAGTAATCATTAATTCTAGGAAAATGCTTTATGCAATAAAAAAAGGGTAAAATGTGTAAAGACCAAAGGATAATAGCACAGAAGGAAGGAAGAAAAGGCCTTACTTCCGTCCAGGCTGTGGTTCCATTTTGAAATACCTGGAAAAACAAAGTAAAACATATTGAAAATATAATAGCTGAAGGAGAAAAGGGAACTAGTTACTTACCCAACAAAGATATAACAAGGTGTCTTTCCATCAAAACTCAAAAAATTAAAAATTTAATTAGGGGGTGCAAAAAATTAAAAATTTAATTAATAGTAATAACTATTATTATAAGTATAACATATTCAATATATATATATATATATATATATATATATATATATATATATATATATTAAATTTAATTTTCTCTAGTTATAATGAGTAACTATTTAATGTATACCAGCGTTGCAAAATTTATACAGATCAATCTAAGTAGCCTTAGTGGTTGAACATTGGGATATGATAGTTGGGACGCGAGTTCGAGCCTTGTTGAAAGTTGTTTTTGCAATTTATGTGTATACTTTGGAAAAAATTATAATCAACAAAAAGACTGACTGCAAAAAGTTGTACTATTATGCTACTACCATGACAATGATGACATAATATTATTAATCAAACAATGAAAATTGAGGCTCCTATACAAATCTTTGGGTGCAAAGTGCAAAAGAAAAATATCAGGGGGTGCAAAGTAAAAGCAATACAGGATAGTAGGTGCAATTTCTCAAATTTCATGGTGTGCAGGGGCACCCTCTGGTTGCACACTGGATACGCCCCTGGTGGGTATATTATAATATTATGTTTCCATCCTGTGTCACTCGCGAAAAAGCTCTTTAAGCTTGAAATATTAACATTTCACATACCCACTTACCTTGTGCTTAAATTCGAGTTTTTTTCTAGAATAATGGAATTGAAAACTCTTGACCACTTGGTCATCAAGGGTCTGATGGCACTCCATGAACCAACTACTCCAAAAGCTAAGACTGTAAAGCTAAGAAGCGTGAATAGTTTGTACTAAATTTCTAACATGACTAAAATCTAAGTGAAACATATTATAAATTCACCACAAATTGTCTAATTCAGCACAGCAGCAGGGCCACATCACATAACAGGATTTTTTGGTAAATAAATTAGTTTAGGGAAAGTTGTTCTAATGATGACTACAACAATCTAGTTGGTCATCCTCAATAACTTCTGAAAATTCTGATCAGGACTATATTACATACAACAATAAGATGGAAATTTGTGTTTAAAAAAAAACAATAAGATGTAAACTACAGGCAAGGAAAATATGTTGTATCTAGTCAATCTTTGATATTTTCCTTGCATCAAAGAAAATATAGTTACTCAACCTTTTAATCACTAGGTAAGTAGATTTCATACAAGAAAATAAAAGGGGTCTTACTCATGCTCCAAAGCCTGTGCTGCTGTTATACGCCTTCGAGGATCATATCTGCACATACATACACAAGCCAATAATAGAGGGAAGAAATAATTTTCATAAAACAGAAAGGCATGCATCAAATCCACGTATACTAGATGAAATCCTTACAGGTTGAATGCCACATGTAACAAAACTGAAATAAGGTTGCATTTGATTTACTAGAATGACTATAATGGGAATGAGAGAATGAGATAGAATCATAACCCCCATTGGCACTAAAACTGGAAATGAATGTTCCATTATATCACAGCATGGTATGCCAAATCAAACAGGGATCAGAAAAATGCTTGGTGGCAATATTCCCCTAGATAGGGCTATCATGAATGCCCGTGAAAGAGAAGCGGCCATGATAGAGAGATCCAACATTCAGTTGCAGAATATGGGGGTCACTCTTGAGGATCTAAAAGATGTGAATCATAGACATCATGGCTGGCTGCACTACGTCGATGAGCGTCTGCCGCATTTCGAGCACAGGCATGGCTTCAACACGGCTCACTCTCCCATTTGGAACGATTCGTCAGGAGTAGAGGGTATTGAGAAATTCCCAGATCAACGCCTAACATATGGTCAACTGAGATTGATCATCTCTATTTTATGTATTCAAACTATCTCTAGTATGTAAATGTCAATTGAATCAATGTTATTAGTTGTTAATTCGAATATTTTGGCATTTTTTCGTTTCTTTAAATGATAATGTTGATTGTAAATATTGTATTTATTATTTGATTATGTTTTTATTTGATAGAATCTGAGTTTCCTTAAATAATTAAGGACAAATTTGATTTGATCCCCCATAATATGGAGTCGTGTTTCCTTTGTTTCTTCCGCTTTCTTCATTTGTTTCTTAAATCTCTCATCTCTGCTCCTTCTTTCGTCATTTCTTTGTTTTCTTTGACTAGATGTCCTTCATCTACATTGTTTTTATTCTTCTGCCATCTCCTAAACCGATTTTGTTTCTGGCCGTAAAACGTAAAAAAAAACCTATAGCAGCTGCGACATGATAAAATTGGTGCAATTCCAGCGCAATTTGGGGTCGCAATAGCTGCACTTGAAAAACACACTGCAACTGCAGAACGTTTTGTAGCAGGCACCACAACTGCACCAAGATTAGGCACAAAAGCGGCGCTATTGACAACATAGAAAGAGGTAGGGGGAAGTTTGAGAGTGATTAACTTGTGCACTGTAATATAAGATCGACAAGAACAGGGAAAAGTACAACAATATGCAGCAATGATGATGAAGATGATTATGATAAACTTAGAAAACATAACAAAAAGACAAACCCGTTACCAACCGGATAAGGCAACAAAATTTTGTGGTTTATTTAACCCCCCCTATGACAATATTATGGGGGGTAAGACTATAAATTATATATAATATCATTTAGAACTTAAATGGAAAAAGAAAACACATCCTTTGCATAGAGTAGAGGCACTGTAAAAAATTCTCAAAGCCGTAGAAGTAAATACTTACTCGAGCATCTTTGACAATAGGTCATATGCAGGACTTTTTGGAGATAGGTGTACAACACTATAGAGATTGGCATTGTCACTGTTTGCAAAAAGCAGAACAGATCCATTAGTTTCATTAAAAAAATAAAAAAGAAAGAATTTACATAGCAGTTACGAAGAACAAGCAAGTAAAAGAGAAGACAAAAGACCCAACACTATGAAAATAGTTCTATCTTGCATATATTTGAATACACATGAAGTAATGATCTTACTATTTGTGTCCTTGTATATGTTGCGTATCTTGTTGCCAATGGGGAAGATGTGCTAAGGACGGCCACTTTTCTAATGTGGGATGGCCTGGCACAGTAACAATGTCCAAGAATGTGGGTCTGGAATATCATCAAGAGAATGAACATCCCCCAGCAGGGAGAGAGAAAAACAGTAAGCAAATAAATTACCTAAAACCTTGAAGATCTTGTCAAGTTGATCAAGCTGCACAATTGGAAGAATGACTATTTAGAATCCAAAAATGGTACTACATCTATAGCAACATTCAACTATAGAATCAAAAAGCGGCAAGTTTTAGCATCAAGTACCTGAAAAGGATTTGGTGTAGCTTTGACTTCTGCACCTTGAAATAGTGGCTTCAAGGTCAACAACTCAGCAAAAATGCATCCCACAGCCCACATATCTAAATGTCTCTTTAAGGAAAAATAATTGAACCACTTGTAGAATTAGATCATATAGGGATTCAGACTCACTTGTTTATTCCACACAATTGAAGTCTAGCTTTGGATTATGTGTACCGAAGTCCCCAACATTAATTACATCCACACAAAAAATTACAGTCATCAAAATTCAGTTATACCATGTCAACCTTTTGTGTATGCTCTAAATATTGTTGTGTCAGATTCATCAAAAGTCATAACTTATTACGCATCGATCTCAAGTCAACCTACGGATAGTAAAAACACCAAGGTAGTAAAAAAGGCATTAAACAGGTTAAAAGACTAGAGAATACCCTTGATGCATTGATAACTATCATAACATCACACAAGTATAGCTCCAACAGTAATCATAATTTTAATTTACACAGTAAATCTTGACACACCCAAAGGCCAAAACTAAAATTAAAGGATACCAACAGCACTGGTATAATGTTTTGCTCCAAGAAGCAACTCGGGAGCACGATACCAAATGGTTACAACAACCTGCATGTTAGTATTTTATAAAATCAGAAACCTAAACGATCAAACATATCAAAAGGTCATATGTGGTACAAGTGCACGGGTAACTAAAGTTTAAAGATGATGATAAAAGACCCAATGGCCAACATGTGGAGAATCAAAACACATGAAGTTTTGACAGCATGCTAAACAGTTCAAGAAGTTAAACTTGAATCGAATAACAATATGAATATTGAACACTCGGTCAGCATAAAGTAGAAAGCTGGGATAATGTACAGCCTGTAATGTAGTCCTACTGCAGGTGTATGCATTACCAGATTTAAACTTTTCAAATATTAAAATTAGCATAGTCATGCAGGGAATATACATGAAAAATTCTTGAATAATGAATACACAAATGAAAAATGTGCTCGTGTACCCCATTTTCAGATAATGGCTTCAGAGGGGCTTGATATATCCTTGCAAGCCCAAAGTCGGCAACTTTAACAACTCCATGTTCCTCCCCGTCGCCCATAACCTGTTTGTAGAAAGGTCATTAGAAAAATGAGTGCACAGATAAAAAATGAACAAATAAATTTGAATTCAAATGTCTACTTGTGAGGAAAAATCCATACCAATATATTCGATGGCTTCAAATCTCGATGAATTATCCAATTACTAGAGGGAAAACATAATACAATAAGTTAAGATACAAATAAAAGAAAATAAAAGGAATCCTCTTTAACTTCACAAAATATAGACTCGCCTGTGCAGATAGTTCAGTCCATTGAGCAACTGCCACAGTATCGATTTAACAGTGTACTGATTAATTGATTGGTTGACCTTGTCTCTATGATGTCTTATTATTTCCTGCCATTCGAGAAGATTGCAATCTTTACACTCGACTAGAATATTCACATAACATTCTAAGACACAGAAGTAACAATGGCACAAAATCCAATCGAAAGCCCATAATATACGCATAAACAAATATGTAACAGCTCCCAAACCTTATAAACACTAAAGTGTAATTGTCGAAATGAAATACTTAAAATAAAACCAAATGAAATAACCTAAAAAATCCAGATATCAGAAACTACACATTTTCACGAAGAAACAGGTCGACAAATTACAAAACAAAATGACAATATTCAAGTCTAATGTCTATGCAGAATACTCACATAAAGATCATGTTCAGCATAATCAAAAGCCAAATACAGCGACATATCCGTATGATTAATGTGAACATTCACAAGCTTCACAACATTTTCATGTGTTATCTCCCTCAGCAACTGCATCATCAAAATAAAAAAATAAAAATTACTCAAAAATTCAAAATAAATCCAAGGCATCAAAACTTCCAAACTCAAAATAACAGAAAATATCAACTAAACAGAACAATCACATTAGTATTAAATTAACAACCTCGTTCATATCATCCAATTAAATTAAATATAAATTCAATTCATACTCCATAGCTTCATCAGCTACAATTAAAGAATGAGAGAAAATTTATTTATTACCATGATTTCACGGATGGCGGTGGGAGAAACACCATCGCCGTCTTTGGACTGTTTGAATTTCTTGATGGCGATGGATTTACCGCGATTTGTGGCAGACTTGATACGAGCAAGGAAAACGAGACCGTAGGTACCTTCACCGATCTTACCGATGAGATCGTAGTGTTGAAGCCACTCAGGTTTGTTGCTGTTAGAGCGGTTGTTACCGTCTGCCATGGTTGGTTGGTTGGTTTGTAACTGATTCTGGAACTGAACGAACACAACCACGACGAAGCGGAAGCGAAGCTTAAAGCTCTGTTTCGATGTACCGTTCGAGATAATTGCTTCTGCGTAAGTAAAGTTACTTTTTTTTTTTTTTTTCAACGTATATAAAATAATTGAATTTAATTTGGGAAAAATTAATATACACCAAAAATGTAAAATAATTTTCCATATATTAACGAATAATTTTTCATCTTATGTTAATATTTGTTATTACTATATTAATAAAATATGTAGTCAAAGTAATTTAAATGAATAATGAAAGTTAAAAAAGAATAAAGAGAGTATTATGGTTTATAAAAAAAAAATGATGTATTGCATCGTATATATTACTGCCTTTTTTTTTTTTTACATATCACCCAACAATAGAAATATAACTTAGATGTTTATGTAAAATTAATTCACACGCATAAACTATAAGAAAATCGTTCAAAAGATCTTTCCCATTCGATAATGCAATCTAGTCTTTACATTTTTCATAGCCGAAAACGATCATTCAACGTTTACTGTGGCAACGGGCAAAATCATTGTTAACGTCAAAAGCTGATAAACCAATAGATAAACAAAAAGTCTTTTCGTTTCAACTAATTTTTCTAAAAGATCACTTATTCCATTCAAAGATGCAAATTCAACACTCCTCTGCATATCAATGATGTAAGTCTCAAGTTGATTATCAAGTATCACCAAACTAGTTGAACAAATTCTTTTGAGTAAAATTTTGCAAATTCGATCAACTTTTTCTTGTCAAAAGAAGAAAACAAGTTGGTTGGACACAAACAAATTATACAAATAAGTAACCGACTACTTGTCTCGTTTAATTGATTGTTAAGTGATGGTGGTTGTGTTTAAAAGATGTAATTTTAGAGAGAAGTCTAGAGAAATGTTAAAAGTAAAAAATAAGACTTTAGTGAATAATAATTTAAACTTTTAAATAAGTGGTGCAAAAATAAAAACCAAAAGGTGCAAAATGCAAAAAAATTGATTGAAAATTTAAAATTCCAAGGTGCACCCCCTCACATATAAAGGGCTACCCCTCTGATTATGGGTAGTTTACTAGTTTTCTGGGTGGTTGTAGTATCTTGTATTTTCTATTAATTGTTACTTTGGTTCACGTTGCTAATAAATAAAAAATTTGCTAGTAAAAACATATAATGTGTTTTTTTATTGAGTAAGTAAAAAGATAAAATGTGTTGTCACATCATGAATGTGACATGTGTTATGTTTTTAAACACCATGATATACTACAACTAAAATTAAGATAGCATATGCAAATTAATGATACTTAACTTGAAAGATATATGAGTGTTGATTGGCTTGCAAATCATAATATCTCTATAAATCACATAAATTTTTATGTATTAGAGGTCCTTGTTGTGAATTACAAAAACTCTATTTTGATAATATATTTAGGCTTGTAATTTTTTTTTAAAGTATTTAGGCTTGTAAGTTGTATGCCTTGGAATATCCTTTTAATCTTAGTTTTTTTTTCTTCTTTTGGACTTTTAACCCTCTTTTATACCAAAAATAACAATACTTTTTTTGAAAGAAAAAATAACAATGTTAAATAATACAATACTAAATTGTATTTTTACTCTCTAACTTTAGCCAATTTTAGAAAATGTTAATTTTAACAAAATCAACACATACATTCGTACCAAAAAAATAAATCAATATATATTTTTTTTTTGAAACAAATCAACACATACATGAATAGTCATTTAAATGAGTGGCGCCAGCATATCTTACCGTATGCAATTATTACAAAAAGTTTTTTCTTTTATTGCTAAAAGTTGTTATTTTTCTTTAAGGTTTTGTTTGGTTCAGGGTTTTTGGAGGGGAGGGGAGATTTTTAAATTTTATGTTTGGTTCAATTTTTTAACGAGGGGAGGGGAGAGAAGAAGTAATTTATTTTCTTATCATTAACCTTATAAAATTAAAATAAGAATTAATGGAGAAAATTTAATGGATATATACAACAAAAAAATATATATAATGAGTAGAAAATTTATTTTTTTTGTTGACAAAAAAACAAATATCTAAATTTTTAATATTTCAACAAGGATTATTTAGAGTTTTAATAAAAAAAATGAGGATAATTTTGTCAAACATAATTAATTATATTTTACTTCATCTCCCCTCCTTAAAAATCCCTCCTTAAAAATCCCTCCTCTCCCCTCTCGGTGAACCAAACATAGCCTAAATAAAAAAAATCAAGTTCACATATAAATATAAATGATTGTTTTTCGAGTTCACCTTCGATTTACTTGATCTATCATAGCTAGTATCATATCTACACAAGTATAGTACAAAATAAGTGACTAAGCTAACAACATTTTTCTCATATAACTTATGATCGTGTTTTGACATAGTGAAGCAATTTTTTTTTTCCTCTGTTTAACTTATATTTATAGGAACCGTGCTATTCATAACAATGAAAGTGAACAAAGAGGTTTATGTCTTTAGTTTATAATGATGACAAAGAAGGTTTGATATTGTATGTTGATCATGATTTGCATTAACAACAAACCTCTAAGTATGCTTGGTTGGATTATTTTGGTAGATAAGCACATACACATGTAAATTCAGATCCACGATCAATAGTAGTCACAAACTCTAGTTTTTACTGCATGAACAACAACTTTAGAAATTGTACTACTTTTTATTCACAGTCTTCGGTTCACATAATCGATTAATCTAATTTGAAGGTCAAGTTTTAATATCAAACAATTTTAATTTCTTCCTAAACATAATTACGGGATCAAACTGTGATCATTCATAAAATTCAACACCAATCTAACTAATGTTTGGTTTACTACTCCTTCTCCTCGAAACTTACTCCCTCCAGACTTAAATATAAACAAAAGTCAAAATGTATTTAATCCAAAATTTAGATCTAATACATTTTTGACTTTTACTTATATTTAAGTCCAGAGGGAGTACTAAATTTCAACCTACCAACTAAAATTGTGAGAATAGGGCATTAAATTGGCAATGGCCCTTAATAAATGATTCAAAACTAGCCCTTAGCTGGTAAGTAGAGCAACACCGTCAAAACATCCAGTAACATTCCTCTGAATTCTTAATTTTAGGTAATCCTACTGATTCTTTCACGCAATTCTATCTAACACAAGCTTCTTTTGTCCACACTCAACCAAGTAGTAAAAAAGACAACCTCATGTGTAACAACATTTTTGTATAGGACCACTATAAATGTTTTTTTTTTTACTAAAGGACCACTATAAATGTTGAAACATCTCGGGAAGTAAATTGCATTTAACTTGGTTGAGTACTATCACAAAAAAAAAAACATTAAAATTGAGGATCTATTTTGGCCTCTCCTTCCTCTAGCTTCCAAACAAAATATATTTGTATTCACTATATACTATTTAGATACATAATTTAATAAATTTGTAGTACATAATATCCCTCACATTTTTGGAATTTCAGTTTGTCTATTTAAACAATCAAAGCATTCGATTTTCTTTTTTATGAATATTCTATATTTCTATGTGATATATGAATTTATCAATAATAATCTTAGTCAAATATAGATGAATTTATCATTAATGAAGAATAATTTTATAAATTAACTCATAATTTATTTTTTCCATATAATAATAATTACATTTTTTAATTTGTATGATATGGTCAACACAACATATATTTTGGTAATAGTTTTGAGACGTAACACCTTCTACTTCTAACATTATAAGTCAACCTCTGACTTGTGACTTATAACAAGCATAAATTAGTAATTCTTCAAAACTAAGGTTGAAAATGTAAAGTGTGTTGTCTTAAACAACTGTCACTAAATTTTTCAAACCAACTTTCTAGGAACCATGAAACTTGCGCCATGTTTTACTCTCACTATAAAATCCACTCTCTTCACCAATAATAAATTCACTTCATTTCCACTACTTCTTGCAATCTCCGCCAAATCTTGTTACTACTATTTTTTACTCTCCTCATATATATAACTTCTTGTTCTGTTCTTGTTTTTCTGTCTTACTTTCCAAATAGAAACAACCTTCCTTGAATAATGGATTTGTTCAAACGTAAGTGTTTGGTTTATACACCTGCAAATGATGTCGACTTAAGCCCTTATAGCACTGAATTCTACCTTCAAGCCAATGTTAAAGGTTCCAAATGCATTCTTATTTATACCTTTTTGTTTTCTGTTCTACTGGTTTTTTACAGAAGATTCTAAATGTGTTATATAACATCGTCAGTTCTAAAACTATAGTTGCTTTCAATGATCATGCATGCAAACAGTATGTTAATCATGTTCTCAATTGCATGCAGCTCCTCGAATGACCGGAATTTTGGTCAAGTTTTTCACTTATTTATTGGAGTTTCCGATAATTGGAACCATACTTTTGTTCATTTTGAAAGGAAACAATCTTATTCATGAGGTAATATCATATACACTTGGTTTATAAATTTTGAATACACAACATTATACAATATATAACGAGTGTTTCATTTATTTGTTTATTTATGCAGCTTATTACAAATGCAGAATTAGAAGAGTCACCTCTGTATGTTCCATTGCATCATTTTGAAGGTTTGAGAGAGATTAGTTTATGGTCATAAGCAATTATTTGATTGAATTTTTTTTTGCCTTAAGGTAGACTTGGTAGAAATTAGAAAACTGATTTGAGTTTATTTTTGCAGACATTGAAGAAAAGGAAGTGAAATGCATAGATCCTTCTTCATCTCCTGCTGAGAAAGTTCAACATGCAATAGATTGCTTGCCTATATCTCTTGAAAATAAACTTAAAGGAACTAATCGTTCATTCTGTCGCTGGACGATAATGGATTATTACAAAGCTTACAGATCAGGCGATATAACGCCACGCTTGGTATTTCATCTTTTGCTGTTCTTTTTACATTGTTTACTGAGCATGCGTGCATAAAGTTATGGTATTAAGATGTATGTTATTCAATTTTGGTGCCTCTAGTGAATAAATTCACAAATGTTTGTGGTTGATTTGGTTCTGAGTCTTGATGTACTTTACTTTTCATTTATATCATTTTTTCATTTTTATTTACACAGGTTGCAGAAAGATTTGTTGCTGCTATTGATGAATCGATAAAACCTCCACTAGAGATGGGGTTCTTTATTCACTACAATGTTGATGATATACTAAGACAAGCTACTGAATCGACTCTTAGGTATCAAAGAGGTACTTTATAATAACTCATGTTTCAATTCAAAATCAAAAGACTACTTTCAACCTTTAAATTATGCATGTTAAGTATTAATGAAACTCATAAGCATGAATACTTGTGCTTCCTGCATTCAGAAGTACCATGCATGCTACTTTACAGAAAACAAATTTGTAGTATTTGTGTTGCGCAGTTTTCCATCTTGATCGTTTGATCTAAGTTAACGGCCCAGATCATTTCAAATTAATTTTGTTATTTGTAATCTTATGCAATAATGTTTTTGTAGGAGAACCCGTCTCGGTGCTAGATGGAGTACCTGTTGCTATAAAGGACGAGATAGATTGTTTACCATATCCGACAACAGGTAGTGTATTTTGTGTTATTGTTTTCTCAGCTGTCATCTATTTAAATGATTAACCTGCTGATTTCAAATTCACTAAAGCATCTTTAAATGGTGTCTTCAAGGTGGTACAAAGTGGCTGCATAAAGAAAGACCTTGTACAGACGATGCTTGTTGTGTTAAGCGGTTAAGGCAATGTGGCGCCATACTTGTTGGGAAAACCAATATGCATGAACTTGGTTCTGGAACTAGTGGGATAAATCCACATTACGGGTAAGGTTACCATGTGTTACACTCATTCATACTATGTTATTACATATTTGGTGAGTTATGAACTAAATAAAGTATTTACTCTGACTTAGTAAGTAATAAGATCATGTTTATTTATTTACTTTATAGGCCTACTAGAAATCCATATGATAGCAAAAAGATTGCAGGAGGCTCTTCTGGTGGATCTGCTGCTTTGGTGTCAGCAGGACTGTGCCCTGTTGCCCTTGGTGTTGACGGGGGAGGTACTTGATTTAAATTTCTTTACTATAGTCATAATTATAATTATTCTCTATTTAATATTGCTGATAAAGTTTCCTTAGATTACTGTTTTTTTCTTATTTTGAGAGATTCTCTATTGTATTAATATTTGTACATAGTACATTCTAAACTATTCAACTATATTTAAACATGAAAGACCAGATAAATGATCATTCATTATTGCAAGGTAGAACTTCAAATTTATTTGTGTGGAATAGCTAAGTAAATCTATTATTGTATGCACAAATATTAATATACTTGTAAGCGAAAAGTAGGTGAATTACTAAGATATGTTTGCACCTGTTTAGGATCTGTAAGGATGCCGGCTGCTCTTTGTGGTGTTGTTGGTCTGAAACCAACTTTCGCTCGTATACCACATGACGGGTAAGTATTCATTTTTGTTGCATCATGATTAAGTACTTAGAGGGTTGTAACTTGTAAATGTAATGATGATTTAAAACAATGTCGTTCTGCTACATCCAGAGTTCTTCCTATAAACTGGACAGTTGGAATGGTCGGAATACTGGCTGGTACCGTTGAGGATTCAATGATCGTGTTAGTAGTCTTTTCTGTGATACTTTATCTTCAAGGAAGTTATAATATTAGTTTTACAGCATCTATTGTTCCACTTTTTATAGTTATGCAGCTCTCAGTGGCGAAATTCCATCATATCAGCCATCCAGTGTATTGGTAAGGACTAGTTTTCCAAATTAAAGATTTTGATCATTTCTTAGTCTTCCCATGATTCTGATTAGATATAGACTTCTTATAACCTCTTTGAACTTCTGAAACCTTTGTGTAATACTTCAGACCAAGATAAATCTTCCACGGCTAAGCTTGACGAAGTCCTTATCTTACATCAGGTTGGCGAAATATGATAAGGTTAGATACGTATTTTCCAGATATAAACATGCATTATCGTTGCCATGTATTTAAACAGTAGATTGTTCTGACATCATTTTTGTTCTTCCATCAATTAGTGGTTCGATGACTGCAGTAATGATGTCAGAATATGCTGCTCCCTAGCTTTGCATAAGCTTCAAGATCACTACAATTGGAAGGTATTGACTAATATAAAAATTCTATTAGATAATGATTGCTGCTTTCCCTTATTTAACAACTCTAACCTGATTTACTATTGGTATGAATTTGAAGAAATCTTTTAAATGTGAGTAGCCAATTTAGCCCTCACAACTGTAGTAATCGGGTAATTTGGCCCTCAAATTAATGAAATTCTAACATGATCTTAGATTCTCGTATAATGAAAATCATCGATCACATTAGTTAATTTAGGTAGGTAAACATCCCCCAAAAGGACTAATGTGATTTTATTTTTTCAATTTTGAATCATTATTTTTCCATGAGTTCTAGGATGGAAATGCTCGATTTCAAATCTAGAGACTAAATTGGTGAGCGTAAAAATAGAAAACTTACAAAGAACTTCTAAAATAATCACTGATTCCATAACTAACAAACAGCAGAGCCATTACTTGCTAACTTTCTAATTTTCTTCAAATGTACAAGGTTATAGATGTCACCATACCAGAAATAGAAGTGATGCGCCTGGCTCATTATATAACAATTGGATCGGAGTGTTCCACTGCTCTTGATTCTTATAAAGAAAAGTATGTCATCTTTATAAACTCTTTGCTTTACTCCTTATTGCCCTCTAGGTTGAAAGAACATAGTTTCTGACATCACTTAATTATTACTAAAGGAAATTTGCAGAATTAGGATGGGATGTAAGGGTAGCACAAAGTATCTACGGAGCTTTCAGCGGCATAGAATATGTTAAAGCTCAAAAAATTAGGTAAGTGAAGTGAGGCGTTGCAATGCCGGTGTTTCAGTTTTTACAAATCATTGAAACAAGAATGTGAGTAGTGTTTTTGTTTTTATGTGAACAGGAATCGCCAATTGCAGTTTCACAAGAAAATATTTGCTGAAGCAGATGTCATTGTCTCACCAACAACAGGGTTCGTCTTGATCTATCAAATTTAACATAATGGTTTAGTTTAACCATGGAAAAATGCTCTTAACCATGTAATTACGTATTTATGATAAATGTATAACAGTGTGACGGCATATCCAATTCAAGATGATGCATTGAAGACTGGTGAACTTGACTACGTCAATGGAGGTATACATGAAATTTATATGATTATTGAACTCTACACATTATTTTTTGAAGTTATTAATTGGCGGTACCATTTTATTTTTAACCGTTTGCTATTATTTCAGCTGCACTTGTTCGATTTTCCATAGCAGGAAACTTCCTAGGACTTCCTGCTGTCACTGTCCCGGTAGGGTTATATTCTCCCTTAGTTAGCTACATCATACTTACACGATATGTTATTTTATTTATACAAGACTTTATATGTTATTTATATACTGTATGTCTATTTGTGTGCTTCACATTTCACAGGTTGGGTATGATAAATCGGGTTTGCCTATTGGTCTTCAGTTTATTGGAAGACCTTGGTCTGAAGCAACACTGATCCACTTGGCATTCGCCATGCAGGTAAACATTTCTTTCATTGTATAATAACATATTCATATTAAAGAATTAAAAATCAATATACTTGTAAGTCGATAACAGAAACAAATGCAGAATTTTATGTAGATATAGTTATTTGAGTTGCATTCCTCATAAATCTGCTATGCTTGTAAAGTAAAAGATCTGGTATTTTGTGATATCAGGCTATCTGCATGTCGGATTACAGAAAGCCAGAGCATTACTACGATCTGCTAAGGAGATAAAAAAGAAGAATAGTAGCATTAGTACATTGTTTTCTGTTAAAGGAAACCTTTCATTGTAGTATGTTTTAGCTAGTAGGATTTTTTTTTTAAGTTTTTATCCTTTTGGTGAATTGGATTTCATCCATTATTACAAAACTTGATGCCTTTGATAGCAATTTCGGTTTTCGCCTTTTCACCCTTTTTATTCAATTCCATCTGTGCCAAAATTAGATATTGGTATTCAATATTACTAACAAATCCATGACTTATTTTTTACCGGATATGCAATATTCAGAAGACGCTTTGTTCTATTATGTAAAAAAAGTTACTATTAGACTTCAATTCCATTCTTCCAATGAACGTATATGAAAACCATTTCCCTTGCCTAAAATGAGAATTCATTGATCAGACTTGTAAAACACTCGGTTTTAAAGAAGTTGAACGTATATGTCATGGATGGGACATTCGCTGCATAATTTCAACTTCTTCTGGGGAAAAAGTGTAAATATATAAACAATTACAATTCTGCAAGCAGTGCTATCTAGAAATATATACACCTAATTTTGGATTTATACACGTTGATATCGTATTATATAAAGCACATTTACCATTTTATTTTTTCTTACATTTTTACAATGACTTACTGTTATGCTTAAGCCCTTGTGGAATAGAACCTACCAAAACTAAAGTGGCCTTTACCAAAGCTAATAGATGGATTTAACGAAGCGGACGATTCATAATCTCTTTCTGGCAAACTCAAATCGCTATTATGTAATTTCAACTGCTCATCACCATCTTGGGGGCCTTGTGGTGTAACTACACTAGTTAACTCCATGTTGTTCTCAGAATCAAGGAGGAAATCTTCCAATGTTGCAAGGGACTTCAACTGCTGTCCTAGAGATTCAATGGTTTTCCGGCACTCAGAAAATCTAGTCGCAGCCAATGCTAGTTCCTTCTCCTACATCAAATGATACCAAGATCGAGACAAAGTATAAAATGGTTAATGCATAATTTAGGTAAATTATTAGCTCACATGTTAAAGAGTAAGATTGTTAGATATTCTGTTTAAACAATATATATCTGTACATTTAATCTAGGCTTAAATTAAAGATTTTTCATTGTGTTACCAAACTTACCTGCTTGAACATTAACTCACTATCAACACCTTCCTTGTGCAGTATTTCAGTATCTTGCATGAATCGAGTTTCTTGCTTCATTCTCAAAAGCTCGTCTTCCAACTTTTCACACTTGACCAAATTTTCAGTAGACAAAGCCCGCTCTTTTTTTATTTCTTCCTCCAGTGAACAAATTTTTGAGATCAATTCTTCTGCCTCAGTTTGACCAGCTCTCAGTTTTGACTCAGCTTTCTCATTCTTTGTACGGGCTGCTTCCAGTTCTTCATATGGTTCTTCATTCGATTTATTTGCAAGAGATAATTGAGTTTGGAGCTCTATTACCTCCAACTCCACTTCCTTTACCAGATTTTGTGATGCCTCGAGCTGTTTTTGGCATTCATTTAAATTCATCTCTAGTTCGAGTTTATCTGCCTCCATTTTTGCTAGCTTATTCTCCAATGCAACATTCTTTTGAACCAACACTTCCACTTCAGCATTCATTGTTTCTGTTCCAGTACCTACCACAATGAAACTGCTTACACTTTCTGTATCTGGCAATGCAGCAAGCCTTTCCATTTCAAGGAAATCATCCATCAGATCGGTCTGAGTTGAAAGGCCTATATGATTTTGTGCAGTGGTGTTTTCATTCTTAACTTGATCCGATTCTGTAATTGAAGCAGATGGCCATGAGTCATAATGCTTTGAGTCACCATCATTTATCTCCGAGCCTCCAAATTTGCGCATATCACTTTCAACCACCAATAGCTTCTCTCCACTATCTGACAAGCTATCTGTGAAAGAATCTGCACAAACTGAAGAGTAAGTCAAAGATCTGCGATCATTAGCGTATAATATCTTGCGAGCATTGGCATTAAGTCTCCGACACTCAGATTCAAGCTTAGCCACCTTGTTTATACTCTCCAAATGTTGTTTGCTTGCTGTTTCGGCAGCTTGGGCACTCAAATCCCTTTCAAAGGTTTTGAATTCTAGTTCCTCGAGTCGAGATTGCAGTTCATTTTTAAGACTTGAATTCTCCCTCTCGACATCCTCAAGCCTCTGCAAAAGACCAGAATTAACCGATGTAGCAGCGTCTTCTTTAGCTGTTTCAAGTTGAGCCTCAAGCTCAGCAATTTTCCACTCAAAATTGGGTCTTTCGGATTCCCAATTACAAGAGGTATTTGCAACAGCTTCATGGATCTTTTGTTCTTGCCCTTCTCCAGCTTGCCGAAGCTGCCTTATACAATTCAATAGTTCCTCATTAAGATGACTAACTCGGTCTTCAAGAACCGCATTCTTCTGTTTTGCAACGTCAAGTTCTTGTTTTAAAGTCAATACTTCATTTTCAGCCTTCTCCCAGCCTAAAAATAATCAAATACCAATATAGCAATCTTTAGTTCATTAAATAAGCCATGCTTTGATAATTTTAGTTATTCATTTTTTGATAAACCATAACGAAGACAGAATTTGAAAAAAAATACAACAATCAGCGCAAGAAGCAACAAAGTAGATTGCAATGCCACAATAGCTTTCTCCCTAGATAAAATTGTCTGCTAAATCAACGACAGTTACAAGATGGCCAAACAATAAATACCCGAGACAGCTTCTTCAGCAACTTTCGCATTCTGCTTTACCAATTCTTCTTTGGCACTAATGTCTAAGAGAGCAGCGGATAATTTTTCTGTTAGAGTATCCACATCAGTAACAACATCTTCATTTGATGTAGCCTTGGACGTGGCTTCCGGAAATGGAGCAATTTGAGTTGCACATGCCTATACAGCATGGCGAAAACATCAGATTCAATATTTTCTGTTTCAAACTTGCAACCATTTGAACAATCTGAAATCTCAGACTTAAAAGAGAACCAAACATAATTCATGGTCGGACCAAGCAATAAAATAAACAATTATTTCTGGTTGCGAATTTCAGCTTCAAGTTATAATCAATTCTAAAAGCAAAATCAATTTTACTCGAGAGCATCCAACCATGACGTATTAACATGACAACATGCAAAACACTCCCTCTCTCTAGTCCTTACTATAAGAAAAAAATTAACTTTTTAAAATATATTAAATAACTAATGTATCTGATGATTAACTCAAAAAATGAATGTAGAAGCTAACAATGTACTTATGATGGTAAAGAAAAAAAGAGGCTACCTGATCATCATATAATCTTTCAGAAAGCGATGACATTGATTCAGAACTCTCAGTTTCAGCAGAATTTTTCTCAAATGACTTACTATGCCACATCAAACTTCTTCTTTCCATCTATAATTCAGTCAAAACAACAACATTAGAATCACAAAACACTTTAATCTGAAAAAAGAAATACTATAAAGTAGAAGAAGTAAGTTGAAAATTTGCTTAGAATTCACTTTCCAATCCAATCATATCTACCTTGATTATAACGTTTATGTGGAGTGAAAGGGATGAAACTTAGAGTCACATGGTGTCTATTTCTTTACACTCAAAATAGTGAGTCTCCCCAATTTCACGCCACAGTGAATATCTTGTGTATCACTATCACTTAGTAATTAAGATTAAAAAAAAACTGCTAAAAAAAGAAGAAAAAGTGAAGAAGACAAGGAAAGAATTGAAGGAATGTCAGAAAAACAAGAACATTATGGGAGGGCCTAAGGATTGAGGATATGATTGAAAAAGGGGACAGAGTAAGGAATCTTGGTAGGACCATTTTGTGGATTTGGCTGTGAAAGCAAAGCACAAGAAAATGTCTTCTAGTACTAATTAGTTTTTTTTGGACCAAGTGATAAGTCTCGCTTAAACTCACACACAAATGTATTTTGATTTGAATGTGATCAAGCGTTCAACTTATCAATATTAATATTTGTCGGTTGAGATAAGATTTACGATTTCGGTGTTAGATTTTTATATGATACTTGAAGGTGCGGTAGACTAGGAGCAACTTTGTTTGAAACAAAAGCGCGTAGTCCGCGCTCATTGGTCCTGTAATTTGGCTAGTGCCATTATATTATATATATCATTCATTTTGTTTAATTTTTGTCTTGTTTTGTTGCTGTTGGTATATAATAATAATTGGAGTATTGATTTGCCTTGTTTGTTGCTGAATGTGTTATTTTGTGCAATGCAAAAGTACGGATTCAATAATATTGTCACTAGATTTTGGATTTGGATATGCCAAATTGCCAATAATAATTGATTGATCCAATTGATAATACTCTTTACATTTTTTTTCATAAAAAACTATTGTAACACATATTTGCCCCCTTGAGTTTATATATAAACAAATAAATCATAGAAAATACTAATACTGTACGTGATGTTTCATGAACCAAAAATCTTTGGTTCGTGGCTGCCCCCAATGCCACAACCACGCGCCAAATAAAATAAATTAAATTGCCAATTTCCAACAACAAACAAAAACAGAAAATATGAAAGAAAAATGACATGATCACATTCTTTAACACATTTCAATTAAAATTTGCTACATCACCTCATTTTTTCATTTATTTTACTTTTTTATTATTATTACTATAAATAAATAAGGAAAAAAGATGATGTGGTTAATATTCATTAGAGTGTGTTAGAGGAGTGTGACCATATCATTTTTCAATGTGAAATATCCCATGCCACTTCACCTAGTATAGTTGCAATTTTTGACTTACCATTACATTGATGCGAAATTTTCACTGTCGTTAATAATAACTAATTTCCATCAGAGAAACTGTGAAACACATAAGGTCATTCAAACTAAATTTTCTACATATAACATAAATATAAATATGAATCAAATAGCTACTATATATTTAAGCGGACCAAAACGCCCACCAGAACAATTCATTATTGCAGTATAGTTGCCATTTTGAAACTTGGAAGCGTTTAAAATATATATATATATATATATATATATATATATATTTATTAATGTCCATTGATACCCACTCAATGGTTGGTTAATGTTAACCAGAAATATATTCTATCATCAACTAACTAATCACACCATTAAATAATTTGAACCTTTCATGCTTAGAAAAAAACAAAAGAAAGCAAATAAATTGAATTATAATTTTTGAGGTCACAAAATGAAAGCAAATGCAGAACCCTAATCTATCTGTATTGTATGAATGAATTGTGATTAGATAGACATTGACATGAACAGAAGAACATAAGATACATACAGAGATATACATTTGGCAGAGTGAGAAAATTAATTAAGCGCGCGAAATGAAGAAAACAACAAAACGTCCTTCGAAGAAATCTTTCCCCGTCGAAAATGGAATTTCTTCTCCTTCTTCTCAACCGCAACCGTATAATATATAATAATGCATTCAAATCTATATCTATATCTATATATTCTAATTATGGATCGAATTCTTCAGATTTATTTTATTTAATATATAATAATTGTGAGTGTTGGTTACATTACAGGGGTGATGGAGGAGAAAGAACGGTTAAGAAGGTGAAATTGTCGAAGGCACTAACAATTCCCGATGGGACAACGGTTTCTGATGCATGTAGACGAATGGCTGCTCGTCGTGTCGATGCTGTTCTCTTAACTGATTCCAGTGCTCTTCTTTCTGGAATTCTTACCGATAAGGTTTATTATTTTAAATGTTTTGTAATGATTTTTTTTATTTTTTTTGGTGATGATATTCAACTTCTATGTTCAATTGTGATCAGGATGTTGCTACTAGAGTTGTCGCCGAAGGATTGTTACCGGATGTCACAACCGTGTCCAAAGTAATGACACGCAATCCTATCTTTGTTACATCGGATACACTCGCCATTGATGCTCTTCAGAAGATGATTCAAGGTTAGTTAGTTAGTTAGTTAGTTAGTTTCCCTCCTTTTTTCCCCGTTTTGTTATTGTTAGACATTAGTTACTCAAATTAGCATATAAACTTTTAATTTTGGATTTTATTGTGCTTTGTTTGAACTTATTTCTAATCAATCGGACTATATGCAATTTTGGAAATACATTTCAGCAATGTTTATATACGGTTATTTGTATATGAAAATGTATTCTCTTTTTGCTATTAAATGAGTTGTTTATATTTATACTGTTGTTACAAATTACAATTCGACATGAATCCTGCTTGCCGCATAATAAAAGGGTTGTGACTATGATGACAGACAATTTGTTACAGTGAATTTTTTTGTACAGTTGTCTTGGCCAAGAGTTATTTGATATTTTACATGACTAAGATTTTAGTGTGTTTATCTTTTCTTCACAAAATTTAGACCCTTGAATGAGGATTATTTGCGGTTAGGGCCTTGTTGTTTCTTCTGGGACCTAGTGTTGAGTGTCAATAAACATGTCCTTGCATTTTAAGTGTTTGGAGCTACGTATTATGGAGGCTAACTATAGAAATTTAGCCTGGTCTAGGGCCTTAGAGTTTGGAGACAACTTTGTTGCCTTGAACTAATAACTATGTACAAGTTTAGAGCTCAAACTATTTACGTACAAGAATTTAAAAAGTAACCAATTGTTCTCTTCTCTTCCTCTCACTCTTTGATTCCTCAAAATTTTTTGTGCTAAATTTGTTATTTAAATTTGAAGATTTGATTTCTCCTCTGTTTCATGTTCTCTGTCACGTTCCTTTAGCTCATACCCGAAAGAAATAGATTTGTCGTTACTGCTTAACAACAAGACCTTTATCTGTCATATAATCTAGTGTTTGCAGGCACAATTTTTTTGGGTAGTTATTTCCAGCAAGCAGTGCCTGTATTATTTCTTGTCTGTTATAGTGTCATCTCTTATCTTTGTTTCTGCTTGTGTTTTATTTTCTTCTCTTTACCTTTTCTGCTTTTTTAACTAGTTGGCGACGCTTAAATTGATTGAATACATGATTTTATTAGATTCTCTTTATGTTTACATATTGCTTAATGGAGACATAGTCTGGATATTAATTCAATAAGTGAGACATGATTTGATTTTTTTTCTTAACTGATGATAGGTAAATTCAGGCACCTCCCGGTTGTGGAAAACGGTGAAGTAATTGCCATATTGGATATCACCAAATGTCTTTATGACGCCATAGCTAGGGTGGAGAAGGCTTCTCAGCAAGGAAATGCCGTTGCTGCTGCTGCAGTTGAGGGGGAACATCAGCGAGGTAGTAATAATATAGATTGCTTAACAGTTACCTCTATGCATACCATACAAATTTGGTACTGCTTGTACATGAACTTATGAATTGTTGTACCATTTAGCATTAAGGAAAATAGTTCACCAAAAAAAAAACAATAAGGAAAATTTTATACTCATTCTTCTCTCAAATCATCCTCATTTTTCTGTCCAATAAAATATATCTTAAGTTAAAATTGAAAGAGTGTTTAATGTTTTACTTGTACGAGCGGTTAACCACATGGATGGTTGATTGTTAATATTACTAAACTAAAAATGTACTAAATATTTTTGCAGAAATTCCTCTACTGTAATTTAAAAATATTCAAAAAAAATTATGGACTAAGTGCAGGTGTTTTTTCTTTGCGTATCTGTATATCAGTGACATACTTTTGAGGTTAATTTGCAAGACTGTATCTGTTAAGCTTAAGAAAAGAAGGTGGATTCTTGGAGGACTGGATACTCTCAAGTGAAATGCATTAAAACTTTAAAGTTCTGCAGCCTTAAACTTGTCGTTTCGCATAGAAATATTTGAATGTATTGAAAATTGCCATATTTTCCCTTCATTTTGTAATTATGCTGATTTTTTGTTTCAACTGCCGCTACTTTTATCAGCTCCAAATGCTTTCATTGATACATTGAGGGAGCGCATGTTCAAGCCTTCCTTGTCAACTATACTCGGTGAAAATACAAAGTAATTTTCATGACATATTCTTGTGTAACTATGCATGTCCTAAGGATTCTTTTTATCAGTTTTTTAAAATTCTGTAGCTTTTTGTATTTCCAGGGTTGCTATTACATCAGCATCAGATCCTGTCAATGTAGCTGCAAAAAGGATGCAAGATTTCCGTGTCAGTTCTTCTGTGATTGTAACGGAAAGCAAGGTTCAGGGGATATTGACGTAAAATCCCTATCTGAGGCTTTATTCTCTCCCTGTTATGGAATGATATAAATGACCGCATCTTTTTAAGATCAGAAATC
The DNA here is from genome assembly GCA_951804385.1 of Trifolium dubium. Classification (NCBI taxonomy): domain Eukaryota; kingdom Viridiplantae; phylum Streptophyta; class Magnoliopsida; order Fabales; family Fabaceae; genus Trifolium; species Trifolium dubium. Next base: position 6,766,693 of record OX638076.1, on the reverse strand, counting down.
TCCCTGATCGATACATATAAAATGCACTTTGGACAATATTTTCTTTTGCCTTATATATTGTTCTGTGGATGTGTTATGCAGTTCAAAAGACATTCTTATGCGTGTTATGGCTCAAAATCTTTCCCCAGATACGACCCTGGTGGAAAAGGTTGATATGGTTTTATTTTATGAAGTAACATTACTGAAAAGTTGTTTGTTCTTCTGAGATGCCATTTCTTTTGTCTGATGCCAAAGTATTTAGAATTGATTTGATTTTCTTCTTTATTAGGTAATGACTCCAAACCCACAATGTGCAACACTAGAGACAACAATTATTGATGCTCTGCATATGATGCATGATGGGAGGTTCTTACATCTTCCTGTGGTGGACAAAGGTTAATTTTGCTTTCTCAATTGCTTCCATACTTCCTTACATTTTTTTGCTGAATATTATTTGTTTTGCAGATGGAAACGTTATTGCTTGTGTGGATGTTTTGCAGATAACTCATGCTGCAATTTCTCTGGTAAATTATATATATAAAATTTATTGGATATGTTAAGCGCGTGTTGAGGGATCTGATCTTGTTATCACATGCATGCCGTATTTCTAGATTTGTATGTTGGTTTTCAGGTGATAACTGGACATCACAAAAGAAGGGCTGCCTACATTCTAACTCATCTTTTATTTCTTCTGTTTCATACATGGCATAATTTAGCTATTTTCTAAAAGAATCATGCTAACTTGTGCCATAAGGGCACATGTTAAGCAAATTCAAAAGTAGAAATTTTATATTGATTTTTTTTTCTAACTTTTAAAGAATTGATTGCAAGTCTTTTAAGAAAATGTTTCTATATTTAGTTTTGTAACATGTTCCCTTAGCATTTTGATACTCTTGTAGGTCTGCCGAACCACCAATGACTTCATTCCCGTTCCTACTTCATAATTTATCCTTTATGATATTTTTCTTATTGAAGAATTATCCTTTATGATCTTGGGTATGCCTGTATGATAAAAACTATGCATCTTTGTATTAACCTTTGGTACTATGTACTTTGTAGGTCGAAAATAGTTCTTCTGGAAATACTAATGATGTGACAGGCACAATTATGCAAAAATTTTGGGACTCAGCTTTTTCTCTTGAGCCTCCTGAAGATTACGACACTAACAGGTACTTGGGTAATACATATGTTGTTTATATATGTTTTTATGGTGGAAATGTTTATATGTTTCGTTCTCCTCTGTAAATAGTTATATATGTTTTATTGCAGCGAAATCTCTGCACAACTGACTTTGGATGGGGCAGATACCACAAAGTCTACATACCAATCTGCAGGTTTTGGAAATTCATTTACTTTTAAATTCGAGGATCTCAATGGTCAAGTGCATCGTTTTAACTGTGGTGAGTGAACATCTTGGGAAAAGCTTTTCCATAGCTTAAATATCTAAATAGTTTCTGTTGCCGCTAACATCTTGTGTTTAAAACCCAGGCCTCGTAATTTTTCCCTTTTTCCTACAATTGTTTATACTTATAACAACATATAATTATTTGCCTATGCAATTTTTGTAGGTTCTGAACATCAAGATGAGCTCGTATCAGCTGTTATGCAAAGAATTGGTCCTGTTAATGATGGAGAACGCCCTATACTGATGGTGTGTTTTATTCTAGTTCAGTTGTGTCTGCATTTTGGTTTTCCTACATGTATTTCATATGATATAATACCAGTTTTTTATTCTGTTCTAGTATGAAGATGATGAAGGTGATAAAATTATTATTGCAACTAATAGCGATCTTGCTGCTGCTGTCAGCTATGCTAGATCTGCAGGACTGAAGGTAAAGATGTCTGTTTTACTAGTCTTTTCATTTGATAATTTTTGCTTCTGTAGGTTTGCTACGAAAGCATCAAACTGATTGTAGCAAGCGTATTTGTATTTCAGGCTCTGAAGTTGAATTTTAAGTTTGCTGATTCTCCCAAACCGACACAATCAAACACTGGTACAGCCACTGAACAGAAAACCACTGTAGTGTCCTACCGCACTGGTATTTTTGCAGGTGCTGTTGCTCTAACAGGCATTGGTATTTTGATCTACTTAAAGCGTGCCAGACAGTGATATGTTTGCCAGTTTGGAAACAGAACATGCAGTCGTTACTGCATAAATTGTGAGTTCTATTGTAAATCAATTACTTGCTGCACACTGAATAGGCAAATTACGTGAAGCTCCTCTAATTGCCATTTTTTTAGTCTCTGATGTAAGTTCACCCAGTAACCTTATATGTTCAGATAAAGTCGTGGCATGCAATAATCAAATGTCACAATATTCTTCTATATATTGAGTTCCAAATTGTTCAGTTTATATCGGAATATCTGCAATTTTTCCAGCCGTGGTAATACGGCGAAGTTCTGTAATCAGTTTTAACTTTTTGATTGAAAAATAATATTTGTTAGGTGAAAATTGAGAACAATGTAAACATTTCTTGTACTTTAGTTTGCGGTCACAACTCAGAACCCTGTGATTGCATGTTGTGAGACTATATTGATCAAACTTTTTGGAATGGGAGCAACTCTGTCCTATAAGTAACATGTCTTTTTTTATTCCAAACAAAATACAACAGTTTATTTTAATTGAAGTTGATTTTTGCAGTAAAATGATAAACTGATAAAACTAGGCATTATTTAATTTCAATTGGGTTCCACTAAATTTGTGGGTTACACAGTTTATTGTGATTCATTTGAATTTTAACCAATCAGTGTTTATTTTAGATGAGTATGATGATAAGAAATGGCACCGCTAATTTTTCCACACACTTAAAAAACACATGACAAGTAGTATTGACTATTGAGTACTAGTGCCAAGAAAAATGTCGGTGCCATTTTCTTTGCTCACTTGAAAATTTTCAATTGTCAAATTTAATAATTTAGTAACCAAAGAAGCAAAAGTTGGAACAAATTGGTTTCTTGTGCCATTGTTGGGATCCAATATACAAGGAGCATTAGAAGCTAAATTTTGGCTTAAACTCGTCCTAATCTACCTTCTAAATTCCTCACACTTTCCAACTAAAACAAAGGAAACAATGCGATATATTACACACACACAAGCTAAGTTTTTCAACTTCAAAATGAAGTTATGTTTTCTAAAATAGTCTTTATAAAAAATGGAATTAATCTCTTTTATATTTTGTTAATGTACTTTGACTTTATACTCTGTTAATTTCTATACTTTGTTAATGTTTCTCAATCAATCACAACATTTCATTTGTATGATTTTAAGATGTATATTACTAAAGTCAAAGTACATTAACAAAATCAATGATGGTACCTAATTGGAGAGAATTGAAGCCATTATAAACCACGGAGCGCAATCCACAGTTATATTTAAGATGAGTAAAAGGTGAGATCCAAAGCAAGGACTTGAATTGTATTTGAAGTTGCAAGTTTATCCTTTTTTAATTCAAATCTCATTCTCACTCAGTACATCATATAAGTTAAATGGAAAATATGATAAAATGTCTTTATTTTCTTGGTGCAACAATTTATGCTATCTATTAGTACTCCAATAATTATGTCACTATAGGAGTCTTTAAATTTTATTAGACAATTTTCAATCCATGCCCCCCTATATACTCAAATATGTCAAAATATATTTACCGTATGAGGGACGGGTTGAGAAACCATCAAATTTTATTAAACTAATTTTTCACAATCATTTGTCTTTCACAAATATAAGGGGAAAAACTTCTAAAAAGAAACATTTGGCTGAAAAAAGTATGTAGAAAACACATGAAACACAGTAATATTTCGAAATGAGTAGGGAAATAGCTTATTGTCAAAATTTTGAAACACAAAAGGGGAAACAATCATTCTTCATCACTTAAAATTAAATAGTTGATCGTCAAGAACAAGATCAGTAAGCATTACAAATTGTACTCACTGGCAATGGACAATCTTTGTCAACACATATGACATTCCAAACACGGCCTTCTACTAATTTTGGAGTACACAATACTATAGACAACAGGATATCTACCCTTGCCGTCAAATCATGAGGGAGAAAGAAAAAAGCTTTCCAAAACTAATCAAGAACTAACAACGTAGGAGGAGTAAGGGCCTCAATGCTTTATGAACAACCAACTTGTCAACCACAGATCATTAGGAGCAGACTATCAGTTTCTACAAATACTTTCGGGCTAGGGCGCGGACTTTCGTATCAAAATGTGATGACGTTATTCTGGAGCCAGGTAAGTATAGAGGATTAAGAAGAGTCTGCAATTAACATACAAATGAAGTTACTTATCAGTCTTATCTCTTACTACCAGGCCAATATATCATAATTCATAATCCATTAAATCGAGTCAGTTTGCGAAGATTTAACTCGAGTATCTACATGTTTATCATCACAACCAAATCAAGAGGACAATTAGAAACTTCAACTTATTTACTGATATTTTGGTTGCCAGTCATATCCTCGCATGGAAAGAAAAAAAGTAGCTGAAAAGTGAAAACAGACGTAAGAGACAGTAATCAATGAGAATTTATTTTGCATTCTGCCTATTCCCAGAGGAAGAATCCTATAATGAAAAACAGAATGGAATTCGGGAAACTTCTATTGGAAAATTTCAAATGTGGTTTTCAATATTCTAGTTCCAAATAATGTAGGCATATACGAGGCACTTAATCATGTCTCTTACCATGAAATATTGGTAGTAAGTAGGGCATATATATATATATATATATATATATAGGATATATATATATATAGGATGTTGCTAATTCAACATCATAAAACGTCATTCTTCTCAAAATACTTGTACAAGGTATATGCCAGGCAAATAGGCAAGCTAGCTATTAACAAGGAGGGGAACATGTACATCATGGTTCATTTAACATTGATACAACCGTAAAATAATAGTCCAGCAGCTACTATTGTATTTGAATAATCCTCAAATCCTACTTCAAGAATTGGTAGGCATAAATTTATCATGAATCATGATCCCATTTCAAGAGAAGCATTCTATTGTAGTATAAGAAAAAGATACATTGGAAGATAAAAATAATTAAAGGCTGTATATGAAACATGTTATCGAGAGCAAGAAAGGCAAACTTACCTTTATGTAAAGTTCATGCACCTCTTGGAAGAAGCTCTTAATGCCATCATCATTACGAGAGTCATGAAGCAACATAAATCGGGTATGTATGACAGGTCAAGGAAATTATCACAAAAAACCAAAATGCATATGAACGTAAGAACTGATCAGTGTCCAGTCTTGGCTCTTTTATTTCGTCACCCGTCCCGTGAAGGGCAGGGGACAATGATCCCATTTAAGAAGCAAATTAAATTAAATGATTCTTAAAGTTGGGTATTCAGAACTTCATTTATTATTGTAAAAACAAGAATAAACCCGACAATGGAAAATAAACATAAGTTTTAACTCATAAAATAATTCTCCATGATAAAGGATATGACCAGCTGTGACGTACACGGACACCACAAGTTCATTAAACCTATCTACCGATTTCAAGTACCTGTAGAGAGAAAACTAAGGAATAAGATGCTGTGGAAACAAAAACAACAGACAAAGAGGATCATAAGGCCATACTTTTATCATTTATGGACGAGCTTGGATTTCATATCAACTGAATAATGTAACTCACATAGCACTAGTAGTCCATGCAAGGTCCTGTACAACATCGAGAGCAGCATGCAGGATAAATTGATGCAGCTGAGCAGCATCCTCCCTCTGCCATAAAGTACTAGCATTAGATTGCAAAATTATATAAAAATTGGTGAAGAAAACAATAACCCTTGTTTTCTAATCCACACAAAAACAAGGTTATACAATATAAATATAAGCATTTACATGAATCAGGTGAGCAAATTATAATGTAAAATCAAATTCCTCATAATATTTTTACACAATAATTGGCCTCTAATATGCCATAAATTATATTGATCCATGAGTGAAAACATCAAAATTAAAAAAATCCAATACATCCAACAAGAAGCAAGTAAAAATATGCATGTTTGGTTTGGCTTTTAAAAGAGCCAAAAGCAATTCCAGAGGTATAGAATTGATTCTAGAGTGATTTTAAGGTGTTTGGTTATTCTAAAGCAAATTAGATTCTACCTCTATAATTGATTCTACTAGAAACTAGAATTTGTAGCTTCTTGAGTTTAAATATGATTTTTAAATTGAAATTTATTCTTCAACTCACTTTTACGTAAATGTATCCAAACATTAACTAATTCTGCTAAACTCAATTTTGTTAAAATCAATTCTACCCAACTCAATTCTATCAAAATCAATTATGTCCACCGCCAAACCAAACATAGCTGAATCAGGCGAATAATTTATAACGTAAAAATCAAATTCCTATAATATTTTCAGACAATAACTAGCCTCTAACAATAAATTATATTAATCAATGAGTGAAAACCTAATTTACAGCAACAATTCACAAAATCCAATAAAAGGTTGAACTATATTAAGTTAACAAAAAAAGGATCATACTTTAGCAGCTACTCCAACTTCAGCTTCATAAATAGGAATATCATTTCTACTAACAATGATGAAACAAGCAGTTGTTGCCATTGTTAAGATCCTTCCAACTGCACCTACGAAACACAAATGCCGATACAAATTGAGAAAACTGAAAATCAACGGAGAGATCTGAACTCAAATAACGGAAATCAAACCTTGTAATGACAGTTGGACGAGATCAAGGAACGGAGAATTGAATCGTGTCGCTCAAATCGAGAAATTGCGATCTAACACGCGTGGAAATCAATTGAGGAAGAAGAAGATGAAGACGCTGTGACTCTGTAGACTCTTGTCTATATTGTTCTTATGGAAAGCTTAAACGCATCGTTTTGCGGTGGTAAGTGTTTTTTTTTTGACAGATCAATGTATTTGTTGAGTCTGATAAATGAAAATTTTTCGTTTTTGCCCCATAAAAAAATGCTTCCTATTATAAATTTTTTAAGTTAGAATATTTTAAAATAATATGAATGAAATATAAAATTTAAACAAAAATTTGTCTAGATGTCATAGCTCAACTGACGGAAACTGTCGAAATTGCTAGATTGAACATCCGTGCCTTGAGTTCGAACCAAGGTCACTCCACTTGTATGTGTGAGTTTATTGGTGGTTTTGCACATCTCGTCTATGTACCAAAAAAAATAACAAAATTTTACATAGAAATCTATTTTTTTACTCATTTGAAAAACATTTTATATCTGTTCACTTCATGAGTAACTCTGAGATGAGTTACTCCGATCAATATCTCACTATTCACTATAAATTTTATTAATTCAACCGTTCAATTAAAAAAATTATTGAATAGATTTGATACATCATTACATGATTTCAAATGAACGTATAATCAGGTTTTAAAAAACACAAGTAAATATCAAATGTTTAGATTATATAGCTATGAATTTTTAATTTATATAAAAATGTATGAACCTGATCATTGATATATAAATATAATAATCAACGTCTGAATTAATGAAATCAGATATTAAGTGGAGTAACTCATCTCAGAGTTACTCCTGAAGTGAACAGATATAAAATGTTTTTCAAAATCATTTTCAAGCTAAATATAGTGATGTTGTTGTTGTCTCTATACCAAAATTAGGAACAACTTGGTTGAAAGCTCTTACTTTAGCCATTGTTAATAGCCATAAGTCCATAATGTATCTTCTTTAGAGGTTAATCATCCATTACTTATATCTAATCATGCAATCAGAAGTTCAGACCAAACTTTGTAATGAAGCAATTTTTTTTTTGAAACGACAAAATTATTATTAAAGCATGCTCTTTAACGAGAGGTATAAGAGTAGCAAAAATGACCAAGAACAAGAACAACGAGCCAAACCCATTACAAGATCGCAGCTACGACAAGCTTACAATAGGAAAAGACAAACGCATACCAAAAAGCCAAACTGCCTACCCACAAGCAAACACAATGCTCGAAAACCCCCTACAAAACCAAACAAAACTCCTGCAACAATTGCCCTGTCACAAAAACGACACAAGCGATGGACTAACATAAGCAATTTAAAATCATCAATTAGCAATCAATAATCACATAAACCGTATAATGAAAATCTTACCTGTGCAAAAACATGGCGTGAAGACAAATTTTGAGAGAAAAGAGTCGCGAATTTGGGTTGCGGAACTTATCGTCGCACTTGGAAAGATAGTCGATTTTGGAATTGGAGGAATATGAATACGTAAGAGTTGAAATTAATGTTAGGGAGACGGCGTGGTTGTAGGTTCGATTTGATGAAGGGTTTTTGTTAAAATAAGAAATAGGAAGAAACAAAAACTGAGATCTATTGAATAACTATAGTGAGATGATGATTTGAACAGTTAGGAAATAGGAAGAAACAAAAACTGAGAAGATACGAAACCAACAATAACATGGTACGAATTTATGAGGATAAGGTTGGATGTGAGTGTTTATAGATGTTCTCATTTTTTATTATAAGAGATCTGAACCATTCATTTAATCCATTGGTAATTTTTAAGTCCCTCGCCGGTAAGGGAATTGACAGGGCCCTCACCCTAGACTTCACCGCAATAATGTAGGTGGTTTAGTTATTTTACACTAATTCTTACTTCTTACTTCTTTGTCTCATGAGCTTAACTCAATTGGTTGGACATATTGAACGGAAGTGCAGGGACCGAGGTTCGAACCCGGTATGCCCACTTATTCACTTTTAAGGGGTGCATTTATAGTCATTAGACTACCTGACAAAAACAAATCCATTTCAAAGAACACATACTGAAAAAAAAAATATATAATGTAATCTGCATTTACACAAATTTAACTCTAAAACACATTTTCTAACCCTCTCACTCTAATTTGTTAAGAAATGTGCTACTAACATTTTTTATAGACGTGAAATAATATGGGAGGAATGGTGTGGGTAAAAAACAGGTGCGGTTAGAAGTACTATGTTCATTCATTATGTTAAAGCCCAATGTTTGGGTCCGTTAAAGAGTACTAGTATTGTGTAAATGCAGATTACTTAATGAAATAGGCTCAACACTTTTTATAACATTATAAATTGAAAATTACTTTTCGCACCACCAAACACTTTTCCGCGCCCCCCGGAATTCCACTTTTACCCTTTCATTGTTCGCTATGTATTCGGCGAACTCAAAAATAGTTCACTTTTTAAGAAACAGTTCACAGTGAAAGATGAAGGGCATGAGTTTTGCTTCCATCAATTCAATTTATGGCGAAGAAATAATAGTACTGAAAAATGCATGAGTTTTGCTTCCATGAATTCAATTCATCGAGAAGAAATGAGTTTTGCTTTTCCATAAATTCAATTCAAGGTGAAAAATCATTTCTCTTCTGTTTGAGTTAATGATTTTTTCATGAAATTTTCATACATGGGAGGCGTCGAGGTTTGTTGGGACATAAAAAAATATGTTCGCTACTTAGGTAACAAACTTTAGAATATTTTAGTGTCAAAAGTAGTTTTCTTATAAATTTACATCAAATAACACAACACACACAAACATAATAAATTTACATCAAATTACGTACCAAAAAATAAAATTTACATCAAATTAATTTTCACATTCTAATCTAAATATATAAACCACTTAAGTTCATCAAAAAAAGATATTTATATATAAACCACTTAATTCAACAACATTCATCAAATAATAGCTCAAAAATAAAGGAACATTTATCAAAGCTTGTGGGTAATCAACAAACCAATCAAACAGAGTCGATTCAAGGTAAGACAACTTAAGTAAGAATTTTAAACCCCGAAAAAATAAAAACATTTATCAAGGAAGAAAAGACCTCATGAATCATAAACACATTAAAAAAAGTCTCACATAAAAACATATAAGTCACTTAAAAGAAAAATTATAAAAAGTGATACAACAATTTTGCATCTCAATTTTTTTTAATATATAAGCTTCTCGACTCTACAACAAGGAAAAGAACAAACTATAAGATACATCGATCATACATGTTTAATTAGTAGATCTTGCACCAACCTATTCAATGAATATTCATCTTTAGTTTTGTAACAACGTATGTATGCAATATAATGATCATATACCATATTATATATGCATATGAGTGAAGGAGTTGAACGTTAGATAACAAGTTGAACTACTAAACTAACAGTGCTTTCTTACATTACATGATAGATGAGATTGATAAGATGGGAAGCATACAAACGGGACCCATCACTTCTTCAACTCAATCGATCTAATGCATAGCATAAATATATATATGTTGATTGAGAAGACATAAACACTAGTATATGTGCTTGCAACTCAAGTTATCTCACTGCCCTTTTATCTCTATTTGATAAGAGAATCTTCATGTCCACACACTCTAAATGCATACACATTTATTTCAAAAAGAAAAAGAGTTCAACTACATATATGATATATATGCCCGGGGCCCGTTATTACAATTCCTAATATTGTAGAACACAAAAGTTTCATAGTTTTGAAAACGTATAAGATCGATGATCTTAAGAGACAATGTGGTACATGTCAAAAATTAGAGTGTTGTCACATTTGTACATGCAGATGAAAAAAGATGTTGCATCTATGTGTCTATAATTGAAGATGGTCTCCTTTGTTATCTATATGTCATCCAGGTTTTAGCTAGGTTGGTCTCACTTAGCATTAAAAAGTTCTATGAGATTAGAGTGATGACAAAGTGTATTAATTTAGGATCTTGGTGTGCACCTCAAAATCACAATATATATCTTGAGAAATTTATGAGTTTTGATTACACAATATATATCTTGGAGTAATTCACATCACTTTTACAAGTGGTCTATTTATAGACTACTATATTACTTAATACTTATATAATATTTAGAAATTCAATATTGTGTATAAATATTCTGATTTTTTTACAATTTCAAGGCAATATTCAACATATATTATCAACTTAAAGAAATTATTCAAATTGATAAATATCCTGAATTACCATTTAATCAAAAGAATTGTGTTACGTTGTTGGGTATAAGTGGTTTGTTCCTAAAATATATTGGTTGACGAACAATATAACATACATCATACGAATTCAACATGATGTAGGCATTATGGAAAATATTATCCTTTTTTTTTTGGTACAAAAAATATGATCTATTTACTATTGCACAAAATGCAATTCAAGTGTATTCTGTTCCACATCAAATAATCTCTAGGAACAATGAAGATTAGTGGTTTATAATCAAAATCAAAGCTAGATCAGGAGTGATAAAGTTTCAACAAATTTGTGACTTTGCATATCAACAAAATTTCACTTTTCAAAATTTTGGACAGACTATGGAATGGATTAATCTCTGCTCGGGTGTTAGCAGTTTAAAAATACTTTTTTTCTTTAGGTACATTTATCAGAAATATAAATTGTTTCCGTCATGCATTAAGGATTGAATCCTTGATTTTCCCTACCTAATTCATATATCTTCAACTCTTACCACTTGAATGATTTTACGGAGACTAAAATTCTTCTATTTTTTTAAAGAATTAATGTGTTATGCGCGGGGATAAAACCTTGATAATCTCCGCGCCCTACAAATGCATTAACATTAAAATCTATGGAGAAAAATTGTCACCCATTGTATAGTCCTATCCAGCTAATTCGGTAAATGAGTCTCTGCAATTTCACACTAAAATACCTTATTTACACATAAAAAAATATTAATATATTTTATTTTATTTGCTTTTCACACCACCAGAATTTGGTTTATCGGGCCGACTAATCCGATTTGGAGTGAGTTCTGACATTAAGTTATGTCAGTCCTCTTCCAAATGCAATTGTGCAAATGGAACTGTGATCATCCGCTCAATTCTATCAAGTTCAGCGTCAATCACCGTTAAATCTACCAATGTTTTTGTACATATACTAATATATTTTGCCAATGTGGTTAGATTTAGATATCTTTAATTCATCAAATATTAATATCAATAAAACTAATTCCAAAAAAAAACAGAAAATTAGTGATGAGAAAGTGAGATCTATGACAGAAGTGTTGATTAGATACTCATCTATTTTGGGTGTAAACTGTAGAACTCCTCCTTGTACGGGAGTAAAAAAATAGTGAAGTATTCATTGAGAAAGAAAGATATATAAATTCTTTGTCACTAGAAAACAGAAGAAAGAAAAGATCAGAGAGAAAGAAACAGTTGAAGTGATAATAATATATTGATGATGAAATGAAACTGTAAACCATAAAGGTACTCAATATTATTTCCCTAAAATTAAGAGACCAACTTTTACTTACTTGGTTATGAAACGTTCCCCGAAACTGTGCCATTTATTTCATTTCCCAAGATTTGTCAGATAGTCGTCATTTAATATTACTACTATCTTTCTCTTTTCTCTTTCACTCTTTCTTTTTTTTCATTTTCAAATGCTACAAATGAAGATCATTCAAGCTTTTTTTCTTTCTAAACATAGTTTCTGAATTTTCAACAACTTTATAATAAGCTCCATAAATACGTTACAGACACACGTTTGATAGCTTCTTCTCATGATAATGGAAACATTTAAAAACATATCTATTCTCTAGATAGTGTGACACATGCATATAATATATGTAGATGTAGATTCAGAATCCATAACTATCTTCTCCTGTTAATTTTCGTTAACTGTTCCAGCATATATATATACTGTATTGTATACTACTATAAAATATACTAAAATTTATTCATCTACTTCTATATATTATCAAAAAATGAAATGAAATCTCCAACCCCCCATTCTTCACTCCTTGTTTCATGCGGTACACAATCACAGAGATGCATTCAGAAGCGAGCTAGTGCATGTCTTTTTAATTAATACTCATGTATGCCATGCCTGCCATAGTTTTCACTACACTACAAAACACATTAAATTCAATAGTTACGTTTCAAAACCTAGCTACTACTAGCACCTCACATCATATAGTAATGGATACTATATAATTTTTTTTAACTATGGCAATTGATCATTGCACATCTATCAATGTATATCTTTGATCACTTAATATATTTAATTATGTATTGTCAAAAAATTATATTTTAAAAATATTTATCAAAGACAAATTGAATATCTTATATGCTAACATTTTTGTTTTTACTATACTAGTATATATTATTAAAAATAGATGATCAACATAGGTTATATAAATAGTACTCACAATTCTCAAACGATCATTAAAAAGTAACGGAGGGAATATGTAATTTTATATGCTTGCTAGATGATAATTATCATGTCTTATATATAAGAGAAAGTTGAGTCAATAAAACTTGATGTATGTAATCTAAAACTTAAGTTAAATATTTTAATTTTTATTGATCAATTTTTTCTTATATTTAGAATCCGATAGTACTATCATAAAAGAGAACATTTTGGTAGCATATACACCATCCAATAATTTAATGTTATAAATTTATAACATTAAATTATTGGATGGTGTATATGCATCCAACAAATTTTTATATTTAATTATTTTAAAAGAAATTTATTTTTGGTCGAGACCGGGGTATCCACCGCCGAACGCGGTGACTATTCTCTCGCTAGATTGGAGGCAGGGTGGAATAGCTGACCCAAGGATTTAAAGCTGCTCCATCCCCAAGGTGAGGATCGAACCCTTGACCCTTGGCTAAGGGATTTTAAAAGGAATTTAAATTTCCAATCAATACATATCTTATAAAAAAAATTAAACTCTAGAATATATAAAAAAAAAAAACTTAAAGTAAAAGAAAAAGAGTTATAGAAAGTCAGATGTACATAGTTCAAAATTTAGACTGAATTCATTTTACTCTTTTAAACCTTTTTTGCTTAAGGAGTATTTTTTTTTCTTGGAATAAAGGAGTATTTATTTTATAACAAAAGGACTATATACATATCATCATATATATCACTTTTTGATTTCTCATTGAAATGTATTAAGATTAATTAATACATCATCATCTTATGTTAAAATACGTAGCCCTAGCTATAGTAGTAAAATGTGTAAGGATAAAACTTTACATTTAGGTTAATTATATTTACTTTGCACTGTTAATTTATCTGTAGTACAGGTACTACTACGCATTTTCAATCATAGAGACAGACAGATTGATGAAAAAGATGTTGTTTTAATTAATTTTCTCAGTGAATTGAGGTGGGGGTTCCCTTCCCTATAACAATTTTCACCTCCATTCTCAAAACTTGTTATAATAATTCAACAACAATAACAAAAAAGGTGAAAGGACAAATTGAGAAGAAGATGTAATAGTATAGTTTTGGAACCATAGTAAGCTAGAAAGACCTAGCTACACGGCACCTGCACACAGATAGATAAAGAGAGAAAGAATTTCACATCCGATAGATAGGTTTTCACTGTACATTCACCTTTCTTATGTATGAATCAATGTATCCAACACAAATCAACATTAGTAGTTTCAAATTTGAATATTTGTATACATCAACATTTACATAATTTTATATTTACAATTATTCAGTCATAAATATAAAAAAAAAAATTCATTCAATATAGGTTGATGCATTAGAATCAGATACATCAATACTTGTATTGCTAACACAAGGTTTAGGATTAGATGATGCAATAAAAATAGTGATTTTTTTATTTAAAATAATTACAGTTACAACTTTTGTTTGAAACACTTTTTATTTTTTTATAATATTTAATTTTAGGTCTGTGAAATGTTAGTTAATTAATCTGAAATTAAGTATTATTATTGCAGAAAACAAGAGAGGGTTGGAGTTGGTGTCATGCGTGACTATGGTTTTGTCTTTCTCTGTGTGTCTTCTGTGATACGAGTTTGAGAGAAAAGAGACCATGATTCCTTCCTTCATCTTCATCTTCATCTTCATCTTCATCTTCATCATCATCTTCATCTTCATCTTCATCATCATCATAAAATAACCATCAAAAAAATATTCTGTAAATCACAAACAAGAAACAAACATGTTAGATATAACTTGTAGACATAAAAAACATCATATAATATTGTAAGTATGGTAAAAGAGACAACCTTAGTTTTCACGATCCAACCTCATTTGAGTAGCCATTAATCAAGCTTGATCCAATTAAACTTGGATATTACAACCTGTCATAAATGGTGAATATATATGTATCAATCTATCTTCACAAAAAATGACAATTAATAAGCATTTAAGTAAAACAGTGATGTGTTGTTGATCACATCTTGAAATTCACTTACCTTGGATCTAGCTTTGTTGCATACATATATTAACTGCAAATTAATCAAAGGGCTTAAGTTAGCGCATACACATAAAACTCAAGAAGTAAAAGCAGAAATATAAGCCTTACCAAAGATCATCATGATGAGGAAATGATAATTGAGTAGTTGGAATTAGGTAGAGCAAATGTTGGATGAAAGGAATGAAGCCTGGTCCGAGAAATTTCAGATCGGATCAGATCCGATCAAAGAACAATGTTCCTCGAGCCAGACAACGTTCCTCTCAGCCTAACCTTTGCAAAGCCGGCCGGCGCTATCATAATTATGTTAGGCAACATGATGATCTAGGTTAAATTTGAGGGGGATGAAGCCTGGTCCGAAGCCTTCCAATGTATGTAAGAGATCATCTATGAAAGGCCTCGAGACAGGCAACATTCCCCTCAACAACCATTGATCACTACCAATATTATTTTTTTCTTTCTTCTGCCGCTTACTCTCACTCTCACTTGACACTCACAAACCCTAACTATAGCTTCATATATATAGGCACAGCCGCTTAGCACTGACTCTCACTAATCTATTTTACAGTAATTACTTTTTTGTTTTTTTTTATAATTCATGACCGCGTTCAGATGTTCCAGCCTGTCCCCCAAAATCACCTTTGCAAAAAAACAATTCATACCGCTGTCATAGGTCAAAGATTGATATTACCAATGAAATATTTAGGAAAAAAATTAGGTTTTTTCTCTTTTTTTGTTGAATACATTTTTTCTAATCTACTCTTTTAAGATTTGGGGTATTTATTTCTATCCGTTCAATAATGTTTAATTTAACCGATATAAATTTTTATAAAATAGTATACTGTTGGATTAAAAGTTTATATCATATAAATTATTTTTGTGAAATTTGAAACAAATCCAAAATGATTTAATATGTTATTGAGACATATAAAGATTAACGGCGTTTATAAAATCACACAAACCGTTAATTTTGATATGTCTCAATAACATATCAAATGATTTTAGATTTGCCTGAAATTTTACACAAATAATTTATATGATATAAACTTGTTCAAAAAAAATTATATGATATAAATTTTCAATCTAATGGTGTAATCCATAAAAATTTATATCGATTAAAACAATATTGAGTAGTTATGGGTAAATACTTCCAAATCTTGAAGGGATAGACCAAAATAATTTAAGGATTTTCGCTTGGAGGGAGCGTATTCCAAAAATAATTTAAGGCTTTTTTTAATGGCCTTAAAAAGAATGAAGATTTTTTTTTGAATGACCTTAAAACATTGTGAGACATGTATCTCGGTTTGGATATCGCTTGGAGGGAGCGTATTCCACAACTCATTTTGGAAAATGATTCTGAAATTCTATTTAATATGATTACAAATAACTGCAAGTTCAACGGGGTGATTTTCACTTTGGTGCATTGGATTTGGAACTTTCTAGCTTTAGATTGGCTTGTTCAATTTTGTTATACTTGGAGGGAGAGCAATCGCTGTGTTGATTGAATTGATAACTTTAATTTTGTTATACTTGAAGGGAGGGTAATCGTTGTGCTGATTGAATTACTAACTTTAACCTCTCTGCAGATTCTTTTATATATACTAGAATGGAGATTCCTCCTAATGAACTCCATTAAAAAAATTTCTAGTGTTTGCATGTCAAAAAATATCCGTTTAATTTCTTAATTTTATTGTTGGGCTTAGGCCCTCTTTTGTAGCAAAAAAATAAAAACTTTATAGACAAAGGTGGATTCTACTATATACAAGGACCACATAAGGTCTATGGTGCACACTTTCTAAAATTGATAGAGTTGCGCTATGAATTTTGTAAAATTTACTGTTGAATGAAAACTATTTTCTTCTTTTTAAGGCCATTCAAAAAAAAATCTTCATTCTTTTTAAGGATTTTCTTAATATAGATTTGGTAGGTGGACTGTAAAACTTAATAAATATTAATTATTTTTTACAATTTAAATAAATTATTATTCAAAACTCTTAACTCATTTGAGTTGGCCTAACCTGGTGTCAATTTAAATGGACTAATTTAATTTTAATTTAAAAATTATTTATTTTCATAGTTTTATATTTTAATATTAATTTTACGTGAGTTAGGAGTTTTAAATAATAATTTTAGGTGTTTTGATCATTAGTCGTACGACAATTCACTTAAGATTTTAAAACTCGGTCACAATTTTGTGACAAGTTAGAATGAGATTGTTACCCAGAAACAATGTTAATATAGTAATAAAATTGTACCAATATATTTAAGCCTAACTCTTAAAATGCAGCAAAATCCTTTGATTTTCTTTCTATGAGAATGAATAACTTGTAGGTGCCACTAGTTGGGTCACAGTCAAACACAAAGAAGAAGACAAAATGGGGTTAGTAAACTCACTTTTGTTTTGTTTAATGCGATTGTATCATCATTACCTTATTATTTTTAGCCTTTTTCTTTTCCAATCCCTACTTTCAAAAGTTAACATCATCATCACATGCATATCCACCCGCACGTCCATTCCCTCACACACAACGCTCCCATCTCTCTTTCATTTTCATCTCATTTTTCTTTCTTTCCAAAATTGTAAATGATGAAAACTGATCATATTGATCTATATAGAGCTTTCAAATGGACCGGTTCAATTTAAACCCGATCTAGTTTGGTAGGACATGACTTTATAAACTGGATAGACCGACTCGATCTAATTACAATTGGTTAGACCCAGTCTTGCTTGGGCCCGATGGGATAACAGGATCTTCTTGCCCTTTTTATTTTGTTTATTTTATATTTTTTAAGTTATTTTGATATATTAGTCATTCATAATTATTAATTATATTAAGATATAATTATACGCAAGTGTAAATAATTTTTACATCATTATTAAATATCAATTAAACTCTACTTTGATTTCTGTAAAAAAATTGAATCAAATTAATAAATTTTAAAACAATTTTTATTAAAGTTTTAGGTAAATAATATAACTTTTAAAATTTTATTTTTTGGTACGTAAGCTAAGAAAAAAGAAGAAAAAGAAAACAAAAAAAAACTAATCATGAGGGAAGAAGATTTCCATCACGTCATTCCTAAGAAGATCACGGAGCCCGTCTGGGGAGAGGTATGAGTCAAGAAGTCGGCATCTGAAGAAGCTCCAAGTTTTGCAAAGAATTATGCACATTGATTCCCTTATATAAGAGTGTGATAGAGAGAAACATTGGTTTGAGTGAGTAATTCTTTTATTTCCTGGACCAGCACAACATGAATATTGTACTTAATTAGCATGGGGACCTTCAATGAGTTTTTATTGAACTTATACATTAAACTAATTTTTTATAATCATTCTTTAATTAGATGATAGTAGTAACTTTTTGTATTTATAGATATTATTTTTTCAAAAATAAATAAATTTTGCTGACAATAAGTCGGCCTGAAGTCCAATTGACTAGCTCGGCCTAGTCCGATCATTGTGAGGGCTATATGGACTTGGGTCAAAAAAGTCCGATTGCAGTTGGACTAGGCTTTGCAAAGCCTAGTCTGCCCAAACATGTGGGCTAATGGATCAGCTCATCCACTGCAAAAAAATAAAGTTGTTTTTCGAAGAATTATTTCCTATAAACGAGGTGAATTTCCTCAAAAACAGGTTTTTCGAGGAAACTTGCGAGGAACCACTCTCCTCGAATAATCCCTGATCGCAAATCAATTTCTGATATTGGTCCGTCCATATTTTACAGCTCTAGATCTATGTGATCATATATGTTTAGATTACTCAAATTTAAAGAAGATGTTGTTTAAAATTTATTTAACTAAAAAGGTTAGACACACATCAAAAAAAAAAAAAATTTAAATCTATAAAATTGGTCTATTTAAATAAATATTTATAGCATTTTATTACATTTACTTTTGTACTTCAATTAAATTATAATTTGTTAAATTTTTAAACAAATTAAATTTATTAATCTACATTAATTTATCCGCATATTTAAAATTATTATTATTATTATTATAAATGTAGTATATAATAATATGCAATAGGTTGCGTAAAAAAAAATGCAATAGGTATTCGTGAGATTAATTCAATTGGTTACTAGGGATGTTGCCCGTAATGTGGAGTGACCAACCATGGTATGCCTTTTTTTTTTGACAAATTGTATGTCCATTTATTTACATTTAAAAATGTATTCTAGCGCTTAAGTTATACCCGGCAAAACAAAGAATAAGACAACAATATATTTTGTAAGTACATTTATTGACTCAACTTTTGGTAAATGAACATTTGTTGTTTTGAAATTTTTTATATTTAATTCATTTCATATTAAAAAAAATTATAATTTCGGTAAATAAACATTTTATAAAGTGATAAATATGCCTGCAAAATTATTCAAAAATTTAAGTGTTTATTAACTAAATTTGATTTTGACATAGACTCAACATTGCATTCATACAATTTTTGTAGGGATTAAATATAATATTAAAATTAATTAAGATTAAATTTAGAAGGTTCCATTTTATAGGATAAAAAACAAAGTTAACCTTTGTTTTTTAGTTTAGAAAGGAGCTTATATTTTCCAAACCTTTCGGACACATGATCTCCAGTATACTATCCAAACCTTTCGGACGAAACCTAGTGGCTTATATTTAACCCTTGTTAAAATGCCAAAAGCTACAAAATTTAACCAACGCAAGAATATAATGAGAAGACCCAAGTGCTTTTATTTTATTTTATTATGTAACTTAGTGGTTAGAATTTTATACCTTAAATTGAATAAGTGAAAATACTTTAAATTCAAACTCCGATCTTTACATATTACTACGTATAATCTTCTTACCGATTAGTTAGATTCATGGAAATAGAGTGTTTGCTTTTATTTGGTGCACAATAGAAGAAATACTACTCAAACATAACAAGATCTATGCTTACTATCTAAATCCTCACCACTAGATCATCAATCCTAATGGCTTTTGTTTTGTTTTTGAAACAAAATTAATTGAAGCAAAATAGGAAGTACCACGATGATTACTTTTTCCATCACTTAAATGTTGTTAATCAATTATTTTTGGGTACGAGAAACCTCTAAATTAAAGCTGAATTCATTCAGACATGGTTTTTACTAGGGGGTGAACTTTGAGACATGGGTTTGGGTGATGGAAACTCACAAGTCAACAATTACTTTTCCTGGGACCCGAGTTTGAACATAGCTTAGTAGGGGCTGTGGTGTGTTGTGTTGATTGTATAAACAAAGTCATATGACGAAATGTCTTTTTTATTGACTGTGTTATGTTTCTTTAATTCCCCATGTACGATTCCCTTTAAAATCATGACCACAAAAAGTAAGTAAATCTATGGTACTAAACCAACATTTTCAATAATTTAAATTGCGGTTTTGATAGTTTGTGTTATAAAGACACGTGATGTTATATATACATTTTGTTTTTACTATGGTGTTCGTACTTACATTACATATCTGCTCAATTTTGTTGATGATTATTCGTGTATGTGCTTTTGTCTATAAAGTGTGAGTTTATTATATGTATCTATTGTGTGTATTTTGTTGATATCTAATAGATTTGAATTTGAATTCGCGTGTCTTTTTTTTTTGAATCACAATGTTAGGGTTATTGGCAGAATCATCAAATCATTATCTCATTAATCTTCAACATACATTTTTACTCCACCAGAAAAGAAATTGTTCTGAACAGAACTCAGAATAAATATGTTCTGAGCTGATCTCAAATTTATATTTTCAAGAAGTTGTCCGTTTTAAGGTTAGAGGCATGTAACTTATGTTATCTCTATAGACAGCATTATTGTTTTGAACAAAATTCAAGAGATTGTCCGATTAGAGGTTAGAGACATGTATCTTATGCTCTCCCCACAGACAAAGTCATTGTTCTACACAGTACTCGAGAGATTGTCCACTTTGAGGTAGACGCATATAGTTTTCGCTCTCCCCTCATAGACGAGGTCACTGTTCTGAACATAATGCAGATTTATCTGCGAGAGAAGAATATACTATGACATGATCTCATCAAGTCCACGTCTCCGAGAGATTGTCCGCTTTTGAGTTAACTCGTAACGGTTTTCTTCTTTGTAGAAAAGGCGCTTTAGTTTGATTGAAGAGTGTGACATTTTGTATATAAACTATATTTATGCTCGATTTCCAAACAATGTGAGATTCATATGTGAACCAGAACAAAAATTCTTCTAGTTAGAAAGGATGTCTATGATTGAAGTTCGAGTTCCGATCATCAATTTTGTATATACGAATTTTCAATGACTTATCATTTAATCTATACCAAGAAAAAAAAAATCAAATGATAAATTAAGGATAAAAAATGTAGTAAATCTATAAGTTAAAACAAAAAATTCAGTTTAGTCTAAATTTTAGTAGTATAATTAAATTTCGAACGGACGGCTAGGATATTGAGTAATTTGCATGGTGCAATCTAAAGAAAGCCACGTGGACCAATGGAAATGTACATGGGCTCTGTTTGGATGGGACAGTAGCACGTGTAGAGGAAGTTTGGTAGGACCAACCACTAGTATTTGGGTTGGAAAAGGACCCACCCGCCATTTTCAATTTCAATAATGGGATCATCATAGTGTTCATCAGTAACTTGTGTTTTGTTTTGTCATTATCAAAAAAAAAAGTAACTTGTGTTTTGTTGCGGCGATATACTGTTGCGCATTTCCCGGGCGGGCCCTTCTCTTTCTTTATTTACATTCGGGTCGGGTTTATTTATAATTCAACACTCCATACTATCTCTGTCCTCACTCTTCACCATCAAGTTCCAAATGAATAGTAAAATATTAAGAGTTTGGAAAATTTAATTTTAGTCATAAATTAATCAACATATATTTTTAATCATCTAAAATATATTTTGAATTTTGTTTCTTTTTAAAAAATTCGATTTTAATTCTTTATTTTTATAAAAGTTCATACAAAATGCTTCAATTTTAATTTGATTAATATTTTATATGGATGATTTTTATAATATAAATTTTCAATATGACGTTAAGTTTTATAAAATTTATATTTGTTAAAACATTTTTGAATTGTATAACTGTTCTAGACTAGGCTCGGCAGTGACCACGCCCAGCACCACTACTTGTCGAGAAATCCTTATTCGACATATGCACGACGCATGGCTAAACTACTTGTGCTCGCCATATGCCCGAGATGTAGTGCCCATGCAGCGCGTGAGCAACATTCAAGCACCGTTACGAATCATAACGGACGAATTAGGGGATAATGAGCATTTACTGTTCATTATGACCTAAAGTCAAAATCCCGACAGGCATTAATGACAGGGACGAATTGTTTGCCTCCTCGTTAATGGTCTTGGCCCAGCGCTTGGGGTATATATACGCCATTCCTCACAATGACACGAGAATCTTATTCTATCTTTGTACTTGCTGCTCCTTCCTTCACTGACTTGAGCGTCGGAGTCCCTGCAGATACAACTCCACTCTGTTTCATGAAGCTTACAAGACGGAACGGTGGTGACCATCATTTCTGATCAATTGAGATCAATAACTTTATTCAAATGTTACACGGATGAGATATTATATATCCTTATTACTTAAATTATTAAATTAACAATTTGAAACGTCAAATATTTAAAACCGTGTAATTGAACTAATAAACTGAATTGAGTTATTTGTAAATTTAAATTGAGAATCGAGTTTGAATCAAAATTGAGTCCAACAATTAAAAACATCACAAGGGTTACATTACATATGTATAGTTCAATCTCTCAACTCATTGACAAACATAAATTTCAACTCAAAATTAATTTCATTATTAAGTCATTTCATTATTTAGTTCATAAACTAAATTTAATAGACTAATCATTGAATTCTTGTAAGTAAAAATAAATTAGTTATTGAATCATACTCGAACAATGTTAAATTTATTACGTGCATGTTTGATATCACGGTGGGTATGCTAAAATCACGGGAATTCACAATGATTTTATTGAAGCCACAAGTTGTAACTTCTGTAAAATTACAGTAGATTATCACGATTCTAACACACCTACTGTGATACAAAATATAGATTACATTTTGTCAGATCCTCTACATTTAAAAATTCTACAATCTCCTACGTAGATGTAGTTAATTTTTACTATTACTAAGATATATTTTGTCATTTCAAACCGCAATACAATTTATCTTCAATCTCTCTATTAATCTATTTAGACTACAATATATGCTTAATTCTATTGTCTCATATATATAAGTGTAGTGAATCCTGAACCGTTTATTGTTGGCCCTACCCGTATGTATGTAAACTGTATAGAGGGAGGGATGAGTGAAGTTGATATCAACTCTTAATTCTCGAGCCAAAGCTTGACAGGAAAGTCATGTCCCTGTGGCTGTGGCTGTGTGTGTTATGACTTATCAGCGCAGACATTTATTACCTACCTTCCACTTTGAGGGAAGATGTCTTGTATGTGTGCATATCGATCAGACGGTGGAATGGAATCCAAAGATGATTCAATACTTCAAAGCAGCTCAGCTGAGCTTGTATTATTTTCCTACAAAAATCACATCGAAACTTAATTTTTATAAGGATAATCACCAATTTATTGCTCACTCGCTGGACATTAAATGCTCTAAGCAATGCTGAATTACAGGACCACCGCAATGAATGTTCAAAAGGTAATTTGTTGTACAGTTCGATTCTCCGCAACTGTATTTGGGAAGAGACTGAAATTATTTGATGTCAGAACTCACCCCGAACTCTGGACAATTATTGTCTCGTTTCTCTAAGAATCAAAAGATAAAAACAAAAAATAAAATAGGTAATTTTCTTTCTTAAGATGATAGTGATTAGTGGTAATTGACGCTGAACTTGATAAAGAGGACCATGATTCAATTCTCGCAACTACGCTTAAAAGAAAATTGAAATCACTTGATGTCAAAACTCGCCCCGAACCAAATTAAACTGGGGTTGAAAATATAAAGATTATAATGATCTCTGGATTCTAATTCAATCTTGAAAATACAACAATGGTAAATCTCTTCATAGAGAACTTCATTGTCTATTGTAGCTCTACATTATCGGAAGAATTAATCTCTTCTATTACGCACAAAAAATACTTAGTTTACACCATAAAAAAATAGTAAAAGCTGCTGTGAAAAAACAGGGTGGCGGTCTTTACTGGTTCCTGTCATACAATTAATCCTTCCCTTCATCATGCTGTTGCTATCCCAAAACATAAAGATGAATAGAATGTAATTTTGAAAATTATTTCACTGCCTTACCAAGTTGCTAGGATTCCCATTCCCATATGCATCATGCCTGATGGATACAACGCATTCATTGGCGTATTGCAAAATAAGAATATCCATACACCTATACCAATAGAGAAGAGGAATCTTCCTCAATCATGTTGTACAAAAGCATCACCTTCACCCCGTAGGGTGACAATTTAGATGATATAGGCTTGTATGATTGCATCAGCAACTACAATTAATCAAGCATCCTACTAACTTTTTTTTCATAAACAGAACAAATGACATAAGCATTTACCTCAATTCATATATATTAATTGCTATTTCCATAACTCAGTTTAACCACAAATATATGTATTTCCATAACAAAAACAAAATATATCTCAGCTCTAGCATTATTTGCATGCACTTCTTATATGAAGTAGTTTTCTTTACAGAAGTTTTGTACATCAAGGAAGATTTATTTGCACGTATATATGTATGATTTTATTTTCCTGTGGAAAGAATGATAAAATACAACAATGATAAAATACATCAAGGAAGATTTTATATGCCTCGCCCTCACTTCAAGGGATGCTACGATTTCCTGGAGCCTCTTGGTTGGGTTGGAAATTGTACATTTTGCAAATATGGTGATATATAGAAGATACACAAAGGGTGCATGAAATAAGTTTTCCCAATTTTTATAAATTCCAGGAGCAGCCAAACCTATGCATACTCAAATATAGCACCTGTATGATTGAAACCACATGAAACTTGCAATGCTTTCACGTCATCTGCAAAGCAAACTCTTGAAGGATTTATATAATCCACATCACTTCCATGTCCCTGAGTTGAAACTTGAAAGAATAAGTTTCATTTATAGTAGTGCAGTGCAGGGAATTGTATACTTGCAAAATCAAAGGCAAGAAACTAATCAAATTCATCCAAGTAATGCACCGGCCCACTAATCAGACTGCCCACCCTCCTAAGGAAATGTGACTCTTAAATAATATAAAGAAAGTTTTTAAGTGTATTTGTGGGTGATTTATTTGAAAATTGCGATTAATTATAAAATGCCTTGCAATGATTTTTTTGGTTCTCTAGTCAGAGAACTTGTCATAGAATATGGCATCCCAACCATTGTGATAACTTTCTCTTGATAAATATTTAAAAGTCATAAATTATAAAAAAAAGAAAAAGCAGAAGCATACCAATTGTCCACCTGAAGAATGTCCATCATCAGAGAAAGTTCCATTAGAACCTCCCCAACCCCATGTGAAGACTCTTCCCCCTGAAAGTCAATGGGAAATTTCAGAATAGACGACAGCGATAAAATCCTTTTATCTCACAACTACCAATGCAGTATAAAGTATAAACATCAAGTCTTAAGTTAAAACATAAGAGAACAAAGGAAGGGGTCTATAAAATGGTACAATCGAAAAAGATGAATTTATATCTCCAATAGAAGGGGTCATGAATGATACTCTTAATGTTGGTCTTCAAGGTCAGTCTACAACTTCTTGAAAGATAATGATACATTCTTCCACTCATTTACCTCAAAATTCTTATTGAACACATAAAATTCCTTTTAGAAACTTTGATACTTGATAGCATGACTATTTTACTACAAACAACATGATTTTTGCATCTTAGTATCTTACTAATTCCCATTCAATCGTTCTGCTAAGTACTAGGCTTCACCTGATAACTACAAAGCTACAAAACTATCAGATACATATTCGATACCAGTATTCTTGTGTAGCTTTGCTTCGTTTATGTATTCCCCGTCTTGATGAAGCAATTTTTTATGATTAAAAAGAAAAGGCATGCCTATACATTAATTTAACAAGAAAAAGTATTCAACAGTAAGTTACTTCTTTTCATCTTATGGGAAGACAAGAACTTACCAGCAATGGCTGCTGTATGCTTCCAACCACAAGAGACCTGAACAACAGAAGACTCCAAGAATGGCCCTTGAACCTTTTCAGGTGAATGAATGGCATATGAGGACCTATAAAATGATGATTTGAAGAATCAAAACACTTGATAGAAGGCCAAAAAAGGGAATGGGAAATGTAGAAAACGAAAATGACAGAGTAACAAGTTGTAAGAATAAAAAAAAAGTATACCCTATGCCAAGGCAGCCATTTTCATTTGAACCCCAAGTATATAGCTCACCAGAATCTAAACAAAAACCACTAAATAGAATGATGCAGTACACAAATTATCACAAATCAACACATGTTTAAGCTAAGAAGCTGATGATTACTTGACAAGACACAGGTATGATAGCCACCACAAGCAACTTCTTCAGCGTATGGAAGTTCACTAATCAATGATGGTTTTGTTGCATTGTTCATCCCCTTCAAAAGCTGAATATGTTGATTCAAGAAAATGTTTGTCATCACAACTACTAGCATAGAAGGAGAAAAAATTATAATTTATATTGATTGCACCTACCAATTTATCAATCCCTTTCTCTCCAAATATAAACACAGAACCATTTTCTGCAAGATTTCCATGAAAGAAGAGTAAAAACTGAAGATTAATTCGAAATGCAGAGTACAACCAAGGTACGAAACAAGAAAGTAGAAGAAAAAAAATGATGATATAATTAAATTCAATTACCATCAGTACAAGCCGAGGTCAGCATCCCAGCAGCTACATATTTTACCTAAAAATATTTCAAGAATGAAGCCGAAAAATAATAGGTGATAAATAACAAGTTTAAAGAAAATTTATCAACCTTATATAAGAAACAACAAGGCAGTAAATTTAACATCACACCTTGATTCCTTCAAGATCCTTTATAAGCCTTGGGGTGTACTCACTGCATAATTTTAAAAAAGTACATTATTATAGATCCACGTAAATTAGAACGTACGGTAAGCTTACAATAAATCTCTTAGAATTTGGACATAGGGTCTAACTCAACCCAACAAAACTGATTTGTAAGGCTAGCACTGTACAAGCCTTATAAGTTATAAGCACACTTAGGCGATATCTCTAGTCAATGTGGGATTTTCAATACACCTATTAGTGTATTAGAGTCCCACATTGTCCATATTCCCAGGGTGTTGGACTTGAACATATAAATGTGCTTGGGCACCATCATCGTTTGAGCTAGCTTTTGGGATGAAATCCAAACCCATTTAACATGGTATTAGAGCTGGTTTACGGATTGCAATATGGTAGTTGGACCTATGACCCACGCTAGGCGTGAGGGTGGGTATTAGACAAAGTTTCAACATCCACAACAATTTTGACTGTGATTCTATTGAGATCTCTTTTATTAAGCCAAATGATGTCACTGATTGAGAACTTGTGTACACAGTGGCAGTGCTGTATTAACAAGTTGGTCCAAACTCCAAACCACTTCAACTGAATACTTGTAAGTTTTATTTTTTGAACGGCCAAGAAGAAAATAAAAGTGTTTTTTTTTTCAACTGAATACTTGTAAGTTAACTAGCTGAACTGCGAGCTAGAAATTCTGACTTACTCTAACAAATTTTCGGGGTCCAAACCGATACTACAACTGAATAATTTGGGACTTTCTGTAGTATTTCTTGTCTTTCATGTTTTTGGTGCATAACTTTTGAAACAAAGTAAAAATACGGTGACAAGCATTTTGATGATTGAACTAAAAATATAATATGTTCCTTGAAACTAAACAAGCCCTAAAATTTCATGTGGAAAGGTGAAAAAGGAGTCCTGGAATCTACTGGTTATTTGTGTCTAAAATTTTGTATAAATTTAAACCGGCTTGAGTTCTACATAAGATTAATTATCTATTAGAATCTGCATGATATATATTTTAAATTAATGGGTCTTGATTAATGTTACATCTTTTGGATCTTATATTTCTTCAGTGTTTACAGTCAACCAACTTGTCTTAAATGTTAACCTTCTATGTATAGAGGATATCTTCATACGATGATACAGATGGAAATCACAATATGCTCAACAAAACGTTTGGGGAAAGCACGCAAGGTGGCAAAGTGTTTTGGAAACAAATCAAACGAGGTAAAGTGTAACGATGGAACATAAATACAGATTAATGCAGCTAAAAATTGTAAAGAGATAAGAAAGGGAAATAAAACCTGTAACTTTTGAAGAATCCTAGTATGCTTGACTCATGGCCATGACCAAGTCTACCAGACACTCCCATTCCCCAACTAAAGGCCTGTCCATCATCTAGCAAAGATAAATAGTATAAGCAACAAGGTCAGGTAATATCTACCATGAAGAGAATACACATTGTCAAGTACTATTGCATCCTAAAAGTTTAAGCAACAAGGTTCCTGCTTGGTTATTAATTACACTTCATACATTATAATTATGTCACTACCAAGACCCTCAAACAAAAGCTCTTTTAGCTTGAAGTGCGTAATCCTGGCACAGACAGAACTTTCAAGTAGCACAAGCAAGTACATTCTTCACTAATTTAAGACTTGAGTATTGTATTAAGAATGTGAAAATGATTGCTGATTGTAATACTAGTATTTGACCTAATTCCTAATACAATAGGGATTGATGTTTTGTCTTTCATATCATATCGTAATTCACCATATCAATATCATATGCCAACAATTCAAAGTCTCTTCCCTCTTTTTAAACCTGAAACTTGTATATTTTAAATTGGGATGTATGATGTATCATTCTTTGTGACCTATCCCATTGCTATTCTGCTGCCTAGTTCCAAATTTGGAAGCTCTACTGTCACAATGTCATTCATTGCCTATGATTCTGGTATTCTCATTGTCGTTGTTCCAGTCCCTATTGTTTTGTTAGACTAATTTTGGCTGGTTCAAAAAAAATAAAAATTGTTCCAGTCCCTAAGTTTATCCCACCAACCATTGTTTTGCTATTATTTATCCCACTCACAATGTTAGCTTCTATTGTTTTGTTAGACTTGCTCAGTGACAGTGATCCAATCTAGCCGATTTTTTTTACCATAGTAACAGGGCAATGAACTCGCTGTGATTCATACCAACATCCCATCATGTATCAAACTAATGATGATTTCTCTTAGCTCGTTAATAAGCATGCCAGTCATTTATTCTATGTTAATTATAATTGACACCAGTGTCAATTTTTCATTACCATGTTTGCAATTCTCACTGGATTCAGTTTCAATTTGCAAATTTTAGCCCTCAATTTTTTCCTCTGTTGAAGGATTCCAAAAGTTGTTTAATGAAACTCGGATCTCAGGCTTTGTTATGCTTGACTGCTAGTAAGAAGTTTCATCAATGCTGATTATGGTTTTAGTCACCTTGTTATCTTTTCAGTTTTGGAGAGTACTCATCTCTTAATTATCTTAAACATGCAAACTTACTTTGAGACTCCAACCCTACATATGTTGTAACTGGAAAACTATATAATGACTTAATCTTAAAAATAACAAAATATTATAAAAGGGAAAAACATAGATAAACTAACATCAACAACTAATATGAAATAAACTTGTGATTGTTTATTGCGTACCACTAATAGCCACTGAGTGCTCAGAACCCAGAGCTGTCATTTTAATGGTGATTCCATCCAAGTATTCCACTTTAGTTGGCAAAGGAACTATGTTGGGAGCCCCTGCATGTCAGCAAACAGACATTATGCTCAAAATAGCCTCCATTAGCCAACCTTTCTTACCAGCTTTGGCAGCTCCTATTACTAAGAGTATCCATTTTTAGAAATCATATAATATCGGTTTCAGAGGGAAAAAAGCTCTTCAACTTATTAAATGCCAAAACAAGGTCTAGTTCTTACTTTTTCCAAGTCCAAGTTGCCCAGTTGTATTCTTTCCCCACATGTATAGTTCTCCATCCACTGCAAGAAAGAAAGGGAGAGAGAAAATTCTGTTAAAAACAAGAAGGTAAGAAATGTGGAGAAATTCAATACGTACAATGTATTAACAAATAATACTGATTGCTATAAAAGGAATAAATAAAAAAATAAAACATTAAGCAGCCTCTGGTAACTAATCTATACATGACAAAACAATATGAATCAAATGCCAAATTTTGTATTGGCTCAAAACAAATTGACTCAAGCCTCTGACCAAATTATTTTTTCTGAAATCTCCTTGCAAAGCAGATATATTATAATCTATCATGAATAAAGATCTCCCGCTTCAAGAATATATTACTAATACAACTACTAGTTACTTATACTAAAACAGTAGAAATTGATAATTTCTTATGCTGAAATGATATATGGTTTTGAACAATCGCTTCTTAGTGAGCCTACTATTAGATTAAGATTAATCAATTGCAGTGTTTGCAATAAAAGATTTCTTAAGCTGTCACATTCTTCATTTCCCTTTTTCTTGGAAAAAATTAAGCTATAATATATTTATTCTGAAGGAGAGAATGTCTGCCAACTTGAAATAAAAGTTATCGAGGTCTAACTCTAAAGCATGTTATTATTAAGAGGAACGAAAATCGTAAGAATAAACACAGACCTGTTATTGCACTCGAATGATTATAACCAGCAGAGATCTGCACAACTTTCTTCTCATGCCCAAAAACTTGAAGTGGCACCTGAAACAACAACATGGACAGCTTATGAAAATATCCAAAGCAAGATAATGCTAAAAAGTACATTTTTTGCGTCTCCGATGTTGCAATTGTCTTTAGTTTAATTGACAAAAATACAGATAAAAAGGCAAAGTAATCAATCATACAAGTGAGTATTGTTTACTCTCCGCTGTACCAAGCTGTCCGAAATCATTGAGACCGGTAGCATAAACATATCCATTGTCTGTGAAAGGAGTACAATTTGTAAGCCCCTACACGACCACAAAGAATAATAATAAGAAAATTTTATCACACTTTATAGATAGTACTAGCATTTAACAAGATTCAGCTATCTAAATCTAAAACCCTAACACTACATACATCAAGGAATCAATTGATGTGAACCTGTTAAGAAGAGTGTGTGAGCACCACCACAAGCAATTTGTTGAACGTTTAGGTTATGGAAGGAGGTGCAAATAGTAGGTTTCCATTGAGAATTCAAATTGCCGAGACCTAATCTACCGTAATCGGCGTTTCCCCATAACGTAGCGAACTTCTTCTTCCCTGGTTCAGACGAGAACGATCGTTTAATAAACCCTAAACCTAAACTACAAGTTGTGAGGTTGAGTTTTGAAGATGATGATAAGCGGTGCCACATTTCGGCTTAGAGATGGAGATTGGTGGTGGAGGAGGATAAGAGATGAAGGAGGTTGTTGATTTGAAGAAGAAGAATCATGAAGCGAATTGAATTGAATTGAATTGATTAAGCGAAATAGTGATAAATATTGAGAGTGGAGTGAAGTGAAGTGAAGGTAAAGGGAAAAAATTTCTTGTGATTTGATGATCTTATGGCTAGCGCTACTGCAACGTCTGCTTTGCTTTGTTGTTGTTCAGGTAAATGGCGGTTTGTTAATGTGCGTCTATACGCGCCTATTTAACACCTTTTCCCTTTCTCTTTTTGATTTTTTTTTATATATAAACTTTTATTACAAAATCTTATTTTACTCACACTAGAGTAAAGTAACAAAAACAAATTTACGAGGGATAAAACAATTTTTGCGTATTTTACAAAAGGTAAAAGAGTATTAACCATTTTTTTAATCAGCAAATATATTATAATACTCAATTATATTGTGAGATCAATAACAACACTAATCTCCTACCCCTACTCCCTCGACTACCCAAACAACTAAACCCCATCACACCACCCATGCCGCATGTTTGCAGTTGAGTGACATGGAGCTCGTCTCTGAAACTAATTGATAAGAATTTTGGAAAAACCGCATCACAAAAACTAACTATCATAGTTGAATTTATAACCCCATAATAGAATCTCATACTTCTAATGTAAGACTTAACACTCATACCTTGAATCATACCTCAAAAGCTAATTAATGTAGTTGAAGAGTCAAAAAATGTTATAATTCCTAAAGAGAAATATCATACTTCCAATGTGAAAACTCATGTCTCATACATTGCAATTAGGTCCTAACATCCTACTATGCTTTGCAGCTCCACTTGGGCTAAAGGTAAACACCGACAACCAAATACACTCCACATAGATTTCAGCAAACTGTAACTCACAACAACACGGTAGAGATCAACCAGATACAATTTAGAACTATTTCACGCAGTAACATGCACTCAGCTCTAAAAAATCAATCCAACAACTCAAATTCATACAATACAATTTAGAAAGTTATCAAATTATGTAATCGCTACAGTTCATTTTGAATTGAATACTCCTTCCGATCCTTAATATAGTGTCTATGCATTAGAAAGCAATGACTACGTTACATAGTAATAATGTGGAACATGTTGGATCACTTGCAAAGACGGTAACTCATGCATTTTTTTATAATAAGGAGTCATCCCAAATACAATTGTTGGATTCGATAAAAGTTTTAACTTGGTGATAGCTTAAAGTGAAAAAACCAAATTTATGCTAGACTTGAATTCATCCCCAAGAATATAGCTTAGAATGTTTCTTTTCCATTCTAAGTGCATCTTGTGCTTGAATCGTGTATTTTTAATGTATTTTACTCTTTAGCTTCTTCAAAAAAAAAATTTAATGTCTTTTTGAAAAAAGTTAGAATCAAAATATACTCTTTCGCAATGAGTATATTTAAACTTATTTGTGTGTGTAAATATGACCTTTTAGATTTTTAACCAATCAATTCAAACTCTATCCATTTAGGGGTGTTACATGACTGAACTAAATTGGTCATCCTCACTTATTGCAGATTTGTAATTTTGTATACATAATAGTTAAATAATCTACTACAGAAAATACTAACACAATATCATTAGCCTAAATGTTGTGAATGGAGTAAAATATCTCTAATAAAATCCGCAAAAGATGGTAGTACTACTATTAAACGATCACAAAGTATACTAAAACATTGTTGACTTTAATAATTCAAAAAACTACCTTAAAAAGGAAAAAAGATAAATGACAACACTACTAGTACACTAATAAAGATAAATGACCATCACTACAATTTTCTGGATTACAAACAGAATCACATGACTACATTCTACAATCAAAAAACAACCCCCATAGATACAGAACATACTAATCCAAGAGGTTTTAATTTAAGACAGTCACGGGAATGTGGAGAGAGTATAGAAGGGAATTAGTTGTCTATATGCATGTCATTTGTTAGCTGTTAATTAAAAAAAGGTATGTATCAAAATTAACTCCCATAAAATCGACTTAACCACTTCTCTGACGGTATATGTCATAGTCTCTTGCATGTAGTGAGGCATAGTCTCTTCCATGTAGTGAGTTATGTGGGAATGAACCATGATAGGGATTTGAAGCTACTGTACTTTGATGAAATGGCTGAACAAAACCATGATGAGACTGTACGGAAGGATTATAAGAACCTGGGGAAACAACTGGATTTAAGCCGACGGGAGGAGGAACATTCCCTGGAAAAACATAATCGTGATGCTCCTTAAAATTTGAACTATAAGTTGTGAAGGGTGATTGATATCGAGATTGGTAGGGAAGTTGGGGAGTGAAAAAAGGATGTTCATTGGGCACATTACTACTACGAGGTACATGCACCTGACCTGTGCCCCAGGGTTCAGTTTGTTGAAAATCTCGAACCTGGTTTTTAACCAAGTGTCTATTTTTTGGTGGACCTAATTTTTGCAAAGTAGGAGGGTTACTACCAGGAGGTACATGCACCTGAGCTGTGCCCGAGGGTTCAGTTCGTTGAAGATCTCGAACCTGGTTTTTAACTAAGTGTTTCTTTTTCGTTGGGCGGGGATTTTTCAAAGTAAGAGGGTTGCTACTAGAAAGTACATGCACCTGAGCTGTGCCTGAGGGTTCAGTTTGTTGAAAATCTCGAACCTGGTTTTTAACTACACGTGTCTTTTCTGGTGGACATGGATTTTGTAAAGTAGGAGGGTTATTCTTATTTTCATTGATGTTGCTAGTAGAAGTACCCTCAACTCCTAGAATAGAAACCGTAGCAGGAAGTACACTGGGCACATTACTACTACGAGGTACATGCAACTGGCTTGTGCCCCCAGATTTACTTTGTTGAAAATCTCGAACCTGGTTTTTAGTTAAGTGTCTCTTTTTTGATGGACGGGGATTTTGCAAAGCAGGAGGGTTAATGTTATTTTCATTGATGTTGCTAGTAGAATTACCCTCAACTCCTAAAGTAGAAACCATAGGTTTTCCAAACAAATGGTCCATTAATTCAATTCCCTGGATCTCACCGTTTAAAAACCGTGAAAGGTGGTCAATGGAACTATGGATACATTTGTAGATCATCTTAAACCCTTCAGCTCTAACTGCTCTAGCAATATTTTCTGATCGATCTGTAAAATCCTCCACCTGTTCAAGAAAATATATATTCGACATAAACAAAATATCGTAGGTATTTAGCCAAGTAAAATAAGGGTGGTGGAAATGAATTTAGTTACACTCATTGAGTAAGGACGTTTCGTTGATATTTTTAAAATCCACGACCCTCTGTACGAACTCGTCCAATATCCCTTCTGCCAAAGGTTTTCAGCCGAAGCTAGCTGCAATAGAAATGAAATTACCAAATGAACATGTTTCTGTGAAATTGAAATATACAATATATTCCATACCATATCTCATAAAAAAAACTCCAAACCTGGCAGAAAACTTTCCACAATGGCATTGATTTGATCATCAGTTGAGATTATCTTACCATTGATCACAACTAAACTAGCCAATTAAAACACACTAGTTTAAGCTTAATCACCTTAGTATGGTATGAACTGATTCGAGTTTTTAAGAATCAAACTGAACCAACTCAATTAAATATGATCCATTAGAATTTTATTTTATCCTAAACCAAAACGGACCATTATTAATTATACAGATTACTCTGTCCTTCTCTTTAAAGAATGTATAAAGGAAAGGATCCCAATATCGCTTGACGCCAATCAAACCAAGTCATGAACACTCCTACCTACGTATCAAGACAATACGGTAAAGCCAAAGTCTTAAAAAAAGAGTTTTTGCTGTTCTTGCTTAAGTATTGGTACAACTCATCAAAACTTGAGTTCTTGCTTCACTCACAGCCTTCTTGGAAACTTTAGCAACATATTACATCAGCAAAAAATAAAACCTTTTCAGAATATTTTCACCATAAAGTGGCTAGAAAAGCAAAGGTTGTTGAAGAAAAAACACAAGGTTAGCAATTGGATATGAAGACTTCTAAAACAATCACAGCCCCTTCCCAAATATCAGAACAGCGATCACCACAAAAAAGTTACTATCTTCTCAATAATGTGGAAGACAAAGAACAAGGTTAACGATTGGATACGAGGGCTTCTAAAACACCCACAACCCCTTCCAAATTTCAGAACAACAATCACCACAAAAAATACTATCCGAATCAATAATAGTTATCATTCACAAAAGGATGTGTTATCAAACAAAAGTTTGGATTAAAATCATATATATGTGGCTATAACAGTTTACATGCATGACACAGAAACGCGGCACTTGTGCCAGTAGTAGTTTGGACTCAGAAGAATTATCATCGTATATAAAAACAACACAATAATAAAACATAATTCATAGTATACAGAAATTATTGAAATTACCTTGACTAAAAGAGTAACGAAAAGTTTGCCTAACGATTCTCTGTTTTTATTGCCATAGTTGGTATAAGTTTTAACAATCTCCTTCAAAGACTCAAGATTAGCTCCCTCTAAAACACAGTTATATACAAATATCAAAATTAATTGTAAAACCATCTTAAAAACTAGTAAAAGATAATACTAACACAAATAACAACGAAGTCATTTTCTACTAGGTCAGGTGGTATTGACTACAGAAGTATTCTCCATCAACCTAATCTCCTTACCGATGCTTCCATAAATCTTCTCAATTAAAGTCTAAACCACCTAAGTAGAGATGTTGGCATCGCATCTTTCTTTACAATGGGGACTACCTCAATTCTCACTCTATTCCAAAATCATTATATTATCTTGTCACAAGTAACCATTCATCAATATTAACATGTTATCTCTATTGACACTTTCAAAATCAAATCATTTCGGTTGTTTCCGCCTGTTAAAGAGTCCCACATTGGAAGTGAGATGGCCTATACATGGCCTATATTTTGGTAAGAGTGGACTTGTACTATTTCTCTAGTTGTAAGTTGTAATACATGAATATTTGACCTAGATTGTTAGCATTATGAGGGCCCATCATTAACCACCTCTCCAGGTGGTCCATATTAGCCAAACTTTATTAACCATATTGTGCTAGTATGTTCATCTATAAACAAGCTAACAACATTTCAACTTGAGCAAAAGTGTTCGAATATTCGGATTCCAAGTATGAGCGCTAGGAACACACTCTCCAACACATTTTCTAACACCCTCTTTTATTGGATAACAATCATATGGGTTCCATATGATTGGGACCCATACAAATTTTAACAAATGAAAGAGTGTGTGTTGAAAAGTGTGTGACCAAGAGTGTTGCTAGCTTTAATCTTCAAGTATTTTAAAAGTCTTGAGTGATGATATTTTGGTAAGAGTGGACTTGAACTATTTGTCCAGTTGTAAGTTGTAATACATGAATATTCGACCTAGATTGTTAGCATACATAGGCTTTACAGGTTGGGAAATAGATAAACACAATTCTTCTGTGTCAACATCTCCAATCATAAAGGGGGCATTCATATAAATTCAACTAAACAAGGGCAACTAAAAATTCAACTCAAAAACTTATATAATAGCAGAAAATTTACCTTTGAGTAAAGTAGAAAATGGAGGCAATATGGGAGGATTGCAAGTCTGCAATTGAATTAAATGAAAAATAAAGTATTAGAACTCAACGAAGAAAATAACATATAGACAACGCATCACAAGGTACTATTTAAGAAATATGTAAATAATGTTGAATTAATTTGTTTCTAAGCTGATCTACCTATCATTTTTAGAAATGTAAGTCTGCTTTCTAGTATTACCAATAAATGTTTTTTTCAAAGCTATTTCAACTATTTTTAACAAAACAAGAAATGTTCATGACATTATAAATTTATAATCAATTTTTAGTTACATACATATCCCGCCTAATATTTTACCAAGTAAGCCATGCATTTTCAACAACAACGAAAATTGAAAAATGTTTCCTCTACACAACAAATCATCTCACCCACGCTTGTTGATGATAAGTCATTTAATGCTTAACAAATTGTATCGATTGGTTAATAGACTAATAATGTGTATTTCTAATAAAAAATATGTTAAATGAATAATATACCAGAAATAAATTTAGCCAGTGACAACAAATTAAAAAGGTGCTGAACAAACAAATTTATCAACAAAACTATCCTGAAATTACATTATATTGCTACAACTTGTGGTCAATAACTGTAAATTGACAATCAAATATAAATCTTTTGAATAGTTCACTATCTGACAAATTTCAACAAATATTTAAAATATTAAATACCTGCAAATGAAAAGCAACAAATGATACAATCGACAAAGAGTTCAAAGTAGCGTCTCTGGAGCTGTTGATGTTATGTGCCTTAGCCCATGATTTCATCTACAATAAGCATACATATATAAGCACCAAAATGACTTCTAAAAGTTACTAGGTTATATACAAACACAGGATATGGCTGTTCAAAGAAAAAACAAACAAACAAACAAATGAACACAGGATATGGAAAAACAAAAGATTAAGCTGAAATGGTATCCACTGAAAACTTTTTAAAAGCAATTCTATGGTAACTTTTTGATAAAACTGGTCACACGGTTTGATATGTTTCAAACAACACACCTTCGGACCAGGAATAGTGGTGAGATTGAAATTGTGATAAATAAAATATTAATTCAAAACACAACAAAACATTATTTGCAGTAGCAGTAAAAATAAAGTAAACATGTTGATGCTAAATGTCATTGAAATAACAACAAAACAACAGAAGTATCAGATTTACCAGTAAACATAGCTTTTGGAATCTTTCATCTATGGCAGAAATTTCACGGATAATATGGGATTTTGCGATGCCATCCCAATTTTCAACTGATAAATCACATTCAATACCTGTTCCAGTATCAGTCACTTTTATAATTGGTACCTTGGCAGACATGATAACTTCTAAAGCAGTGACATGTCCACTTCCTGCAATAAAAAAGCAATCAATGTTATAATTCAAATAAAATAAATCAAACCCAATGTCAGAATATTTTTTAAAGAGAGCATAACAAAGATAATAGTAACA
This sequence comes from Trifolium dubium, assembly GCA_951804385.1. NCBI lineage: Eukaryota > Viridiplantae > Streptophyta > Magnoliopsida > Fabales > Fabaceae > Trifolium > Trifolium dubium. Next base: position 6,728,041 of record OX638076.1, on the reverse strand, counting down.
TACTAACATTTAATTTTCAATTAACAAATCATTTGTACACATAAAAACTAAGTTGTCCTACGATTTTCTTATTTAAAAACTAGCTATGATGTGACTTTCAGCAAAAATATTTTCCAATATCCTATCAGTTTCATGTTGAAAATAATAATTTATTTCCTCACATGTCAAGATAGAACTTATAGAAGCAAATTATGTATCTACAAAACATAAAATCAGATGGGGCAGTTTTTGAATGTGCTTAATGTGCTCCTAGTTTATTTAACAGACAACTATTTTAATCTAAACATTGATGTGAGGCTACATCTGGTATCAGTCTCTTCCTGCTGCCTCGTCCAACTTTCTCCGCTGGCTATTTTTGCCAAAACTTGTGGTAACCATATAAGAAGTTATAGACCCATCGTCAGGATCTTGTTACTGTCAGGTGTTTATGACTCTTGAGCAAAATCTTAGAGAAGCTGCAACTTTTCCCTCAAATAATTCAATTTCATACACAGATAGGAATTCTGGCATTCATTGAGAATCCCATAAATATTAAACAAGGAATAGTGGCCTGCCGCAATTTAATTATGGTACGGCATGGACCATTTACCACATGGGTAAAGATTAATACACATAAGCGATAAAAAAATCATGTTAGGTAAAAGAGCCATGATAATAATCAATTGTGCAGCAAACTCGAATAATATAAAGCTCTCAGATCATATTCTAGAAAAGTTATGCTTCATGCCATGCATACATAGATCAAATATGTTTTTGAATTTTGCCTATGAACCAGAATTGACTCCGGAATATTAGAGCACGTGAGATTTGATAGACAGAATTCAAGAATAAGTGATGCTTATTGCAATAAATGCTGATAGAATGATAAGCTTACGTTGAATTGAGCGTAATTTATTGCCGAACCTCCGAAGGATTTCAATCTTCTTCTGCCGACTGAGTTCAACAGGATCGCTGAAATTGATAGACAAGTCAAGATCACTTCTTTCATTGAAAATGTCCATTACAAATGATCCATATTCTTCCACAACAGGGGAGAACGCACTCTTGCCTAAAGGGAAAATAATGTATTATCAAAAGGAGGCATTGTTTAAGAGAGGGGATAAACTAAAAATAGAGCTATAATGGAAGTAAAAGGACCAATAAGTGTAAAATAAATAGGAGATGATAAAAAAAAAGGAGGTAAAAGTTCATTTTAATTTTAAAACAGGGTGATTTTGTTTTTCTGTTTCGGAAGACGGGGAATTGTAAGATGAAGTTATACTTCAATTGAATGCTTCACCCAATAAATGGTAGTGAGTGAAATAAATAATCGGTGAGCAAAAAAACAACAATTTCACAATTCTTTGACATTGTTAAATGTTCAGTCCCAATGCAAAAAATGCTTCTCTAACAAAAGACACTTTTCCGATATGAAATCAGAAAAAAAAGGAATGCAGTAAATCAGGTGGCCAATTCAATGAAAATGGTAAAACATATTTGGCACTTCCACTTCATGGTTCATTAGTTAACCAAAGTACTAGATAGCTTCATGTTCAGTTTGGTGGTAAGAAGTCTGAACTAGTTACAAATCACATTAAACTCTACAGGTAATGAATGAATTAGTGCATGTAACTGATAAAGAGAAAGATTGAATAACCCGTACAATTATACCCAATCACGTGGGAAATATATTACTACCTATGAAGCTCCGACACTCCTTAGATTAGACATGTCTCAATGTCAGACACACACACGACACTTACAACTACATTGAATTATATTACTTCTTCAAAAACATTATCCATGTCAATGTGTCAGTGTCAGTGCTAAATATTTTGGGAAATATGGAAAAAAAAGATTACTACCATATATTTCCTTTGCCATCATATTGAAGATGCGAATCAAATCTCTCCTATTGTGATAATGAACTGGTTTTGGACACAATCTATCATAGGTATCAGAAAGAAGTTTATCTAAATCAACGATACGTGTAGGGTTGAAATTGATCTTAGCTAATTTCTTGGACTCAAGCTTCTCTGCAATCTTTAGATGATCTGCCATAAGAGATAATTGAGTAATTCACTGCTTCACATATAATATAAGAACGAGAAGAAGAAGAAAAAAAAGTATAATGAAGTGAATTTGCTTACCTTCTTCGTAAAACTCCATTGTTGATTGGTTGGTTAAAAACCTGAAGAATTAAAAAGTGAGAGTAATAATTGGTTGAACTTGAAAGAGGAAAATAATAAAAATAACCTAAAATTGTAGTGTGCAGAGAGGGAGAAGAAATTGAATTGAAGAGAAAGTTGTGGTGAGAGTGAAGAATTAGGTTAGAGAAGAATCGAATGGTACTTACGAACGAGGAGAAGATTCGGCGCACGAAGAGAGAAAGAAAAGAGGAGGGAATAATTAATTAATTGGTTGGAAGAGGTGATGACGGATTAAGTACGGATGATTGATATGTTTTTTCTGACTATTCGATATTTTTACCTCCTCCGGTTAATTTCATAAAACCGTTCTGACTTCTCAGTGAAAAATACTGTACATGTTTTTTTTATACTAATTATAGTACGAGTACTATATAAAAAGAAGTGCAATTTGGTCAAAAAATAAAATGTGCAATACAAAGAAATTACCAGGAGATCACCAATCGTATTACTATTCTCACCTCAGCATAAATCGTAATACTTTAAATTTTATAAAAAAAATTATAAATTAAAATTTTACGCATAAATCATGAACAAATAACTCAATTTATATGTTTGATTAACTAAATAAATATATGATATATTTTATATATAAGTAATAAAACTATCATTGTAAGAGAATTGTAATTAAATTGTTATAAAATGTATATGTATATGTATATTAAAATCTCTATTTTGCAATTTTTAATAATTAGTACTTTTCTTTCAAATGCTGTAAATTTAGTAGAATTTTGATTTCTTAAATTATATAAATTATAAAATTACCTTTGTGAGAAAATTGTGTTTATTAAAAAATGTTTTATAGAATATATCAATAATTACATACAAAAATAATAATAATTCAATAATAATTTTTTTATCCTGCTAATATGGTATTCTAACTTAAATTCAAGATAAATTTTTAAATTAAAGAGACAGAATAAGATAAGTTTCAAAGTTATATCATTTTATTTTGTTTCGACTTTTATCCTACACACCAAATGAACCATCAAATATTAAATTCAGCGTCAATCACTATTGCATTAACTAATGTTTGATAAAACTCGAATGCTTTGTCAATAAGATTGTTTTGAATAAATTTATAAGATGACACCTGATGTAGTATCAAAAGTAAGTTTGTTTTTATCATATCCACAAGGATTGGTGCGATATCGATGCTGTTCAACAATTGATATAATTTCAAGTATGGAGTTTTAAAGTTGATTTGTTACGAAGACTTGCAAAAACATGAAAGTAGTAAAATTGAGTAAATTGACAGAGAGATTAAATTGTCGGGATTAGAATTCATCAATCTGACTCGTACGTATTCTCCTAATCAGTTATACTGACTGTAGTCATTTATCAATATTATCATGTATCATTATGTTCCCAGATAACAACAAGAGTACGGTTTCCATCTATCAAACCCCGATTCCTCGGGTGCTTAATCAATATAACGGATTTATCGTACTGTTTAATCAACGATACCTCAGCCCATTGAACAATATGACAACATTAAGCTTCGATGATCCTTGTGAATATTAAACCTAAATTTATTCCTAGAGTTTAGATTTAATAGATGATTATCTTAGATCTTAGATCTAAAGAGCATATTCCTATATCAACTCAAATCTAAAGTTTAAAATTGAAAACAAAGATATCATCAATATTGATTAACAACCAAAATCATATATAACGCCATGATCAAAAGAAATACATACTTTATTTAATTAACTACATCTAATCCCAACAAGAGAGAAATTAGTTATCCATGATCATGGTAACTTTACAAAAATGATGAGAAAAAGAGAAGTGAAAGAACATCAATGGTTGATTCCCCTACCCTTGAATAATTCCACCTTCAATTTGCCTTTAAAACCTATTCTCAGATCTTATCTCTCTATTTCAGACTTTTGGATGTTGAGGGGAGTGAGTGGGTTCTAATTTTTTTTGCAATTTGTGGCTATTTATACAAAATTTGAAAACAGGACCTCGCTTAGCGAAGAAACTGGTCGCTTAGCGACACCACTTTTCTTTATCATTAAGTATTTGCCGCATTACCAGTCAGCCTTGAAACCGCCTTGTTCGCTTGAAGCTCGCTTAGCCAACAAGTAGCGAACAAATCCTAAAAGTTACTGACTTGTTTTGCTTGTGCTTCGCTTAGCCAACATGTAGCGAACAGATCTTAGGAGTTACTGACTTGTCTCGCTTAGCCAACAGGTAGCCATTGGATCACTTTTCACTCTAAATTCCATTCAAAATATTTTAATAGATATAATTTTTTATAAAATACACGTTTGATTGAAAATTTATATCATATAGATTATTTGTGTAAAATTTAGACAAATCCAAAATCATTTGATATGTTATCGAGACGCATAAAGATTAAAGGTATTTAAAAAATTACACAAATCGTTAATTTTGATGTGTCTCAGTAACATATCAAATGATTTTGAATTTATCTAAAATTTTACACAAATAATTTATATGACATAAACTTTTAATTCAACGATATATATTTTATAAAAATTTATATCGGTTTTTTCAATAATTAGAGGTAAATAGCTTCAAATCTCTTGAAGAAGTTTACGAGAAAAACCAAGAATGAATGAATGGCACAGCTTAACAATTAGAATTAGCAACAACAGGTAGACAAATAAAGAGTGTAAAGTGGTGGAAGGAGGCAGCGATGTAACATTGGAGATCCGTTGCAGCAGTTCAGTAGTTGTGAATGTTCCAAAAAGCGAAGCCAATTGCAGCGTTATTGCACAGTACTACTATGCGCTGGCTCCACTCACTGCTATTCTTTCTTCTCTTCTTTGCTCCACCACCAACTATTAATTCAACCCACATATTCCAATCGCAATTGCTCGCCAGATAATAGGAGCGAGCGACCGCATTATCACCATTCATTCATAATCATAACCATTATTCATTAATCATTCTTAGATATACCAAAGTTGTTTCAATTTAATTTAATCTACAAAACCACTACACTATGTCTGTCTATATTCCAATAAGTATTTGCCTCCAGCAAATAATGTGTTCCATTTAAAATTCCATTGACTCCAATAGAAACAATTGACATAAGAGAGAATCGTACCTAAGATTTTGATCGGGAGCACACTCTCAGACCCTAAACTGATACCACCAAGTCAATCTAAACGAGTTTACAATTATCAAACTAGTATGAATTACAATCCACACATTCATGACATGAAAAATGTTTGTTGAATGATAGATCCAAATAGAAAATACATTTTTCAATGTATATTTTGATAATTTTATTTTAATAGAAATTTCAAAGTTACTAATCTAATTGTGATTTTAGACCAATACTTCTTCAATGCATGAACATACAATAATTATCAACAAATTCAAATACAAAGAAACTAATAAAAAGGAAAAAAAATTAAATAAAAATACTTAAGGAGAAAATAATAAATTTCATTTCATCAATATTTTCTCGAGACCATGTCCCAGCAAATTAACCAAAACACAGAAACATAAAAAACAACAAACAACTTACATCTGCTTAAGAAGAGATTTGTCTCCAAGCAGAGGTTGTTCTTTTTTTCTTTCTTTTTCTCTTAAACTTTCCCTCTGACAACTAAAATTACAGAGCGGTATCATCAATAAAACTAAACTATTTCAATCATCATAACAGTATTTAAACACTAAAAAGTCAAACAATAACAAAAAAAAGGTTATAAAAGTGTTCTTGTTCTCAACAAGAGTGAAAAATCAGAGCATGAGGAAGACGATGTTGATGGTGATTATAGTTATGATGATTAGGACCTGATTCTTTCTCGATTCGCCAACGAAGATGAACAAAATCATCAACAGAACAAGGAAGTTTAAGAGGACCATTAGTGTGGTAACCATAAACATCATAAGCTTGATCAAGAAGACGCTTGAAAAGAGGATGGTAAAGATAAGAGATAGGTATAACGAATTTCTGAGATGCAGAACCACCTTCTTCTTCTTCCTCTAACCCAACTTGAACTGCAAGCCATCCTTTCTTCACTTTCATTTTCTTGTCCTCTTGCATGATGATGATATTTATAGTTTGATAATTCTTGCTCTGTTTTTGTGATGTTGGTGAAGAGAGAATGAGTGTGAGAATTTGAGTGCCAAAAGCTAAGGGAATGACATTAATATATATAGCAATAATAAATGAGTTCATAGTTTTTTTTTTAATAAATAAATAGATATATTTTTTGTCAACAAATAAATACAATTTTTTAGGGTGTGAAGAATTAAATTAATAATTTTTTTTGTCAACTCTGTTTTTTCAATTTGTTAGTTTTTTTTTTTTGGTTAAATAGTTTAGTGTCCGAGAAATTTTACTTTTTAGATAAGGGTCTTGTTAACTAGTGCCTTTGGGGCACTAGTTAAGTTTATAAAAAAAAAGTAATATTTACATTGGAAATTGTGTTTTATTATTGTTGAAAAGTACATCGCACAAGTTTCAAGAGTGTTTTTTCTATTTTTGTATCTTTAACCATTGCCCTAAGGGTAATGTTTATCATTTTCCTTTAGATAAATAAGTGGTGTGTCCATAGTTTGAAGTTTGAATTAATATTCCGACGACTTTTGTATATAAAATATGATGTCTTTACAAACTAAATTAAACTCACAGTAACAATTTATTGGTTATTAATCTTTACCTTGTCCTTTTTTATTAAAGTCATATCTCTCAACCACATTTTTACATACAGAAATGGGTACGTAGATGAGGTGACGTGAGTTCAATTTTACTCGAACAAAGTAATGCTGACAAAGTTGTGATAATTTGTGTGCGTATGAAGTAAAATGGATCATATGAGCCTAGCACATAAAACTAAACAAATTTAGAACATCACTAGTCGTTCGATCATGATCAAACAATTTAAATTTAAGATCGATATCTTAAATTAAAAAGCGAAAAGCAATTTTTTTGTGTGAATAATTTTGATTAAGTTTAGACATTCACAATTTCACATATGTTCTTTTTTGGTATATTAGAAAGATAAATTATTTCCGTCAGAATTTAAACTCTGGTCCCCCTATCTAACTCATATGTCTCCCCAATTCTTACTACTTAAGTTATCCTACATATACTTCACATATTTTCTAAATGCGTGAAATCACCAACTGCAAAATATTTAATTTCGTAGTAAAATAGGGAATAGAATGAAATGAAACAGTGGTGAAGGTGGTGGGGACTGGGCAATTTGGGGTGGACATTTACGTGTGGCTGTGTGGCAACCCTTGTGAGAGTGGGAGGGTAACAATCAACAGCAAGTCAATTACAAAAGAAACAGAACAAAATAACTCTTGGAATGAGTTGGGGATGGGGATTGTGACAGGACTTGTTTAATTTTCTGTGTCTAAGTCTTACTTTTTAAATCAAATTATATAACCCAATTGTATTAGTAGTACTCAATTTGATTTTTGAAATAGTCTCTCTACATTGTCAAAATGATATTGATTATATTTTGATATTGATATTGATATTGATATTGATTATATTTTGTCTCTAAATAAATGTTAATTAGATTTATCCTCTTAAGACAAATAATATTTTGGATGCATTGAAAAATAAATTCAACCAAGGAGACAATTACCATTAATTAACGTTTTGTAATTTTAAATAAGATCTTAAATTATTATCAATATTAATTATTTAGTGGCCATTTGGAACCACATTGAGTAGGCAAAAAAATACATGATTTAAGCAAAAGCTGAAAATTGTACCTTTAGAAATTCACATCCACTCAATATTGGACTAAGAAATAGGAAATACACATGCATTCAAACAAACTATCAATCAATGTAGGAGAATATGTGGGGGGGATGGATAGCTTAATTGGTTAAGCTGGTCAGTTGAGCTAAGGGTTAAGGAGCTGATGGAGGTTCAGGGTTTGAATCTTAACAGAGGAGATTGTAATATATTATTTACTAACAACTAACATTGCCTATAAAAAAAAAATGTAGGAGAATATGTGAAGAGGAGAGTATCAATTAATTGTTTTTTTTTTGTTAACTAATTTAGTGACTATAAATTTATTCTTTAGAAGTGAAGAAATGGGATATCAAAATTCAAACATTGATCCTTACGTTTATATATCTCTATTAACTGAACTAAACTCACGAGATTAATTTATTATTATTTTTATTGTGAGAATTTGGGAGAATATGGCTTGATGTGATTATTGATTTGTTATTTTTAGTGTTTTATTCACTCACTTCTCATGAGCATGCCCTTTAATTTTGTGGTGCTCACCTATTTCTGTATCGTAAAGATATCCATCTCTGTTTTTATGTGATTAGGATAACATGTTGTTGGATTATTTAAAAAGAGTGTACTATTCAAGTTTTTAATAATATAGAGTTGTTTCATAGTCAACTTCTAAATAAGATAAAGATACTTATTTGATAGTGGTTTAATTTAAGGTAAAAAAATCTTGCGTGTATTTAAATTTACATATGTGATGTAAATATGTGTGGTGGTTTAACTATAAGTAATCATAAAGATTAAAGAGGCATACTATATTACCATTAAGAGGCATTTTGTTCCTAACAAGATCGTAGTACTCTTTCCATCCTATAATGTAAGAGAAAAACGTCAATTTTTTTATCTTAAAATATAAGAGAAAAAACACACAAACATTAACATTCCTAAGAAAAGTTTACTTTATCTCTCTTACATTTTCTATAATCAATCAAAGTTGTTTATACATCTTTTCATGCAAACATTTTATGAAAAAACTTAAATTCAATCATTATATTTTACTTTTTCTTAATAAATGTAATTTTTATTTTTTCTCTTATAATATGAAACAAAAGGAGTATTTTTTTTCTGTAAAAGAAGGATCACAATGGATTTTTCGTCTGTATAAAACAAATCTTTTTTTGAGAAAAATGGATAATAGTTGCACATGACCTTTATTTTTAGGTTTAAATATGAAAATTATTCATGTAGTTTGGGGTCTTTTAGATTTGATCTCTGTATTTCTAAAAACATAATTAAATTGATCATGTGCTTTTATCTTACTTAGATTTTTTAGTCTATTTTTATATACGTGACATTGATGACTCGCATAATTTTACATGAATGAACAAAAAACACTCGTATTACTTTGATTTAACAACTACATTAAGTTGATGTTGCTTTCGACTCCAAGCCATTTTCATGCAAATAATAAAAGCATTTTTGTTCATCCATGTAAAATTATGTGAGTCAACAGTATCACGTATGCTAAAATGTGATATATCATCAAAACAAATGGACTCGTGAACCTTTTTAAAAATAAAATGAAAATACAGAGTCAATTTAAATATTTTTTGAAATGCAAAAAGTAAAACTCAAGTGACTCTAAATTACAATTTTTTTTTGCATATTTAACCCTTATTTTTATTTTGGAAAACTTATGCACATATATAACTAACAATGTCATAGATGTTACAAAAGAAAATGTTATAGATATATAGCATATAGTACAATAAATAAACACAAGAAATTACTTTATAATAAAGTCTTTAAATGGTTTGTTCAAAAAAATAAAGTCTTTAAAAATTGGTAATATTTAAATTACGTACTCACTCGACTGTTCTTAAATAAATGTGGTTTGAAATACATGTGCACTATTCATATAACTTACTTTGATTCTATATTTCTATCAATATATAATAACAAATATTAATATATAAAATATTATTTAATTTATTTCAATCAAATATATATTTTTTATAATACATAACTAAATATATTAATCGTCTGACATATGTGCGATGGTTAATTGTAATAGTTATTTAGAAACCGAAGGAGTATCAAATACTAAAATTATTTTTTCTAATCTGTAACAAATAAGTTCTATTCAAATATCCCGTGTCTCCTTTCTATGGCATTTTAATGTTATGTTTCTTGATATTTTGTACTAGTATTTCTCAATGCAGTCCACAGCATCAGCACAACACACACATACTGAAAGTAAAGCCACCAAGATAACAGTTTTTTTTCTTCTTTAATTTGAAATTCCACTGATCAACAAATATTTCCACCGATAAAAAAGAGAACAAATATAATTGTAGCACTAAGTAGGAAAAAGACAACACTTCACAGTCATGGTTGTAGAGTCAAATACTGTCGTCTTCTTAGTCATACTCTACATATGAACATGTACAGTACGGATGTCCGGCCATTATAATTTAATTAATGAAATAATATTGGGTTATGTATAAAAGTCATCTCTATTGTGCACAAATATATCACGATATACAAGTTATTAATTACACTATAACGAATACACAATTTATAAAATTAATTGTTAGATTAAAAATTTATATCACAACTCACCTTTGACGGTGTGATTTAAATCACAACTAATGTTTGAGTACTAATTTTTAAGAAGCTAGCTTCAAAATCAAGCTTCTATATTACTATATCTTTTGCAAACTTAGCACCAATCTAACTAGACAATAAATCTTCGTTGCGATTTCTCTTTTGCCCTCCCTTATTTCTCTTTCACCCCCTTAAACCCAAAAATATCCTGAATTTGGCAAAATTATGCAATTCGGAATCCATACTCCGAACTCAGCTTCGTAACGTGGATTTCAAAGTACAGGCAGATTTTGATAACTACGCGTGCATCCCCCCCCACCCGCGGCAGCGCTTCAACGCTTTCATTTCGTAACATAGAATCAGAAGTGTGATAACAGCATCGATGCTGAAGCTTGAGCATCGATGCTGGGAACAAATTTAGGCATCAGAACTAACAATTTATGGTTTGAGTATCGATGCTGGCATAAGAGCATCGATGTTGTTGTATTGTCTTGGACTTTCCCAACAATCCATACATGCACAACATCGATGCTGGGTACAAATTTAGGCATCAGAACTAACAATTTATGGTTTGAGCATCGATGCTGACATATGAGTATCAATGTTGTTTTATAGTCTGGTACGTGGACAACATCGATGCTGAAACTTGAGCATCGATGTTGAGAACAAATTTAGGCTTGGGGGGCTGGGAGTGGCTTAGTTCGGTACGTGGAAACCGAACTACAGTTCAGTTTCTACGTTACGAATTGGACTTAATGAAGATAAAAAAGGTAGTTATGGGGGGAAAAGAAAATAGGAAGGGTTAAAGAAAAATTTTCCTTCGTTGCCAAACACATAGACGTGTGACTTTTGTTTTCCATAACACACACGAGTAGAGAGTACAAAAGATACAATATGCTGAAATTTCTGGTCCATGCACTTTTTGTGTGGAATATAATTGGAATTTAGAAGTATATTTCCTTCCATTTTATGTGTGGGAGTGGGAATCAAGGTGTATGACTTTATAGGTCGTTTTTTATATGAGTCATAGACAATTACCTGACATTAGATTTTGTTTACAACATTTCACACAAAAGGTGGAATTTTTATTACACCTGAAACATTAATAATAATCTCTCCATTTATATTGAGAAATTAAAAAACTAACTTTCGGGTTACATAAATGCAAAAAAACGAACTTTCTCAAAATGAAGCATGCACGAGTGGAATTGTCTCTATCAACAATTGTAAAATTTGATATGACAAGATTTAAAAGCATATATGAAAAAAGTACAAGGCATGAGATATGGGGACCATAATATCATAACATTTGTAATGATGTTCATACTTCATATTGATGAGTAAATTAGAGAAAATGAGTGATCATTTATCATTGGCCGGCGGTAGGTGATGAAGCACTCATGCCATATTGCCAAAAATATTTGTGAGTGAATTCTATAAGTAGATAATCCATTTAGAATGTGCATGTTACTTTGTTGCTTCTATATCTTATCTTCTAGAATTCATCCGTGCAAGTCAACCATTCTTTGAAAACCATTTCTAACTACACACTACTATTGTTTTAATGAAGTTTTTTTTTCTTTAACTCATTTAGCTATTAATTTAAAGAACAAATTTACCGACACATATATATATATATCGTTAGTTGATTTAGTGATGATTGACACTGAACTTATAGTAAAGAGTATTACAGTTTGTTCCCGAGAAATACGCTTGGAAGAAAATTAAATCACTCAATGACAGAACTAACTCCAAATTAGATTATATTGATGATGAAAACAAAAAAAAAGTCATATATAACGCTATCCAATCCAAAATTTGTCCCAAAAAATTATACAAGAGTGCAACGGTCAAAGTATTCATAATTTTTCAAGATGGTTGGTTAAGATAAGCTTTTAAATGAAACTAATTATAGTGATGATATTATTAGCCACCTTTAAAGTCCATGGGATAAGATCACAAATCAATTCTTACTAGGGACACAAGCAAAATGACAAGTCACAATTTGGGCTAAAGATATGGTACTATGAATGAATGAAAATGCCCCAAATCAACTTTTTATTGAGGAATTTTTGTGATGCAATATTCAAAGGCATTGGAACCATTGGGTGTGACCGACTATTGGACCACCCACACATTGTACGAATCATAAGCTTCTTAATACACTTCCACTTTTGACTTTGTTTTTTAGTTAGCAGATTACTATAATAGTAGTATTTTTTATACTTGATTTGTTCATTGTTAATTACTAGTAGACTTCTCAACAAGATATAGTTGACTTCATTTACTCTTACTACAAAATTAGACCAAGGAATAATCAGTTTAACAATGTCAACATGCATGTTAAACAATATCCATAATGAAACTCCATCTTTAAATGTCTATACGAACTTATAAGAATATGTACTCATTTATAGCATTTTAATGTTAACACATAGGAATTCTCAAAAAAAAAAAATGTTAACACATAGGAACTACGTAGTGTTTAATTTTTCAAACTTGATATCTTAACATCATCTGCATGTTTTGAATCATCAGCCAACTTGGTTTAATATCAGAAGCGTACTTGGTTTAATTTGGAACATGAAATCTAAAACCTAGAAAGTGTATTCTAAAATCCGAGTCAAATTTGGTTCAGAACATAGAATCTAAACTTTATTGAAGGAGCAAAAACAGAAATTTGGAAGATCGAGGAGCAATATAGGAGACTTAAAGAGTTAAAAAAATTTGGTCGAAAGAGTAATATTCTAAAGTATAAAATCTGTGCACTTAAAAGATCTAGACCCAGAAAAAATATTGTGAAGCCCATTTTTATAAAGTTCATGTGTTCAAGAGAATAAAAAGTATAGAAATATACATTAAACGGTTATAAAAAGGTAAACCAAACCGTCATAAAAAAATGAAACTTCTGGCTCACCGGTGACAGATGTGCTATGGGATGTTGCAACACCTTACCAATGTTAAATAGATAAGTAAAAATAAATGACATGAAAGTAAATAACACAGTGTATTTGTTTACTCAATTTAGAGTGACTCACACCTAATTAGGAGGATATCAATCTAGGAAGAAAATCGACTAAGTAAAACCAATTTAAAGTCAAACGCCCCGTTTACAACTTATCACTTAGTAACTATCCGTATAGACTTCTATCTAGAAACACTCCTAGATACGAGAACCTCTACTCACTTCCCCTCAATTTGAAGACTTTTTGGCAAACAACATCTAGTTTACTGATCTTCGCACTGACTTTAAGTTCAATACACTAAAGATGGAGACACACTCTAATGAAATCAACAACCAACTCGTATTTCACATCTTAGAGTGGTGTATAGAGTTACAACTCATAAATAGTTCAACTCAAGTATCAAGATGACACGAGAGTGACTCACAATGGACAAACTAAAGCCCTAGATTTTTTATTAAGCACATGATGACTTTAGTCAGCAAGTTCTCAGTTTCTGAGTCTTCCTTTAAATAACCTGAGCTTCGTGGGTTTTTCTTGACGAACAAGTTTCAGACTAATAGCATATTTTTTATACAAATATGCAATATATTTCCAAATCAAATATAGGGTTTCCTTAATATAATCATGCATGTAAAACTCTGTGTCTGAACCAACTTGAACAACACGCTTCTTTGGCTTGCACGCAACATAATCCCTCAATCAAAGATTCGTGCTAAAAATATATCTTCTAGAAATGCGTGTTCAATATGCTCTGATTTTGTACCCAATGTTGGAACATCTCACCCAACATCTTGTTGCAATATTGTTTTAACAAAATGCAGCCAACACAAAAACATCAACAAAAAATATAAAGTAATCATGTCAATTTTTTTTTTTTGACAAAAACCAAGTGAAAAAATGAGATGATATATTTTCAACTTTGATCACTGCACTTTCATGTAATGTGCTTGCTATTTTAATTAAATTTATGGAGACATAAATTTTTTCCGCACGTAAACAAAATTTCATCGAGCGATCAAATTTGTTGCAATAAAAGAAAGTGTTGACCATGCACTCTAGCGTCATGTAATGTCGTATGATAGGATAGAGGTGGTGTGGTGATTGACCTCAATGCTAATGGTTATCCCCAAGGTTCAACGAATGAATGAAGCTATGATCGTACCCGGATAAAAATGACGGTCTTCCTCTGATGTCTCCAAGCCGGCCATAATAGAATAGATAGGCAAAGCAGCCAATAGCAGTCTGTTTTAGCCTATCGATAGATAGTAGGTTGCTTCCAAACACTATGTAGATGATAATCTTCAATCTTAAAAAGAAGATAAGACAATTTTTGTTAAGAAATGAGCAACTACATTAGCACTATGTCCAATATGATTTAGTGAAGAAAAAAAAAGAGAGCTAAAACGATTTCAATCAACTCGCATCATACTAAAATATGATTGATCGTTTGAAAGACTATAAAAATCACATTAAGCAAATCACGTTGAAATAACATCTGAAAAAATCTCAACAATATCAAAATCCATAAAGAAATTAACACACTAGCTAGTCTCAAATAAATATTTTACTTTCACAATGTTAGTGTTATTGATATCTAGTCTTTTTTAGAATTTTGGTTTAAGGAATGTTTTATGTGACCATTACAATAATGATGTGTCATGTGGATAAAAATAAGCTGATTGGGACTCTCCAACTATGCTTTTGAATAATAAAAAAAACAAAATTTTTACATGGACGAGTCTTTGGACCACTCAACAATGATTCATGTAAGGAATGAATCTTAGATTCATTTCACCCAAAATTTGAGATCTAGAACTATGCGGCAACAAGAATTACCAATTCTCATAGAGAAAGTCACATCTAATTCACCTACTATTATTCTTAATTGAAACTCCAATCCAACATATACCAAGAAGAAAATAGAAAAATTTGGCATTTTTCTATAGATGATCTAAAATTTGTGCATGAATTAAATTTTTGTTACACTATTGTGTAATGAACTTAACCGGATTTGTTTCATATTGGAGCTTGGTTAATAATGAAATGAAATAATAAATATTTCTTACTATGTTATAGGTATAGACTTTTTATTGTTATTTAGGGACGGTCAATCTCCATCATGTAATTTTTTTGGGCACACAAGATGAATTCATTTCTTTCTATTTAATTTTCAAGATTCAATGATCAAATATTTGACCACTTATTTAAAAATCTCAACTTACTTATCACTTGAATTAATATACGGTTGATGGCAAAATTTTCTCTAGTAAGTAGTAACAAAGTGGTTTTTAAACTAGAAAAGAAAACATTTCATTTATTTAAATTTAACCAAACTAGAGAAAAAAAAACTTTAGGGTGGTTGAGATCGTTGAATAAACATAAACATTGTATCTTACACAGGGTAAAAATTTACAATCACACTCTATCATCAACTAATGTATGGGATGTAACATAATTAAGATTACTTGGACATGTAGAAAGAAACTTCATATTATTAAACAAACTAATATATTTAATCATAACAATATAAGCACCAATACAACATAAAAAAACATAGAAAATAAATTTTGATGAGTCCATAGCCATAACATAACACAAACTCATCACAACTTATTACATTGAGTAGGAACAAAAGAAATAGTTTCCTTCTGAAGATCATGATTGACCAAAATATTCTGTTGTTGAACATTACCAAATATAGACATTCCATTAGAAGCTCCCATAGCTAAACAAACAACACCTAAACTTGAATCAGCAATCATATAATTTTCACCAGCCAATTCCAAATCACCACCTTTAAAATGAAAAACCAACTTAGGAATTTCAACTTGTGTTTTCCCAGATGGAAGAGTAAAACAAACATCTAAACCGGTCGAACTTGATTTATCGACCGGTAATTCTGTTTGCGAAATAAACTCTTTTTTCAATGAATCAAAAGCATTTTCTTCAATGTAAGTAATTGTTGTGCCAGAATCTATAATCACTCCACCACTTCCATCATCACTAACCTCAAAAGTTGATTTCTCAATAGATAATCTTGTGTCACCAACACTGATTCCTTCAAGTGAAAGATAATAAAAAGATGGTTGCAATGGATTTGTAATAAGTGGTGTTGTGACGACATGTTTTGTAACATTAACATTTGGAACAGAACCTAATAAAAGAACACTTTCTTTTGTGTCATCCATTGAAGTTAAACAATAAGAGAATTTTTGTTCTTTCAATTGTGAAACCAAAGATAAAGGACCACGTCCTAATCCAACCAAACCAGAAGCTTGTTCAAAACCTTGTCCTTCATTGTCTTCACCACAACCAAAACCAATGTTTTTAATAGAAACTTGGTTGTTTTTATCATCACCAAAAGTGAATGTTTCACTACCTAAAATCCCTTGTGTTGATGAATAATCACCATATGAATAAACATAATTGCAACCATTGTTGCTACAAGATGAAGAAGGTAAAGCATTACAAAGATTGCTACTACATGAGAGTTTTGAAAAAGTTGATGATTTTTTTGGATCAAAAATAGGTGTTGGTTGTTTGTAACATTGTGAACAAGGCTTACATTGAGTCCAAATGAGATCACTTCCTGTGTCCAAAACTCCGGGGTAAGAAATTGGTGGTGTTCCAATGGATAATTCCATTAGATACTCGCCGTTTCCTGCGTGTATCGGTGCTTCCAATTGAGAAGAATCTTGAGTTGCCGATGCGGCTAAAACCATCGCATTAAATCTTTGTAATCGACTTTGTCCACGGTTGATGCCATGTTGAACTCGCTCAAATTTAGTTAAATTTTTGCCGGAATCAACGTGTCGAAGAGTGACTCGAAACCCGCCTTGAGAAATTTTGTGATGGTTGAGAGATCCTCTTGATGTTGAGGATGTTGGACAAACAAAGAGAATTGTTACTAGTAGTGTCACCAACATGACACGTTTTGAACAATTTTGTGTAGCCATGAACATTAGGTTATACAAAAAGAACTTATACAAATAATGAGTTATGATATGAAAATATTTTGAGTGAATGAGAAGGGTGATTGGAGATTGTGGGAATATATATAAAAAGAATTGTTAAAGAGAAATGGTCTTAATTAATCACATGAGAAATGGGGAACTTAATTGTAACGTTTTTTCCATTATAATGTGGTGGATAAAATAAAGAGATAAGTGATTAGAGAGACGTAATATAAAGGTTTAGTGGTGAATGGGAAGTTAAGATATGAGTGTAGTGTCGCAACAAATACCGGGTCTTGCGTTATGGTAGGTAAAGATTGTTATTATTTTTGCAAAACGTAGTGGCAATATCTAAGCTAAGGCAACATTGTTTTGTTGTGACAAAAAAGCAAGGAGTATCTAACACGTACAATTGAGAGTTGTTCTTGGATTATTATGAAGGACAAGCTATGATTTGTCTTGGTATTAAAACGTGGGAGAATGTGGGTGGCTTGGATTTAGGGAAACTACTCTAGCCATGGATTGATCTTTGAACCTCTGTCTATTCATCTCATATGTCCCTTTCTCTTGAACCAAAGGCTCATCAAGATACCACTGTTAGGACACAACATTGTACAAGTGAGTTGGACATCACACTCTTACCCAAAACCTTAAGGCAATAGGTTTATGGGTCCTCTCACTTATAAATGCTCAATTCTCCACACTTTTAACCAATGTGGGACTTCCCCACACTTTTCACACTTCTCACACTTGACACTTCACTACTCACACTTGAGTTTCTCAACACTTCAGACTCTCCGATTAAATATTAACGGCCGAGATTGAAACTGTGAGAAATTATAATAGATACATGTCGTCAATTCTAATTTGTATGGTCAAGATTGATTACTACCTGTAACTGTGCATGTAGCAATTACAAGATCAAATCCACATAATAGGCATCATTTTGGATGATTAATTAATATAGGAGAATCGTGAATTGGGTGAACCATAAAATGAATACAAATCATTTTGGATGACTAATTATAATGTACTAGGATAATCATGAATTGGGTGAACTATTTCTCATATGAATACAAATCATTAAACCTACAGAATAATAGGAAAGTGGTGTAGTGTATAAATTAAGTTTGTATTAATTTTATTTATTTTTTGTATACCCCACACCTTTTTGTTAATCTACTTATCCCTTCGCTCTCCTTATTAATTTATTTTTACTTTGGTTTCTTCCATAATTGGATTTCTGTCTAAAAGTTGTGGAAGTGATTGGATTAGATAGGTTGGGTGGACAAACATGGTTTACTAATTTGCTACAAAGAGTGGAGAGTAGGCTTTGTTTCAATTCTAAGCATCCATTGAGATGGAAAGGAAAAGGTAGGTTGATAATCCTTTTTAGTTAGGTCAGAAAGTCTTATAGACAAAGATATTATTGTTGCAAATTACACTTTATATTATATTTGTTGCTATAAAAATATAGTCAGATTGAATGAGATGAGAATAATGTGTTATTCACACTTTAATTTGGTATAATGTGATGTTCACAATTATTTGTACACAATACTTAATGTAGCTGAATTCACATTCAACATTTAGGATGTTGATCATGACACAACCAAATGTGGTAACATGAATCGGGCGTAGTTTCTTCTTTTGATTCTTAACTGGACGTAGTATTTATCGGCCAATGCTATGGTGCACAAGTTCATCATATTGTGCACCATGCACAAGTCCTTGATTTAGCTCTAATAAATACGAATTTTATAAAATTGACTGTTGGATTAAAATTTATATCATATAGATCTTTTATACAAAATATAAAAAAAAATTAAAAATTATTTGATATGTTATTGTGATCCATCAAAATTAACAATATTTTATAAAAAATTCATAAACCGTTAATCTTGATGGGTCTCAATAACATATCAAATAATTTTTAAATTTTTTTAAATTTTGCATTAATGATCTATATGATATAAATTTTTAACCCAACGGTCGATTTTATAAAATTCGTATTTATTAGAGCCAAATCAAGGGACTTGTCCATGGTGTGCACCATAGCATTGGCCAGTATTTATCTACCTTTTTGTTTTTGTTTAAAGCAATAATTAAATGTTAGTAATTAGTATTGTTAATTTTTTTATAAAAGTGATACGACTGATCAAGGAAGGAAGTCAGCAGCAATTGGAATGGTTTGGGTCTTTGAGAGCAATTGGAATCAATGAAATGCAAAAACGCCTATAAAAAAAAAATGAAATGCAAAAACTGTTTTTGTCTTGTGTAGCATAAGATGAACAAGGACTTTATTAATCTAAATTACGTAGTTAGTAATGAGAAAATAAAACACACATCATTAATTATGTATGTAAATATAAGACCAACTATTCATTTATTTATTTATGAATAATTCACTTTATTATACTTTGAAATGAGTTGGTACTTGGTAACTTTAGATAAACCGCACCTAACAAGAAAAGCTCATCCGACCCATAAGAATGTTAAGAATTCAACGTAGTCATCTAAAATCAACCATCTTTGTGATGTCAAAGAGAGTTATAGAATGTCATGTTCTTACTTATTGTTGCAAAAAAAAAATTATAAGAGAATGATGCTCAATTCATTAAAAGATCACTTATCAAAGAATTACATTAACACCATAAACATGTATGAGTATGACACAAGTTCTATTATGCTCAACTAAATCAACCCATTGAGAATATAGAAAGCTACATTATACACAAATGAACTTAGATTTAAGTGTTTACTAAATTTTCACTAAACCCTAAATTCTAAACAAATTGTACTTTGTCAAATTCAATTGTTCTCATCAAAAACACCAATGACATTACAAATTTTATGCCATTTCTAGTTATCAGGTGCGTATTAGATATGAATGACACAATATATGCATATATGTTCAGGAAGATCGTTATCATTGTTTCAAAACAATAGTATAAAATAAAAAATAAAAATAAAAGAATGGTAGCAGGTCTATGACTATGAGGCATGTTTGACCTATTCCCTTTGAGTAAAGCTATCCCTTACTCAATTCTAGCATGATGTGGATATGATTATTGGTAGTGTGTGTCCATCTATGAATCGTTGATCAATGTCACCTTCCTCAATCACCAAACCATTCAAATTTTAATTATCAGTTTCCTGCAACTCTGTAATGACACAAGGCTCCACAAAACCACAGCCTTTTGCTTTGAAATTTCAAGGTGATGATGCCGTGACTATCGTACTTGTCGTTTGACAGGGCAAGCGGTAAATAGGCGGCCACATGGGTCAGTGTTTAAGGAAAATCAATAGGCTTCTGTAATGATGGGAAGTGGGAACTATGAGTATGCATTTAGTGTTCTTCTGCTATACCTTACTTTTATAATCATAGTACACTGATGATGTTATCGTTTCTCATTTCTCCTAGTCTATAAAGGCCATGCTTCTAAACCACTCATCTTAGTGCATTTCCTTTTAAAAGAGTGATCAACAACAAAGAAACTTATGATCAACCAAAACAAATCCTTGCAAAGAGGCGTTAATTTGATACCATATAAACAAATATATGAAATGCATTTAGTGTTCTACTGCTACACTTTACTTTTAAGAATCATAGTCCTGATGATGTTATTGCTTCTCATTTCTCCTAGTCTATAATGGTCAATCTTCTAAACCACTCATCTTAGTGCATTTCCTTCAAAAAGAATGATCAACAACAAAGAAACTTATGATCAACCAAAACAAGTCCTTGCACAGAGGCTTTAATTAGACAAGAGCCTGGGAAACTATACAAATCCTCAAGAGTCAAGACTCAAGACAACACTCGTACCGTAGTATAGTAGAACTTGCATACTACTTCAACTTTGAAAGTTTTTATTCTAGCAAGTGGACAAGGTCGACCAACCAATTTTTAATTGGTCCATCTGTGCACCTCATCAAAGATATATGATTTTCAGTCTTTGCAGATAATTTTTTTAAGTGTATGTTTAATCATTGACTACTGTCTCCAGAATGAAAAGTTGTCATGTAAAGCAAATGAACCTCAAACAGTAGTACCTAAAATAGAATTTTAAATTGTCTTTGATCTTGTAAGTTGAAATAAAGCAAATTGCAAGCTCAACAGCCGGAATATCAAATTTTCATTCAAGATCATGGTTTCTAACAAGGGTACAGTTGTATCGATAAGTTTGGGGTGTAAAATGACATTGCATAACTGTAATTACAAACCGTATGAGTTAGCCCTAGATTTGTTCTTACCCATAGAATTATTCCGACTAGCATGTTCTTCATCCTCCAGCTTCTTTCTCCGAGCAGACTCTTCTTTTTGTCTCCGAATCATCTCTAATTCCCTTTGGCGTTCCTCCTCCTTCCGTTGCAGCTCTAAAGCTTCTCTTCTCTAAGATTTTTCAACTCTCCTCCTATCCTATTCTCTTCAAGCATCTTATCCAGCTCTTCTCTCTCTTTCCGAGCTTGTTCCTGGAGAATGTCAAGAAAACATTACAATCCACAAATCAGAACACAAGAAAAAAACATGATTAAAACTACAGTCTCCCTCTAGAAGCCATACGTTAAAAGTATGCACGTTTTTAGATACAAATCATGCATTGGTCAGTATTATACTGCTAATTCAACAGACACATGATTATCATACTGCTAATGAGCAAAGAATCGTGATACTAAAAGATGTGAAAATTTAAGCTAATGTTTCAGTTCAAATCTTGAATCGAAATTGGGAATCCATTGAATTTCCAAGAACCTTATTACGATCTGATTACTATTTGTCACTAATGGGACAAAGATCCTGGATTTTGCAAGTTGAAACCCTCTCTGAAACTTATTTTCGAAATGATCAATAACTTGCATATGATTATCCTTTTCAAACAAAATGGTGTTAAAAACAATTCACATAACACTTACTTCTTTCCTTCTAGCTTCCGTAAGAGCATCTTGCTTTTCATTTTCAAGTTGAACTTCAACATCATCAAACAATTTCTTGACACCATCTGCCACACGCCTTTCAATTTCCAACTTAACTTCCTTCGAATTAAGTTTCTCCTCGACATTTTTTCGAATAGCTTCTTCTATTCTTCTGGCAGTCTCTTCTTCCAACAATTTCAATTCTTCCTCATGTTGACGCTTCGCACTACCAAATGCAACATAATGAAGAACATGAGTAAATGAACATGAATTAACAAATTAACTGATTAAAACTAACTAACTAACTAACTGATTAACGAATTAAACTAACAGAAAAAGATGAAACTAAACAAAGGCTAATAAGGTTAAATAGGTACCTTTTGTTGTTTGGAATAGGTTGATGGTCTTTTTTGTGTTTGAGAGTGGGAGTGCGTGATCTGGGTGGAGGAGAAGGTGAGGAAGAGCTTCGACTTCGATGTCTTCGACGGTGGTGGTGGTTTCGGCGATGATGAGAAGGAGATCGAGAAGGAGAAGGAGAGTGTTTTCTTCTTCTTCTTCTGTGACTGTGTGAAGGTGAACGTGACAAGCTTCGACCCATACATTCCCAAACCCTCAAACTCTAACCTACTACTCAACAATGCACGCACTTCCTAGTCTTCATTCAACTCAATTCAATTCAATGAAGCATGATGAATCGACATGGTTATGGTTTTTACACTTAGTCAATTGGATCGGGTTATATGATAAGAAATTTTCACGGTTGTTAGCTATGAATAATGTCTATTGGAGAACTTGTAAGAGACACAAAGTAGATTCTTCTTTCCAAACTCAATGTAGATTTTTCCTTCCCATCTAAATTTTCTAGACACAGTAGTCAATTTTGTGGGTCTTTGAGGGCGGATTCTAGGGTGGGGGGCCTTGATAGTTGATAGGTCTTTCACTGTGCAACATATATTCCGTCCATTAGATTTAATGTGTTATATTATATTATGATGCACCGTCAGTATTACATTATTACCATTTTTTTTTCTTTGATAATTTACTCTTCTTTTGCAATTGATATGGGTATTTATTTACCAATTAACTATTCAATAGTAATATTTTAATCGATATAAATTTTATAAAACACATTGTTTAATTAAAATTGATATCATATAAATTATTTGTTTAAAATTTTAGATAAATCTAAAATCATTTGATATATTATCGAAACACACATTTAAAAAACCTCACAAACCATTAATTTATATGATATCAAACCATTAATCATTCGATCATTTTTAAAAATTAAGTTAACTGAGTCATAAATGGTCCAATTAGTTTTTTTGGTATGGAATGGTCCAATTAGTTAAAATTGAACAATAAAATTAATTATAAAAAAACTATTACATTGTCGAGATTTAAATTTATGTATGTCATTCCAATTAGATGATATTGAACACTATGATTTGAGATATTTTGACACTATTTATATCTCACAATAACAAAGTTTGAATTGCTTATTATTCCAATCACTTGAGTATAAACATCCGATCAAAAAAATATACTTAAGTTGTTTGGTGCACATCATATATTTGTATCAATTTATTTATTCGTTAAATCCCTTATACATAAAACCCTGTATGTAGGGTTAAGCCTCAATTAGGTTTTCATGTATAAGCTCAAATAAAAAAAGTTCTAAAAATATTAATTTGTTTCAAGTAATAGTTAATTTTAAAAGCAAATATTCAAAAAATTTATACAATATAATGAAATTCATATCTAGAATTACTATTTTAAGCTCTATTTTATAATAAGTAAATGGAATACTAGTTATTATAAAATTATGATGGCATTGGTAGCCGATATTAAAAAGTTAACATCAAATGAGTAAAACATTAACTAGTTTAAAAATAAACAATATATAATTAATTTTAACATTTGAGATCCAAGCTTATTTAACAAATTACAATAGTAAAGCATTACTATTTTCTCACTTTGATAAATAACACAACAATAGCAATGAAAAATACTACATTATGAAAACATAATATAGACATTAAAAGGATTAAACACAACAGTATAGTATGATTATAGTGATTAAACACACCACTCAACAAACTTCATTCAATATTTGAGTACTCAACACTGCAACACACACCACTGTTTCTTCCTTCATGCTTGCAACTCTTCTACTACTACTACCACCAAATGCAAATCAATTTAAAACAAAACACAAATAATATTTCATTATAAAAATTAATTAAATTCTCACAAGTTTGTTGTTATATGCACTTTATAAATAAGTGCACCACACCACCATTGAGTGAGTGAGGAAGTCATTGATCTCATTTGCAACATAACAACCAACACGTAAATTTTCTCTCTCTCACTCTCTCTCTCTCTCACACACACACACACACACTTACACATGCTCCATTTCATACTCTGTTTTCATCATCATTTATACTTACATACTCAATTTCATACTCTTTTTTACGGCTTGAAATACTTGATCAGTGTTCATCCCTACCTCTCACTCAATTTGCTTAGCTTGCTTGCTCGTTTAGTTTCGTTCATCTTCTTTATCTTCTACTTTCTTTGTTATTCCTTTTATTTTGGCATTAATTAGTTAGTGCTTAAGTGTTTTCCATAATTGTTTCTCGTTTACTTCCTTTCGTGCTTATGTGTTTTTTCCGTAATCGTTTCTTGTTTACTTCCTTTCGTGCTTATGTGTTTTTTCCATAACCGTTTCTCGTTTACTTCATTTTGTGCTTATGTGTGTTTTCCATAATCGTTTCTCGTTTACTTCCTTTCGTGCGTATGTGTTTTCCATAATCGTCTCTCGTTTACTTTCTTTCGTGCCATAATCGTTTCTCGTTTACTTCCTTTCGTGCTTATGTGCTTAACTGTTGTTGTTGTTGTTGTTGTTCTTGTCTCAGGATCGCTCTAATGGCTCCTTTTAACAAGATTATGTGTCCCGTTTGCTGTTGCCTTTTCGACCATGACATTTTGGAGTCTCATTTGGTCACCAACCACAAAACAACCAAAGGACCCTTCTACTGCTACAAGTGTGGAATGGAGTTCATTACCTACAGTGAAAGAGACCATCATTTCAAGGTTGAACGTCGTTGCACCAAAGGCGGCAAAGGCAAAGGAGGCAACAAAGGGAAAGTGGGAGATTATGTTTTTATTTTTTCTTTGTTCAGTTAGTTACTATTGATTTTGATTTTGAGACTTATTGAATTCATGTCATTTACTATTTACTAGTTGAGTTTCAGACTTGTTGAAAATTAACTACTCAAAATTGAACTTTGGTGTGGATCCTTAGAAATTTGAATAATCCTTTGATTATGTGTTTATCATTTTGATTCGGCGAGATTAAACTATCTCATTGAAAATTTATAATTCCGTTCATAATCAACGATCGATAGAAATAACTTAATGGTGCGTTTCGATCATTTTTAGAAACTAAGTTAACTGAGTCACAAATGGTCCAATTAGTTAAAATTGAACAATAAAATTAATTATAAAAAAACTATTAGATTGTCGAAATTTAAATTTATGTATGTCATTCCAATTAGGTGATATTGAACATTATGATTTGAGATATTTTGACACTTTTTATATCTCACAATAACAAAGTTTGAATTGCTTATTATTTCAATCACTTGAGTATAAACATTCTGATCAAAAAATTATACTTAAGTTGTTTGGTGCACATCATATATTTGTATAAATTTATTTATTTGTTAAATCCCTCATACATAAAACCTTGTATGTGGGGTTAATCCTCAATTAGATTTTTATGTATAAGCTCAAATAAAAAAAAAGTTGTAAAAATATTAATTTGTTTTAAGTAATAGTTAATTTTAAAAGCAAATATTCAAAAAATTTATACAATATAATGAAATTCATATCTAAAATTACTATTTTAAGCTCTATTTTATAATAAGTAAAATAAATACTAGTTATTATAAAATTATGATGGCATTGGTAGCTGATATTAAAAAGTTAACATCAAATGAGTAAAACATTAACTAGTTTAAAAATAAACAATATATAATTAATTTTAACATTTGAGATTCAAACTTATTTAACAAATTACAATAGTAAAACATTACTATTTTCTCACTTTGATAAATAACACAACAGTAGCAATGAGAAAATACTACATTGTGAAGACATAATATAGACATTAAAATGATTAAACACAACAGTATAGTGTGATTATAAAGATTAATGCACTGATAAAATGTAAGGTTAAATACTTTAAAATCTCTAAGATAAATTTTAGTCCCTAATTTGAAAGCATTATACAAAACTGAGTATTTTTAGTCCCTACAGGAAATGATTAAACTTAAACACTTACAACTAAAAATATATTTAATTCTAGAATGTCTAAAAATTGAACCAAACAATACCAAAACACACGCTAGTAATTTAATTATGATGTGAATAAATCATCTCTCGTTAAATTAGAAACAACGAATAGGAACCAAAAACTTCAACTCACTCTTGATAGAGGGTTACGTTACATTCCCAAACTTGATAGTCGCTCGCAGGGTCATTATCACCTTTCTTTCTTAGAAGAAAGGGTCAAAACCTTCAAACTGATGAATTGATCATACGAGTTAGTTAATTTGGTGACTGATTAATCCTAACTAACTCATCGAAGAACATCACCGAAGCTTTTTTGATGAAAAATATGACAAAATAAGGATTTAACTCCTTGAAGATTTCTTCTTCTTTCTTGTTGTTTCTGGCTGTGAAGGATGAGGAAGGGGAATAGTTCCAATGGAGGAGAGCGAGCTTCAGTTTCGAATGAAGAAAGAAATGAAAGATGATGAGTCAACTTTTTTTCTTTTATAATATAATTGTAATAATAATAATTGGTGCGTGTGGGCCCAAGTGAACCCACCACACACCACTCAACAACTAACTTCATTCAACATTTGAGTACTCAACACTGCAACACACACCACCGTTTCTTCCTTCATGTTTGCAACTCTTTTACTACTACCACCAAATGCAAATGCAAATCAATATAAAACAAAACACAAATAATATTTCATTATAAAAATTAATTAAAATTCTCACAAGTTTGTTGTTATCTTCACTTTATAAATAAGTGCACCACACCACCATTGAGTGACTGAGGAAGCCATTGATCTCATTTGCAACATAACAACCAACACATAAATTTTCTCTCTCTCTTTCACACACACACACACACACACACACACTCACACATGCTCCATTTCATACTCTGTTTTCATCATCATTTATACTTACATACTCTATTTCATACTCTTTTTTACAGCTTGAGATACTCGATCAGTGTTCATCCCTACCTCTCACTTAATTTGCTTAGCTTGCTTGCTCAGGTTAGTTTCGTTCATCTTCTTTATCTTCTACTTTCTTTGTTGTTCCTTTTATTTTGGCATTAAATAGTTAGTGCTTATGTGTTTTCCATAATCGTTTCTCGTTTACTTCCTTTCGTGCTTATGTGTTTTTTTCATAATCGTTTCTTGTTTACTTCCTTTCGTGCTTATGTGTTTTTTCCATAATTGTTTCTCATTTACTTCCTTTCGTGGCATAATCGTTTCTCGTTTACTTCCTTTCGTGTTATAATCGTTTCTCGTTTACTTCCTTTCATGCTTATGTGCTTAATTGCTGTTGTTGTTGTTCTTCTTGTCTCAGGATCGCTCTAATGGCTATTTTTAACAAGATTTCGTGTCCTGTTTGCCGTTGACTTTTCGGCCATGACATTTTGGAGTCTCATTTGGCCACCAACCACAAAACAACCAAAGGACCCTTCTACTGCTACAAGTGTGAAATGTAGTTCATCACCAACAATGAAAGAGACCATCATTTCAAGGTTGAACGTCATTGCACCAAAAGCGGCAAAGGCAAAAGAGGCAACAAAAGGAAAGTATGAGATTCAGTTTCTATTTTTTTTTTGCTCGGTTAGTTACTATTGATTTTGATTTTGAGACTTATTGAATTCATGTCATTTACTACTCAAAATTGAACTTTGGTGTGGATCCTTAGAAATTTGAATAATCCTTTGATTATGTGTTTATCATTTTGATTCGGCGAGATTAAACTGTCTGATTGAAAATTTATAATTTCGTTCATAATCAACGATCGATAGAATTAACTTAATGGTGCGTTTCGATCATTTTTAGAAACTAAGTTAACTGAGTCACAAATGGTCCAATTAGTTAAAATTGAACAATAAAATTAATTATAAAAAAACTATTAGATTGTCGAAATTTAAATTTATGTATGTCATTCCAATTAGGTGATATTGAACACTATGATTTGAAATATTTTGACAATCTTTATATCTCACGATAACAAAGTTTGAACTGCTTATTATTCCAATCACTTGAGTATGAACATTCCGATCAAAAAAATTTCATTTACTAATTCAAAGTTAATATAATTAGTTGAGACTTAACAATACTTGACAGTGTGTCTGACTAACCTTAATTTTAATTTATTGTTTCTTTAAAGGAGAAGTATAGTCAAACATAATTTTTCAACAAAGTTATTAAAATCAAAAGTCACTTATTTTTCATGAACAAAAACTAAAATTAAGTGGCTTCAAGCAAAATTAGTTTTAACCAGTGATGCACGGGTACTTCATTTTAAGGAGAGTACTAGTACCGGGTACGTATTGGGTACCATGCAGGCAAGCCCATATTTTTAACGGGTAAATTCGGGCTGGGCTAAAAAGCCCGGATAATAATTTAGGTAAAAAGTTTAAAGACCAAGTCCGGTATGTTTTCGGGCTTGGCGGCCCAGCCATTTTTTACGGCTCTAACTATAATTTATGAATCTATCAAATTTAACTTAAAAAATGCACTTTAATACTAGATTAACTTCTTAAAATGACATTTAAAGACTAAATTGACTAAAAATATATATTTGAAAGCATATCTTTCTTTTTATTATATAACTTATTTTTTTCTAGTGTATTTAATATTAAAAAAAATTAATTTTGAAACTAAGTGAGAGTCTTGGCCCTCATTACCACCAACGTGGGTCCGCCCTGGTGACTTTGTTTTGTTGTTGGTGGCTTCGTTTTTTGTCTCTTTGTAATTATTTTTAGATGAATCACATCTTGTGCTGATCTAATATTTTTTTTTAATAAAAATATCTTCTTTTGCTGTTTCAAAAATAAAAAAAATAAAAAAAATCTTATTCTAACATTATTGGTATAGGAGGATACCCACAAAACAAAATATTAAAATTAAATACAGTTCAATTATAAGTTTGCAATTGGGAATATCTTTGGGAATAATTTTTAGGTAGACACAAAAATTAAGGTCCCTTTATTTAAATATTTTTTTCGTATGATTCTTAACATAATAAATTATGATTTTTTTCAAAGTTTGTTATATCCATAAAAAGTGAATTTTATATTAAAAGTCATATAAAAAGTACATAAAAAAATACACATAAGTTTAAACATAAGTTTTATCATTTTTTAAGTGTGATAAAGAAAATGTGTCTAACCCCTTCTCTTATATAGTAGACACAATGTATAGCTAACAATCTTCTCTACTCCTCTTTTTGTAGAGTTTTTTTTTTGTCTTCGATGAACATCGTACTAATTATTCTGGTATTCAAGTACATGTTAAATATATTCTTAATACCAATTAAGCTACTAGCTCAATTGCTAGTGAGAATTAAATGAACATATACTTGAACCTCGTGGTATATATTACGTAGCTAAAATTTCCAAGAAAGAACAAAAACTTTACAGAAAGAAGAATAGAAAAGATTGTGAGTGAGGAGACTGAGATTGCACCAAACCAATATATCATACGTCTTGTGTTCTAATTTTTTTTTGAACATAAAATACGATAAACTTTTAAATATCTACAAAATAGCAAAACTAAATTATGATATATACATTTATGTGGGTCTAAGCTTATTTTTCAATATATTACTAATTATTCTTAAAAGGCATAATAGCTATGTGGGTTTAAGCCATTAGCGTTGAAAAGCCTGTTCAAAACTACAAAGATCTGTGTGGGGTATCAAAACTTATGAGAATCCAAACCACCTCTATGTGCCTGTCGAAATTTCCAAAATTCCAAAAACACAAAATAAAGCGCAATTAAATTAAAATTTATAACAGATAACTCATCATTCAAAAAAATAAAACATCTCATCAATCATCACACAATTTTAAAATATCCTTCAAAACACAAATTCAAAACAAAAGTTTACCAATCTAGGAGCAATCAAAGACGATAATGTAATTGATTTTTTAGGAGGAAATTCACGCTTTACATTCGCCGCCACAGAAACAACAACAACACAATCCCCTGAAGGAACTGCCTTCACCTTCGCCTTATACCACGCCGAGTTCACTGCTGCGGTTGGCATTCTTCAATAGATATCATTCGATCTGAATCCATTTCAAAACAATAATCGTCATAAACCTTCAAACGATAGTTAATTAGTTACATACAACCTTCTTCAAATATAAAAATGATGCTACTTTGTATAGAATTAATTCAATTGATAGAGTTCACTCTGAAGTATTATTTAGAAGTTTTATTCTTGTATGAAAACTTGAGAATTCATATCTAGCACAATTAATGATGGTGTTTGGGTAATTAAATTACATTATTATTTTTCATTGAGTTGTCCAATATTTTGAATTTGGTAGTACGAAGCCTCAACATGATGAAGAATTAAAATTGTTGAAAGAAGAGACTACGAGAAGAATAGAAGGAGCTATTTGAAAAAATGTTGAGGAAAAGCTTAATTCGGAGGAAGTTATAAGTTGGAAATATAAAGGCTTGTTACAGAAGACGTGAAGAAATTGTTTGATGATGTTGAAGTTCAACTTGAAAAAGAAAAGCAAGAGCTCTTACGGATGCTAGAAGGAAAAAAAAATAAATAATAAATAATGTTTTGAGATATAAAAAAAACTCAAAGGGAAGATGGAGGTACTTGTCCGAAAAGGAGATGTGTCTCCTTTCTCAACAATGTCCGAACACTTCCCTTGGGTTTGTGTTCTTTATGATATTAATAAGATCAGATTTTTGACACATATCTTCCATTGAATTGTCGTGTGGAACTCCCCATGAAGCTGATGTGTATTATGTGTACAAGAATTTGTCTTTACTATCTCCTTCAATTTCTTCTATTGAGTTTAATATGTTTTGAAAACCTTGAGTATTACCCTAGTGCATTCAAAAATATTGACAGTAAGCAAAGAGACTAGATATAAAAAGATTGCTTCTTTTCATTTGTTCTTACTTTAGTTCAAAAGTTTTACCTCTTTGACATCACAATTTGCTGGCCTGAAGAAGTTGGGATTCCAATCATCAAAGTATCAATTTTGCTCTTTGAATTGCTGGTTATATTGTTTGTCACTGTGAATTAAGTTACACATGAAGTAAACAAAAGAGTTGTGAGAAAGTGCAACAATTTTATTCTTATGATTATGCTTCACACCATCCCTCCTTATGGCAAACCCATGAAAATGTGCGTAAAATTTTATAGCTTCTTCCTCTGTGCTAAATTTCATAGCTCTTATATCATCATCTGTAATTTCACTTGAACATTTCTGACCGTTACAATTCTCTTTCCCCAATTTATCTCTATCAGTACCAACGCCATCGCCATCGCCACTAGTGAATTCTTCCCCTTCTATATCACTATCGAGAAGTAAAGTTTCTTCACTATATGTAGACATTTTAAGTTAAATTTACCTGAAATAAAAGACAAGAGAAACCATAAATCACAGCAACTATATTCATTATAAGTATCCCTCTTCAGACATCACACATTAAAGCCAAACCAAAAAAGCTTAGCACATAAGTGTCGCTGAAACCAGCCACAAAAATAAAAAAGAAAAACAGGACAACATGGCTTGAAATGCTTAACAAAAGCTGCTACCAAACAATAAAGCTATGAAGCAAAGACATGCGTCGGTGTCCAACTTTCAAATCGGTGCCGACACACGCATCCATGTCTGTCTGACACAGATAAAAATGAAAAACAAGCACACCAAGCCAGTCAAATGAAAAATCATCAGTCGCTCAACACTACTCAAAATATCATTGCCAATAGAATTGTATAAAAAAATATGGTCAAGAATTAATGAATATTGTCCTTGGTGGTGAGTGAATAAACTGCAACGATTCAACCATATTTTTCTCATGTTTGATACCAGTGGAACATATGAAACTCACAAACAAAATTCACAATGCTATAAAGAGAGAGGGGAAGATAATGCAATCTTAGTACAACTTATTTATTTTTCAATCTAATACAAACCATGGCATAACATGCCTTTATCTATTAAGCAAACATAATCATATGGATGAAGCTATATTAAAGAGGCCTTTTCATCAATTTGAGGTCCAATCACAGTTCTTCCTTATAAGTATATGACTTAACTTGTTTGTCAAAAACTTCTTGGAAGCGTTTGATTTAATTTCTACAGTAACAATCTTTCTAAAAAAACCACCATTCTATTTGATTCAGCTTAATTAAAACTAAATGGTGTAGTGGTACTTAAATCTAATCACTAAGGTTTAGATAGAAATTACATATAGGTTTAAACACATCACAACTCAAAAAAATTGATTTCATAATCAATTATCAATAATATATGGTTTGATCAAGGAATAGTCCACAACCAAAGAAAAATTGAAATCAAACCTAAAAAGCATTTGAAGTTAAAAACTTTCACATGCCAATTTGAAGCAAATACTTGAAGTAATATTCTTTAGTTAGTTTTATTTTTTAATCGCAAGTCTCCGGCCTATGAAGCTCCGATACTCCTTAAATTAGTCTCCAACCTATTTGATTATCGTTGAAATGAAATTTTATATTATATAAATTATCTTTGTCAAAATTTACAAAAATTAAAAATCATTTAATATATTATTAAGATTTATCAAAATAAATGATTTATGAATTGAACGAGTTTCCATAAGATATGGAATCATTTTCGATATATGTAAAATTTTACATGGATTAATGAATAATGGTATACTCCAATATAGTAAATAATATCATCTCAATGTGGAGCCATTGATAGACTTAACTTACTAACTTAGACAAAGCCTATATTATAGCATCATCAAGTTGTCATTTAATAGTTAGGATGTAAAAGTGAAATGACGTTTCTTTATGCAATGTGCACTTTTCTCCAACTATCACACGCATATGCATAGTACTTACTACATTTTTCATTTTTTCTCCTTCTATTGTTCTCTAATCTTCGAATCACAATCATTTCTTCTTACACTACAAAATGGAGAAAAACAAACCCAGAAAGAGAACATGGGACCGTGAAGATGATTTATATATTCACCTACAAACTCAAAACATTAACAACTTCAACTTCTTCAACACCCTTCTTCACAAATTCATTGTTAAAAATCCAAAAGCCGATTCAGAACTGTCACAGTTCACAGAGGGTTCATCCAACATTATACAATCTCAGCTGTTTCATCTTCAAGACCAAAACAGAGACAACAACATCACTGTAGTAGAAAACCTCACGGAGAACGAAGACGAAGAGGGACAAAATGGGTATTTGTTGGATCATTTCAGACCTGATGGAAAATCTCATGTACTTGAAATCGTTGAGGATGGTGTGTTTGTAAGATACGAGGATGAATCACCACGTGCAAATCAAAAGGGTAGACTCAGTGTTAAGAAATCAAAAGATGAAAAGAGTTTTAATGTTAAGGGTAAGAAATTGAAAGGTTCAGCTAAACTCTCTGCTGCAAAAAAATCTGGTAGTGGTAACCATAAAAAAAGAGTGCGTAAAAGAAAGAATGATTTGAATGTGAATGAGGAAGGTGTTGATTCAGCTGTGAAAGCTGCATGCATAGAAGAAGTAAGAGTGAAAATAGAGATCGAAGAATATTCTGATGAAGTTCAAACAATGCCTGTGGAAAGCTCGGTTGTATGTAATCTTTTAAATTCATGAGTTTGTTCTTTTTTCTATTATTCAACAATTTCTCTTTCTTTTATGTTGTGTGTGTATGTAATTCGGATTGCCTCCGGTCATCCGCACATCAGTAGCCGTTAGATTGAAATCAGAGTGTTCAAATTTCAAGTTCAAAATTATAATTAAAAAAAAAATTAAAATTTGTATTGAAATCTATACCGTTCGATCTTGATCCAACAGTCACTATGAATGTGGGATTAATAGAAGGCAATCCGATATCGTACTTTTCAGGTTTGTGTTGTATGCACTCAATCTTGTGCTCATAGTTGGTATATCGGTGACCATTAAATCGAGATGGTACAAGTTTTTGTTTTATGTTTTTAATCGAGCTTGAAATCTAAACCATCAAGTCTTGATCCAAACATAACCGTTTGCACGAATGCGAATAATTTTGACTACATGCAATCCAAATTGGTACATTTTGGTCGATTTAGTTTTGGTTGGCTGTTTGTGTTGCTTCCTAGTTGCAGACTTGAAGGATGAACTTGTTTGGTAGGATAATGAAGTCAATCAAAGGAAAGGGACGGAGTTTAAAGAAAAACTCATGAATGAACTTAATAGGCCTTACTCTAAAGAAGAGCACGAGAAACTATTGACAGACATTAGCGTTCAAAAGCCAGTTCAAAACTACAAGGATCTGCGTGGGCGTATCAAAACCTACGAGGAAGATCGTGCTGGAAAGTCTTTTCTTGATCATAATCTTGGTATGTAGGATTTGGCCTTTTTTGTTAATTAGTAATAGTATACAACTTGCTTAGTTTGCAAATGCATTAGTATAATGATACTCTTATGTCTATAGATATTGGAGTTAACGTGCTTGATATTAAATGTCTATGCTTCTATGAAGTTGTACCTTTTCACTTTGAATTTGGATCAATTGTCTATGTTGAGACAAAGATTTGCATAGTTATTTTGAATTTTTTTATGAGATATGTGCTTCATATTGTAGATCTTGCGAAGGAAATAGAAGCAGCTCACGATGATCCTCCGAAAGAGTTGTGTCTCCTGCGTGGATTTTTCTTTTGGTTGAGTGTAAGTATCTTACGACAATTTGTGTTTCTCTGCATTTACCTGAAAATATTTAACTTTTAACACACTTCAAGATGACTTTCCGGAATATTTGTTTTGTATGGAAGTGTATTTTCAGACGACACAAAATTCATGTTTTTCCCAAATGTGTACATCCAAAGTGACATTGGGATGTGGGAAGTTAAGTTACTCCTTTTTATCTAACAACTTAACTGGATTTTCGATTCTTCACCATTTTATTAGCTGAAACAAGTCCTATTGCCGTCTAGAAATAGACTTGGTAATTTAGTTAGTGATTCTCATGTAGTGACCTGTTTTTGATCCATATCATGCTATGTGCTATATATGTAATCAGAATTCAACGCTTGAAGGGGCGTTCATGCCATGGAGAGTTCAATCGTGTTTGGATGAGTGGATGTGCTACCACAAAAATAGAAAAGGATGGTAGTTTAGCTTGTGTTTGATTTTCCTTGGTGATGTAATGTTGTATTTACAGTAGGCCACTTCCATGGTGATGTATATTAGTTTAAATCTTTCTTTTGAATTTTTGCCAAGCTTATGAAACTCAATCACTTATATCACTCTCCAATGTGTAAATTATAAGATCACGAATCATGATATTCACAATTTCACATGTTAGTTTAACTGTTGATTCTGCATTACTGAAAGAAAGAAGAAAAAAATATCTAATTTAAACATTGTTGACTGGTATAGGAAGAAACCCATAAAACAAATTATGAAAAATAATTCATATTTTGTGGCTGCTGGGATTCGAGCCCAGGTCTCCACGGCCACAACGTGGAATTCTTACCACTAAACTACAGCCACACGATGCTATTATTCCTGTCTTATAAATAATTAAACAAAACATGCTGCATCCGCAGTCTAATCTATAAAACGTGAATGCACAATTTTAAGACTAATCTTCCATAACTTTCAAAAAGAAAAGACTAATCTTCCATACTAGCTTTCTTAAAATGCATAATATCTATTTTTTTGTCAAGTGACATAGCGGCTAAAAATTCACTCTTAAAAGGTGAATAAGTGGACATGTCATTTATCAATTGAGTTGGGCTCATGAGAATTACATAATACTACCTTCGTCGCAAAACTATTGTCCTTACGCATACTAATGCATAATTTCAATCATTAATATATTTAATTTTCTTTCATGAAAAGTTATAAAAATTTAATATTGTAAAAATATTCATTGAGACAAATCAAACAAGATCTTATTTACTACTACCTTCATTCATTTTTACTTGTCGTTTTAGAAAGAAAAAAAACAAAATAGGAGGGGTATATTTTTGCACCTTATTTTCCTAGTATGCCCTTTTTTAAAATATATCATATTTTTAATCCACCAATAAATTTCTTCTTTTTCACAAACATTATCTATTTTCAAAATAATTGTAACAAACTTTATTTAAAAACAAACAAAATTTGCATACAATAAAAAAGATTTTATTGTTTCAACAAAAAAAAATTATACAAAATTTAGTCAATAAAATAAAATAAGAAGATGATATAATAGGCAAAATATAACCTAAATTGCTAAAACGACAAGTAAAAAGGAACAAATATTTTTTTCTAAAACGACAAGTAAAAATGAACGGAGATAATAATATTTATCTTTATACATTAGTAGAAAAATGCGGTTAAAATAAATTTCAAAAGTCAACAGGGACAATAGTTTTAGGACGAAGGAAGTAGCTATTTTAACTCGTTGACAACATAATTAGGATGTCTTTTGATAAAAACAACTAATTTTTTACACAAAAAACAACCTCATTCTTAAGCCTAGTTTTGAAACAACTTTTTTTTTGTCAACAGTTATATAAAAACATATATTACAAATATCCTTACGATTTTCTACTAATAAGATTGAATCACTAAAATATTTAAAATCATCTTCTACTAATAAGATCTGACAACGAGAAAAATATGGCCCTGTCTAACTCAATAGCAGGATCGCAATAAATGAATCTAATTTATTGTTCTACTAGTTTAACTTTAAGATTTGAGTATGACTTGGAATGGTCTTGTTGGATAACCATAACCAAATGAAGGGATGGTCCATCTCCATCCTTCTGTTTTTCGAGATTTACCATTGCCTTGGATATACCATGATACTTTTGGATAAAAAAGTTGAGACTAGAATGGACTTCCTCAAGTTAACATGTATAAAATGTAAAAATGATTTTTTATATAGTGATAACTTTTGAATTAAAACTAACTATACTGAATAAAGATTATATCCAATCCACAAAATATGGTAAAATAAATTGGATTCTTGTTAAATTGGCAAGGAAACTTACCATATCAACACTCAAAAGCATATTTTCACCCGTGGACATGTATGTATTGAAGAATAACATTAACTCTGCATCATAATGTCATATTAGACAATGCATCAAAGGAGACATAAAATTCTTCAACATGTGGAAGTAGAAGAAAATATGCCACTTTGAGGGTCAGTTTGGTAAAATTTTTTTCACATGAGCTTATAACTTATTTTGACCAGCTTTTAGCTTATTTTGATAAGCTAATTCAAGTAGCTTATTAGCTTATTACTTTTTCTTCTAACTATACCCCTATCATCTTACTTAAAAATAATTAAATATTAATTTTATATATTTTTTTATGTCATTTCATATCAATAAGTCGCTTCAACCGCTAATTTTACCAAACACTACAAATTCAACCAGCTAGCTTATCAGCTATAAGCTATCAACTAGCTTATAAGCTATCAGCTATAAACTCATTTACTATAAACTAACTTATAAGTTATCCGCTATTTTTTACCAAAGACTCTAAATAAATGTCATATTAGACAATGACACTTTGTATGAGTTATTAATTAGCATAGTGACACTGACACATCATAATGACACTTTGAATGTATTGTTCATGAATATTAATTAGCATAACAAAAAATCTTAGTCACTTAAATTGGAAGTAGAAGAAAGAGAGCAACATTAAGACAAAATATCCATTTATAGAGAGGTAATACTACAAACCAGATACTCAAGATAACTAGATGTAAAAAGTCACGGATTAGTCTCTTTGAACCGGATACAGAGCTCTTTCAAAAAACAAAAAACATAAAAAAAAAAAAAGCCACGGAAGTACTGTAGTAAGTGAGAATGAAGGTATTAAGATAAGCTCATCATAATCACAATTATATGATGTGTAGTTTTTTGAATAATGTGATAAAAATGAGTTTAAATCTTTTTTCCACACAAGAACTGGATTGGAATCGTCTCCGATCATATTTGTCATGTTTTTCATCCACTCTTATTTTAGTAGTGAAGTCAAAAAATAAAATAAAATTGATTGTATGTAGTAGACGAGATAAATGATTGTACAAAATCAATCTGAAATAACTTGTAAAACAGTATAAGTTACTATATTGAAAAATGTGCTTGTTCCAACAATATGAGTGTGCCTCTTTAGATTATGAATGCACTTTTTCTTTTGGACAAAAATAGATTTCCGTCTTCAAGAAAATACCAGTAATGTGATTTCCACCTTCTAGAAAATTAACATTGGTTTTTTAAACATCGTTAATCTTTATGTGTCTCAATAACATATCAAATGATTTAAAATTTGTCTGCAATTTTACACAAATGATCTATATGATATAAACTTTCAATTCAACATTATATTTTATGAAAATTTATAACGCTTAAAACATTTTTTAATAGTTGGGAGTTATTACCCTCAAATCTCGAGAGGGTAGACAACTTGTCACCATATAATAATAACAACTTATTTTTACAAATTATTTCCAGCTCATGCAAAGTGTCATTATTTCTAATTAAAAACATAATTTTGTGCATAACTATAAAATTAGATTATAAATAAGCCCATGAACAATAAATAGTTAATAAGTACTTAATTTGGTGTCAACATAATTTGGTGTCTTTTGATAAAAACTCAACTAATATTTTACTACAAAGAAAACAACTTCATTCTTAAGCATAGTGTTGAAACAACTTCTTTTTTTATCAACAATTGTATAAAAACATAAATAATACAAATATGAGATATCTTTACTACCTTACTGATAAGATCGGATAGCTAAAATATTTAAAATTACACTAATCAACATATACAGTGTAGCTGTTTTTGTTGTTTAAATAATCCAGTAAACTTAACAAGATAAAAAGATAAGGATGGGAATAAAAGAAAATGAGTACATAGTGGGGAAAAGAAAAGGGTAAAAAATAAATATTAATGTACACCTAAACTATTAACAACATGTAGTACAACAACTAGTAATAATACAAACTGTAATACACATCATCTCCACAATTAGTTTCAGATGATAGAACTCAAGCTTTCATAACCACACAAAAAAAAAGCACTTGATCTGCCTTGCTGCTGATATATGCTTTTGAATCTCTTGCCAGACCAAATAGATGAGATCACAGAGCCAAACCAAATAGATGAGATCACAGAGCCAAACCTTATAACACAATTACATTTCATAGTGTAACTAAGCCAAAGAGATCTGACAATGAGAAAAAAATATGGCCATGTCTAACTCAATAGAAGGATAACAATGAATCTAATTTATTGTTCTATCAATTTAAGATTTCAGTATCACTTGAAATGGTCTTGCTGGATAACCGTAATTAAATTAAGGGGTGGTCCATCTTCATCCTTCTGTTTCCGAGATTCACCATTGCCTTGGATATACCATGATACTTTTGGAGACAAGGGACTGTACACATCTGCACTGATGATAAATGATTAGGCAAATTCTCACCGTTTGTTCAGAAGGGAAGTTTGAATATGCATTTATGGAAACATCATTAACCTCTCAAGATAAACATAAATAGAGTAAAAAAAAATCGGGAAAGAGGAAATTATAACTTAAATACGACACTCATGACTATTTTACAATTGTCTCCGAGAGAATTTGAATTTCATCCCTTAAAGTTACAAGGTCAAACTCTTATAACTGAACTGACTGACACTTCATAGACTGAAAATAGTAAACAAATTACAATCCCACCATCAAAATATATCTGCTTACGCTATGAAAACTCAGTCTGTCCTACATGTTGACTATGTGCCCTCTAAATGAACATTTTTGTTAGAAATTTAATGACCCTACATTTTGTAACATGACTCATTTGCCATAAAGTGGGTTTATATCATTTATGTGAACTATAATTTGAAGCTACAAGTGTTTTTCAGTTTTCAGAGTTAAAAAAAAGTATGAATCTCAAGTCTAGAAAGTTAATCATCGAAAGAAAATAAGTCTTCCATTGGAAAAGTGATGGCTTTGAGCATATATAAAGTATTCTCATTGGTGCTTTGTTCATGGTAGTTTCACAGGGGTTCTAGTATTGATATGAAAAAGAAAATAAACTGTTTTCAAATGGCTAAATGGGTCAGGGCACTGGCACAATTTCTCTCTAATAATATTTAGGTTCAATAAATGGCATCTAACAATCTTTATACGCTAAATATATAAT
This sequence comes from Trifolium dubium, assembly GCA_951804385.1. Taxonomy (NCBI): domain Eukaryota; kingdom Viridiplantae; phylum Streptophyta; class Magnoliopsida; order Fabales; family Fabaceae; genus Trifolium; species Trifolium dubium. Next base: position 6,687,219 of record OX638076.1, on the reverse strand, counting down.
TATTTTCATCTTTTCCCCCATCAAATTTGTCTATTTTTACTTCAGTACTGTATTAAAAAAAACAAAATGACAGCTTAATGATATATAGCTCCATCTTGGTGTGGTCTAGCGAAGGGCCGGACCAGTTGTGACTTGTGAGACTATAGTCGGCAACCTGATCTTCCATTTACAAGAAGCTGAGGTACGTGAATGTGACCTTATAGTAAAAGGTAGCATCTTTAACAAGGAGAAAATCAATACTTTAACTGTTGCACTGAGACTCCCTTTAACTTTAATACTTTATATGAAAAAGAAATCGTCAAATGTTTTATTGCATGGCTACTAATATATCAAAATTGAGCAAGTAGCGGACTAGAAAATATGGACAATGTTCTCACATTATTGAAAATTTGTATTAAGATTTAGCCTTTGGTGTAATCATACTGCAGTACATGTCAGACTACCCGATAATGGTAGTGTATAAAAAGGCACATAATTGTGAGGAATTACGTCATCAAAGGGATTTACACTGAAGTGCATTAGGTCTTACCTGTACTGATTGGAGAATCTGGTACTCTAGTACAATGCAATACAGTTGTTCCAGATAAAACAGTGATGAAACCACATAGCTCTGATGCAATACTGCTTATACTTTGTCCAGAATAGTCCTAAAGGAGAAGAGCAAAGAAGACAGGATTACAACATATAGTGGAGCAATTGATCTAAAAGATGACTCCTAAGATGCGTTTTTCACTGTTACAAAAAAATACCAACCTTAAACATAATTGCGCTGGCTAATATTGTAAAAGATGTGAACAAGGCATAATAGATTGGAGAAACGACTGCTGTGTTGAAAGTATCCAATGCCTGCAATGCCAATCATAGTATCATACAAATGTCTATCACCATATAAGCCCAGATCACAGACAACTAACAAGCAAGCAAGTTATGACAAACTGAAAAGCATGGAAACAACAATTTGCAATTCAAAATTCAGGAATCAGGACTACAAGATGATTGGTTATGGTGATCCAGTTAACTGAGTCAAACATTACATGGATGCTATTTGGAATAGAGATTACATCTTGAACTTATAAATTACTCCCTCTAGTCTTAATTATAAGAGAAATCTTACTTATTAGGTTCATTGAAAAAGTGATGAATTTAACTCATAATATAAACTAGATTCATCATTTTTTCAATTAACCTAAAAAGTAAATTTCCTTTTAAAATTAGGACCGGAGGGAGTAGTTCACAGCCAACAAAAAATTGTTTAGTTCACATCCAATTTAATTTAGCTAAAAAGTTCTCATGTTGATAATTCTAAGTTAGTAGGCTAGTAGCTACAAAAGTGGCCATGAACCAAAATATTAGATTATGGATCACCTCCTGCAAACAAAATGCTTTCTTATACAGCTATACTAAATAAAGCAGATGAATACACATACCGAATACTAATCATACCGATAAATATATTCACATAAATATGCAAAGAGTGAGACTGACCATATTAAGGTAATTTAAATTAGTAATGATGCAGGAAATGGCGACCATTGTGAAAATCCATGTTTGAAAGTAGACAAACTGGTTTGCACCATCTAATGTAAGTTTTATAGCAATGCCAATCGCTTTTACACTCATGACCTGAGACAATAAATATTATCAATTCAGAAGTGTAAATCAAAATATCAACTACACTAATGTATTGTGTCAACTGTTAGAATGTTCAAGGTGAATTGAATAGGAAGAGTCGCTTACAGTCAAGGATCCAATTATGGAGCATATTCCGATATAAACAAATATATTAGTTTGGCCATAGCGAGGTGCACAATACAAAATCAAAAAGAATGCTACAGCAATTGCCGAGGCTGTGTACAAGAGAAATGCTGGAGGCAAAACAGAAACGAGTAATATCATAATTCAGTAAAATACCGATTTAAAAAAAATAAACAGCTAAATCCTTCAGAAGCAGCATACCTGGTTGAACAGCCAAAAGCCATATTTCTAGCACAGAACTAAGAGACTTTTCTTGGGGTGCATGCAGCACAATCTCAGTGGATCCGACAATGCATAGAAGACACCCAAGCATGCCCATTTTCTGTAACTTCTCACCCAACATGAAATGAGCCAAAACAGCACTACACTAGCCATTTCCACAAGCAAAGACAAACAAAAGTAGATCGAGTTCAAAATCAAAGATTAAAAAAGCAAAAGGGGAAACTAATTAAGGAGAATCTAAGTGTATGATTGGTTCCACAGTTGGACGAGGTGAAATTGATTTTACAAGTATACATGTTAGGTTATTCTTGTGTAGAATTGATTTTGCATCTAGAGTTAATCCTAAAATGAAGCTAGAACTTGGAGCTTTTGACTTCTACATTTCATTTTTAGCCTTGAATTTAATTTTCAACTCACTTTTACATAATCCATTTTATAGAATCAATTTACATCGCCACAAAATCAAACACAAACCAAGTGCGTGCTTGGTTCCCTTTTTTTTCGACAAAAGCTTTTGACTTGGTTGAATGTTCTCAACTATAATTGACATTGAATCCAAAATTGATTTCAACTTAAAGCTAGAATTGAAGCTCTACTACAATCAAGTTTTAGATTTTAATTTATTGATCAACACACTTTACAATACACGCATACAAAATAAATAACTTTAAAGTTCAACTTCAACTCACTTCTAGCTTAAATCAATTTTACCGAATCAATTCACTCAAACACAAACATAAACGAAATTTCATACCTAACAATAATACTCAAAGCACCAAGTGGCGTAACAAGCACCGCAGGAGCATAAATATATGCTACAAAATTCGCAATCTCGCCAACAATCACTGCAATAAACCTCGAAAAAATCAGTAACAAAAATGAAAAAAATAAAATCAAAAGATAAAAATAGTTGCTAGCTAGTTTAAGTCTTAACTGGTAATCATTCCGATCCACCAAAGAGGCTGAAGAAGATAACCATAGCCTCCGACACCTGAAACGGAAAGTTAGTTAGATAACGGTAACAGTAACAGTAACGTGAAAAAAGTGTAACTAACTAAGTAACTTACTAGCAGGAGTGCCGTTAAGACCGGCACGTTGAAGACCTTTTTTCTTGATGATGAAGCTGGAGCCGATAAAAGCGCCGGAAACAACGGCCAAGATGAACCCGATCAAATTGCTGGAGTACATCTATCTGATGTGATGATGATGATGATGTTTAGTAGCATTCGGAGAAGAAGAGTTTGATTTTGGATTGGAATTGGAACCCTAAAATGGATTTAGATGATGAAAGAAGAAGAGAGGAGTTGAAAATTGGAAGTGATTTAGTTATAGTGTTACTGTATGGTTTTGGCACCAGAGATGAAACTCCGGCGTGGCGATATTTCGTGGTTGTTTCTGAGTGGGACCGGTTATTTTGGAATTGGAGAGTTTTTTTTTTTGGTTTGGGTTGCTTCGGAGATTGTCGAATTCTGAACGAAATGAGTAACTCTTTAGACGAGTCTCTGAAATGTGAAACTGAAAGAAGACCTTTTTTTTCGAGCCAAAAATGACAGGCTTGCAAAACATAGGGAAGGGATAAATATATATTTATCCTCTAAATATTTTCAAAATTTCATTTTAGTTCTTTAACTATTTTTTGTTTTAATTTGGTCCTCTAACTTTCATTCTGTTAACCTACTTAGTCCTAATCGTTATAAAAATGTCAAAAACGAGAGGTAGAAACCTCTATTGAGAAACCAAACATTAGATTTGAATTCAGCATGAATAATGAGAGGTTTGGAATATCGTTTCGTAAGCTTTCATGATTAGAAAGATCACCGGTGATGTGGATGGAGACGGTGATGGAGGAAGCTCCGTATGCGATGAAGAAGAAGGTCTCTGGCCATGTGGCGTTCTCCTATTGGATTTCACACCAAAGTCACAAAATCTCTAAGTGCCACGTACGCAAAATTAATATTTTTGGCATTTTTCTAACGATAATTAGGACCAAATAGATTAACATAATGAAAGTTAGAGGACCAAAACAGAATAAAAAAATAGTTAAAGGACCAAAACGGAACGAAAAATAGTTAAAAGACCAAAGTGAAACCTTGAAAATATTTAGAGGACCAAAAATATATTTAAGCCATATATTAATTAGTAATTGTTTTTCAATTCAATTAAATAAATACTATTTTGGGTCTTATAAAACTTAAGATAAAAGAAAAGTATATATGAGTGAAAAAAAAAAGTATATTTGTTAAATGTAATGACTAAAAAATCATATGAATAAAAGTCAATATGAAACATGTTTATTTTCATCTTACAAAAATATGAAAAAGAAAAAAAAAATAATGGAATTTTACCAACAAATAAAAAGATTATTTTTTTATTACAATCTCAACTTCATAAATAAATCATACCAAAAAAAAAAACTTCGTAAATAAATATCAATTAAACCAAATGATTAATCTTTAATTAATTTTAAGTTGTAGTGATTAACTCTACAACTAAACTTAGAGGATGATACATTTGTTTATTAAAAAACTTTAATTTTCTAATATACTACATAATAATCATTAGCAATCTACCACTATTTTAGTAAAATAAAATAACCATGACTAGTAGTATTGGTGTATTGTATTGTACTAGTTTCCATTTACTTTTAATTTTTGAATTATTTGTTAAATCTCCTTTATGCAAAATTAGTTCATGGGAGAAGAAAAGACAAATAATCATTTACTTATTATACATGGTACTAATTTGGTATTAGTACATTGTGAAGTGTTACGCATCATTTACCTTACCAACACTACCACATGACATTGTAGTAGATCATTTAGTCACGACATCATTGGCACGCGACATTTGTTGCCACCACAAACATCATACCAGTACCAGCTAACATTGGACCAACCATATTTTAATTGATTTAATTTTTTGACAAAATTAATTGAAAAATCTAAAATCTTAATCTGAATTATACAGTACTAGTAGTACATTTTGATTTTATTTTATTTTTGCTAAATGTACATTTTGATTTATGAACATACCAAAGAAATTTCCTTAATTAATACTCCCTCCGTCCCAAAATAAGTGTCATACTTGTCAAAATTGTTTGTCCTAAAATAAGTGTCATATACTATTTATAACATTAGTTTTTACTATTTTATCCCGTAAAACAATCACTATGTAAGAGAAAAAGTACATTAAAAAATCTACTTTTTAGTGTTCCAATGTCTACTACCAATAAAAATAGAAGGTATTTTAGTAAAAGTCATATTCTCTCTATCTTTTACACACTTTTCTTAAAATGTGTGATTTAGTCAACTGCGACACTTAAAATGGAACGAGGGAGTACTAGTACTACACTCTACTAGTATTAATATTACAAGTTGGCGCGCCCAATGGGAAAGAGAAGACTTTTTGGTTTGGTTTCCTGTAAACAAGAACAAAAATCGTCATGTGAGAAGTGACGTGGCAGTCTTCATTGACATGGTTCGTTGTCTTCTTCTTCTTCTTCTTCTTCTTTTCTCTTTTAGAATTTAGAAACCTTTTTCTTTTTCTAACTTACCACCACCTTAGTAGTAGACTATAGTATAGTTTACCACTACATCATTTCTTTTGACTACTTCACTTCATTCATTCATTCTTCAACTAATACCAATGACCAATAATTCATGAAAATGGAAAGCGCTTCTTCCAATTCAAAGATTCAATTATTTGTCTGGTTTTCTCAATTCATGGGAGGTCTTTGTTCTAGGTCTTCTGAAGTTGACCGCGTCTTCGCTAACTCCAACTCCGATGCCGATTCCGATGCCGCCGCTCACAAACCTAACAACACCACCGCTGATTTCACTATGCCTCCTCGTGTACGCGAAACCATGGACAGAAATAATCCTCCCGGAGTCGCCTCCGACGAAGTTTTCTACGACGGAATTCCACGTTACGCTGCTAAGGTAGGTACTACTTTATTGTATTGAAACTCAGAAGCATCATTTATTGATACGATCGATGCTGCTAAATTGCTAATTTATTGATTTCATTTTGGAGAGTAATTAATTGCTTTGATTTTGCTGTAATTAGTTCCTTCATAGGACTGTAACTTCATAGATGAAATGCAACGCGGCTCGAATTCGTAACACAGCGACCTATTTGAATTGGTTATCAGTTGACTTATTATTGAAAGGATTTATTGGAAACTAAAAGTTTTACACTAAAGATGAGTGTTGATGTGATTTGACTATTTGAGTAGATATTCTTGTAACATTGGAGTTGGGGGTTTGTCATTGGGATTCTGCTTATATACGGCGTCTTTGTTTTGTAGTTCATCTTTTACATGTCTCTGTTCGTCTTGTGCAAAGACCTGGTTATTTATAATAATATTTTTGCCTTCAAAATAATTTGGGATTTAGATTTTAGGCTTTGTTTATTACTAATTAGGGGTTTTAGATTCGTGTTGTTTATTTTATTACTATTTGTGTTTATTATTCCTGTTTATGTATGTATGCTTGAGGCTCCAAATTAGGCTGCTTGAACATTTTCTACTACACTCATTGGATGCCAATTGACTTTGTTTAAGTTAAAACAAATTATATCATTTCGTGGCTAGCTAGCTATTTATGGGATTCATTCCCTTGGTATAAGATTTTAGGAGACTCGGCCCTTGACTTGTTATCAAAGAAAGCTTTTATGTCTCGGTGTTTGCTAGCTAGCTATTTTGTGTGATTAAGATGAGACTCGTAAGACAAGATATAACAGGCTTCTGCATTGTCTATGAATCAATCTGTAAGGGTTTTGGTGGGAGGATACTTGTATGAAAGTATTCATTGGTTTGTGTCTAAACGGAATCGAATTATATGTAGGAGAATAATGAAAATATCATATACTAAGATCGTTCTATTTTAGGTCTCAGAGGTGGGTTCGCGCCTGGGACGAGCTGGATTGGGGAAAGCTGTGGAGGTTTTAGACAATCTTGGGAGCAGCATGGCAAATTTTAATGCTGGCAGTGGGTTTGTTTCTGGTGCTGCAATGAAGGGGAGTGAAATTTCCATATTAGCATTTGAGGTTGCAAACACTATTGTCAAAGGTTTTCATCTATTGCAATCTCTTTCCACAAAAAGTATTAGGCATCTTAAAGAAGAAGTTCTTCTTTCAGAGGTCGTGCATGATTTAGTATCAAAGGATAAAGATGAGCTTCTTAGGATTGTTGCCGTGGACAAGAGGTAAGTATTGGATTCATTAAATAACTTAAGTGTTTTGTTTTGCAGTGCCACAGATCCTTAAAATATAAAAGTCAGTTGTATATGATTTGGGTTTTGTTGTCAGGCAGGAGTTGAAAGTTTTTTCTGATGAGGTGATTCGTTTTGGAAATCGTTCAAAGGATCCTCAGTGGCACAACTTAGACCGTTACTTTGAGAAGTAATATAAATTGTACTTACTCATTCATCTAGCCTTTCAATTGTCTTCAAAACATATTTAGCCTTTCATATATTTATTCTTAGCCATCTTTTATGTTTTATATTTCAGGATTAGCAAAGAGTCGAGTGCTCAAAGACTCTCAAGAGATGAGGCAGAATCAATAATGAAACAATTGATGACTTCGGTCCAATTTACTGCTGTGAGTGTATTCCCTTATGTCACCAAATAAAATACTTATCTTTGCTTGAGGACTGATAGTTACATTTGAAGCTGAAAAAGTATATATGGCAATAAAACAAAGGAATTGTTTATAAAAATATTTTTAAATTTAATGTAAAAACAATTACTCAAGCGGTTAAATTAAGTTTATAAATGATTACACTTATTATACCCCTCCTTCAATGTTGTTAAACAGTTGAGTGACTGTTTGTTCCCAAATATATAAGATTTTGTTTTTTGCAATTTTCCAAACAATGTATTATATAGGTAATCAATTGAAGGTGTTGAATTTGTGATTCTCTGTGCCTAAATTAGACTACACTCACTTCTATTAATAATATAGCATATAGAATAAATACAGTAAATGCTAATTGATTTGATTTGCTAATTTTAATCCAAATAATAAATATTATAATTTGATTCTAACAGAACTACCGAATGGTTTCATCCTATTTTATGATTTTTCATTACACATCTGTTGGAAATTCCGACTTCATTGCGGCCCGCCCCCAGCCACCTTCATTGCGACATTTGGCCTGTGTAGTGCTTATATAGCACGGGCAACCCTCACCTTACAAGCCGGTTTTGTGAGGGTGAGTTAGGCCAGGCCAAATATAAAATTTGACAATATCCATTGCAAAGCGGGTTTTCTTTTTCTCCATCACTTTCTCTGTCGTACTTGATACGTTTTACGTGTGTCATGTTTATGCTCAGTTAACAAACGAGAAACTTTTGAATTCAACTACTTTAGCTTTGTGATCATTAAAAAATGGTTTAGCTCTATTATTAAAATGGTTTTATCATCATACATACAGATTACTTGCTATTGAGGGGATGCCGATCTTAAATAACTTTGGAAATATATTATTTATGTATTTATAAATGATACTTTCACGAAATAAGTTAGGAGTGAGGTGTAAACAAGGATCCTATTTATTGCACCATTTTTAGTGACTACTCCTCATCTACACTTGATCTTATGGTGCATTTACTTTATCTTCAAGGCTTTTTATCTGGCTGCGAACCAAATGCTTTCTTAAGTTTTAATATACATTTATTTTGATGCTCCACACATTTTCCTTTTATTCAACATTGTTTTTTTATGAAGGATTATTTATTTGTAAATGAATTTGGAAAATCAATTTTGTTGTGACCTCAGGAGTTGTACCACGAACTTCATGCGTTGGATAGATTTGAACAGGATATTGAGCATAAGGGCGAAGAGGAGGATCAAAGAGGTAATTGTGGAAATATCACTAATGGGACGATGATATATAATATATTATTCTAAATGTTAGCTTGTGACTGGCAATTTTTAACCTAAAACCCAGCGATTTTATGAGTTATAATCATATAAATGAAGCATAATTTTGATATATTTTTTTTCTTCCCAAAGTTTTGTAATCAATTAGATTGTGGTAAATGTATGGAACCTGAATACTACGTTCACATTGATCATGTAATTAGCTCTGAAATATTGAAAAAGATATATTCTAGTGATAAACTACGTTTTTTTTGTTTACCAAGGACTTTTATCTATGTTCTCTCCTCTAGCTTATCCTATTTTGTTATTCTGTTATGAATGCTTTCTCGATTTGTCATTGAGTCTCATTCAAAGCCATTCTTGTTAAAGTGTAACAGTGTATATACTACATAGAGTCATAGACAGATTGTGGTTATCAAAGCACCTATTTTTGGTTTTCACTGATAATTTTTTTTATAAAAAGTTGGACCCAGAATAATATATTATGACCATTGAGAATGCAATTCTGAAAGATTGGGCATTTGCTTGCTATTATTACATACTTTTGATAGCTACCCATAAGTTTGACTGTGCAGTATTTGCTCATGTTAGTATCGCTCTTATCTCATATATATAATTTGACCTTTAGTATCACTCTTCCCCTTATAGGTGATAGCCTTGCATTCTTGAGAGCAGAAATTAAAAGTCAAAAGAAGCAAATTAAACATTTAAAGAAAAAATCACTCTGGTGTAGAAGTTTGGAGGAGGTAACTATAGATTGCTTCTTGATGTGTTATTTTCAATTCAGTATCCTCCTTCCTTTTAAATTCTCTATTAGACTTTCATTGTGTCTGATCCACATGTGAATTGGTAATACACTTTAGTAAATGGAATTAATTTTTATTTATAGAGGTGGGATCATTTTGTACATTTCATTCAGAAATTAAAAAACCGTGAAAAATTGTGTATAACTCATAATCTAACGGATTGCAGGTTATTGAGAAGCTTGTAGACATTGTCCATTTTTTACATTTGGAGATAAGCAACAACTTTGGGAGTGCAGGTCTGTACCCATTTAAAGCCCTATATAGTGTTTGCTTCACTTGATTAATGTAAATTATGTAATAACCATTAGTTCTAATTAATTGGTATGATGAATTAATTGACTTTTTGCTAGTTACTGCGAAAATCCTAGACATGTTAGACTGTTTGTCTTATTTTAAATCTGGAAGGAATAAAAAGTGTTTGCTTTTTGTGAGCAGTTAGCAGCACCGTGTTTTTAATCTCATCAAGTTATTGTTTCAATCTATTTTTAAAAAGTGTACCAAAAGATGTATTTTGCTTCACACTTTTAATGTTTATCTATGGGTACCTGCAGATGTCCAAAAGCCAATAATTGGAAACGTTGGGAACCGCCAAAGGTTAGGCCCTGCAGGTCTGGCTTTGCATTATGCAAATATAGTGCTTCAAATTGATACCCTTGTAAGTCAATCTATGTAATTGTATCTATTTCATTCCATGACTATTCTTTTTTGCACCTTACCCTGAATCAGGTGAAAATCTTATTGAGTTTCTAGAAAATGCTTCTCCTATTTAAGTATTGAATTTTTTCTATGCTACTTGTCTACTTCTCGGTTATTTTCCTTCTGTTACTTTCAGATTTCATGTTGTTGGGTTTAATGTAAACTTCACTTTATAATTTGTTTTGAGAGAGAACATCAACCACAAATCTGTATTGTATTAATGACTATTGTACTGAGTACATGTTAATGCTTTCAGGTAGCCAGGTCTATTTCTATGCCTGCAAATACAAGGGATACATTGTATCAAAACTTACCTCCTAATATAAAATCAACTTTGCGTTCCAAATTACCATCCGTTCATGTTGTAGAAGAGGTATGATTAACCACTTATACTTTTTTATATCACCGCTTTGTTGAGAAATGAAACAAAAAATTATTGTTCATGGACATTTTAGAATAGATATAGAGAGGCTTTAGTTTGAAGCACACTTCGCCTCTAGTCCTCAACACAACTGAAACGGGACTTTCGTTGGTTTGTTAGTCATTAGTCAATGACTCAATTAACCACCTAGTTAATATTAATAGCTACCCATCATAATGAATACTCAATAAATGCCCTTGATTTTATTTCAGCCAATATCACTTGCCTTCGTATTTTAGTAGTTTGTTAAACTTGCATCAAACATCATAAACAAATAGAATTCTAAGAAATTGCTAAACAAATTTTGAGAAATCAATTTTCTTCTGCCTTAGCTTTACGCAACACATCCTACTAAAGAAGAAAATCTTCTTAAATTTGTTTCTTGGTTTTTGTTTTTTCTTTGTGGTTGCTGCCTGGGTTACACAGCTCACTGTAGCGGATATCAAAGACGAGATGGAGAAAACATTACATTGGTTGGTTCCAATTGCCACAAACACATCCAAGTAAATTCTCTGGCCTTTTGTCAATTACCTCCTTACTGGCCACATGAAAGGCAATCTTCAATCATCAGTTTATTTACTTTACATATAAGATAATCTAATTATTTTTTACCTTTTTTGGTGTTTTAAAATTGGTTCAGAGCACACCATGGTTTTGGCTGGGTAGGGGAGTGGGCAAACACAGGGTAAGTAGCTAGTCCTTACTGTTCTGTTCTATTTTGAATTAAATTTTTTTATGTTTTTCGCCTTTGCATTTTATGTACTTTCAATCCTTTCTGATTTTAAATACTTCCTGGTTCTTGAAGCTCTGAGGCAAACAAGAAAGTTTTCCCAGGTGGTGCAATGCGGATTGAGACATTCCACTATGCTGATAAAGACAAAGTAGAACATTATATTCTTGAACTTCTCTCATGGCTTCACCGCTTGGCCATCAAAAGCAAGGCTGGCAGCGATGCTGGCAAAGTGAAGTCTACAATCAACTCCTCTGTTGGCGCTACCATGGAAAAGACAAATAAGCAGTCTACAAATTCCGTATTGCCAATTTTAACAATCGATGAGCAAAACATGCTGCAGGATGTAAGTAAGAAAACAAAAATAAAAGGAATCAGTAAAAGTTTGGACTTCGATAGTCTGAAGCCTACATTGAGCGAGAAGTGCAGACTGACGAAGAGTAGCAGTTTTTCATCAAGTAAAAGCAACGAATTATCTTTTAATAGGATTTTGTCAAAGGTTCCAGTGATTGATTTTGATATCGACAAGGAGCGAGCACTGAACGTGATTGATAGACTAGATGTGGTCAGATAATTGCAAGTTTTACTGATTGCCTTAGAAATCAATGGAGAGAAGCAGCAACACACAAACATAAGAGTGAGATTTCCGGTAGACTCGTATCATACTCTTGCCGCAAGTGTTGAATCCAAATATTTTTGCACCAACTATGGTACCCTGACCATCGGCATCCTTAGGGTCTGTTTCGGTGAAGCTCCGTGATATAGAGATATCATTGTCCACATATATGTTAGGCGATAAATGTTCATGTTTGCATCGATGTGAATACATTGCCCACTCGTGTTGGGGCATGGTGGAATTGATGTTGAGTCTTGAATGTAAATACTAAATGAGTTAATGAGGATATACACTAGTGCCCTTCGTTTTTGCACAACTAAATATCAGTGGTAAAACATTCCTTTATTATCTTTGAAAAAAACCTAATTAACTTTTTTTTGTTTGTGATTTCTGAAGAATTTTGCAACAAGCACGCATATCTTAACATGTTAAAAAAAATGCAAATTTAAAAATTAGATGATTTTCTTTATAACGTCATAATTTGTACTGTTCAGATAAATAAAAATACTCAAAAAAGTAATATTAATCAGAGTATGGTACAATTTTGAAAGATGCATTTATTCAAGTACTTTATGAATTTTTTTTGGTACAATTTTTTTTCAAATTCATAACTTTTTCATACAACCACAAAATTAATTTATGTTAAGAACCATACAAAAAGTATTTAAAAAAATACACCTAAAGTTTTTTTTTTTAAATTAAATAAAACTTTTCAATGTTTGTGTTTTTTTTTACTAAACTTTTTAATGCTTTCATGGAGTGAAAATCCTCCAAAATGACAACTCCACACTTCCATAAAGTTGTGATTTAAAAATGTCGTTTGAAAACTTGCAACATTTCATCATATAACTAACCCGTGTAAATCTGTATCTTTATTTTTTTTGGTAAGTAATTTATATGTTTTTTTTATACAAGAGAATTGTAAATAAAACAATTATTGTTAATAAGTCTAATAATTTTTTTTAAAATCTAATTTTTTCTTTTACAAATTATTTTTTTTACTCATTGGATCCATTGACGAGCAATAAATAAATTGTTTTATTTTATTACGATGTTTAATTTATTTTTTTTCCTCTTACGATTTGTTCTCCATCGGATCAAATGACGTTGCAATAGATAAATAAATTGTATTTTATTATTATTTTTGTCATTTTAATCATATCTCACTTGTTAGTACAAAACCAAATCGGCTTATATATGTTTATACAGGTAGTGTATACATGGCCAAATATTTCAACATTTTCAGGTAATCCAAAATCTTGTATGCACTACTAAGGATCATTAATCACATTTGGATCATACAATAACCAAAGAATACATCAAATTTTCCCAACATATTTACAATTTCAGGCAATGCTGCAACGTACATACAAACATGATCAGATTACCTCTTTTTCAAGTTTCAAAACTGCCATAAAGGCTTCTTGAGGCACATCAACTTTACCAATTGATTTCATTCTTTTCTTTCCTTCAGCCTGATTTGAGAAAGACGTTAGTACTATTCTTTACCAATATAAGGTCATTCAGAATGAACATATAAATTTCACATCAACGATTTAGTTTCATATTTCCACGGCTTTGCTAATGCAACAAATTCATTTTCTAGTTGCGCAAAGTACTATTTTAGAGAAACACAACTACCATAAACCAATTTCACTGTAAAAAAGAGTAAATTAAAATATGGCATCCGTCAATTTACACTAAGATGGTACCTGTTTCTTAAGCAGTTTCTTTTTTCTCGTAATGTCACCACCTAGAAGAGTGTCATCAAACCAAAACAATTGGAAACAAGCAACCCAGGCAATCAGAAGTATTAACAGAATAAGGAATGTAAAGTTAAAAGGAACAAAGCTATTATACAAAATAAATCACCGCTCATATTAACCAGTACATTTTTCCTAAATATAAGCTTAATTTCAAATTAATACTACTAAGTGCTTTGGAAGATGAGGAAATTGAGTTGAACAAATCTCTATACAAAATTAAATACTCTACCTATTTTTGGTAATATACTTGAAAAATTATAAACAAAGCTTGTAAAAAGAGGCAGAGTAGTAAATATCTACATGGGAGGAAGAAATTTTCTTTTCTAAATAGAAAAGCCATAATGACATTGTACCAAAAAAATGACTAACAACTGTGATAGGAACACTTCTAATAAGTTGGCGAAAACTGTCTAATGTGCAAAAGTGGTATAAGTCTTGCACCATGTACATGTGTGTTTCAAACCATTGGATCAATATGTCTCATCATATCTTATTTGATATAATGGTTGGCTTTATTGATCCAATGCGGAAACTAACTTGTACATGATGCAAGACTTATCTCACTTTTGCACCATAGAACCAGCCAGTTGGGAAAAACCAAAAACATTACGGTTAACATTATTTATTATTTAAGATACCTCAAGGTTTGCAACGTCTTACCATAACATTTGGCTAATACATCCTTCCTTATTGCAGATAAAGATTCACTAGCAATTACTTTTGCTCCTAAGCATGCCTAGAACAGAGATACCAAGGATATGTTATTGTGGTTAGTTTCACGACTTTTAAAACAACTCTTCGTAACTGAATCAAAGAATGAGAAAGAGAAAGAAAATAGGTAAATAAAAGTTAGGAATGCATAAAGCAGATAATCATAAAAGAGTCAAAGCCCAATTCTTACTTGAATTGGTATTTTAAACATTTGTCGTGGTATGAGCTCCTTCAACTTTAGAGTCAAAGCCCTTCCCACAGAATATGCCTGCAAAATAAAAGCCTCTGTTGATCTTCTCACTATTTTTTGATATAAAATAAAAAGCATAATCATAGAAAGAGAAAGTACACAAAGAATTTCTCATGCAAAACTATACAACTTGTGAAACACTTTCCGCAGATATGACAGCTAACTGCAGATAAACCTTCATCTAGTCTTCTAAATATGGACTAATATCGGATCAAGAAAGCAGAATGCAAAATGTTTAAATGTTGAGAATAATAATTTGTATAAATGTTTCTTATAAATATAACTATAATAGCAATTCATTTTCTCATATCAATTCACTTTTATTGTTGACTCAATGAATAAAATACAGAAACAACTAGAGAGAAAGGGGAAGTCCAGTTGAACCCGAAAAATATTAGGGGAGATTAAATGGTGGGTTACTGTTTATTGAGTGTCTGTTAAATGTGGAAAATCATAATGCAGGAGCTATATTTTAACTGGAAAACAGAAAGAACAGTATAAATGAAGTTGTTTATAAGTTTTGTTCGTTCAAGTTTATTTCATAGAATTACTTGTAAAGTTGTAATCTTTTCTAATGCTCGAATACTTTTTCAAAAAATAGTTGTTCAGAATTAAAGAATGCTTTCTAGAATTTTCTTTCAGATAAAAAAGAACATGAAATGGATGAATTCAATTCCCGTTTACCAACCTGGTATGGTACATTATTAGATCTCAAATATCCTGTCAAGTTCTATTTATGCTTTACAGGCAATTTCCTCAGAGCCACACATTTTTACTTACAGTCCATATATAAACTAAAGAAATGAGAACAAAGTAAGTTACCTTATCTCTATGCACAATCGTAGCCAACGGCTCCACACATTCACCATTTATCTGTATGTCGAGTTTAGTTAAATCACTTTCTTTGTAACTGAAAATTAAATAACAGAAAGTATTAGAACATTAAGATGATTCTTTTCAAAAACAGCCTTCTCACATTTAACATTATGATTTCATGTAACAAGAGACAAAGATATCTCCAAAAATTTAAATACAAATATAATGTACTTCAAATTGGAAAACGCCGTTCTCTTCCAAAGTATAATGTTCCTAAGGAAATAGAATGCCAATAGTGGCATCTAGTAGGTAATTTATAAGTATAATCTTCTATTTCCTTTTTAAAGTGTCATCATAAATGCACTGGTGCAGTTGCAGCTGTTGTCCACATATTCCTGGATTGAAATCAGCCCCTGCTACCAACTTGAATCCTTGGAATATTTTGGAATTGCTAGAGAGAATTATCTTATCCCCAATCTATTCCTACCTCTCATATCCAAGATGATTATTTCGGCATTAATTTACAATCCATAAAATATGGGTATTTCCTATTTAATTATTTACGAATACTACTTTAATTACAACATATAAAATCAGGGATTTTAGTAAAATCATTTTGCAATTGCCAACACTCAACAACATCGCATATCATCTATAAACTATGCTTTCAGATGTAATTACCCGATAACGGCATACTCCATACTAGCATAACCCTTACTTCTTGACTTTAACTGGTCAAAGAAATCACCAACCATCTACGAGATTGATATTCAAGGAGATTCAGATACAGAAATCCAAATCAGTCAAACAGAGGCACATAATTTACAGGGTAAACCAACAAGAATTAATGCAAACAACTACCTCAGCTAGTGGTAATTCATAGGTGAGTGACGCCCTAATTTCAGTGATAAATTTCATTTCTTTGAACTGCCCTCTTCTTTCTTGAGCCAGTTCCATAAGCGGACCAATATAATCCTTTGGTGTTAGCATCTCAATCTGTATACATTAATTGCATGTAAAGACAGCACACGGTACTTTAAATTAATATGTTTAACCTGAATTGCTTCAATTTTTGCAAAAGTGAACAAAAAATATCACAAAAAATATGTTTAACCTTAACAACTGGCTCCTCAATTGATTTTCTTCTACCAGGCTCAGGAAGTGCAGATGGATTTGAGCATTCAACCTTCAAGCATTATGTGATTTGGACAAGTGTCAATATCAGAAAAATATAAAGAAGATTCAATTTTAATGAATCGTTTACAAAAAGAAAGTATTACATAGAAAGGGAGCTTAGGAATGAGAAGAAATTACAGTATCACCATTAACACAGTTCACTCTGTATACAACACTTGGAGCAGTTGTTATCAGGCTCAAATTGTATTCTCTCTCGAGTCTCTCCTGTAATATAAAGTGCTTAAACGTATAAGACCAGGTTTCTGAAGTTAATCATAATTTTCAACCTTATCTCTAAGAACTGAACAATATAAGAACATTCAAGCATTTGCTATGAAAGCCAAAGAGTAGATAATATATACTTCAATAAAATCAAACCTGAACAATTTCCATGTGGAGAAGACCCAAAAACCCACATCTAAAGCCAAATCCCATAGCACTTGAGGTCTCAGGTTCAAACTGAAAACCAGAAAAGAAAATATACTCTTCAAATAATTAATAGCAAATCAAGAGATAGAAAATTGGATATTGGGAAAAGTGTGTCGTTCCAAAATTGAGATAGAAAAAAGACATTAAGAGATAGAACATATCAAGAGAAACAATGCATTCAGATCGTATGTGGCATAGTTTAAGTTAACTTTATGCCTAGCAGATTTGACATGAACATTTCTTCCATGAAAGAATCCTAATTCAAAAGTGCAACAGAATAATTAACTTAATATAAAGTCAAACAACTTAAAGAAAAGGTGAATTGATAGTTAAATCTATTCTAAGGAAAACAAGAGTTATAACGATAAAGAGAAAGCTACAACTGAAAATGATAGCATACACAGAAAAATGAATATTATGTCCCCTTGCCGAAAGCCTAAAACAAAAGATGAACTATTCTCCAGCATATCAGTATATAAGGTCACCTTCAGTGCAGCATCATTGAGTTGAAGCTTTTCAAGTGCATCTCGTAGATCAGGAAATCTGGTGAAAGAACAAAAAATAAAGATTAACTCTAGCAACATTCACAAGTAACAACACAATTCTCGTTCAACAAAGCAAAAATAAATAAAAAGGAAATCAATACTGGTCAGCATCAACAGGAAACAGGCCACAGAACACCATAGGAGTGGCTTCCTCGTATCCAGGGAGTGAATTGTCTGCCTTTCTAAAATGGTGAGTGATCGTGTCACCCACTCTGGCATCCGCTACTGTTCTTATTGATGCAGATAGATAACCCACCTATCAGAACACATGAGATATATTCATAATGAATTAAAATTGCTTCTTTTATATCTCTGTAGAAATTAACAGCAAGAAAAGAACGAATTCAACATTGAATAAATTGTCATGCCAGAAAAATATGCATAGACAAACAGACATATTCAGGAGAAAAAAATACACCAGGGTCATTCATATATTATCTCTCATCATATCTTTTACATCAAATTCAAAAGTCTTTCATCTGTTATCTACTTCCATCCTTCACATGGGACAATCAATGGAAAGGAGGAGGGGACAACCAACTAAAATCAACTATGCCAGACATTAATCTCTATATTCCAGGTTTAGAACAAGGGAAGTATTAGATTGGAAGAGACGAAGTTGGCAGATTGGGTGACTTTTATCCTCTATCTTGGTGCTTGAGACAGAGAAAGAGAGGTCGCTGTCATCCCTGGAGATGAGAAGTAGATGGTGAATGATTTCAGTTAATGGAAGGAAGGAACTGAACACACGCGCGTGAATGTGTTTTTTTCCAGCAAAATGATGAATTATGTTTTAATAAAAACCAGTTTTTGATGGGTTTCAAAGAACACAGATAATGAAACAGTATCAAATTAGAGTAATAATGGAAGGAAAATGGATATATTATAATGGAAATGATGTAATACAAAGATGAATGAAAAGTAGAATTGATAACAAACTATCAATTCCCCAAGCCACTAAGGCCCCCACAATTCACACTAGTGAATTGATCTGCTAACAGAAAACTTAGCTAAAGAGTCTATCTCCTCTAACCAACTATATATAAGACTCAACATCACAATTTCCATGCATCCAATGCAAGATACCCTCCACATCATCATTCTTGGCCCCTCTTACACGTTTTCTTTCATACACTCCCCAAACCTTGGGCTTAGACTCAACATCAAGGCCCACTTGATCCTCATTTCTATCAGTTTTTAATCTCAAGTCTCAACCCTCCTTTAAATCTAATGGTTATAAATAACTCCTCTGATCTCTCACAATAGGACATGCTCTCACTTGATAAGGTCCCAATGTTGTTTGAGTTCAAATAATACTGATTTTCAATAAAAAGTTTAGGAAAAATAGCTCAGTCTTTCCTTGATATCTTGTTCTGTGATCAATACTTTTACCGTAAACACTGTTGGCAATATTACATATGTCCATCAAATCAATCGTTTAGAAGTATTACTTTACCTCACCAGCATACAACTCTTCAGCTTGAAGTTGATTGGGAGACAAAACTCCAATTTCATCAGCAAAATAATCCTGTAGTTTAATAATCACATTACTTAGAGAATACTAGGAGTCACCGCAATAACAAAGTTTTCATCAATGATTAAACTACTTTTGAATTTATTTGCAGTCATGTTGAAGATTTAAAGAATGAAACTATGAACAGGCAACTGTTGTTGAAGGCCATCCCCACCAAACTTAATCTTAGGTAGAAGAGGAAAGGGCACATAAAATAGGAAAGGTACTTTACCTTACCACTAGCCATAAAATAAACTCTGTCTCCTTTCTTTATAGTGCCATCTACAACTCGAAAGTATACAATAACACCTCTATATGGATCATAGTAACTGCAGTAAGATTCAAAAGGACAATTTATATGAGAAACCGAAAGATAAATAGCAACATGTAAATGAATATTAGCTGATGACACAAAATGCAAGGGAGGTTAAACTACTGCACAAACAAATTTTAATATTTCATACATGTAAAGTACTCAGCATCTATGTGCATATGATATGAGTGTGTGTATAGTAATTGTATGGAAGCTATCTGCATAAAATGAAACAGAAGATCCTGGAATTTACATTGTGGAACGAAAGTTCAAGGCAAAATAATAAACTAAACTAAATGGTGGGACTATGGATAGAACCACAGATGGAAATTAAATCCTTAGACTTGAATAAGCCAACCAATTATCAGCTGAAGTGTCTATGTGACAATTTTTAGATCAAGGAGCTTACACAAAATTATTTAACAGTATCAGTTTCATCCAAATCTTGAACAAAGGTCGATGTGAATTCATAGTATACTTGCAACATGATGTCTTCATTTCATCGTTAAATCGGATGGTTTAATAATATTTACGAAATCTAAGTACCTATCAAATATTAAAGCCCTCAATGGCCTTTTTGATGTATCAGCAGGTGGGGGAATTTTTGCAACAATTGCATTGAGAATATCCATTATGCCTATTCCTTCCTACAAAAGAAAGTAATTTCATTGTTTACAAACAATATATGTATATGGTATTTAGTACCAGAACCTGAATGAATCATATAATTTAAAGTGATAAACAAGACAAAACAAAGGACATAGAAGAACAAAAACTGACCTTGGCAGAGCAGAGAATGGCATTGCTACAATCTAGACCTATAACCTACAAGAAATCAAGTCAACTTTGAAGTTAGAATTTTTTTATGAATATATAAGCATGATTCAAGAATTCATGAATTAAGAATAAAGTAATATGCAATGCTCATGCAAGAAAGCCCTGGTTAACATATTCATATTCTTATATATAAAATCGCCTGATGTGTAAAATATAACCACCAATTACTGTGAATTAAACTAGGAACTGTGAGACTTTAGAATATTAAACAAATTGTTGGTATAAATGTGCTTCAGTAAAATAACAATAAATCATGACAGCATATGATACTAAACTTAAAATGAGAAGAATTGTAGAGTCTCTCCCCTTGAAACAGAAAGGTTAAGAGTATGATGACATCAAGGGTCTAGTTGAAAAACAGACCTCTTCAATCTCCTTGATAACTCGATCTGGTTCTGCACCAGGAAGATCTATTTTGTTCAAAACCTGTTAAAGAATATCTGCCATTATTATTAAAATATGTGTGCATGCTTACACACTTATAATATTTCATAAATTTAAAATTTCAGAAAAGTGAACGAAACAAGGAGACAAAACCATCTGCAATTTGGAAAGGAAAAATCCATTGCCACAACTTTGTGGCGATAAAAGAATACAACTGTTTTGTGTCGCTGCTTGACATGTGGTATTATATCAATTGCACAAAACAGGATTTTTTTTGTAGGCATGCATGAAAGTGAGCAACTGGCCTTCTTAACAAAAAAACATTTGAAATGAATTCAAAACTATCATTGCTAAAGGACAATGAGTTTCTCCATATATTAAAATTAAATTAAATAAAAGTTAAGTTTAGAGTAGAATACTAGAACGGCATACTCACGGGGATAATTTCTAGGTTGTTATCCAAAGCTAAATAAACATTAGCTAGTGTTTGCGCTTCAACCCCCTGTTATTTGGAAAAACAAATTCATTGCAAAGCAAAATCCAGCTCACAGTGAGAATATCACCATCATATCATAATCTATAAACCTAGAAAGGAAAAAGAAAACTAAAACCGTGGAGTTTCACCTGAGAAGCATCTACTACAAGGAGAGCACCCTCACATGCAGCAAGTGATCGAGAAACCTAGCCATAGATGAATAGTCAAAATTATAGTATTGCCTTGGTAATGTTCTGATGGGTTATCACCGACAAAAATAAGAAGAAAAAGTGTTCTTGGTGGGGGATGAATTTCTATGATTAACCACATGTAATACATAAAGTAGATTGAATAATCTAACATAGTGAAAAAGCTAAATAATAAGTCCAAAATGCAATTGTTTTAAGTTTTAACTCTTCTTTTTCAAGCCTTTTTTGTTCTAAACATTGGGTAGTTATTATAAGACAATCAAAGACCGAGGTTATAAATAAAGATCTGCAATTGCAACCACAAACATCAAGGTGTTTTTCGACCACTTCAGTTTAAAACCTTGCCAAAGACAAAATACTTTTCCAAAATGGTTTCTCATAAGTGGCGATGGAGAACAAAAAAAAGAGGGGACTCAAATAGAATGCAATCCAAATTGTCACCTTTTCTATGGTTTTAGTTTCCAACACAGAAAACAATTTATGTTCACAAACATACAATTCACCTATAAATTCCTGAAATTACTACACAATCGAGAAAAGAGGCTCTAGTTTTTCTTTCCAAGTCCATATTTGTGTTAAATCAGATCATGGCTCCCGAGTTTGAAATATAATAAAGAAAGGAACAGAGACAAAGCAGATGCAACACTATAAAATAAAGAACATACTCCCTCCGTTTCAAAATGAGTGTCGCTTTAGCTTAAAAAATTTGTTTCAAAATAAGTGTCGCTTTTCGATTCCCAATGTAATATTTTCCATTTCTATCATCTAATTACTACTTTATACACTGATTCCAAGAAAATAAAGGAAAAAGTAGGCTAAATTTAGTAAAAGTGTTATTACTTTTAACACAATGATAGCATTCGTTAATATGTGTGAAAACACCAAAAGCGACACTCATTTTGAAACGAAGGGAGTAGTAGTTTGTAATAATGACTACATTCACGTACCTCATACGAGAAGTCGACATGTCCAGGAGTATCTATTAAATTTAAGCAATATGGTTTATTTTCAAACACATAACGCATTCGCGCTGCCTGCCATGAACAAAATTTAATTAAATGCTTTCTCCAACATTGCACACTAATTTCTTCTAAAAAAATTTCTTGATAACTGAATACAAGTTTCGAGTCTCACAAACCATTTGAAAGTCGTATTTTCCAACATATGATGAAAAAAATTAATTCCTCTTATAAAATTCATCACATACTGTACATTTGGTTGTAAATTGTAATCAATTATTTTCCAAAATAATTGACAAATTACTTCAAAATCAAACTAAACTAATCCAAACATATACTTAGAATGCCGTAATCAATTCTTGTTACTAATAATGAGTAAATATGAGAATCTAAATATTCTATGAACACGGCGAAGACAAATGAAACGAAAAACATGAACCTGAAGCTTAATAGTGATGCCTCTTTCTCTCTCTAAATCCATGTTATCAAGAAATTGTTCCTTCATTTCTCGTTGAGGAACAGTACCAGTAACCTGAAGCAATTTATCAGCCAACGTGGATTTGCCATGGTCAATATGAGCAATGATCGAGAAGTTCCTTATATTCGACACCGGCACCTGAACAATTAAACCGTTAATTAGTTAGTTAGTTAATAATAACCGTTTTCAGTTTCAGTTATTTAGCTTGGAGTTTCAAATGAGCGATAAAGGAAGGGTAAATTGGGAAATAGAACCTTAGAGAGACGATCCTGGCCATCTTTAGCGGTGGAGTCGAAGTCGGAGAGTGTATCGGCGCTAGCAACACGGCAGAAGACGGAGGAGGCGCGGCGGTGGAAGGTGGAGGAATTTGAAGAGTGAAATGAGAAGCGAGGATTGCATGAATGGAAGAATCTAGTGGCGGTTGTTGATGGTTGAGAATGGAGGAATAACCGTTGACGTTGTTGTAATGAATTATGAGTATTTTTAACGGATAAGAATAAAGACCCGCCACAAATTTCTGCGGCCATTGAAATTGTGACTCTGCTATGCTACTACTCTATCATCATGCCATGGTGTAGTGTTAGAAGATGTAACATAATCCTTCAATTCATTTTTGTGATTGTGGCGCCATGGGACCCACTTACTTACTTCTTCATATTGGATTGGGCTCTTTTTTTAATGGGTTAATCGATTTGCGCTACTATTGACACTCTCGTTCTTGCCAATTCTCACCCCCTCTCGTCAAGTATGCATCACTAGTAATTAAAAGCACAAGGTGGAGGCAAGTCAGCAACACATTCATATCTTATATTAAACCTTTAATGGAAAAAGTTATTACTCTTTTTAATATCTATGATTAGTCTGCTTCCATTCATTGTTGTTTTTAAGAGATTAATCGATGTGCTGATATGCTTGCTAGTTAAACAAAGACATGAGACACTTTCGAGACGGTTTTGATTTATAATGACTATAACTTTTTCAACGTTTTCTTTTTATTAGATTGTAAAGTTTATTTCATAAATATTTTAACAAGCGTGCGTGAAGGAATAATTGATAAGAAATAAATACTACATATCCATATACATTAAATCATGTAATCATAATTCTTAGTATATTTGTTCAATTAAATTCAACTACATCCAAAACTACAAAATGAACTAAGCATCTCACAACTAGAAAAGTTGCTTAATTTGTTGAGAACAATTGCATTCTTTACATGCACATTATCGATCATGCATTAATTAATCAACCATATACTTAAATATCCTCATATAAGTAATGATAAGAAATATGGTTATGAATATGTGATCAATAACTAAGAACTTTTATGGACTTAATTTCAATTCTTGATCATTATCATTTGAGAATTGACCAAAAATGTCAGGACAAGATTCCCAAGCTCCTTTTTCTCTAGTCTCCCAATATCCACCAATATAACGGTAAGTATTATTGCCTTTTTCTTTGGTAAACCACCTTGCTTTCCAACCTTTCTCTTGCATCTTTCGTGCCTGAAAAATCATGCATTGCATTAATTAAGGACATAATCTAATGAATCTTCAAAGTTCATAGGCAATAATTGTGTACCTGTCTTTGTCTTTGTTCCAACCGCAATTTTTCAGAATTGGCCCTTTCATATTCTCCATTCTCCAAACATCTTTGGTCAGGCCTTAGTCTTGAATCAGTTGGTGGCAACTTCTCCTGTTTGTACTCCAAATGTTAGGACTAATCACATTTATAATTTTTTTCATGGGAAAATGTTTTTTCACATGGAGAGATTTTCATAAAAATTTGCATTAATGATTGTGATTTAATTAAATACTCTCTTTATTCTTTTTTTCTCTGTAAACCAAGTGACAAGTACAATTAAAACTCTGTGAAGTTCCAGATTCAAACTCAGTGAAGATGTATGTTCAACCCATTAATATCGGCATTGCGAGTTGAGCTAAATCTAACCAGCTCTCACCATTCCTTTCCATTGTCGCATTTACAAAAATATATATATATATATATATATATATATATATATATATATATATATATATATATATATATATTCCTATTTGTTTATGCAGCTGAGATCGTCTACTGCATATAGCTTACATATACGGCACGAAATTCACATCCATCTAGTATAGTAAAGTGTTCGCTCTTTTCATACTCACATTCCTAAAAAAACTTTTATACTACTAAAAAATGAAGCCAATTACCTTTAGACCGGGTGTGAGTTCATTTAGTGTAAGAGCAAACTCTGTAAGATTATATCTTGTTTGTTGCTCCGGCAATGGGTTTTTCTTCCACAACATTCGTGGTTTTGCTGCCTTATTTGACCCTTTCCCTTTTCCAGAATGTCCCCCAATTATGTAATGCAAACTCTCATCCCACTTCCCAAATAGTGTAGCCGCTGTTTTTCCTTTCTTATCTTCTACTACACCATGAACCTGCAACAAAACTTAAATTACATATCACAAGTTACATATATAGTATGTTTATGAACTATGCATAACATAATCCATCATGCAATTCATATATGAGAACCAAACAAGTATATACTGTAATGTAGTATGCATAATAATATGTAGTATGTTATGTGTTTGATGTTTCATGATCTAAGAGGAACCATATCCTAAAAAATGAAGTAAAAGTAGGTTTTAAATTGCAGTCCGCAACCGCAATTGCAGCTGCAATATTGCTAATGCAGTAGTCTCCGCAACCGCATCGCACCGCAATCGCGGTGTGATTTGTAATCACGTGTCCGGCCGCAACGTAACCGCATCATGAGCCACATTAGACAATTTCTAATATATTCGTGAAAATTTTCTCATAAAAAATTAAAATTTTAGAATCCCAACTACTAAAATACTAAAGATTTGTCGAAAAATCTTACTTTTAAGAGTCTATCTACTTTGTATTTCAACCACCTCTCAGTTAATATTTAGTGAGCAAACTAAAACCCTACTATAGTGGCTAAATTATATAGTGGCGCAATTGTACCACTTAATATAGATTGTGAATATCAAAATTCAATTTACGTCCCAACAGCCGCAATGTGCGTCGCAACAGTCGCATTGACCGCAAACGCAACGTCTGCAGCGCAACCGCATCTGTTACTGCAACCGCAATTTAAAACCATAATAAGATAAGATAAAAATAAAGGGTACCTGGTGAGGGTTTCTATCAATGATAGATTGCTCCTTGAATTTGACCTTACATGAATATTCACGATTCCCCTCTATTCTCATTGTACCATAATGGTCACAATAGAGTTTTCCTAAAATGAGATTGTAAATGGATGTTGTCACCTGATCATAGAATATTAATTAGGGTTTAGGATGTAATGAGATTGTTGTCAAGTTGTTCCATTAATGTGAAGTGAAAATATGTACCTTACTCCAATAGAAGATTTCTCCATCATCAAACTCCACAGTCAAAATCCCAATAGGATCAAGTTGAATTGAACGACCCCAAAATTTACTTTTTAAAATGCTATCACCCCAAAATTTCCAACCACGACCCTCACAATGACATGCTACAACCATAGGATGATGACTCACCTATATCACAAATATGAATATAGCATAATTATGTTACTTCCATCCACCAAACAAATATACATGATGCTAAAATTTGTATACAATTTTGTATTGAATATACAGTTGTACCTTCTCAGAGATAAAACGTATGCCTTTATCAGGATAATCTGCCTCATATGTCTCACCCAATAATGGATTAAATGGTTTACAACTTCTACCACTAGTGTTAGCATACCCTGAAACTGCAAATGCAGCCAGGTAAAGTATCCTCATTAAATTGTCACCCTGTCCACAAATATAAACAAAAATGGATCAAAGAAAGTTAATGCATTTGGACCAAATTTTATTTTAGATATATAAAATTTCTTTGACAAATTTTTGCGTATATTTTACGACAAAAAGATGTCATGACATTTACTATTACAAGTGCTAGAAACTAACCGTTTTACCACTTTCATAAGCTTGATCTAGAAGGTGAGAATATTCCAAATCTTCAAAACATTTTTGCAATGAGGATATTGGTTCATTAAAATAAACTGGAAGACAAACTTTTGTAAGATCTTTTCCAATATTGTCTTTGATTATTGACCATAAACTAACACCAGTTTCTTTCTCATTAGGTTCAGGCAACCTCTTTCTTCTATTGACATAAGGATAGTTAAATCCATTAGAAGATCTTGGATCACATTTTCTTGCTGAACTAGATGACTCTTCACATTCAGAATCATGGTTGCCTCTCAAATGATCAGATGATCCATTTCTTCTTATTGAATTTGAAGTAAGAATTTCGTATGTATCAAAAAATGCATCGCTGTCATCGTCTTCCGATTGATCATTCCTAATTTGCTCATCTGAATATTCACTTCCACTTCCATCAGTAGAATGTTCATTTCTTGTGAGATAGGAATCACCTTCATCTTTAGTTGGTCTTTGGTCTTCAACTAGCGTGTTCTCCAAGTCAACCTTCTCTGTCTAGAATCACCAAATTTAATCATTAAAATTACACATATATAATCATATTATAGCATATAATATGCATATTACAATAGCATACCTACTCTCTTCGGTCTCATATATAATCAACAATCACTTCTTAAGTTTATTGAATAAATGATACGTTAGTTATTACCAGATACAATAGTTATTCATCAATGAATCTAAAAAGTGAATTGTTGTTACTTGTATATAAAACCGGAAGGAGTACCAGTTAAGTTCAAGTAGTACCTCTAAATTACGAAGCGTGTCGGTGAGTAGCAATTGTTTTTGCTTAAGGGCAACAATGTATGTATGCAACTGGAATAACTCTGCTCTCATTATATCTTCACATTCACGAATTGAAACTTCACTCAAACCCTCTTGTAAAAGCCTTTGTCTTAACTTGTCAGTGGAAGTCACAACAGAAGCTGAAGGAGACAAAATATCTGTAGGAGTTGGTAATCTAGGATACATGTTCTTCACTGCCATCATTGCCTCCATCCACATTGCTCTGTCTTCTTTACTCTCTGCTCTTAAATGCATTCTCTTCTTAGTTCCAGTGCATATACAAAACCTCTTTTCATCTGATTTGTTCTCACGTACCGAACACACCTACCCCATCCATGCAATACATTCATTAAAAAATTTTTAACAGCAAATATATTATTAATAAAAATCAGATCTTCGCACAAACGAATAGAGACGGGTAGAAGCCATACATTCATTAGTATTCATCTATTTTATCTTAATGTTTAATTATTTTCAAACATATATATACAGTAAATTCTTGTTCACAAAATTATGATCTTCTAACAAATTACTAGCCATTAATATTTGTCTGTAAAAAATATGATGTATCTTGTCATGAAATCAAAATTTAAGTGTTTGAGAGAGAGAGAGAGACCGTGAGGTGGATTTCACTGACAGGTTTGCGGTGGCGGGAGGGAGTATGGCGATTGCTTGCAATCCGGCGAAGAGACTCACCACCAATAACTTTAGATTGATTTTCGACATCACGATTGAGAATGAGTTTATCCGGACCGTGGATTTTGTAATAGGATAAAACACCGTCGTGGAGGACAAACCAACGAGGCCGCCACCCTCGGCCGTAGTTAACCCACTTATGTAGAATACCGGAGATTCCATTACCGACAATATCATTAAGCATAACCTCATGTGTACTTTGACGAGCCAATCTAGCAGAGGCGGATCGTTGAACCGCCACAGGGTTTGATGAAGGGGTGCGACCGGTGGTCCGGTTGCAAGTTGAGAGGGAGCGTAAGGGAGGGGCTGCATGGCTCATAGATGGCGATGAACCCGCCGGTTCCTCTTTGATTTGAACATTGCGAAAGGATTGCATGGTGAGAATATTATTGTGTAATATGATGTAATGAAAATGAGAATTTGCATAAACAAACTAGTTTTTGCTATGCATTTCTTGTTGTGATTGGGAGAGCGTTCATAGCGGCCAAAAACCATGCAAGGGTGGCTCGTAGTGAAAATCGGTCTATGATTAAGATAAGATTTTGACCAATCTTAATTGTTATTTTAACTTTCCTTACTTTATAATCAATGCCATTCAATTCCTATGTTTAATTTGTTTATACACCCAATTTGTTTATCACTTTTTTAAGTTTGTTTATAAATTTTTACCAAAATAAAATTTGTTCATAAAATATCTCTATATATGTCAATTTTTGTTATAATTAAGAGAGATGCTACGGTACAATTGATAAATTATCATGTACCGGTACAATAAAATATATTGACCAATGGTTACTTGATATGTTGGATAATATTTTGCATGTGGCAAAAATTAACTTTTAAAATATAATATAAAGAGGATGATGTGGACAAAATGTTTTTTATTGGTTAAATTTTCTATTGTACCGGTACATTATGTTTTAACAAGAGCACCATAGAATTTCCGTATAATTAATACATGTAAAAAAATTATACATATATATATATGCATGGAATCTAATTAATGTGTTAAAATATTTCATTATATTATTTTTAAAATATTATAACTAAAAAATAAAAATCATATATTATGATAGGATTAAGTGGAGGATTGTAAATATGGTCGTAGTTTTAGAGAGTAGGATTACTACAAATAATTACAGAGTAAAAGAATGGCGTATATTCTTCTAGTATACTGCTTAATACAATGGAAGTAACGGCTAGAGGAACTAATTTGTTTGACTGACTGCCACTAATTGTGATGATAAATACTCTTTCACTTTGGTGAAGAGTGAAGACATAACTTACTACTCGTTTGTGATTTATGAATTACCCACATTTTCTCTAGAGTAGAAGTGTAAAACTAAATCTTATAGTCATGGATGGAACTAGGTTAGAGCAGTACGTAGGACCGCCGCCCGTCCCTTAATTTTTATTTTTATAAGACTATATATGTATTTTTGTTATGCCTTTTGGTATAAATATATATATATATGAATGCGAGGTTTTATCATGCCATTGCACTTGGCTTAGTGGTAATGGTTATACTAATAAGTGAAAGGGCAGCTGTTTGAGTCTTGTTGGCTACGTGACGTAAGTTTAAATTTATTTATTTATTAAATTTTTTTTGATATTGTCAAGAATTATAGTATTATTTTAGACTTTTATAAGAAAATAATCAAACTCTTTTACAACCCTCTCCTATATATAATTTAGTCTAACTCCACCCTATAGTATTATTTTTTGTTTTTTGAAAATAAAATAAAAGTACTAGTATGCACATTGCACTCTTATGACAATTGACACACCATGGACAAAGAATGTAAGAGAGAATCTGAGTCCAGCGAAGCACAATGTCAATGATGTCCGGTGTTGGATTCTTGTCCCAATCAGCAACCCTCCCTCCTTTTCACACGTGGATCACTCACTCCCATCACCTTTGTTTTGCTTTCCTTTCCTTTGCTCTTTTTTCTTTTTCACTCGGTTAGCACTATCATTTATAATTAGGTTTAAATATATTTTTGGTCTTCTAAGTATTTTTAAGGTTTCACTTTGATTTTTTAACTATTTTTTGTTCCGTTTTGATCCTCTAATTTTCATTTTGTTAACCTACTTGGTCCTAACCGTTACAAAAATGTCAAAAACAAGAGGTAGAAGCCTCTGTTGAGAAAACTGACATTAAATTTGAATTCAACGTGAATAATGAGAGATTTTGGAGTATGGTTTCTTTAACTTTCGTGACTGAAAAGATCACCGGTGATGTGGACGGAGACGGTGATGGAGGAAGCTCCGTACGCGATGAAGAAAAAAGTCTATGGCCACGTGGCATTTTCCTATTGGATCTCACACCAAAGTCACCAAGTCCCTAAGTGCCACGTACATAAAATTAACGTTTTTCGCATTTTTCTAACGATAATTAGAACCAAATAAATCAACATAATGAAAGTTAGAGGACCAAAACAGAACGAAAAAATAGTTAAAAGATGAAAACGGAACGAAAAATAGTTAAAGGATCAAAGTGAAACCTTGAAAATATTTAGAGGACTAAAAATATATTTAAGCCTTTATAATTATTAATAATGTGACTTGAAAAGAGAAAGGAGAAAAATTACACATGTAAATGTTAGAATTCGAATAAACATTTTATATTTATTCAACTCACAAAAAGTTTTACCACTAAATTATTTGAAATTAATAACAATATGATTCACAAGCAAGATGAGTTAATTGGGTCAAAAATATAAAGTTTGGATATTCTAAAATTAATGTTGTATTCAACATTCATGGATACTTTTTTTTATTAGGAAATACTATCAAATACTCTTAAAGTAAATGTTAAAAAAATCCATATAATATTTTTGTGATAGAATTTTGTATAGTCAAACTCTAAAAATGAAAAAGAAATTCAATAAAAAATCTCATTTTTTATTTTCTTGACTTCCTTTTTATTACATTAATGTATCTTCCTTTTACTACATAAACAACATTTATCATGCCCTTTTTCGTAAAAAAAAAACAATTATCATACCCTTTTTCATAAAAAAATTATTTATCATACCTTTAGTCAAAGAAAACATTAATATGTTTTGTGAGCTTAACTTAATTAGTATGATATATTACACGTAATTATACGTATGTGCAGGGACTAAAATTCGAATCTTAATATACTTATTTATTCATCTTTAAGCTAAAATTCTAATCGATAAACTATCAGACATATCAAAAACATTAATTTCATATTATCATAGTCCTATTCATCAAAGTTATTCTTTAATTGAGATTTTAGTCATCTTCTTCTCTTGATTTCTCTTGCTCAAAAGTAATATTAGATTATCTAAAAAAAATAATAATATTAGATTATAAAATCAAATCAAATAAATCTAAAGCACGTGACACACAAGAGGAAAGGAGTAGGGAGAAAATAAAAATGTTGGTGATTTTTTAGCTTTTCCAGGGGTAATAATGTCATTTAACTGAAAAATAAGCTTTTTTTTTTAAGAATAAAGCAAAATAAGCTTTGGCTTTTGACACAAAAAACAGCCCTCGGGCGGTGCCGTCTATGATTTTCTTCAAATAAGGAAACCGTAGCAGCATCCTTTTCTTACCATTTTCAATTATTTTCCACTGGCACAGCTTTATTTTTATAAAATTAAAAGCAAAAAAATTAGTGAAAGTAATATGAAATTAATAAATTTTGAAGGAGAAAAAAAATTTATTTTACCAAAACAAAAAAATTTACATCAAAATTTTGATATATTATTGAGGTTAATGTTTTGAATAGAATGGAAACAAAATGAATAGCTAGAAAAAAAATTATTTTACCAAAACAAAAAGATTTACTACAAATTAAAACACATAAACCGTTCAACTTGAAAAATATATTAAATAGATTTTATAAATGAATAGCTAGAAATCTGTTGTTAGATTATAAATTTATTTTAAATAAATCATTCATGAAAATTTTCGAAGAAATTAAAAATTATTTGATGTGTTATTAATACCATTTATCAATATCAACCATATTAAATAAAAACATATAAATCGTTCAATTTGATAAATCTCAATAACATATTAAATTATATTTTTATTATTTTGATAGGCAAATATTACTAGTTGTTAGTGTATTGTTAGTATATTGTCAATTTTTTTCTTTGTCATAATTCGAACCTTGAACCTCGAGCACATCCTTAAGCCTTAGCTCAACTGGCTTAACCAGTTGAGTTACTCATCCCCTTCAAGTTATATAAAATTTAACGATTGACAAAATTGTTTCTCTTAAAATAAATATCTTATACTATTTATAACATTAGTTTTTTATATTTTATCCCTTAAAACAATCATTAGATCAGAGAAAAATATAATAAATTTACACACTTTTTAGTATTCATATGTCTTCTATTAATAAAAAAATGTATTTTAATAAAAATTATATTTTCTTTTTCATTTACACACACGTGTGATTTAGTCAATTGTAACACTTAAAATATGACGGACTGAGGAGAGAGTATTTAACAAGGAACAACAGTAATAGACACGCAAACCATCTTCCTCGTATATTATGTTCTTTTTTCTCATCAAAGTAAACATTTAGTCCACAACCTCAAATTACACACTTGTCCACTTCAAACATTTCATCATCTTCATCGAATGCCCAAAAACAGCAAAATTATTCACATTTCATCTTTCATTCATTCATTCATCCATCAAATGCTCAAACTCTTCTCAGGTGATCCTCACTCTCATCATCAATCAAGATCAAACTCACCAATTTTTTGTTTTTTCTTCAAAAAGGTTTTTACTTTTGTTGAAAATTTAATTAGTTTTGTGGGGTTTGTTGATGGGTCTTAATTTAGATCTGAGTGTAATTGAATTCATGATTTAGCTTAGATGTTAAAAAAATTTAATTTTTTATGAGGTTAATTGTGATATTAATATACCCATTAATTTTATCCTTGCTTATGAAGAAAGAAAGTATTGAACAATGTGCAATGATTTTAACTTCTGAGTTCATCATGCTGTGTTGTTTTTTTGTTTTGTTTTAATTTTTCAAAAAACCCATTTAGCTAAAGGATACATACAGATTGTAATTTTTGCTTGTTTTTCTTCAAGACAATTTCTTTGCAATGATACTGAAATTTACTCATATGCTGAATTTTCTCAGACTTTGATTTTGTTTTTTGGTTGCAGGGTAGTTTTGTGACATACTGTTCTTCAGACTAAGATTGCTACTGGAATATGATATCATTTTTCACTACCAACTGAGGTTAATTTATTGGAAGGTATATTTTGTAGTCTCGATTTACGAATTATATTATGATTTATGAAGCATTGCATAAATTGATTAGAAGATCGTTTTACAATAGTTAATAACGGTAACGGTCTTGTGTGATATGAAATCCACTATTTTTATCCATATTTCCCATAAAGAGCCCACCGGGATTGGGCGTGTAAGTGTCTGAAACCCGAATGACACGTGTCCAACCGCTCATACGTGTCCTAAAAAACTTATTCTTTAATTTGCTTCAGCACACCTACGAGCGTTAAATGTGTATTGAAGCATTAAATTTGATAACATCATTTCTAGCTTTCGGTAATAGATGGATGAATAGAAGGGAAAGGCTATCATATATTGTTTTAGATTTTCTTAATGAAACAAATTGCTCATTTAGATGCACATATGTTTTGATGACCAATTTAGATATTTGTAAATAATGTTGATATTTTATTTAATTATAATAAACAAATATAAATATGTCTCGGTCGGTGTCCTGTGTTTTTTACATTAACAATGTCGTTGTGTTGGTGTCCGCATCCTGTCGAAGTTCCATGCTCCATAGGCTGTTAGTGGTTAATCTAAGACTGTTGATGATTTTCCATAAATCTGAAGAGATATTCTATATTCTAACATACAATGAATACATCAAAGGGAGAACAAGTTTGTTTGCAGTCTGGTCTTGAATTTTCTTTGAAAACTCTCAGAATTCAGAAAGCCTTGTTTGTTTCTCTTTAGGAAAATTTGATAAACCTCTATATTCAATTGTAGTTGACATTAACTGTTTGTTTCTTTTGATCCATGTTTGCTTCCTCTTGTGATATTTGTTTTAACTATTATGCATTATTTAATTTTTAGATCTTTATCTTGAAAAAAGATGGCAGCTGAGTTAGTCAATGCTGCAACAAGCGAGAAATTGGCTGAAACTGATTGGGCAAAAAATATTGAAATATGTGAGTTGGTTGCACAAGATAAAAGGTACGAGTATACGACAAAGCTTTAATATGCTTAAATGGTTCTATTCCTTTCGGATCGGTTAATGACCTACAGCGTCGGGAAATGAGTTGTTGATGGCAATTGTATCACATAAAACTGAAGTCATTTAATTTTCTTTATGCATAATTATTGTCTTTCGGTTTTTCATTATATGAAACAAAACAGCAATCAAATCTTTTCGTACTTAACTTGTGTTTCTTTTTCTCTTTGAGTAGCAATGAAATCTATGATCGGTACACTGATGACTTGAGATATGCCCAAGTGGCTAGTTATGAATTTGTTTATTATTATTTAGGAAGATAATCCTTATGAATCATCATTTTTGTCGATATTTCCAAAAACTGATTCCTTGTTTCCTAGGTTAGTTTGTAAACAACTGATATCAGGTGCCTGTCATGCTGTGTAGTTGGGTTAGCTTATTTTGTGCTCAAATAATTTTTAATCAAAATCTTGCAGAGAGAGATTTGAAAAGGGAAAAAAAATAATGATTAATAATATAGATTATTTTTCATGTCAAATTACTTTCTTCATTTGATTAATAATATAGATGAACTCATAAGCATTTATATTTTTTGTCAAAACTCATAAACATATTAGATAATCCTAGTGGTTGGTGTTTTTAACCATCATATCTTTTGAATATGAAGGCAAGCTAGAGATGTTGTCAAAGCTATCAAGAAGAGACTCGGAAGCAAACACCCCAATACTCAACTTTATGCTGTCACTGTGAGTTTAATGACTTTGTTAAGAATTTTAATATTCATAAAAATTCACGTGAATAGATAAAATTCGTATTACTTTTTCTGGAAAACTTATGTGAAGACACAGATGGACACAACATAGTTTTGCTGTAATTGACACAGAGAAGCTTGGTTATAGGACTTTCTTTTGTTGGATATTACTTGCCCCTTTCTTGTTGATGGATTTCTACTGAGTTGTTGTTGATCTGTTGATTCTACAGTTGCTGGAGATGTTGATGAACAATACTGGAGAGCATATTCATGAGCAGGTGCTTGATATTGGAATTATTCCTATTCTTGTGAAACTTGTGAAGAAAAAGGTAAATGTTCGCCACAGAGAATTGTTTTTACTTTTAGCTAGGCTAATTTTTCCTTTACCTGATTTTTTACTTTCTTGTTTCTTCATTGCAGTCTGATTTGCCTGTGAGGGAGAGGATATTTCTCCTACTAGATGCTACACAATCATCCCTTGGTGGTGCTTCTGGAAAGTTTCCGCAGTATTATAATGCATATTATGATTTAGTGGTAGGTACAACTATGTGACACAGAGTCGTAGAATGTTGTTATAATATGATCAGGATTCATTTGATTAGTAGGTCATGGCTAAGCTATGATTTTAAAATTACAAGAGGAGGCTGCTATAGCCCTTGGTTCTTTAGGGATTGAACCTTGGATCTGCTACTTAAAATTCCTTCAGTATCCCTTAGCTCACCAACCGAGTTTGAATGCTAATATTTTCGACCTTTGGAATTATACTTTTTACAGAATGCTGGAGTGCAGTTTCCTCAAAGTGCTCAGGTGGTCCAATCAAACCATGCTAGTTCACAACCTAGTAGGACTGGTAGTGCACCAAATAGGGAGCAGGCCTCACCTAAACATGAAGTGGTTGTTCCGCAAGAAGAGTCCCAAACAGTTCCTGAATCTAGGTGACTTATGTTTTTGAGTTTTTGTGTACTTGGATTGACATGATCTTTAGCAACCCTGTTCTAGCATAATTTATTTAAAATGGCTTATTTTGATAAGAAGATTATCTGGTTTAGGGGATGGAAACCGGGGTAAGAAGATTTACCGTATACAATAGTTTTTGGCCAAATGAAATAAGTGATCAGTTTCAAAATCTGTTTTTGGGGGGATATTTTTTCCTTTAGTTTTTTTGGATGAATTTATTCTAAAATAGTTATGTTTCTTCAATTTCATCTTCTTGTATATTGCAATCGTCTTTTGCAGCATCATTCAAAAGGCCGGTAATGCATTGGAAGTTCTAAAAGAAGTCCTTGATGCTGTTGATGCTGATCTTCCTCAGGTGACTCCTGAGAGTTTTAGTTATAGAATCTGTAAACAATTTAGTTTCTAGCTTTTGCTGAAAAACTTTCTACTTCTTTCACAGGGAGCAAATGACGAATTCACTCTTGACCTTGTAGAACAATGTGCATTTCAGAAGCAAAGAGTAATGCATCTTGTGATGGCTTCTCGGTAAGGCTACTTTAACTTTCTATTTACTGATTTTTTCTTTGTAGACTCTAGATTGTTCAAATTATTATAGATAGCTTTGCTTCTTGTCTTTTGATAGATATACGAATCCTATGTATGATAAGTATATCCTAACATTTGATGAACCCTCCCTTAAAAGCTGGCAATCAACTATCAAGGGAGAAGAACCAGGACACTTAAATACTCCACGGAGCTTCCCGTACTACTCGATGCCAAAAATAAAAATAAAAATCCTATGTAGGCTTAGTTTGATAATAAATAATCACTAGAATTTTAGTGTTGATCTCAACAAAAGCATAAATTGTGTTTGTTTTCATGTTACTTATTGTTTTTCACATGGTTAATTTGTTCTTCAACTTGTTTTTGCATTGTTCATTTGTAGAGACGAGAGGATAGTTTCTCGAGCAATTGAACTGAATGAACAGCTTCAGAAAGTTCTTGCAAGACATGATGATCTTGTTTCTGGAAGAGCTACAAAACCTGCTAATGAACATGTTCCAAAAGTTATACCAAGACGCCATGACGTTATATCTAGCAGAGCTACAACAACTGCTAATGAACAGGTTCCGAAAGTTCTACCAAGACGCGATGATGTTGTATCAGTCAGAGCTACAACAACTGCTAAAGAACAGTTTCCAAAAGTTCTTCCAAGACGCAATGACGTTGTATCTGGCAGAGCGGCAACAGCTGCTATTACTCGTTTTGACCATGATGAATCAGAGGAGGAAGAGGAGCCTGAACAGTTAGTTCGAAGGTGTGCCTTTCTTGTTCTTATAACTCAATTAATTACTCCTCAATGAATGATATAACACTGTATTTTGAATATTAATTCATCTCGGTATAACTAATGCCTTACAGGTTACGCAAAGGGAAGGCTCGTGCAAGGCCTGAAGACGAAGAAACTGAAACCGATATCTCTCGCATGCATTTGAACGGGGAAAGACTCAATCGTCCTTTAATACGACCACTGTCTGTAGAGCAATCTCAAGTAACTCACAGTCCTGCTCCTCAACCGGCGGCTTTAATCCCACCTCCACGTCCGAAGCAGAACGGGGAGCTTCCTCATGTGGCAATTCCACCGCCACCTGCAAAACACATGGAGAGGGAGAGATTTTTTCAGGAAAACAAGGATGCTTCGAATGTGTCTGGCCACATGAGAGGTCTCTCTTTACATAGTCGTAACGGCAGCGGCTCTCACAGTGGAAGCTTTGATTTTAGTGACTGATATCTGTAACAAATAACAACAAAACCTCTTTTGTTTTGTTTTGTTTTTTTGACTAAATTTGGAGTTGGTATTTTAAAGTTGTGATAAGTTTGTGGTTTGTGATATAGTCTTGTTGTCTGTTGGTGACTTTGGAGAGGAGAAAAAGAAGGAAAGACATGTCTTTAGTTCATGAAATACTTGTAATTATAAATGTGACCTGATATTTTAAAGTTTCAGGTGCTAGTGTGATAAATTATATAAATACTTTAAAAGTGGATTCATGGAACTTTCACAACTGCATTTGGTTCCACTACATATTTGTCATCAACATTGCATGTAATATGCACAACCCATTAAAAGGTCGAATTATATATAGCCATTAAGATACCTCATTAAAAAAAAAATCTTTTGATAAAAAAGATTTGGATTGTACCAGAATTAAACGATTTGGCTTATTTTTACAAATTTTCTAAAGCTCTTACAATTTATATAAAATAATTTGTAAATTAGCCCCTCACTAACATAAGTGCAAGAGTCAGACTAACATGCTGGGTACTTGTTAAAAATGCAAAACAGATGTAATTGACAAGCTTTATATATAAAAAAAATAAATCAATTTTTAAAGTTTTAAAGTGTTGAATGCACCATTTCTAAAATAATTTTTTTTCTTTCACTTTTTTAATCTTGACTTTAGAGTCGTTTTGAGTTCAATTCTTACGTCATAAGTCAATGAATCATGCATGAGAGTATTACTATATTTTTTTTCAAGATTATAATTAACAATGAATTTTATTATCAAGGAGGCATGATCTTATTTAAAAGTCGCAATTGGTATATCGTAAAATGACAATTTTCTTGTAGTGTTTTTGTTTTAAACTCATATCGATCTAACTAGTCCACTAAATTTAGTATCATCTTCCGGGGCACATTTAAAGTATTACTATGATATGGATTGACTAGTCCACTAAATTTAGTATCAAGAAAATCAAATCTAAAACATTATAAGAAGTACAATTTAAGATCTCAAATTAAAACCACTAGGAAGCATGGTATCATATAAGCTATGAAAGTTCAGATATTTGATATGACACAAATACGATACGATACAGAAACGATAAAATTTTAAAATTTAAGATACGATACAACAATGATATTTTAATAAAAAATTAAACCTAACTAAAATTGATAATAAAGAAACATTCACATTATTTAAAATTTTCAAATCGTGTTCATCTCTCCTCTTCCTTGTGGGGATCAGTTCCTTACATTTAAAACAGGGAAAAGGTCTGTTGTGAGTGTTTAAGTGAACATGGAAGATCTCTTTGCTAGGGAAAGATAGGTCGCAAGGCTTGTACTAAAAGCTACTTTCGATTAGCTTCTCATTAGTCTTCAGCTTCTGATTATGCTTGATTTGTGATGGTGAGCCAATCTATTAGAAAATAATAAGATAGAACTAGAAGTTAGCATATGGACAATATTCACATTCACATAATGTAAAAATTAAAATCATAAAAGATGATTTTTGATATGAAAAGTGTAACTAAAAATATTCTTTTGGACTAAATTAATCAACTTCTCATTATTTATTAATCACCTCTATATATTTACTTGTAAGTCATTTCATTAGTGAGTTGTGCAGGGACAAAACAATTATTAATTAATTAATAAAATAAAATATAAAAAGACAGAAATGGCTTGACCCATTTTGTAACAATCCGATTCTAAATTCGGTTTTTCTTACCATAACCCTTCATCAATCGGCGACCGTTAAACTCCGGCACGGTCTCTCTTCGATTTTGAACAGAAAAATGAAGATGAAACAGGGAAGGAAGAGAGTTTCCGCACTCACACACACACTGGCCCTCCCTCAATCGATTAGCTTCGATGTTTCGTTCTATGATGTTGATTTCGTGTTTAAGAATCGGAACCTTCAATTTCACTATCGCATTGAATGAATAACTCGTGATCTGCCAAAATGATGACAAGTTATGCACATATCAACTTTTAATCATCAGTGACCTCATAATTTAGGAGGACTATCTATCCAAAAATATGTTACGCATATAGTCCAGCAAAAGATAAATTAGATGTTTGAAAATTATTATCTATCCAATTAGATGTTTCGTTGTATTGATTTTTTTTTACGCTTAAAATTATCAGAAACACGGTGGATCATGATAGTGAATGGAAACGCAAATTCTGATTTGAGACTAAATATTCCACCTGCTAGAGGTTTGGTCTCAAGTGAGTTCTTTTTCTCAATTTTGTTCTAGGTTCTTTTGATTTATGTATAAGAGATATTTGTTTTTGGGAAATGATATTTTCACATCATCAAAATTTGATAATTATTTAGATGTTTATCACAATTTACATAAGTGGTTAATTATGTGCAGTGGATGGTTAATAAATATAACCGGTGTCACAACTCCCTAACCATTTACTTAACATAATTAAACACAATTTTCAACTTCATTGAACATAATTTTGAAGTGTGCATTTAAAACCAAGTCGTGGTTAATGAATATCGTGTATATTCTTGTGTTGTTGAGTGCGCTTCTGTTTATGTTTTTACTCCTTTGGCGCACTGGTATTTTCGAACACATACTGGTGTCTATGACATAAACAAACAAGTAGCTTCATTTTTTGGAGTACTCTTTTATCTTATAGTGGCGAATTCTCCCCTCCCTTGTGGGGATCAGATCCTTACACTTAAAGCAGGGTAAAGGTCCATTGTGACTGTTTAAGTGAACGTGGAAGAATGAAGATCTCTTTGCTGGGGAAAGATCGGTCGCAAGGCTTGCACCAAAAGCTACTCTCAATCAGCTCCTCATTAGTGTTCAGCTTCTGATTATGCTTGATATGTGATCTGATTATGCTTGATATGTGATGGTGACATTCTGTTAGAAAATAATTAGAACTAGAAGTTAGCTTATGGACAGTATTCACATTCACATAATGTAAAAATTAAAATCATAATAGATGTAGTCAAAATAAATAAATCATAAAAGATGATTTTTAATATGAAAAGTGTAACTAAAAATATTCTTTTGGACTAAATTAATCAACTTCTCATTATTTATTAATCACCTCTATATATTTACTTGTAAGTCATTTCATTAGTGAGTTGTGTGGGGACAAAACAATATATAAAATGGCGGCAACACACAAAAATGTTTAATTATAGTTATTTGTTTAAAAATGTGGTGTGGTGGTACGTAGTAGCATGGATGAAGGAGGAGGAGGAGGAGGAAGAAATGAGTAGTGTTTGTAGTTTGTTGCAAAATGTAGTGGAAAAGCTTCAATGTTAGAAGTTGTTGGATGGCGGGTTCACTGTGGGGCCCACACCAATTATTAATTAATTAATTAATAAAATAAAATATAAAAAGACAGAAATGACTTGACCTATTTTGAAACAATCTGATTCTAAATTCGGTTTTTCTTACCATAACCCTTCATTGATCGGCAACGATAACTCCACATATATTAAAAAGATATAAAATAGTAATTTTGTATATTTGAAACAATGATAGTTTATGATTAAACAGTGAAAAACAATGATAGTTGCCATTAGCTATATAGCTACCGTGAATTACTTCTTCCGTCCCAAAATAAGTGTTACGGTTGACCAATTCACGTTTGCCGACACACAACTTTAACTTTAAATATCTTCATATGGAACAACTAACTCAAACAAAGTTGCGCATGGAAGGCGAAATCATTTTCTCTATGGTTAATATATTAACAAATGACAACAACTGACTCATTTTTACGGAAGAATAATACTAACATTCGTAAGTGTGTTACAGATTATCTTATTCTGCATAAATGACTCAAACAAAGTTGTTATATAACCATGTTATCACTGTTTATAAAAGAGCGGGAAAGGGAAAATGATTGTCAATCACTCTCGCCGATCATTTCAACCACCGCAACACTAGTAATCTCACTCTCTCTCTCTCTCATCTTCTTCCTTGTATTGATAATTTCGCTTTCTTAATTCGTTTTTGCAGGTTGTTCATTGTTAACATTCTTCATCGCAAACTTGTTAATCTTTTGATCAGGTACGAATTGGGCTTTTATTTTCTTGATTTGATTTGAAACTCGTTATTCGTGCGATAGTTGTTAATTTCTTGATTTTTCGCTTTTTCTAAATTCATCATTTACATTTGTATTAATCTAGTAATGGTAAACTCGTATCCGAAGAAGCTATAGCTTGCTGAAGGACGATCGTTGTTAATTTCTTGATTTTTTACTTTCTAAACTCATCGTTTATATTTTTATTAATCTAGTAATCGTAAACTCATATCCGAGGAAGCTATAGTTGTTTTTGCTTGCCGAATTTGGTTGTTAATTTCTTGATTTTTGGCTTCTAAATTTGATTTGAATTCATAAATTCATGCTATGGTTTATGAAAGAAGTAAGTACTGCAGCAGGAATATTTTTGGGTCAAAGAGTGCCTTGTCCAAATTTAAATAATTTGTGCGAGTAATAAATATGAATTTATCAATATAACGTTAGAAAAGCTGATGACATGTCTCTTCCTAAGAAAAAAAATTGGATTCAATTTTCAAATTTGTCTATATTAAAAGCAGATCAATTTTGTTAAAAAAAAATGGATGTGTATAAATTATGTGGATATACTTAAAAATTATTTTGTGGCGTAAATCAAGTTTTAAGAGTGATTTGCTAAAAGGAAGTAGCCATTGTCATGAAGGTGGAATCATATATATAAAAATATATAGTTATGA
Organism: Trifolium dubium; assembly: GCA_951804385.1. NCBI lineage: Eukaryota > Viridiplantae > Streptophyta > Magnoliopsida > Fabales > Fabaceae > Trifolium > Trifolium dubium. The sequence continues at coordinate 6,644,310 of OX638076.1, read as the reverse complement.
GCACCATAGAATCTTAATTTTATATGAAATAATTGGTTTTGGAATTAATAAAAATAATTTTTATATTACTCAATTAGAATGCTATTATATATTATTGTACACTTGTATTCACTACTATGAAAAGTCAAATCTATGAAAGATACAATGAAAGAAAATCAAGCATTTGAATTAGGATGATTGATTTTTATCTTTTTTTTGCATGCCATACTTGCTTTTGTATGGATAGTTAATCATGTTTCATTGTTAAAGTGTCAACATGTATTTAACATGACAAATCAAACACAAAATATAATCATATCAAAGAAATCCTCTCTATTATGATAAAAACACATTGTATAGCACAATGACAAAGTGATATACATATTGTAGACTATAATATAAATCATATTATTAGTAGAAGCTATATTTTTTATAATAAATTTTTTATGTATATACTGATATTGTTTTTACAAAAATGACATCAATTTTTTTATAATGAATTAGCCTGAAGTCTAATAAGCTAGCCCGACTCAGTCTGATATGCATGAGTGTTACATGATTTTGGACTTAAAAAACCAGATTGCATTTGGCCTTGGTTTTTTGAAGCATTTCTTTAAAATTATTAAGGACTGTATAATAGACTAAATATGCATGTGCACAAACAAATAAAATGGATTTTTTTTCCATAGTCATTTTTCTCTTTCAATAAGATGTAGTCACTCAAGCATCAACATCAATATATATACGGAAATTAGTGAATTACTAACTTCAACCTGGGTTAAAGTTAAATAATGTATGACTCACATGTAATCACTTAGTGCACTTCTTATTATCTTCACGCATCCTCAACTACTCATAAGCCCCCCACATGCACCCCCTTTATAATTACACTTGGGTTATACTTGCTAACTTCGACCTACATGTCAAGTTACATAATATCACTTGTGTCAACAAAAAAAAAGTTACATGATATCACCATCACATGGTTGATGTCATGAAGATTCAATTAAAAAAAAAGAGTTGACTTATCAAACCAATTAATACATCTCTCAAAATTTCAATATTGCATAAGGACATGATTTGATGATAGTGTAGTACTATTATTAAAAAAAACTGTACACAAAGATCAAAATTGAATTCAAACTAAACTCCACTGTCTTTGAATACATGGTTGAGAATCTTGAGATTGATTCACCTTAGTGAGGGTGATAATATTCCCCACTGGTGAAAAACACTATCAGGTGTAGTTACTTCAAAAAACAAAAGAAGTAGGACAGCCAACATGGCTACTCTTCCATTCCAAGTTTCAGCACTTTTTGTCAAACCCCATTCCCACACTATCACCGGCGATGGCAACTCCCTATGTTGCGAGTCGTATGCTGCCAATAACTCTTCTACACTGCCAAGCGGAACCAAAGACTGCCAAAGAAAACATACTTTCAATTAGAACATCACAAGGTGCTAAAATGCAGTAGATACAATGTATATATGAAAGAGTCTGAAAAGGAAAATGCGACTGTGTTTTTCGATGACAGCTCAAAAGAGACACTGGATAGTTATTTCCTATGTTTCATGGATAGAAAGCCGCAAATTTTCTAGACTAAAAACGAAGAGATGTATATTATAGGGACTAAAAAGTAAATTAAACGATTATATTGGATTAAAAAGAATACCTGTCGAGCTTGGAGATTTGAAACTGCCATGGCACCGACATACGGAAGGCTTTCAATAACAGCATCTGCCAAATCAGAAATGAAGGAGGGTTCACATCCTAGAGCAGGAACACGGCCCCACTTTTCTATACCGGATTCCAGAGCCAATTCTTTGTATTCAACATCTATTTCTTCCAGTGTTTCAATATGTTCACTAACAAAGCTGCAAGTGAATAAATTCGCAAGAGTTAACGAAACAAAATACTAGTCACATACTCTTTGTAAAAGTCCGAGAAAATGAGAGAAAGACAAATAAAGAAATTGGGATAGGAGTTAAAGGTCTGGGAATATATTTACCTAATTGGAACAGCCAACAGACTTTTCACTCCCTTTTTTCCAAGTTCAACTATTGTCTCGTCTGTATATGGTTTTAACCATTCCACTGGTCCAACTCTACTCTGAAAGAAAACTTCATGGACTGTTTAGAAATTATTGTTTAAAGACGAATATCTAAGGAAAAAAAGTCAGAGAAATCAAAACAGCAACAGAATCAAAAGCCGAAAAAAGAGAAAAAGAACTTACCTGATAGGCGAGGGTGAAGGGATTTCTTATCTTTCTTGTCTCAAGTTCTTCCATGATCAAATCCACACATTCCTCCATCTCAGCCTTGTATGGATCACCAGCCTCTTCCACATAAGCAAGAGGCACCCCATGCGCACTAAAGAAAATCATGACCTGCACAAATTACTTGGACTTGATGCATACACAATGGCGATGAAACTATAACTCAATTTCAAGATTACATCTTAGCATTGCAAAAAGAAAAGATAAAGAGGAATAACCAAAATCCCTAACTGAATTGTTGACTATGAAGTTGTTGAAAGTACAAAAGAAAAAAGTACTCTACCTCCTTAGGGTGGTCGAAACTCTTCAGCTCTTTTTCAATTAAATTTGACATAGCCTTTATGTATCCTTCACGTTGATACCATGAAGGTAATACTGTGTGCTGCATGTTGACTAGATACTCATCATCTCTGAAGAATCAATTCATAATCCATATCATAACACGAAGTTAGATAGTTTATATATATTTGAAGAATAATAAATGTGGTAATGGTAATTACCGGAATATACTCTCCAGTAGACGTAAGCTCGAGCCACTGGTTGATATTGAAAATTGTGGATAAAGTGGGAGAACGACCAGCTTTGTAATTCCATCTTTTTTAATCTACACAATATGTTTCAAAAGGAAATTAAATTATGATCAGGTTTGAACAATGAGATTTAATTATTATTCTTGATTTTTATTTTATCATTTTGAAATTTTTAGCTACCTTTCTTTTAGATTACAGAGCATGCAGTGACATTTTTTACATTATGAACTAAGAACTATGAATCACTGACACAGGTACCAGACACGGACACTGGTCACGGATAAATTTTTTGAAAAAAATGATATAATTCAATGTAATTGTAAGTGTCGGTGTCGGACACGACGCGTGTCTAACGCTAGGACATGCTTAATCTGAGGAGTGTCTATGCTTCATAGACTAAAAATGAGAGCATCAAGTACCTGTTCAATAGCTTCCTCGGTGAATGGATGCCAGTAACGCATGCCAACGTACACTTCAGCGGGGACATTCTTTTCTGAAAGAGATTTCTTCAACTCTTCAGCCTGTGCAGAGATCATTAGAAGAGCAAGGATAATATTAGATAAATGAATATGTTATTTGTACCCAAAAAAAAAGGAATGAATATGTTATGACCATAGTGCTAGAAACTTTTAAAAACATCAAAAACTATTCCATAAGTCAATAGTAGAAACTGAAGGAATTAGCAAAAATTCCAAAAGTTTGATTGAAATGGCTGGAAAAAGGTTAAGGATGAGGTGGCAATATAAAAGTGTACAAGAGGGTAAAAATAAACCACCACAGAAATGTGGTTCTAATTACTATTGCTGGATGAATTAAGAACACATGATGCTACTACTCGGAAGAGTTTTGCAAAAAAATTCCATATATATCATTGTGCTACTTTCTCACATTGCAAAATCTTAAACTGACAATTGGAAAGACAAATTTCATACATTAAGTACATATAGAGACTACAAAATAACAAAGATTGGAACAACTTAAACATGATTAGTTCATTTTCTGAAGATTGAAATTTCAAGTTGCCAATAGCTATTGCACTCATTTGAGAATAAAGTATAAGTCATAATCAAAAGGGGGAAAAAAGTTAATAGGAATTGTCATGCCTGTGCATCGGTTATACGTCTAAGAGGAGAACCACCGCCAATTGAAGCATAACCTTCTCTGCTCTTTGGGGCCCTTAGAACAGATACAAATTGGGCCAATGGCTTTTGAAGAAAACTAAATATTCTTGGCAATCGAATAATATCCTGCGAGATTGTACATAAAATACAGCTAATATCAAACAGCAACAAAAGTGACAGTGTGAGGTTGATCTCAGCCTAAAAAGAAGGATAAAAATCAGTGTTGTCGACACTTTGTACTAAATCATGTATAGCGGAACAATAGCGGTTTGTTAATATTCCGATACACTATAGCACCACAATTTGACAACACTGTAAAAAAGACAGTTCAAATGTTGAGTATGTAAAAGCTAGAGTATTACCGGATCAGCAAAAAGGTTAAATAAAAAAGGTTGCACATCTTCTAGAGTCTCCGGACCTCCAAGGTTTAGCAATAACACTCCAATCTTATCATCAGCAGAAAGAGTTGTACTTGTATCAGAAACATCTTGAACTGTTGGTTTTACTAAAGCTCTCATCGAGAACGAGCGTTTGTTGAGTGATTGGTTGGAAACCAAGGATTTTCCTTCAGATCGCCGTGAAGAAAAACCGGCTGTTATGTAATTGTTCACAAGATTAGAGTTAACAGAAGTCTCCACATGCGCTCCAGAGCATAAGGACTTTTTTTGAGAGGTACAGATTGCCTGTGGTAACAGCCTGCGAATACAATCAATATCAAGATGCTTCATATGTTCATAGAAATTAAGTTTAGCAGCTATGGTATGTTTTCACCAACAGTCTAACGCGAATTAAGATGAACTCATCAGGGATGAATGTGGTGGTTGCTTGAACCGTTGAATTGGTGCTTGAAAAATTCGGAAGTCAAAATGTTATAGTGCAAAACTGTGAATTCCTATCCAATTTTGAGCTGTGCAACAGAACTATAAAGTATCATAGAATTCTAAATGTGTGAAAAGAAATTGGAAAGTGATTATTCACTCATCCTCCAAAAGCAAAAGAAGCAGATCAAAAGTATCACTATGCTAATCATTGTTGTATCCTAAACTAGCTTCTTAATCAGATTAACAAACAAAATTACATTAACCAAAAAATAACTTTATTATTGGTAGTTATTACTGGTAATGTTCATGATTGATCAAAATGGGTGGACTTGACATAGAACAAAAAGTGTACCTTGTTTCTTAGGACAGTTCATAAGGATAACTTACCATGTAAGTTGCATTGTAAAATTAAAATTATATTATAAGATCATGCTAATCACTTGTTAAGGAACCAAAACAAGAAAGGATTATGTTGAAAAATGGTTTTTTTTTTTTGAAGAAGCTAAACTAGTCCACCTAAATTGGCACTAGAGAGGATTGAACCTAAGACTTCGATGAGGAGCACACTTCCAGGTCCCAAGCCAATACGACGAAGCCAACCTAAGTGAGTTTTTTAATGAATAACTTAAACATAAGCACTTATAGTTTTTATGGAAACAATTTAACTTTATGTTATCTTTGGTTATAGAAATAACTTATATATAAGCACTTATAGTTATATGATAAGTGCTTAATTAAGCTGTTTATCCAAACAAAAAAAAAATCCTTACTTTAATAAAAGGGTCATTGAGAAACGGTAGATTATGGTATAAAAATAGAAACTTAGAAAAAATGAGATTCATTAATGGTAAATGGAAGACTTACATAGGACGGTTGAAATTAGGAGAAGCATGAGTGAGTGTATAGGAGGAAGAAGAAGTAGAAGGTGATGACGTGGCAGTAGTTGGAGTTGGAAACTTCATGTGCTTCTTTAAGGACTTGTTTGGCATAAATAAATGAGAAAGTTGAGTTGAGTACTAAAATAAGCAGTAAGCAGTACCCAGAAGTGATTATTTAGGAGAAAGATGATAGATAAGTTTGGGAAACTAGAATGCTAGCATGTGTGTGTGGTCACTGATCAGAGAGAAACCTTAGCCGTTGTTAGTTAGGTAGGTTGGTTGTGTGTGTGTCTTACTACCTTCCAAGTCATCCATTGCAAATAAAATTTTCTTAAAATAGTAGTGTTATTTTCAATTTTTAGTTGTATGATTTATCTTAAAATAGGTTGGATGTGTGTAATTTCTATTTTCTAATGAATATCATTCTCTCAAGTCAATATTTTACATATAAATTACACTCTATAATTTGTGTGCGTGAAGTTAAATTATTATTCATAATTGTTCGATATGTGATTAACATTTGAAATTTTTAACGATTGAGATTCAAAACAGTATAGAATTGTGTGTTACTTTTACAGCACACAATTCTAGTGTTAATATCTCATAGTATTTTAGGACCACACTTGGATAATTAAACAACTTATTTGTTTATAACACAAACTAATTTTAAACTAAAAAATAAAATAAAGTTAAATTATTTTTATACATTGTTATAAATTGTTTTTATAAAATAATTGTATTGTAATGATGAATATGTCAATACTTATAAAGTTAATTTGGTTAAATTGTTGATTCAAAAAAAAATTTGGTTAAATTGTTAGTATTATCCTTCTTCTTCTTCTTACTAAACTACTATCTATTTTATTAGTAAGATTTTCTTAATTTATATCGAATAATCAAATTGTCAAGCGAGACCAGAGAGGTTATCCAAAATAAAAGAAAATAAAATTATTGAAATATGATATTGCATAAGACATAAAACGGTATCAAACAGATAGATCACTATCGTACATTCTAAAAATAATGGTTCGACGTCGACACGACGGTGCTGATCAATTTTAATCAGATTCTTAATATTAATCACTTGCCACATGATGATTAATTAATGAAATCATTAACTAAAATGTATGTTGTTTAGGGAGAACTATTTAGTATGAGCGTACACATCAGTACTAATTACTACAATACATTTAATTAATTAATTAATTTAAAAATGCATTTATCTTTTCAAAAATAAAAATTGAAAATGTCAAGGCCAGCATAATTACACATATAAAAAACCAGCTAATTACAATATTAAACCCTAAACCCTTCTTTCCAAAACAAAAACAAAACCAAAACCATTACTCTTCACATTATTATTACGTACCTCTTGTTAGTACCACGTGAGAATAGTAATACCAATTACGTAGCATATATGTGCAATAAAGGATATTTGATAACCAAGAAATGCATCATCACACACTCCAATTATTTTAATTCTTTCTCGAACACCAAATTCATCACATTAATGATGAAACTAATTTCTTTTAACAAGGGTTTCTCTTCTTCCACTAATTCTTCTCAATTTTTTACACTCTTTTTCTTCATACTAGGATTAACTACACTACTTCTTGTTTCTTCTTGGCCTCATTCACCAAATTTATCACCATTTCTTGTTTCTTGGACTTGGAGAGGTGAAGAACAAAACACTAATTCATCTCATGTACGTAAGCAATGCATTTTATTATTTATGAACTTTTTTATTACTTTCTTTCGTTATTATTTTATTTTAATATAATTTAATGTTTTTTTTTTCTTTTTCTTGATGGTGGGTTTTTTTTTATTCTTTAGGATGGTGAAAAGTTTGACATAAACTTTAAGCATAAAGGTACAAATAAATACACCAAGTTGGAAAGAATTGAATCAAAATTGGTTAAAGCAAGGTATTCCATCAAAGAAGCTAGCAAAGTTCGAAATTTGACATCGACCCACCAAGACAAAGATTATATTCCTCGTGGTCCAATTTACCGAAACGCCAATGCTTTTCATAGGTACGTTTTTTATGTCACGGTCAATCAATTATAATTGTTTGATTATTGGAGAAAAAAAATGACTTTAATGTTTAATTGTACCATATATACGTTAAAAGTCGCGTAAATGATGGTTTATAATCGGTTGAAAGCGTAATTTTTGTTTATAGGAGTTACCTAGAGATGGAAAAGATGTTCAAGATTTTTGTGTATAAGGAAGGAGAGCCACCAATGTTTCATAATGGTCCAAGCAAAGATATATACTCAACAGAAGGATTATTCATACATGAAATGGAAATGGGAAGGAATTATTATACTAATGATCCAAATGAAGCTTTTGTGTATTTTCTACCTTTCAGTGTGGCCATGATGGTTCAATATATCTATGTGCCAGGCACCTATGACAGAACTTCTATTGGTCTTTCTATAAATGATTATATACAGACTATATCTCATAAATATCCCTTCTGGAATCAATCCTTAGGCCATGATCATTTTATGGTCTCTTGTCATGATTGGGTAAGTAACTCTCTCATTTCACATTCTGATTTTGATTTGTATACAGAATATTCTGAGTCCAGTGTCGATCATTTAACTAGACAGAGGGTTTTAAGTAATATTTTAAAAACCGAGCTGGACATCGAACTAGAGAGACCACTAGGTTATATAGTTCAATCACTAAAAATCGCTCGAATCAGGACAAAACTGTCGGTGAACTGTCTAAGTAACCGAATTGTAAACATTGTCGACTCACTTCTCAAAACTTAGATGCATTATAAGCACTGTTTTAAAACCGGACAGTTCAATAGGTTGAACCTTGAACTGGCTTGTATTACACTTTTGGTTATTTTGGTGATTTGAGTGTGGTTTCATCCTGGTTCGATCAGTTTAACGTGGTTGAATCATGACTCAGAGGTCTAGTTAAATTGGGTTGGACATCGAACTAGAGAGACCTCTAAGTTATGGTTCAACTGTTTTAAATAGGTGGAATTAGAGCAAAACTGCAGCTGAAACGCCCTAATAACCGAATTTGCAACTACTTGATTGACTTTTTGAAAATGCATTGTATGCAGTGTTTATAACCAGTCAGTTGAATCGGTTGTACCTTTAACTGTCTTGTACTACACTTTTGGTTATTTTGGTGAATTGAGTGTGGTTTCCTGGTTCGAACAGTTTAACGCGGTTGAATCATGACTTAGAAGTCTCATCAGTTCGATGACTAGTTTGATTTTCAAAATTTTGGCTATACACGTAATTGTAACAATCAATGATTCAAGTATGTGACACAAATTTTTCTCTTAAACTAATACAATAGTATTATTTGGCCATTTTTAGGGTCCACTTGCATCTGCATATGTGGACAACTTGTTCAACAACTCAATAAGAGTACTTTGCAATGCAAATGCATCAGAAGGATTCAATCCATCAAAAGATGTATCATACCCTGAAGTGTTTCTGAAGACAGGAGAACTCACAGATCTACTAGGAGGGTACCGTCCATCTCGAAGGACAATCCTTGCTTTCTTTGCAGGTCACTTGCATGGTCACATAAGATACTTACTCCTCAAAGAATGGAAAAACAAAGACCAAGATGTGCAAGTTTATGATGAAATCCCTGCTGATTTTTCTTACCACACAAAGATTAAAAGCAGCAAGTTTTGTTTGTGTCCAAGTGGATATGAAGTAGCAAGTCATAGAATAACAGAAGCTATATTTGCAGAATGTGTACCTGTTTTGATTTCTGATAACTATGTTCCACCTTTTAGTGATGTTTTGAATTGGAAAGCATTTTCAGTTCAAATTGATGTGAAGGATATTCCTAATATTAAGAAGATACTTATGGGAATTTCACAAAGACAGTACTTGAAGATGCTGAGGAGAGTGCAACTAGTGCAAAGACATTTTGTTCCTAATGATCCACCTAAGAGGTTTGATGTTTTTCATATGACTATCCATTCCATTTGGCTCAGAAGGTTGAACATCCATATTCATGATGATAATGATGATCAGTGATGTTAAATCCTCATGATGGCCATGAGAAATGACAGTTAACAGATTGATTTTGTAGGTATAGGAAAATGTTTCTGTCTTATACATTTGTTAAAACCTCAGGAAATTAGAGATTTACCTAGTCTTATTGTATATAAAAGATTCATCGTCAATATGTGATTAATTACTTGCTGTTATTGTACTTTGTAAGTAATTTTCTCATTGTGATTCTAGTAAAGAGTTTCCATGCTTCTTCTTTCTTCAAATATATATATATTCGCATAGTAATAACTTCGGTAGTAACTCCGAAGAACAGAAAAAGGCAAAATTGCATTTGCGGTCGTTTAAGTTATGTGTTTGTACCAAATGTACATTATTTCAGTTTGTTTTTTTGAGTTTCACGCATAGATCCCCTATAAGTCCGCACATGGAGTTATCTATTTTTAGAATTTCTGTTGCAAAAATAGTGTGTGGCTGTTACGTTTATGGGTTTGATGTGAATTAAACAACGCTAACATGACTTGTTAATATGCTTAGTAGCCGTCGAATTTTGTTTTAACTTAAGAGAATAATCACAGACAGGGTTTCGGGAAGAGAATTGTAAGAGAAATTATAAACAATGTTGTTGGTGCTGCCAATTACAAAACAAGTTTTTAGGAATAAGGTGAGAATGTACAAACTTTTGAATGAAGTTTCAAGTTAAAATAAAAAGGAATAAAAAGTTTTTGATTCAAAAGGAAATAGTTTTCTGTGTTGATGATGATACATGTCAACAACTCCCATGTACCACACAAGTGTTTTTTAACAAAATCTCAAAAAGGTATACAATGCAACGTTTTAAAACTTAAAAGACCTATGTGAGGCAAATAAAAAATATTGAAGGACTTATCTAATAGACTAAGTCATGTTTGGTATCACAGTTGGTATGCCAGAATCATGGTGATTCTGACATACTCGATTCTAACATACTCACCGTAATACCAAACATAGGCTAATACAAACACATAAATTACTGCAGATGCAATTTTGTCATAGAAAAAGTAATGTAAAACATGTAACCAGGTAATTACTGTTCTCAAACATGGCAATTTAGAAAGTTATGAGACTAACATTGTTCTCATAGTTGGCGTCCATTGTGATGCACATACAAAATTACTAGAGTCATAAGTCATAACAATAATTTACATGAATAGGTGACTTCTAGTTTACACAGCAGATAAAATAAAGATGTCTTCTAAAAAATTATTGTAGCAAGTAGGCAAGGATTTGACTGCTTAACTAATATGGAATTCTCCACTTGCATGAACCTCTTTGACTCTCTTATCATACTCATCTTCTTCTTCATCTTCTTCCTCCAGTTCTGCTTCCAACTCTTCTGCCGCTTCATCTTCTTCCCCGTCCCAGCCAAAACCTTTGACGGGCCTAGATACTGGAGGTGGGTTTCTTGCCTCTCCCACGATTTTCATTACATCGTCGACACTTTGTAGATGAAAGCTTGGATTTTCTCTCTGGTAATACATGGCTTGAGCTGATTCTGTAAGCTCTCTTGGGAGATTCTTTAAAAACCATGGGTGGCTCTTGATATCCTTAATAGAGATTCTCTGGAAATAATAAAGAATATGGTCTAGTAGTTAGCTCGCCATAAACAAGTCCGAAAGCGCAAAATGTCTTCAAGAGCTTGTGTCGACAAAATTATAAGGACTTTGATTAATAAAATTAGAATGGAATAATAGTAAAACAACTATAATTCCAGGGAATGTTCAAATATACAACCAGTAACCAAGCACAATTAGATGTATTCTGTAATGGCACCTCAAATTTCAGAAAACAGCTACCATAAGTGTACCAATTGTCAAACATGTTCATAAAAAATAGAGTAGAATCACTGGATTTTGTAAAAGATTTCATGGAATTTGTATATTTTCTTCTGATGTATATGCCTATAATTTGATAAAAAAAATTATTCATTGTATGTCTCAATTTGATAATGTCCTGACATTTACTAATGTTCAGCAAGTTAATATGGAAAGAAGGAACAGAAAATAAGACCAAATTCATGTTCTCATAGACACAGGATACATAGAAAAGTCGACAAATTGTAGATATGAAAACACTCCAATCTTATCTATCCACTAAACAGGAACTGACCAAATGGTTTGCAACTTCATGTTTGCGAATGCATACAACTATAACATGGAAGAATCATGTCATTCATGATAGTCTAATGATATTGCATATAATAGCTAAAAAGTCGAGATGATTAAGTATTATCACATACCCTCAATGGATTTGCAACAAATATACGAGAGATAAGATGTCTACAATCTTGAGATATGTGAACATAATCAGGAATTTTGTATTGAATGGCCATGATACGCTGTAGAATAGGATAGGAAACAGGGATAAGAATGATAAGAAACTAACCATATGAAACATTATGAAAATCAGTAAGTATTTAAAGGGAGGAAAAGCACCTGGATTGTTTTCCTAAAATTTTTAGGGTCATCCTGATCCTCAAAGGGATATGCTCCGACCAGCATGACATAAAGAGTCACCCCACATGACCAAACATCGGCCATCTAAAACAATGTTTAGAACACAAAAACAACATAGCAATATCAATACAGCAGTCCCAAAGTGAATACAATTCTCTACATACATATTGAATACAATTAAAATACTCAATCTACTTCGATCCTGCTTAAGCATAATCGGAAGCACAAAGCAACAAAACATGAGACAAACATATGTCAAGTTATAAGAAAAAAATTGACAAAACACATGTACTCATTCCACACACACACAAAAGACATAATCTAATGACACACAGCAGGTTAGAAAGGTGAAGTTAAAACCCAACATATAAATAAATTAGATGCAAGAAACTCTAAAGAGTCGATCCAATGTGTGAGGCGAATATATTACCTTTCCATCATACTCCCGCCTAGAAAGAACCTCTGGTGCTATATACGCCGGTGTTCCAACAGTTGATTTGGGCCGTGAATGGAGCAAAGATGACTGCATCGCAAATAAGAAACGCTCTAATAACTATAACAGTAACACAAATACTATATGGAACTTCTTTTAAGGTTGATGATCCTAATTCCAATACCTTGGAATAACCGAAGTCACAAATTTTTAAGCGGGGTGCAGGGCTTCCATCTAAAAGGGTATTTTCTAGCTTCAGATCTCTGTGGCATATTTGCTGTAAAAGAAGGTTAAACGCATAAGTTCATGCTATGAGTATCTAAAAGTTAAATAATTTACCGCGAACTTGAACACGAATCTACCATGGTATGACAGAAATGGACACCTGAGATCAGCTGCTGAAAGAAGTACCGGGCCTGGACAATCAAAGGGTAACAAAGTAAGACATGACATCGAAAAACAAAAGCAATGGATTTAAAAAACGGAGAAAATTCTCAAACGAAACATGTGAAGCAATTAACCTCATCTTCACTGAACCTGCCAGCATTGCATATCCTCTCAAAAAGCTCTCCTCCAGCTGCATACTCCATCACTATAGCTAAATGTGTTGGAGTCAAAATCACCTGCAAAATAAATATCCAATTAAAACATGATCTCATAATTCACCATGTGTAATGAATGCTCAACCAACACATATAAAATAAGCAAATCCTACCTCCTTAAACCGAATTATATTCGGATGCCGAAGCGACCTATGATTCATGATCTCCCTTGCAACGTTCTCATCAATCTGAAATTCCAATCCATATAAAAATCTTAAAATTACATAACAAAGGTTAAAAAAATTCAAAACCTTTCATTTATTTATCAAAAACAAAACAATAAGCAACAAATAGAATCATTTGATCAATTATGCTCCATAAGCTAAATTATGAGCTCAAAACTAAAATCACTAAATCATTACATCTACAAAACTACTTAATAATAATAATAATCAAACATTTAAAGGGGTTGTGATAAATCAAATCATCATAATAATTTCATAAATTAAAAATTATGAAACTAAAAAATAAAAAAGACATGAACCTTGTGACCACGTTCGATGTATTTCATGGCAACAAGTTCCTTTGTAACTTTGTTTCTCATAAGCCTAGCAACACCAAAATTGCCAGAACCCAAATCCTTAACAGCCTCGTACTTATCCATAATGATAATAATAATTCCCAAAAACAGAGAAGAAACTAAGAAAAATGAAAAGAATGGAATCGAAAAGAATCAGAAAACCATTGTATTGAAATATGAAATTGGATCAAAAGGGTATCCAAAAAAGGTTGCTTTAACGGAAACAGATGGATGGATTGTTTGGTAATTTGAGAAACGTAGAAAGAAAGAAGTTTAGAGATTGTTGTTGTTTGGATCGGAAGAAAAGAAATGGAGAGAAAAAAAAGAGAGTATGTTAGAAGGAAATCATGATTGATGGGAAATTGAGAATGAATGAATGAGGTGAGGTTGATGAATAGAATAGAATAGAATGGAATATAAGATGGTTATATTTGTCGGCTAGTTAGTTACGTGTGTTTTTTCTTTTTATCGTTCAGAGCTTTTTTCAATTTCAACACTGTGGACTGTGGATTATCGAAGTGGTAGTGTTCATTGCTATTGGATCTTTCACTATTTTATTTACTATTTTATGGAATATAGGATGGTATTTTTTTGATGAGAATGATTCATTTATTTACGAGTTTATTAGATCGATAATTTTTGTTTTTTAATAAAGATTTAGGATACGTTAATAGGAAAAAATGTACTATATTTGTCTCAAAATATAAGAGAAAAAATGTATTTTTTTGTCCCGAATTATAAGGGAAAAATAATTTTTATGAATGTGTTTTTTTCTTATTCTCATACAATTAAAATGTAAATTACATTTGTACCAAAAAAAAATGTAAACTACATTTAATTTTTCATCTCTCTTCTTTTCTCAATAAACAATCAATATAAAATGATTTTATATTTTTCTATGCAACTTATTTCATGAAAATCTCACAAAATCATACTACAAATTCTTATGTTTGTACTTTCTTAATAAATATAAAGCTTTTTTTTTTACGCAAATAAATGTAAATCTAAGCAAATAGTTTTTGTGGTATTTGACAAAAAAAATAAAATAAACAAAGATTCATCTATGCCTCACATTTTTTTTACAATTCAATTTAATAATTCTACCAACAATGAGTTTATTAAAGTGATAAAAGATTTTTGAACTTCATAAACAGATGATGAAGAGTTCCATTTTTTGGCTAGAAAACATTTAGTTGAAAGAAATTTTTATTTTGTGCGTTTAGTAAATTCTTTAACAAAAATTAATCATTATCAATGACAGTAAAAATTTCATATCTATATCATTGTAAAAAAATTAGTTCCTTTTAAAAGTTGACTGATATATGTGGAGTTAAAAAGAATTATTTACCGTCAAAATTGATGCATCATCGATATCTAAGTTAACAATTGTGACAGACACACTTTAGTATGATATATCACCAATCAACTAGTCGATGAAAAATTGTAAAATGGCAAAATAATTTTTTAAATCTTTATTTTATTATGACGTCAGATCTTTGACAATTACAGGAAAAATACAATCTCGTACCAAAAATAGAATCGCACTAGAAAATAACTTTTCACATTTGAAATATTTGAAAGGTCCTTTGTGAGTTTTGTGAGTGCCAATTTCAATGTGTTAACATCGAAACCAAACTATGCATTTAATTAAGTTCCAAACATGATGAGCATGTGTTTGTCGAACCGGTTTGACCGGTGAACCGTAGATTAACTGGTCTATTTGGTTATTGGATCAGATACGCAAAAGTGGTCAAAATCGGAACAAATCTACAAACCAACGATTTTTCAAACCGGACTAGTTTAAATTTTGGTTGCCGTTGAGAATTGAACAACCGTCTTGTTGGGGGATAAACCTAACACGTCTAACATGTACATGAAAGTTGAAACTATGAATTCTTGTTGGAACTAATTTCCTTTCCAAATAATTAATTTTCTATGTATGCCGTAAATACAAATCTTTTTTTATCTCACCTTTTATTATTTATATATAAAATAAAATTTCAACCTTTTTTTTGTTACATAATATCAACTCCTTTTCATCTTACGTTTTATTCTTTTTATATAAAATTTCAACAACATTTTTAAAAAAAAAGTTATTTATCTAATAAAAAACAGAAAAATTATACATTTTTTTTAAAATTCTTTTTCTTTTATTTGATTTGATTAATAATTGATAAAAGATAATTTAAAATATGCAAAATCTTTTTTAGTACTACCTCCGTCCCTAATTATAAGACTCATTTTGACCACTGCACGTATGCCAATGTACAATTTTGACCACTAATATCTTTAATTGTCTAATAGTAAAATTATAAAAATTTGATATTTTGAAAGTACTCATCAAAACAAATCAAACAAGATCTTATATGCTAATATTTACATTTATGTATTACTAAAAAAATACGGTCAAAACAAGATAAATAAATAGTGCAATTTTGTCAAAAAGAGTCTTATAAAAAGAGAAGGAAGAAGCTATTTTGTTGTGTGTGATGACAATACTTAAAATTTAAATTTAAAAAATGAATATGTGAAAGTATGATATATTGAAATTTTCACATTTTTACAGTGTCATGGTGTCATGATCTTTTATAGACATAGTCATCTAGTTGGACCTGGTTTCATAGTTACATAGTTTTGTTATAAAAATCGGTTAATTTAATTGAGTTAATCAGTTTTATTCAGTTTAGTCATTTGGTTCGATCAGTAATCCAATAGTTCGGCTAATGAACCAGTGAGCCAATACCTTTACCAGTTTAATGTTCGGTCTGTTTTTTTAAAACATTTTGTTTAGCAAGTTGAAATTCTTAGACACTAACGGAACTAGATTAAAATATTTGAGTGGACTGAATTTTTTTTTTTATAATTACATATGCTTGATTAAAAAACAATTAAACTACGTAACAAAAAATATGGTTTTTCATACATAAAATTGCATATTTTTTAAATATTTGGGTTGTTATAAACAGATACTTGACTAAAAAGAATTAAGTTACATAACTTAAAATAATATAGTATACATTGAGTTCAATTTGAAAATATTTTATATATATCGTATATTTAATTTATAAATTAGAATTTTTTAAAAATATACAATAAAATATCAGTGAAACAACGTTAATTTAAAAGAAAGAGGAAGAAGAAAGTGAGACGATACAAAAAAGAACAAACAAAAAATGAAGTGAGACAACATATAAAAACAATATGACAACATAATAGAGAGAATAGTAGACTTACATACACAAATAGGAAAACAAATTAAAGTAACAATCAAATAGATATAAATTATATATACTCTTTTTTCTTTTACCTTTTGACAGTATAAATTACATATACTCTTAATTAAAAGAGCATAGTGAGTGAAATGTTTGATTAAGTTTTAAATCCAATACGTTTTATCATAAAAAAGAGAAAAAACATATGTGTATTTCTTTACCTACTTTTCTTATGTTTCTTAACGTAACAAATTATAATTTTCTCAAATTTATGAATTTTTTCCAAGTTTGTTAAACCCACCAAAATTGCTGCAAGTGGTGACTTTTGTGAAAAAAATATATTTGATAGATGTTAGTTTGACATTTATTTTGCATTGACTATGAATTGAAGGATGCTATATATATAATGTAGAAAGCTGAAAAAAAATATTTAAAGACTCAATTTATTTGTAATATTTTAAAGAGACAATGTCGAAAAAAATTGAAATATCTAATATTTTATTAATTGAGTCAGACTCACGGTAACTTAAAATTATTTTTCTACTTTTTTTTATAACACAATTTATTTGTGCCAGCCACAATGGACTGTATAATCACCGAATAAACCAGATGAGACTCACCAGTCACCGCTGGAAAGTTCTCATTTTCGTTGGAAATCAAAGTGACTTTGTTACCTGCTTTCTTCTTGCTCTACTCCAACTCTCATCAAACAAAACAAAGGAATAATGCATATTGTACAAATAAAATAATATGGAATGCATGAACTTGACCTCCAAATCCTTTAGACATAACCATGTGGCATGCTAGCTATCCGAGAGAATGGCCCCTTCTTTTCATTTTTTGGTATATAATAAGAGGCATGGCCACTCTCACCATAATATTGGGATGTATAACTTTTTTTTCAAGTAGTGTAATGATTAAATTTTTTGAAAATGAAAAATGTTTGAAATTCCTACTATACAAGTTAAATTAATATATAAGACGGAGCATATCATTTTATCATCTAGTATTTCTAAGTAAAATTTTGATGTGTGTCATATTCATAAATACTTAAATAGTTTTTTGTAGATCAATATTTAAAATTTTAAAGAGGATATTCATTGTTATTTGAAATTTGAAAGTATTAAGATTGAGACAATGACTTAGTTTTTTTTTTTTTGACAAAAGACAATGACTTAGTTGACACTGTTTTGTTGATTAAAACAATAAAAGAATAAAGATTTAATTCGTGTTGAAGTAACATATATTCATCATTATCAGTCTTTTAGCCGTAGCAATGACAAGATTCGTGAACTTTTATTTCTAAAAATATTATCGGTCATCATTGAAATTGTTAATGCTGCATATTATCTATTCAAATCAATGGGAAGAAGAGGTTGTGTGAGGACAAAAAGAAATAACAAGAAAAGATGGAGAGTAAGTTTTTGAAAGGAATCTGCTTGAATAATTTTTATTGTTTCATAGGTTCCTTTATCTAACATGATTTCATTGAGACTCTAAAATATGAATACCTTTATCAAATAAGATTAAAATTTTGACTTATCACATTGTAAGAGTCTCGCCATTTTTATTAGACCCAACCATGTTGTTTTTTTAACAATAAAACAAACTTTATTCATATATATTTTTTAATAGGAAATATAAAACAAATTATATGACGTAGATAAGTGAAACACCAATCGTAATGAAATGATTTAATGTCTTAATGTATTCACTAGTTACATCTCTTTATATGGGAGTGATTACAAGACTAAGTGATTTGGGCCTTACAACACATGACCCAATCACTTTAATATCCAACAATGAATATAGTTAGATACTAACGAGAAATACATTAAAACTTTCGGTCGATAATATAGCGTTAACAAACTAAAATCTAACTCTTAAAAATCTTAAACAAATTCTTCCACATATGACTAAAGATCAATAATAATTCATGATCCACAATTTTTTATATCATCTAACTCTGAAAAAAAGATATTTACATGTGCTCGTACAAAAAATGACTATATGTAGTCTCTAAGACGGCTGATTGTGCTTTATTTTTACTAATGTTGCAATTAAACAACTTAAAACGTTTGCATTTTGTCTAAAATATAATATAATGTATGTAGGGTTGATAATAAAAAACTATTTCATTTCACACTTGAGATTTGCTTGACAAGCTTAAAAAGGATTTATTTTTTCTTGAGATTTGCTTGACAGGCTTAAAAAGGATAATAATAAATTATACATTAAAAGATACGAAGTAAATGAAAATTAGATTTCACCAAAAAGATAAAGTGAAATATTTCCACCGATATTATTTATAAAAAAAAAACTACTTTCTTAAATACATTAGTATTTATCTTGACCAAAAATACATTAGTTATTTAATTTAATATTATGATAAAAAGTAGAACTTGTTTATATAAAAGTCGAAAGAATTATGATACTACCCCCTATTTAAAGAAAACAATCACTATAACTTCATTGTGTTGAAATCAGTTGCAATTTACAAACTCGTGCTCCCTCTAACTCTGAGCAGTGAGCAGTTTTTGCAGATAACTGACCTTGGACTTTAGCTGTGCGGGCCTTGTATCTATACGGAAGGTGTATTCATTGCAATAATTAGGCTTTCACCCTTTCTTCAAAAAACAAATTGTTGTTTAGGCCCCTCGTATTTTCATAGACCCCCTGATATAAAGGGTAATTTTGAAAAGTATGTTGGATAGTAAGAAAATCCAAACTCGTGGGTCACACCCAAATCCAATCTCAAATCCGAATCAATGAATAAAAATTTGAGTTGATTGGATTTGAGTGACATCCGATATTTCATATTTGAGTAGCGTCAAACCTACATTCGAAACTTAAAACCACACTCATTATATATTAAATTATATAATTATCCTTCTTACATTAGTATGTTGTAGACTTTTTTCATCTCTATTTTAATGTCGAAGACAATGTTAACATGTTGTAGATCGTAATTTCGTTGAACTTACTGTATTTTTTTACTTTTGTTAATGTGAGTTCAGGTTCAAGTTCGAGTGATATTTTGATATTCAAATATCATTTGGCTTCAGATTTAAATGATCATTTTAGTTTCAGATTTAGGTAGTATCAAACTCTCATCCGACTCTACCACTTATCATCCCTAGAGCATATAAAGGGGCATAGAGAACATATTTTGAAAAAGAAAAAAATATTGCATGCACCAACCTACCACTACGGTTCATGGAACAAGTTTTATGATTGTTCCACAACATTAATAATTGTTTAATGAGATTATATTTTTTTTTTTGGTACAAATGAGATTATATTTTAATCTGTAAGAAATGGATTCTGAGTTAACGAGAAAAGATTATATTTGACAACATAGTTTTAAAGAGGAGTATTAATCATCATAATCCACATGAGCCTGTAACTTAAAAACAGTACAACGGTTTGGTTAGTAGAGTGGCTACAGATGAAAGCAAGTGAAGTTACAGCTAGACAATCACACAAACAAAACAAGCTGACAAAAGAGAAAACATTGAGAAAATTAAACCTTCCACTCCTACACTTAATCCTTCACCCCTATAAATTACTTGAAAATCTTATTTTGCCCTTTTTATTATTAAATTTTTTATAATATTATATTTTATCATTTGTTTCATTTCATCCCTACAATATATAGTTCCGGTAATTTTAATTTTTTTTTCGGTTTGATGTGCTTACCGGAATGATTTTTCAATATGTTCCGGTGTAATAATTTTATCAATTTTTTCAAGCGTTTATACCGGAACACTTTAAAATTTCATTCCGGTTTGTTAAAATTTGTGCTGGAAGCCTTGAATATTTATACCGGAAAATTTTTACAATTGTTAAAATATACGGATCGTCCGAATATATACCAAAACATTATTCTAAATTCTGCCAGTTTATCATTTTGTAAAAATATTCTTCCCGGAACACATTACCGGAACACAAATATGTTGGGGTGAAGGGGTGACAATTGTTCCGGTAAAAGTTTAGCTGGGTTTTTTTCTCTTGTTTGTTCCGGTATAAATATCTCTAGTTTGTTTAGCTGGGTTTTTTGCTCACTATCGACACTCTTGTGTGCTGTACAATATTGGAACATAAAAGTTGCCTTGCTGACTTGCCGTGCCATTATTAACTTGTTCTTCCCTCCTAATTATTTCATCGTTCTTGTTTTTTATTGCACAAAGCATAATTGTTATCAATATATTGTCTGAATTCACCAATGGTATAAATATGAAATAATACCAAAACAATTGTAAAAGTTTTTCAGTATAAATATTCAAGGGTTCCAGCATAAATTTTAACAAACCGGAATGAAATTTTAAAGTGTTCTGGTATAAACGCTTGAAAAAATTGATAAAATTATCACACCGGAACACATTGAAAAATCATTCCGATAAGCACATCAAACCGGAAAAAAATTAAAATTATCGGAACAATATATTGTAGGAATGAAACAAATGATAAAATATAATATTATAAAAAATTTAATAATAAAAAGGACAAAATAGAATTTTCAAGTAATTTGTAGGGGTGAAAGGTTAAGTGTAGGAGTGGAAGGTTTAATTTTCAAACATTGAACGCATCCAAGGTAGTATCACAAACCAACCACATCAAGTATCAATTAATGGATCCAAAACCTCTTTTTCCCTTTTCCTTTTCTCTTTCACCTCCCTTAATCCCACATCCTCATCACTTTAATTAATGAAATCAGCATAACAACACACTTTAATTAATTCTTGTTTAATTAAAATTAAAGTAAGATGTTAATGCTCGTTGTCTTCGAATTCTAACAGGCTGGGCTGAAAACTGGCATGTAGGCCCACCATGTTTGGTAGAGAGTCCCGTTATTTCCGGGCCACGGGCCCACTCATTGCATGTTGAGAGCCCAGATTCCAATCTGGCACAGTCTGGTAACTTCTCTTTATAACCGCTTCCCCACGAAACATCCCCTCTATCTCCATCACACACACTCTCTCTCTCTCTCTCTCTCTCTCAAATCTCTCTCTTCATTTTCAAATTTTAGTACTATCAAAATCAACTATGGCTGATGAAGCTCCAAAAACAGCAACAACTCAAGAGACAGTGGCTCCTGAAGATAAAACAGAATCAGCTATTCATGAGCCCAAGCCCGAGCCCGAGGAAAAGCCCACTGGAAACAATACTTTAGAGACTGTGACTGAGACAGATGTATCAAAGCCCGATGGAGATGAAAAAATTCCTGAATCAGGTTCGTTTAAGGAAGAGAGTACCATCGTTGGTGAGTTACCTGAAGCTGAGAAAAAAGCACTTCTAGAGCTTAAACAGCTTATTCAAGAAGCACTTAACAAACATGAATTCTCTCAAGTTGTTTCATCTCCCAAAGAACCAAAGCCCGAGCCCGCACCAGAAGCAGAATCACAACCACCTGAAGATAACAACAACGAGAAGAAGAAAGAGGAGCAGAACAATGAACAAGTTTCTGAATCAGAATCAGAATCTGTTGTTGCTGCTGACGTGGCACCACCACCACCACCACCACCACCACCACCGGTAACTGAACCTGAGCAGCACAAAGGAGAGGAAGAGAAGAAAGAAACAGAAGTGGCTGCTTCTTCTTTAGATGAAGACGGAGCAAAAACGGTTGAAGCAATTGAAGAAACCGTTGTAGCTGTATCTTCAACAACTCCAGAAGAACCAAAGGTGGTGGAAGCTTCTTCACCGGAAAAACAACCGGAAGAGGTTTCAATATGGGGAATACCACTACTTGCAGATGACAGAAGCGATGTGATTCTGTTGAAGTTTCTCCGAGCAAGAGACTTCAAAGTGAAAGAAGCATTCACAATGATTAAGAACACAATTCGTTGGAGAAAAGAGTTCAAAATCGACGAATTATTATTCGACGAAAATTTAAGCGATGAATATTTAGAGAAAACGGTTTACATGCATGGATATGATAAAGAAGGACATCCTGTTTGTTATAACATTTATGGAGAGTTTGATAATAAAGAGTTTTATAAGAAAACATTTTCTGATGAAGAGAAAAGAGAAAAGTTTTTGAGATGGAGAATTCAGTTCTTGGAGAAGAGTATTAGGAAATTGGATTTTAGCCCCGGTGGTATAAGTACTATTGTTCAAGTTAATGATCTTAAGAATTCTCCTGGACCTACCAAATGGGAGCTTAGACAAGCTACTAAACAAGCTCTTCAATTGCTTCAAGATAATTATCCTGAATTTGTAGCCAAACAGGTACTAATGTTTTTCATAGTTCAAAATTGTGTTTGCATCTATATATCGTAAATAGTAATGCATGTTTGATATCATGATGAATTCCACCTATAAGTTCAATAAATATATATCTGTAATGTTGGGTGTTTGGAGTTCGAACTTTGGTTCATGCATAAATATATAATGCGATGTTCCTGCCAATTGAGGTTATGTTTGGTATCACGGTAAGTGTGTTAGAATCACGATGATCCACCGTGACTTTTCAAAAGTTACAACTTGTAGCTTCTACAAAATCACTGTGGATCCCCTTGACCGACTGTGATACCAAACATGCTGCACTGAGTTAACCTAACGGAACTCCAGATTGCTAATACTAATATTAACTATTTGATTATCAAGTGCAGATCAAGTTGTTTAGTATCTTAATCTTGTGTAAATTATTTATGTGTTATAGGTTTTTATCAATGTGCCATGGTGGTACTTAGCAGTGAACAGAATGATAAGTCCATTTCTTACACAAAGAACAAAAAGCAAGTTTGTATTTGCTGGACCATCCAAATCAGCTGAAACTCTTCTAAGGTAAATAAAGAGAACAAAGCATAGCAAAATAAGACTAAACAAATTTGTTGTTCTTGTTTTAATTTGTGTCTTATGCATTTTTCAGATACATAGCTCCGGAGCAACTTCCTGTAAAATATGGTGGACTAAGCAAAGATGGTGAATTTGGAATTACTGATGCTGTTACAGAAATTACAGTGAGGCCTGCGGCAAAACACACTGTGGAATTTCCTGTTACTGAGGTGAGTTTGGTTGCATTTTTTGCATGTCAGTTTTGTGGGGATTGATTGGTTTTTTTGATTTAGAATCCAAGGAACGTTGCATTGGTATGTGTATTTTTTTCCTAGGATTCCTCTTTTTTTTCATATTTTTAGTTGTCTTTTTCCACTTTTGTTTTTTTCTTCTTTTTTATGCAGCAAGTTGTGCTTATCTATGCACTGACTTTAGATAGATGCTTGAACTAGCAATAAAAAAATAAGGCAAATATGGAAACAAACATACTTCAATTTGAATAAGATAGTTTCATTTTAGTTCAAAATTTCAAATTTAAGCTATTGTCAAAATTATCATGCCCACTCTGATTCTGCTAAGTGTGGTAAATCAATATATCTCTCCCCAACTGCATATACTAATGAGTTGAGTTTGTGTGGTAAATATATTTTTTCATATGTATCGATCAGAGGTCGAATTTTAAACCAAATAGTTACGAGATTCAAGTATCTACTACTTATGTCGCTCATCATTGGTATAACAATTTTGTTGAAGCCGTAGTTTTTGTCAAAATTGCGGTGGCTCACCACTGTGAATCCAAATATACACTTATTGTGTTTGGCATGATATTATCGGCTATCGAATATATTTTATTTTATAATGAATTGAAATATGTTCTTGGGAACTTGCAGAACTGTCTACTATCTTGGGAGCTAAGAGTAATTGGCTGGGAAGTAAACTATGGAGCAGAGTTTGTGCCAAGTTCAGAAGGAAGCTATACTGTGATCATTCAAAAGACTAGAAAAGTTGCTTCATCAGAAGAACCAGTGCTTTGCAACAACTACAAAATTGGTGAACCTGGGAAAGTTGTTCTCACCATTGACAATGCAAGCTCTAAGAAGAAGAAGCTCTTGTATCGCTTGAAGACCAAGCCTTCAACTTCTGATTAGGAAAGTTTCAATGTTAATCATTATCATGTGTTGGAGCATATATATATTCTTTTTGTGTTTTTAATTTATTATTGTTGTTATTTTATTGATCAGAGGATGTTTTGTTTTTTGAATTCTTATATTGATATATATGAAGAGAAACTATTATTGGTCTATTTTATTTTATAATTTTTCTTTAAATTTTGGTGGGGTCTAATTTGATCTAAATATTTTTTGTTTTGTCTATATTCATGCTTGATCACCTTTGTTATTTGCCATCTTGATTTGGCCGGCAATTTATTTTGTACTTTTTCATTAATCATTGGATTTTAATTTGGTACCAACTTGTGTACCCCGCAAAATTTGGGAGTATTTACCCCCAATTAGTGCAAAAAAATTTGAGCGATACAATTTTTTATAAAATATACCGTTGGATTGAAAGTTTATATCATATAGATCATTTATGTAAAATTTCAAATAAATCTAAAATCATTTGATATGTTATTGAGACACGTAAAGATTAACGGTGTTTAAGAAATCACAAAAATTATTGATTTTGATGCATCTAAATAACATATCAAATGATTTTATATTTGTCTGAAATTTTACACAAATAATTTATATGATAAACTTTTAATCCAACGATGTATTTTACAAAAATTTATATCAGTTAAAAAAAAATTAAGTCATTGGGGGTAAATACCTCCAAATCTTGTGGAGGTACACAAGAAAAAACCTTTTTTTTTTAAATTTTAATTTCATTTAGAACCTTAAACAAGACAACTTGTGTATGTGTATGACAACTTGTATATGTGTATGTATGTGTTTGGCATTTTGGAGTAGTATACTATAAACTATGTGCTCAATGACTCCAGCATACAATTATGGAATCAAACAAATACAACTTTGGAGAAATGGGGTCCCTTAAGATGAACAACATTTGCATTAAATTATTGATTGATATCTCACTTTTGAAGCTGTGCAATTGTGAATTGTGAATATTACAACAAAAGTCATATAACTTGTGTGTTTGCATTAATTTAAATATCAATTTTTCTTTAAAAGTTCTTATAGACTTTGTCCCATTTTTTTCTTCTTCCCTGGACAAAATGACAAATATCACTTAAAATTCACGCACACAACATCGACATTTGGAATTTGCGAGTTAACTTGTGTTTCTGTAACACAGCCCATGTTTGAATGCAAATGTTTGTCTGCCAAGACATTAAGGGCCCATTAAATATTCAATGAGTAATAGTACCAAGCCCACTTTAACTTTATGGCACCAAATTTTCATCATAAAACCCAATCATTCATCCGTATCATCTACTATTATTGATCAATATCCCTTTTGATTTTCAACTTGCTTTTTCATAACTGTTTGCCTTCTTTTTTCGATTACCCTTTTTGCGTCTTTTAAGGCATGAAGAATTTCTTTGTTAAAAAGAAAGGCATGAAAAATTTCACAAGCATGGCCACCATTTGAAATGGAATCATCAATGTTTTGCCACAACAAAGATATTGAAACCGTTTAAGTGACTGCATAAACCAAGTTAATACTTTTCTTATTGGTACATTTTATTACGGTAGACTTGTCAGAATCAACGAAATCTTAAAAAAGATAAAGTGTAACTTTTATAAAATCACGACCTTATCTGTAATTCTCATAACCAACATAGTATTAATATCAAACATGCAAAGCATCAATCAATATTTTAATCAGGGTTTAATGATAATTTTCGTTCCTGTATGTACTTGAAATTTTAGTTTTAATTTCTGTATCAATTTTTGTTCTATATAAGTTCCTGAATTAACTAAAGTTTTTGGTCCATAAAGCTAAAATCCGCAAGAAAATTCGTAGAAAAATCTGCAGAAAACTTACGAATTTTCCTGCGGATTTTAGCTTTATGGACCAAAAGCAACAAATTTAGTTGATTCAAGAACTTATTTAAAACAAAAATCGATATAGAAATAAAACC
Source organism: Trifolium dubium (assembly GCA_951804385.1). NCBI lineage: Eukaryota > Viridiplantae > Streptophyta > Magnoliopsida > Fabales > Fabaceae > Trifolium > Trifolium dubium. The sequence goes on along the minus strand of OX638076.1, from coordinate 6,617,556 downwards.
AAAAGTCCACATACATACATGATGGACGAAAATAATCACTAACCCTTTAATCAAAAGACATTTTCTCATTTTTCTAATAAACTGTCCTACAAAATCCTTTCTTTTGTTTTTCAATTCAAAATTTGCGTCTGATATATTATACAAAACTCTACTGATTCCTCTAGCAATAATTTCTACACAACCTGTCATAAACTTATTGCCCAATTTTTTTATGCTCATGAGAGTATATTTTTCATTCAATAACAATTCAAATAAGTTAAAGAAAAGATAAGCATGGGTTTGAGATTGAGTGGAATCTAATTTTCCAATAAAGGATATTTGGAGATGAAATAGATACATGGTAATATGATAAATCAAAAGGGACACTTTAGAATATAAATGGCTAAATTGCACTTTTGGTCCCCTATGTTTTAAAAACTTGCGATTTTGGCCCCCTATGTTTCAAAATAGCACTTCTAGCCCCTTATATTTAACCCCTTTTGCAAAAATCAATTTTGACCAAGTCAATGCTGACGTGGCAAGTCATTTATGTAACATGGATGCCACGTCATCACCTAATAATAATTATAAATAAAAAAAAGAAGAAAAAAAAGTACAATTTAATTAAAGAAACGTAAATCCCTTAAAAACCTGCAAAACTCTTGTCGCAAAGGTAGCTTGAAGGGCTTTATCATGTCCTTGACTCCTTATAGGAGGACTCAGAACATACCTTGACCACATGAAAATTGAAATATGGCTTATAAATTTTTAAAATTGAAGACGATAAAAGATTAACAACTATGGAAAACAATGAAACAAGTCGAGACACTTGCTTTCCTACGGTGTCGAAATCAGGATGCCAAAGTCAAGAGTCATTAAGGGCTAAACCAGAGACAATAGGCTCTCCAATTACCCTTGTCCTGCATTTTGAAAACAAATAGGTAACATCGCTGAAATTAAGTTATAGTAGCAGTGTTCCCAAAATCTCTTAGCTTTTCTCAATAAAATTTGAGAAAAACACTAAGGATTAAACTTAAGAACTTGACTTCCTAGCCTTAGCGATTTCTTCTATTGCATCAATGCTCATTACGTGAACCACATATAAAGCAGTGTTCACAAAATCCTTTAATATAATTGCACTTTTTTTTATAATTATTATTAGGTGATGACGTGGCATCCATGTCACATAAATGACTTGCCACGTCAGCGTTGACTTGGTCAAAATTGGTTTTTGCAAAAGGGGTTAAACATAAGGGGCTATAAGTGCTATTTTGAAACATAGGGGGCCAAAATCGCAAGTTTTTAAAACATAGGGGGCCAAAAGTGCAATTTAGCCAATATAAATTGTCCCTACTCCACCTCATAGAGTTGTTAATCTCGCTGTTCATATTGAAGTTTTGGAAGAGACAATGGTTGTTTGATCTTGCTGTATAGATTTAAATCATAACATTAAATGAAAGGACATTAACTAAAAAATTGTAAATTGATATAATTCTTTTATTGCTATTCCATAACTAGATATGCTCTCAAATCAAACGAAGTTTAAAATTTCACTTGATACATACTAATAACAAGAGTAAACTCTTCATTTATTTTCCTTCACATATAAGACGTCTAGTCAATATTCAAAATTAAGATAAATTAACAAAATGTTAATTAGTTTAGTGATGATTGACGCTGGACTTAGTAGGGAGAATCACGGTTCAATCTCCGACGAATGCTTATGGGTTAATACATCAGAATACGAATAAATTCAACTACATGATTGTCCGACGGTTCAGTTGGGTAACGGTTCAGTGATGATTGACGCTGAACTTAATAGGGAGAATCACGGTTCAATCTCCAACGACTGCTTATGGGTGGAGATTGGAATCACTTGATGCCAAAATTTGTTTTGAACTTTAGACTACTAGTGCCCCTTCAATTGAGTAACGGTTCACATTTAAAATTATATACTTAATTCAACTACATGATTAACCAACATAATCTAACTTAAACATGATTTTGCATGTGATTTATCAAGTATCTCAAATGTAGGAAAAAATTAAGAGTTCGTGAAAAAAGGTTATATATAAATTTTTGGATTATCTGACCAAAAAAAAAATTGGATTAATTTCATGAAATTAAGCAAAACAATAACAGTATATTAAACGAGTAGAGATGAACAAGAAAGAGGGAAGAAAAAAGAATATGATCATTCTAATCTACTGTCAATATAAGAAATGTAATTATCTACATTATTACATTCTTATCATTCTTTTAAATAAATGGATTTAAGTTTTTTAAGGGTAAAATAGTCAATTTGATACTTCACTTTTTACTATTTTTTTTATATTCTCTTTTTTTTATTATTTTCTCTTTCCACTATTATTCTCTCTCTTATTATTTTATTATTTTTTCATTCTCTCTCTAACTTTTCAATTTTTTTATTAATTTATTTTCTTTTTCAACTTTTTTTTTAATTTTTGTTTTGATATTTAAAATTTAAGTCATCTCTACAAAATTTCATTTTCTCTTTTTCATAAATATATTTTACATCTTTATATTTATTATCTATTTTTATTTTTATTATCTACTTCATATGTTTACTCTCATTGAAGAATATTTAACGTTTCATTGAGATTTATTTTCATAACATACTATCGTTGTGATTCATGGTTAGTCTTAACTCAGAGATCTCTTAATTTGAATTTATAAAATTGTGCATTGGTCGATATTAATTAAAAATAAAAATACGGTGCACATATTCGTCATTGATAAATAATTAAAAATATGACAAATGTTTATTTTCCATTAATGTTTAAAAATTACGGGATAATTTTTTGTCACTAAGAAATATATATATATATTATTTAATGGGCACAGGACAATATTTAAACAACTTTCCACATATAAAATAAATATCTCATAGAGAAAATTCTTTTGATTTTGAATCTCATTTTATTGAGAAAATCTTAAAATTTGTAAAAATGTTAAATAATCATTTACTCTGTTTTAGTCTCACGGTTAATGCATTTTAAATTTTTTATCATACCGACTTTCTTCTTTCTCATATTAGTATATTTTTTATGCATTTCATTTTGGTACATGTAAAACCTACAACGGACACTGTGGTAGCATATAATGTGTTTTACATATAAAATAATGATATAATTAACATAAACAATATATTAATGTTGATATTTTAAATATATAATAAAGAGTTTTTAAAATTTTATTATATTGATTTTCTCATATTAGTACATATATATTGATTTCGCAAACATAAGTAAATAAAATATGCAACGGGCATGTTGTTAATATTTAACAATTTTTTACTTATTAATTAATTTAATAAAAAAATTATGGTAATATTAATAATTTTCATTTACTATCTTTAAATATTTTACAATATTATCAATATAATTTAGTTTTATATAATTACTGTAATATTACGCGACCCGTACGAATGTATGGGTCTTTTACTAGTATACCCTTCAAAATGCAAACATTACAATATAATGCTACAAGACTTCTATTTATAGGTTACAAGTCATATAACTTAAGAGCACATTAAGGGTATAATGTGCCATATGAAAGTATATCAACGGGTAATGTGCCATATATGAAATAAAAGAGCACTATGAAAGCTTAGGAAAATTTAACATCCGCAAATCTACAAATAATCATCACACTTTCTGAATACTTTTCTGAATGTGTGTATTCAAAATAATTTTATTCAGGAATTTTATTTTATTATATTTTTTAGGCAGTGAATTTTATTTTATTTTGTTGAAGAATACTTTTATTCTCAAGAGTGGAATCTTTCATTCTGAGGTGGGAAGAAATGTCTTGCGGATCGTATATTTTACAGGCCCAAAACTAAGGCCCCAATCCTAGAAAATTTCTCTCTCTCCATACTTCTCTATCACTTCCCCAAAACTCCAAATTACTTTTGAAATAGGCCAAAAAAATGGATTCGAGATCCAAAATACAAACCATAGTTCGGTTTGTGGAAACCGAACCATAGGTTAATACATCAAAACACGAATAAATTCAACCCCTTGCTACGTTGAAGATTCGTTACCCACGTAGCGAACCTATAGGCGTAGCACTGGTTCATGCTGCAGTTTGGTGCCTGCGTCACAAATCAATGCTAAGGTACGTATGAAAATCGATTCTGGTCGACTGAGAATCAATTCTCTTTCGTTCTAAGACATTCTGATGATTTAAGGCAGAATGAGAATCGATTATGGTCAACAACATTACAACTTTATTTATCTAAGTAAGAAAGGCCACATATTTCTCTAAATAAGAAATGTTACATATTTCTCTTTCTCTCTACAAAATATAGCAAAACATATCAAGTGCATAAATAATGAAAGAGTCACATTGGTATGTTTTGTTGGAGCATCGAGGGGACAGTTTGAGGATCATCCACACGATGACCTAAGACAATAGGTTTATGGGTCCTCTTACTTATAAATGCTCAATTCTCCACACTTTTAACCAATGTGGGACTTCCCCACACTTTTTACACTTGACACTTCACTACTCACACTTGAGTTTCTCAATACTCTCCCTCAAGTGTGAGTCTACCACATTGCTCCCCCTCAAGCGGAAGCTCATACCACCGTTGATAATTCACTTTTCTCAACGGGTCCCTTCCCTTTCTCTTGAACCAAAGGCTCGTGATACCACTGTTGGAGCATCGAGGGGGCAGCTTGGGGATCATCCACACGATGACCAAGAGCATACATAAGAATGAGTTGGACACCGCACTCTTACCCAAAACCTTAAGGCAATAGGTTTATATGGGTCCTCTCACTTATAAATGCTCAATTCTCCACACTTTTAACCAATGTGGGACTTCCCCACACTTTTCACACTTGACACTTCACTACTCACACTTGAGTTTCTCAACATGTTTTGACAGACCATAGCAAAAAAACAGGTAATTTTTTCACATAAAGTGCAGCGGTTCGGTATCCACAACTAAAACCTTCGCTTACTACAAACTGAATTACAAGTCACGAAGTGAATTTTTTTTTTGTATGCTTTACAACTACAAATACTCTGTCACTTAACATGACGCTTTAAAAATTGGTATTGTTATTCACAAGTGATATACTATACACCACTTGACTCATCCATCCTTTCATATTACCAGCCATGGCCTAAGTGAGATTAGCTTAATTATCTAAAATTGGATTTCTCAGGTACTTTAACAAAAAGAGGAAATTACACTCACCTCCCTTGAAGTATATTAAAATGTCAGTAACACCCCCTCTAATTCTAAAACATGCATTGACCTCCCTTAAATTTGTATTAAATAGACAAATACCTCCCTCCCCACTAACACAGTTTGTACAGAAATAGCGGCAACGTGAACCGATAATAAAGATGACATAAAAACACGAACAGTGATAGCAAGATTAACACCAACAAGAACAATGACGAGGGATGAAAGAAGAAGATCAGAGACGACAACGACTCAAACGAGTTAGGGTGATGAGTGATGGTGAAGACGGCAACGGCTGAAAACGAGTTAGGGTGATGAGTGATGGTGAAGACGAGCAAGGTTTCCATGGGAGAGAAATAACGCTAGCCTCTTTTCATGGTGTTTTGAGAGCAATCGATTAAGAATATTTTGAAGAACAAAGACACCGTTTTGTATTCTAACAGAGATGTGACAGAGTGTGACGTCAAGGGAGGTTTCTGATTTTTGAGAAAATAGAGGGGAGGTTTGTTGTATTTAGGTAAAACTCAAGGGAGGTTATTATAATTTCCCCTAACAAAAATAAGCGACTTTCCCTTTAATAAAGATGATCGTCATTATTAAAGCTTTAAACAACTTTCTTAAGGGAAATCCATGAGTATCAAAGTGGCTTCCAATACACTTTGGATATTCGAAACACACTGTCATCTTATCACCGTCCCATACTATCTTTCCAGCTTTCTATTCTTGTGCTCCCAATTCTTTTGGTCGATCGAGAATCAACAAACAGACTGTATACATGGTCGGTTCAAGTGCAAGGGTACTTGTGCATAAAAAACATTCAAATCACCAAAACCATATTTTAATAATAGAAACGGTAAAACTTTCTATCCTCCGCACAATTTGTCTAAAATATTAAAATGGTAATATTTTGTCCACTATATATTAATACAAAATAAAATTTGTTCAATACCTTAAACTTTGTTCAGTACTGTACTTGTCCTGTTATGTCCTAAACTTTATTTTAGAGCAAATTTCTTTTGTTAAAGGAACACTATTATGATCCAGCTGTTATGAACGTGCAAAATTATGTGTAGTTTCCGAAATTTATAGTTTTTCATAGTTTAAATCCTCCACCTCTATAAATACTACTTACTATACACGAGTAGCATATGCAAGTTTGTTCATTAACAGAGTAATATATCTAGCTGAAGATTGCATTTGAAGCAAGCAAGTAATAGTCATGAACAAAGCACGCTTTGGGTTTTTCTTCATTTTACTTGTTCTCATTGCTTCTCGTAAGTCTTATAATACACCTACAATACATAGTTAATGAAATAATTGTTTAATTAAGCTGTGTTAGTTTGTACTAATCATATATATTAATAAGTGATGAATGAATGCAGAGATGGTGGTAGTAACTGAGGGAAGGTACTGCGAGTCGAAGAGCCATCGGTTTAAAGGGTTGTGTTTGAGTGATCACAACTGCGCTTCTATTTGTAATGTTGAAGGTTTTCCGGGTGGTAAATGCAGGGGATTCCGTAGACGTTGTTTCTGCAAAAAACGTTGTTAATTTCTCTAATATCCCACTGTTTATGTGATTATAATCACTTTATGTGTCTTATTTTATTTTACTTAATCTTAATTTGCTTTTTAATTGATCTCTTCAATTTCTGTCTGGTTGCTTAGGCGCTTTATTTTGAGCTAGCTTGAGCGCCAACTATATCTATGAAACTTTTGTTATGCTTTCGTGCTGTACTACTACTATCAATAAAAAAGTAATGAAATTGCACCATTTTCATTTCGTATTATATACTACTATTTAGCTACATTTATTATTCTTTATACTAAAAATTATTCTAAATTATTACTTATTAGTAATTAAAATGGGCTAATGTCAAATTTAGAGTAAGCCAAACTAGCCAGAAAATACTTATATATATATATATATATATATATATATATGATGGGCAGGGTGAATGCACCTATCGCTTTCGCTTTCTGTGGCCACTTATTTCCCATCATGATTTTTTTAAAAAGGCTTAATTGTATATTTTGTCAACATAACTTTTGAGTTAACTTTCTCTATCGTTTCGTTGAATTTTGAATTAATTTCATCTAAAACTTTCAAAATGATTTAGTAGATGATTTAGTTACGTAGATGATTTAGTAATAAACTTTCAAAATGAGACTTTTCAAAATTTGTCCATGTATACAACTCTATTAGTTACGTAGATGATTTAGTAATAAATTTGACTGAAATGATTAATTTAAAATTTAAAATAAAGGTGAGAAACGTACAATTAAGTCAAATAAAAAAAAACTGTGAGGAGATGAAAAACAGAGCAATGAGGAGGGCATAAACCAAAGTACCAAACTATTCAGACAATAATTAACCAAAAAAAAAAAGCTACTAGGAAAATCATCTCTGCATGTTACATACGACTACATTCTTCCCTAATAAAATGAGGGGTTGAATCCCACCAAAACTCCCCACCATTGAAATTATCAACACAAGTATTACCTATTTACCTTCCTTATAAATATGTGAAAAGATAAAATTCCGACCAGAGGTTAAAGAAACAAATTAAAGTTATTCTACGGTTTACAAATTCTCTGAGACCAAAAGATGGTTACCATTTACCAAAAAAGCATAAATGACTAGGTACGAGTCAAAGTCATACTAAAGTCAAAAGTTACTCCAACCCTTGGAGGAAGTCAACTCAATAGAAACCATAACAGAAAAAATGTTTCACCACAAGCGGCTACTCCATCCACTTCTTTTTTTTTTTTTGGTAAAAAACAAGAGGGCAAAGCCCAAGAAATAAAAAAAATTACTCTAAACGAACATTCCTAGGCATGCAAGTCCCGAATATGTCATCAAAAAGGAGACTATGAAGCTCACTAGGAGGAGTCTCTAAAACATGAGTATCAAAGGAACTCAGCGTAAGACTGAGATTAGCTAGAAAATCTGCACTTCTGTTGCCTTCACGCCTAGTATGTGCTATTTGCACATGCCAATGCAAATTCATGAGGTTGCGAATCCGCTGAATCAAAATAGGAGTTGCTCCGTTAATGTTGCATCCCCCTAAAACCATGTCAACAAGTATTTTGGAATCACTTTCCACTATAAGATGCGAAAAACCCTGTCTCCAAGCCATTTCCATTCCCACATACATGCCCCACATCTCGGCATGGAGAGCGTCACACGTTCCAATTTTTCTGACGTAGCCCTTCAACCAACGTCCATCAGAATCACGAAAAAGTCCTCCACACCCCGCAAGATCAATCGACTTTTTTGAAGCTCCATCACAGTTCAACTTGATTTGTCCCTCTAGAGGTCGTTTCCAACCAATGTAAATAGTGTTAATTTGTCGCACCAAGTCAGTGGAACTAGTTTGACCGCAAATGTCTATATCTTTTGCCATCTTGAGGATCACATAAGTTTGGTCAGCTGGGCGCCTGAAATCTTCTTCGAAAATATACTTATTTCTCCATATCCAAAGATACCAACAAGCTACCATGAAAATTGATTTCCATCCTTCAATTTGCATTCCATGTTCCTTGCTGCTAAGATTCTTGAAGATCCAGTCCCTGCAATTCAAAGAAAAAAAATCAGTAACACAATCAGAAGGTACTAACCTTGTCCATATTTGAGTTGCATGAATGCAATCTCTTAAAACATGGATTGTTGTTTCCTCTTCATTCCGACAACTAGGACAAAAGGCTGAAACCCCCACACCCCAACGACTTCGACGATAGTTGGTTAGAAGACGCTCATGAGTTGATATCCACATAAATGTTTGGATTCTATGAGGACCTTTCCAATCCCAAAGTTTTTTCCAATCTCCTTGAATAGGTTGGTTAATCCCCCTTTGAAGGTCATAAGCGCTGCGGACAGTGAAATGACGAGTGCTAGTACCACCCCACCCAATAAAATCTAGCCCATCAATATCCATAGGCGCAGGAAGCGCTACCACAAGGTACACAATGTTCGATGGAAGGTTGGTATACAAAAAATTCAGATTCCAATCTCCTGTCTCAATAAGGGCATCCTTTACTGTGAGAGTAGTATCAATTAAAGTTTGAGTAGCTTCTAACATAAGAGGAGATTCACATGAACTCCACTTATCCAACTAAAAATTAATGTGATTCCCATTTCCAAGCCGCCACCTGATATGGTTATGAAATTGATCCCAAATACCTGTTAGGCTTTCCACAAATGAGAGTCATGTGGTTGAGAGCAAATATTAACCCTAAGATCTTTGTCTCTGCCATACTTACTGTAAAGAACCTGACACCAAAGATCATTAGGTTTGTTGATTATGTTCAATAGAATTTTCATGAGGAAGGCTTCATTCATTTGGTGAGGACTTCTTATTCCAAGCCCTCCGTCATTTTTTGGTAAACAACAAACTTCCCAACTAATTAGGTGAGGTTTGCGAGTATGTTCAGTGGCACCCCATAAAAAACTCCGCTGAATTTTCTCCATTTCGTCACAAAGAGTCTTTGGAATTTTGGCGTATTGCATATGGTAGTAAGGGATAGAACTCAAAACAGATTTTGAGAGGGTGAGTCTACCAGCAAAACTCAAACATTGGTGTTTCCAGCCACTCAACCTACTCTGAATTTTACTGATAATATGGTTGAACTTTCCTCTGGTAGTTCTACCTGGTGCAATATTGGCACCCAAGTATTTGCCCAAACTATTTGTTTGAGTGAAACCAGTATGTTGTAAAATATCATCTTTAAGTTGTTGATCAACATTCTTTGAGAAAAAAATTTGTGTCTTTTGGTTGTTGATCTTTTGACCTGAAGCTTGACAAAACAGATCAAGGCAATGCATAACACAATGAGCTTGTTCAATAGAAGCCTCTGCAAAAAGAAGAAGATCGTCAGCAAAAAGAAGATGAGATATTTCAGGGCCAGATCTACCTGCTCGCATAGGTTTCCAATAATTAGCCTCCACCTGGTCAGCAATAATATGAGAAAGACGGTCCATGCAAATGACAAACAAATAAGGGGATAAAGGATCTCCCTGTCGAATACCTCTTGTGGGAATAAAAGTATCTGTTTTATCTCCATTCCACAAAATTTTATAAGAAGGAGAAGTAATGCAATGATGAATAATGTGTATGAGTTTAGAAGGAAACTTACACTCCAACAGACAGTTCTCAATAAAGTTCCAATTAAGCCGATCATAAGCTTTCTCAAGGTCGATCTTAATCGACATAAACATTTTCTTACCTTTCATTTTATTCATAGAGTGTACCATTTCCTGAGCCACAATAATATTATGATGGATGGTACGCCCTTATGGAGATATAATTTCATTTAGCATTGGTTTAATTCTATTAACAATTATCTTGGCAATAACTTTATAGATTACATTACACAAGGCAATAGGCCGAAATTGAGATATAAACTCCGGTTTATCAACTTTTGGTATCATCACGAGAAGGGTGTTATTAATCGAAGAAATAAGAGAAGGGTTAGACCAAACCTGATTCACATAGTGATATAAAGAATTGGCAACAGTGTCCCAACACTTCTGGAAAAAAAGAGCAAGGTACCCGTCCTCTCCAGGAGCTTTATGCGGTCCCATGTCAAAGAGAGCTCTCTTACACTCAGAAAGACAAATTGGAACACTTAAAATATTTTGATTGGCCTCCAAAGTATTTGGGTAAGTAGTCCAAGAGATTACAGGCTCACGATTAAGAAGGTCTTCTGTAAAAAGGTTAATATAAAAATCTCGAACCATAACACAAAGTTGCTCCTGATTATTAACCCAGTCACCTGTCACACCCCATAAAGAAATAATTTTGTTTCTTCGACGTCTGACAATGGTTTTAGAGTGATAATATTTTGTGTTGCGACCGCCATCAGATATCCACTGACCTCTAGATTTTTGGAACCATAAACATTCCTCTTGGTAAAGAGTGATAGCAAGTTGTTCTTGAAGCTCCCTCTCTAAATTATCTAGGAAATTACTATAGCCATAACTAGAGCTATTTTGAATCCCATTTAATCTAGCCAATAACTCTTTCTTTCTTGCAAAAATATTTCCAAAAGTTTCCTTATTCCACTCCTTCAAATGGGGGGTGAGTTGGTTAAGAAGATTCACCATATCACTACCCCTTCCCCACTTTTCTTGGAGAAAGTTATGAAATTCAGCATGAGTTGTCCAAGCAGCTTCAAAATGAAATGGACGGTTGCGAGCATAGGTAGGCACACCCTCTGGAATAATGATAATTGGATGATGGTCAGATTGCACTCGGAGAAGAACTGTTGCAAATCCTTCATGGTATCTAACTCTCCAAGCAACATTACAGAGGGCCCGGTCAAGTTTCTTGAAGACTCTATTTCTCCCAATCCACTTAGGTCCCCTCCAAGTAAATTTTGACCCTGTTGTTGTGACTTCCAACAAATTGCAATCGTTAATCCAATTGTTAAAATGCAAACATTTTCTAACATCTGCTTGCACTCCCCCCCTTTTCTCATTTGGATTAGCAATTTCATTAAAGTCGCCCACCATTAGCCAAGGGTCACTAATAGTGTCTGCTAGTTGGCGCAACTGATGCCAAGTACCACTTCTCTCCTGCTCACGGGGGCTAGCATAAATTACTGTAAGAAGCCAAGGGGACTCGTCATTCTCCTTTACCTGCACATGAAGAAAATGAAAATCACTTTTAATTAAATGAATTTGGATGTCCATCCTATTCCACATAAGCCAGATACCGCCAGAATAGCCCCTAGCTTCTGCCATTAAGTAGTTTTTGAATCCCAACTTCTTAATGGTATTTCGGGCAATATTGCCACTACACCGGGTCTCTTGCAAAGCCACCAAATCAACTTTATTGTTCCTGCAAAAATTATTAAGTGCTCTTCGGAAATTTTTCCCTTGAGCACCTCTACAGTTCCAATTAATTATAATCATTAAAAAAATAATAAAAAAGAAACTACAAAAGATAGTAGTGATAAAACTCATTATTTGTTGTTCAGTTGGTGCTTATGTGCCACGGCCTCCATTGTCTCTTTCATTTCATGAGAATTACTTGAATCCACTCCTACATTAGATATGACATGTGCCTCTCCCATATTAGCATCTGATTGCATGGGGTGTTGAGAGTTATGTCCATTGCTTGGTGCATATGCAAAATATTGTTGTTTGTGGTTTTGTGAAGTACCCGTAACATAGGTCTCACTAATGGACCCTGCATTAGTCTCCAATCCACTCTTGTTATTATTATTTCCTCCCACATATGTCTTTATCTCTTGATTTTTCCCCTTCATAGTAGTGAACCCTTTTGCATCAACTCCATCAAGAGTTGCTTTTTGCCCATTGTTATTCGTTGGAAAATTTTCAAACCTGGGCCTTTTCTTTTTGAGTTTGAGTTTACTCTTTTGATTGGGCACATCTTGATAATTATTGTTCTCCTTCTGCATATTTTTTTAATTTGTTGACCAGACCTTCCATATCATTATTAGGAGAGGTAATATTAGACTTATGTTGTTGAGAAGTTGCACTAACATTGCGAGAATTTGTTTTAGTTTTGCGTTTTTTCCGCTCAACATGTATCCATTCACCGTGCAAAGAGTCTGGTGCTCCATCATCCGTGTGCTGTCCCGTAGTTTCTGCAATTTTCTCAACATTTTTGTTTGATTGGAATTGTTGTTGTTGCACCGCATTACAGTCTTTGCTGCCCATCCCGCCGTCTCCGGTTTTAGGCCTTTCATTTTGCTGTGCACAATCTTTTTGAAGGTGTCCATAGCAACCACATTGAGTACAAATTATATGTAGCCCTTCATATTGTACTTGATACCACTCTCCGTTTATTCCGACGCGTCCAACTACTGGTTCTCCGAGATCTATTTCAACGCACATTCTTGCAAATCTGCCACGCTCAACATTTAGTGTGTGAAGATCTACTTTAACAGGTGTTCCCACCATTGAGGACAGAGCCCAAAGCACACTCTCATCATAATAGACAAGATTCAAACTCGGAATTCTTATCCATACCATTGTTTTATTGATCTTTGCTGTCATTGCGTTGAAGGTTGGGGTCCAACGACTAATCGCCAAGTAGTGATCATAAATCATCCAAGGACCACCATTAATGACCTTGTTCTTGTCTTCTTCACTGTCAAACTTGACCATATAGAATGAGTTGCCAACATTCATCACTTCAATATTTCCTGCCAAGTTCCATGTGCTTTTGAGTTTTGCCTTCATAATGTTGTACCCCAAGCTTTTTCCAAGTAGTTTGACAATCAACGCATCCTTCCAAGGCTCGCTTAACTCCTCAATAACATTCTTCTCCACATGAAGCATAGGCAGCAAACGATTTCCTCTTATCAACTCTACTTTTGCCATGTTGTTTGCTAGAAGATCAATTTTCTCCCTAGCCCTTAAGGCTTGGTTGCCCAGAACTTTATCTCTAAAAGAAACTTTATTCACTTTTCTATTTTCATGGTGGCCATCTTCCCCTCCATAGTCGGGTGGTTCAGGTGGTTTAATTGTTTCTGTCGGCGACGGCCGAAGAGCCGTAAAGGTGAAATCCATACTCTTCAAACCCTAGCAGAGCGAGTTTTAATTACTCCATCCACTTCTATAAATAAAAAGTTACAAGTACCATGCAGAGCATTTAAATGCGATGACACATCTCTTAATTTAATTAGTGTTTATAAATAAATAGATAGATAAACTCCAAAAGTGTATGTAAATCATAAATAAATTAAACGATAAACCATAAATTAATTAAAGCATATATAATTTCGAGTCAGGTTTGTTAGAAGAAATAAGTATAGTCTAATTATTTCTCACAAAATTGACTTATAAAGTAAGGATTGTCGCTTGTTTATAAAGACTTATTCAGGTCATCTTATATTTGATGTGAGACTTATTAACACTTTCTCATGTCCAGAACTAAACAAACTAGAACGTGAACTCAACAACAGATTAAAAAACAGGTAGTCTAATAGTTCTTAGAAAGACTCGGATATCATGTTAGAAAATAAGTATGGGTGGTCTAATCCATCCTTGCATAATCAACTTATAAGGTGAGGGCTACCACTTGCTTATAAACACTTGCCAAGGTCATCTCATATCTTATGTGAGACTTTTTAACAAGGTCATTCCTTACATAATCTCCTTAGAGACCGATTAATCTTACAGATCAATTTTATTTTCCACTAAACATGAAGTTCAGAGTTGAAGGTAGAACAAAACTACTCTGTATGATATGATCCAAAATGGACAATTAACGGAGGGAATAAATGGATTGGATGTGAAAATAGTTTAAAAACCAATTTGAAGAGAGCAAAATTGATTATTTATTCTTATATTTAAGAAGTATATGCAAGATGGTGTAGAAGAGTTGCAATTTTTTTGTGCTTTCCATGAGCCAAACATGAGCTCTACTAAATTACTTGTAACTAATTCCTTAACCAAAGGAACATTAACTCCAAACCATAACTGTATTGTATTAATATCACAATTCAAAAATTAGAGTTTATTACATAATTTCCTTTGAGGGACTAAATTCTTGTTTGTAATTATACTTAGCTGGATATGCAAAAATAGTTTAAGAACTTTAATATGTTTTAATGGTTTAGACAACCTGTAAATTTTGGAGAGGTAATGATACTTCAAGGACAATATTAACTATTTATTAATTCTTCTGTTTATATGCCTATGGTGCAGAAGAGTTGCATATATTTTGGGTGTTCTAGGAGCCAAAGATTAATATTAACTCTACTAATTAAATTGCTAGTAATAGTGCCATAACCAAAGGAATATTTACTCTAAATTGAAGTTAATTAAACACCAAGTTGTCAAAAAAAAATTGACACACCCTTCACATCTATAAATAGATAACCTTATGTAAGTTAGTTTATTCAACAGTCAAGTAATTAACAAATCTCTAGGTGAAGATTGTAGCAAGTGATAATCATGAACAAGGCACACTTTGGATTTTTCTTCATTTTGCTGCTTCTCCTTGCTTCTAGTAAGTTTTTAATGTTTGGCATTACAACATATATAACAATCACTGTTTCATACAATCATAATTATAAGTGCATAGAGTGTACATAGGAATAATTAATATATAAACAATGAAATTTACTTAATTAATTTGTTTTAACTAAAATATTTGATTGATCAATGAATGCAGAGACTGTACAAACTGAAGGAAAGAGTTGTAGAACACTGAGCACTCAGTTTAAAGGGATGTGTTTTAGTAGTCACAATTGTCATTCAGCTTGTACTACTGAAGGTTTTCCGGACGGCGGAAAATGCAAGGGATTCATTGTTAAAAGTTGTTTCTGCAAACAAAGTTGTTAACAACTTAATTCATGAGCATGCATGGAGTAGAGATACTCTCTATTTATCAAAAGAAATAGAAATTTTCATTACTATATGATTTGGAGTGTATATATAAATATATGCTAATGTCACAATTTTTTGAGACGTTAGCATAAATTTTCTTTATTTCCTCCAAAATTATAGTAATAAAAATCTCCATTTCTTCTAATAAGAAATAAATTAAAGAGTATCCTAACCGTGAGTGTTCTTGTTTTTATTTTCTTGTATTCTGTTTCTCTGATTATTAAGGAGCATATACGCCTTAAAATCATTTGTGTGTCTTGTTTTATTTTATTTAATCTGAAATTTCTTCTACTAGTTTATAGGTGTTTTAGATTAATTGGCTTTGACTCTTTGAGCCAGCACCAATTGTCTATGATAGTTTGTTATGCTTTCGTGATGTATTTTCAATAAATAAAAAAGTAGTGAAATTGCACCATTTTCATTTTATATATAGCTTCATTTATTATTATATTCTTTAAACTCAAATATTATAAATTAACGTTGATTGAAAACAGGAGCAGAGAGAGCATATGGGCTGCTAGGATGGTCCTTGTTCGGCCCAATTTTTTTGATTTTTAAGAGTTAATTTAGAGTTTTGTAAAAAAAAAAAAGAATTAATTTAGAGTAAAATTGATATTTTTAAGGATTAATTTAGGGCAAAATTGAGGTTTTTTGGTTCAAAATTGAGATTTGTCACTAAAAATAAAACTTTTGGTGTTTTAGGAATTAATTTAGAGTAAAATTGAGATTCGTAGGATTAATTTAAGGCAAAACTAATTTTTTTTTTTCAAAATTGAAAATTTTCATTGTAAACTTAAATTTTTTGTTTAAATTTAAAATTTAGTTTAAACTTTGTAAATTTCCTGACACAGCCACTAGCCACTGATTGAAAAGAACTGCAATCAATTTAGAGTAAGCCGAATTAAGGCAATCTGCAGGGAGTAGCCAGAAAATATATACGATGTGGGCTATATGAGTCTGAGTCTCTGACTAAAAACCAATTTGGAGATATGAGAAAGCAAAATCGACTATTTATTCTCATATTTAAGGAGTATAATAAGCAAGAGAGTAATATAGAAGAGTTGCAAGTTTATTTTGGGCTTTCCATGAGCCAAACATGCATGATTTCTACTAAATTAATAGGATTATTACTTTTCGCGTCCCCGACAATTTATCCGAGCCTTCGGAAATGATTGACAAGAATATTTTTTGAGTTTGGATTCTAAGTAGCGAACAATTTTTTTATCGCCCACAAATGAAAATATTATGAGAAAAAAAACACGGTTCGCTATGTAACCAGCGAACTCAAACTTTGTTTGCATACTACATAACGAACTCAAACATATATTAACAAAAACTTGATTGTTAAAGGTTGTGATCTAAAGATGAAGAATGAACCCAGACATGAAAGTGCCAATACTAGAACTCCAAAATGCACCAGAAGATTGTGTTCGATGGAAATCAAGAACCAACAACAACAAGAAGAAAGAAACCGGCCATGAAAATACCAAGACTAGAACTCCAAAATGCACTATAGGAGATAGTGTTCGATGAAAATCAAGAACCAACAACAACAACAAGTTCAATCTCAATCTAATTTTGACGGTATTGAAGACGAAGATGAGAAGAGGAAGGCAAGAGAAATCAAAGAAAGTGCACAATAATTTCTTCGAATTGAATGGAAGCAAAACTCATATCTTTTCTTCTCCGTGAATTGAATTCATGGAAGCAAAACATAGTTGCAAAAAAAATAATGTTGGCATCCTAAACTAGCGAACTATTTTTGAGTTCGCGGGTTACACAACGAACAACGAAAGGGTAAATTTAGAAACGCAAGGGGCGCGTCATTTTGTAGGGGAGCGAAAAGTAGTTATAAATTACTAGCTTGTAACTAATGACATAAACAAAGGAACATACCATAATTTTATTAAACCATAAATCAAAATCAGAGTTCATAACACAATTCCCTTGATGTGAAAATAATTTAAGAAGCTTTTAATATGTTTTAATGGTTTAGAACCAGTTATTCAAAAAAATAATGTTTATTAACCAATTTGGACAGTTAGTGATACTTCAATTCAAGGACATTAATTCGACCAAAAAAAAAGGACAATAGTAACTATTTATTATTTATTAATTCTTATGTCTATATAGAGTAGTATATGTATATGCCAAATGGTGCAGAAGAGTTGCATATATATATTTTGGCTGTTCCATGAGCCAAAAATTAACTCTACTAAATTGCTTGTTAATTAATAGTGCCATGAGTATGACTAAAGGAATATTAACTCTAAAATGAAGCTAAACACCAAGTTATCAACAACAACAAAAATTGACACACCCTTCACATCTATAAATAGATAACCATATGTAAGTTAGTTTATTCAATAAATAATTAATACATCTCTAGGTGAAGATTGTAGCAAGCTAAGTGGTAATCATGAACAAGGCACACTTTGGTTTTTTCTTCATTTTGCTGCTTCTCCTTGCTTCTGGTAAGTTTTTAATGTTTGGCATTACAACATATAACAATCATTGTTGCATACAAATACAATCATATTATTATAAGTGCATAGTAGTGTACATAGGAATAATTAATAATTACATAATAATGAAATTTACTTAATTAATTTCTGATAAATGAATGCAGATATTGTGCAAACTGAGGGAAAGAGCTGTAGGACAAAGAGCAATCTGTTTAAAGGGATATGTATTAGTAATCGCTTTTGTAGTTCGATTTGTCATACCGAAGGTTTTCCGGATGGTGGAAGATGCAAGGGATTCCTTAGACGATGTTTCTGCAAAGAGAGTTGTAAATAGCTTAATTCATGAGCATGCACGAGTTCGCATAGAGATACTCTCTATTTATCAAAAGAAATAGAGATTTTTATGACTATATAATTTGGAGTATATATAAATATGTGATAATGTCACAAACTCACAATCTCCATTTCTTTTGAGAAATGAAGTGTATTTTTACTACTACTTAGAGTACCCGTGCAATGCACGGGAATAACAATTTATTTTTTCAAATTCTTCTAAATTTGACAAATTGTAATGGTTATGAAAAATTGGTATCAAAATAATATTAAGTGTTAATAGAAATACAATATAAGATGTTAGCCTTCACCGTTATATATGGGTAAATTTTTTGATTTATTAAAAAAAATCACATTAAATATTAAGGATAATTTAACAAAAAAAATCAAATCAATGAAAAAAACCAAACATAAAGAACAATGCAAAGTGAATAAACATAACATAGAATGCATTACAAATGCTAAAAAAACTCTATAGCCCCCGTAGTTTTTGAGGAACACTTTAAAACTTAATGATATTTACGCTACATATATAACATCATTCCCTCAAAAATATTAATATTGATATATGCATAAGTATAATCATATAGCTGTTTTTTTTTGTCGCGACCGGGGTATCCACCGCCGAACGCAGTGACTATTCCATCGCTAGATTGGAGGCACCTCGATAATCATATAGCTGTTCATTTTATGTTTATTTATCGTGATAAAATCATTTTAAAAAATAGCTATAGCTTGTTTGGATATAAAAGTGATCTTTTAAAAAACTTTATAGCTCCCCAAAGTTTTTGAGGAGTAAAAAACTTTAAATTTAATGATACATAGTGGTTAGATAAATTATTTCTACTACTCTGAGGCACAATTTAAAATATTCTTGTAAATTATCAATACTCTTTGTAAAATATTCTTACATTGTATTGATTCAAAAAAATAAAATTTCCTAACATCGATTAACCAAGAAAAGTCTCTTATTGAAATATGCATCTATAACAAATATAAACAATTAACCAAACAAATATGCAAGATGGTCCTACTCTATATATCTTGCATATAGTGATATAGTAATCATTATTGTTTGATAGTAACATGATCCAGTTTTCTGTCATCAAGCTATAAGCTCAAAAACCAACTCCAACCTCTGCAGAAAATTGATCAATGATTAAAGTGATGAATAATCATAAATTTAATAACTAAAACAAAAATTATCAAGTGGCATCGCAGTTCCATATCATAACTTTGAACATAATTTTTGATAATATAAAATTATTAACTTTGAATTAAAAGTTTTCTTTAGGCTAGTGGTTTATTGAAATGAGAAGACTTTATCACGGATAATGAGTTCAAGCAAATGAAATTATAAAAAGCGGCATCACAATTCCATATCAGGACTACTATGAAAGTACCAACACAATTCAACAATGAATGATGAAAAAAGAAACATATGAGATCACTCTGCACTAACTTATAGGTTAAGACATTTTTGCAAATGACAAATATTTTACATGACAGAAACTTGTAGAAACTTAAAATAAAAGTAGGATATTTTAATTCCTTCCCAATTCCATACTCATATTATTGGAAGTTTGAGTTGAGGCCTTGCAAGGAAAAAGGGGAACTCACCAACAATACTTAACCCAAAATGAGTTGACTAAAAGTTAAGGATTACAACAAATGATGAAAGAGACGTGAAAGAGGAATAACAAACGAAGCAAAAAATACCTTCGGCTTTGCAAAGGATTGGATAGTGTTGATGAGAATCACTTACAACTGACCAAATGCACCAATAATCTCAAATGTCAACTGATTCGGACAAAAGCAATTTCAATTATCATATAAAAAATTATAGCTAGTTGAAAAGGGCAAAAGATAGAAAATACTAAGAAAAATTAAAACTTCAAAGAAAGTGCAGAGCCAAATAGATAAAAAATACTAATATATGCAACAAACCTTTTGTAGTACCTTGTGGTGCAACTTCAAACTTGGGCATTGGATCCTATAAAGCAGAAATCTAAAAAGTTTAGTATATTGCATAGTTATAAAACAACTTAATATAACAATATCATAAATTAAGTTGCAGACCAGAAAGAGCTTTTGATGAACTTTCATGCTTTGTGAGTCCTCATTTTCACAATAAAAAAATGAAATCCAAATTCATAATTGATAAACCTAGTTGAAAAGAACTAAACCAAAAAGAATTAATGTTAGCATATTTCAAAAAATAGAAGAAAAAAAAGAGTATTGATTTCATAAAGAAATGTTGTGATCACTTTTATTTTAGGGTTTATTTTAACCCCGCAGTTGAATTCATCCTCCAACACCTATTCCATATTAATCACTGTACCACCTCATATAACAGATTGAATGAAATCTGAAACCAAAAATAAATGTTAATTCAAGTAATTCAAATCTAGCAACAGTTTTTCAAATCTTTAAACCATCAAACATTACAAAAAAGAGAAACCCAGAAGGTATGAGGAGTAACAATACGTTTATATCAACAATAAACTTAAAATGGGAAAACAGAGTAAATAGGATTGAAAAAGTGATCTATCAGCATCAAGGGAGATATCATTCCAGCTTCAATGATATGAAACAAATTTAACAATATTAACAATTTCAGCTTTAGTAAATGCAGCCATGTTATCAAAATGTATTTATCACGAAGGAAACTAATTTCAGGTTTAATAATCTAAAAAACTAATCCAAACTTTTTTAATTGTTAATGAAGTATTTACTAATATACATCCCTTATTTTAATAGTAGGATCCTCTTAAGATTAAAAAAGTTTAACTAAGTTTAACTGGTGGAAATGAAAAACCAATGTTCATGTTTTCTAGTTTACAAATTTTCCATAATAGGAACAATAGAAACCAGTGCAAGGTTTGCTTTATACAAAAGAGCATCTTATTTGGTATTTATTTTTAATCTTGGTTAAAACATGAGATGCTCACATGCTTGGTTAAACTTTATAATCTTCCTCTTCCAAAAAATTTATTAAAATAAATCAAAACAATTCAATCCAAATAATCAAGATAAAATAAAGTCATTCCAAATGTTTCTAATATATACAATCGTCATATCCTAATCAAATAAAGAATTTAAGCACAAAAAATGGAGGCTGAATACTTACTCATGATGGTGGGGAAACAGTGTGCATAAGTGCTGCCTATTGCTTTCACGGGGTGGACTGTTCATGAAATAAGTGAAACAAATGAAAGACTGTCAAGGGAAAAAAATTAAAGAGGTGTTAAATACATAAATCTTCAATCAATTTGCTAATTGACCCTCAAAATGTATCCATATTTCAAGTTTTGATTGTTATATTTCCATAAACCCAGAACTATCATGATATTGAATTGAACTAATTCTACAATTAGTCAACAAAACAAACTCAGGTGATTATAAAATTGCAAGAACAACAAAAATAACAAAAAACTAAACCTAATAATTTGAAATATAGAGGAGGGGATGATGTCAATTTACATCCGCTAGTGCGGATCCCCGCGGATATTTCCCCGTTCGGAGCTCCGTGACCGGGGATTTTCCCCCGTGGGGACGGGGATGGAGGAGAAAACTCCCCCGCGGGCACTTCGGGGCGGGGATCGGGGAAAAGACATCCGTCCCCGCGGATTCC
Source organism: Trifolium dubium (assembly GCA_951804385.1). Taxonomy (NCBI): domain Eukaryota; kingdom Viridiplantae; phylum Streptophyta; class Magnoliopsida; order Fabales; family Fabaceae; genus Trifolium; species Trifolium dubium. The sequence goes on along the minus strand of OX638076.1, from coordinate 6,595,561 downwards.
CCGAATCCGTCAATTATACTTAATTATATATTATATGTATAATTATATATGACAATATTATTAAATGTTGATTCTTTGTAAAAATAAAATAATAAATGTTGATTTTTCTAATTAATATTACACTTTTTTTACGTAGATGCTTAGGTGTAGTCTTTTTGTAATTTGAATAAAAAAAGTATAATTAATTTTTGTATGATTATTTTATTAGTAGTCTATTGCTTTTGTATTGGTTTTTGCTTATAAATGCATTATGTGTTGTCTCTATTTTTAAAAAAGAAAGATGCAAAATATTTGTTTTTTTATTAATAAAAAAGAAAAAATAAAGCCATATTACCATCACAATTTTGATTGAAAAATATAAAAATTTTGCTAATATTCGATATCCGTGGATCTCCGAAAATACCGTGGGGATCTGTGGGGATGGGGATGGGGACAAATATCCCCCCGCGGCGGAGTTCGGGGATGGGGACGGAGAATTATTTGGGGGGCGGGGCAGGGGGCGGGGAAGATTCCTCCGCACATTCCCCGCACCGTTGACATCCCTAAGGGGATTGAAGGGATTGACTTGGTTGTGAGGGAAAGAAGAAATCATAGAGGAAGAGAGAGAGAGAGCTTTTGAAATTAGATTTAGGTAATTTGAAATTTGAAAGAGGATAATTTGGTTGTAGGAGTATGGAGAAAGCCATCTGCAAGTTTGTCTTCTACCATAAGCTGATCCAGAAAGCGATGTCACAGAAAAAGGAAGGGGTTTACGTTTTTCTTTCTTTCTTCTTTTCTGAATAGTAGACTTTTTGTAGCAAAGTGGAACATGGGCTCAGGTTTATGAGCTTGACCTAAACAATTGTTTTGTCCTTTTGCTATTCTTACCCTATCTTGAGCCAAAAAAAGAGGGAAAATTCAAATATTTGAAAAAACTTCATTGTCAAGCAACTTTTTTAATTGGAAAATGGTGACATGTTCTTGTTTTTTAGTGGTATTAATCTAAATATGGCTAATAAATTTGAAATATGTGTGATGATTTGGCAAGAAGGTGGTTAGGAGATGACACATAAGAAAACTTTCCTTAAGCTAGGTTTGCATTTGTATATCATTAAGATTAAGATTAAGATTAAGATTAAGATTAAGATAAGATAAGATTAAGATTAAGATAAGATTAAGATTAAGATTAAGATTAAGATTAAGATTAAGATAAGATAAGATAAGATTAAGATTAAGATTAAGATAAGATTAAGATTAAGATAAGATTAAGATTAAGATTAAGATTAAGATTAAGATTAAGATAAGATAAGATTAAGATTAAGATAAGATTAAGATTAAGATAAGATTAAGATTAAGATTAAGATAAGATTAAGATAAGATTAAGATTAAGATAAGATAAGATTAAGATAAGATAAGATTAAGATAAGATAAGATAAGATTAAGATAAGATTAAGATTAAGATTAAGATTAAGATTAAGATTAAGATAAGATATCATTAAGATTAAGATTAAGATTAAGATTAAGATTAAGATTAAGATTAAGATAAGATTAAGATTAAGATAAGATTAAGATATCATTAAGATTAAGATTAAGATAAGATAAGATTAAGATATCATTAAGATAAGATAAGATAAGATTAAGATAAGATTAAGAATTAAGAATTAAGAATTAAGATTAAGATAAGATTAAGATAAGATAAGATTAAGATTAAGATTAAGATTAAGATAAGATTAAGATTAAGATTAAGATTAAGATAAGATAAGATTAAGATTAAGATTAAGATAAGATAAGATAAGATAAGATAAGATAAGATAAGATTAAGATTAAGATTAAGATAAGATTAAGATTAAGATTAAGATTAAGATTAAGATAAGATTAAGATATTAAGATAAGATTAAGATTAAGATAAGATTAAGATTAAGATATTATTAAGATTAAGATTAAGATAAGATTAAGATTAAGATTAAGATTAAGATTAAGATTAACATTAAGATTAAGATAAGATTAAGATTAAGATTAAGATTAAGATTAAGATTAAGTTTTTGCAGTTTCACTAGACTTTAGATATTATTTTCCTGAATTATGTTTCTTTGATTATTAAGGACTATATATACCCCTTATAATTATTAATGTGTCTTATTTTATTTGATGTAATCTGAAATTTCTTTTAGTTGCTTCAATTTTTGTCTGTTTGTTTAGGTGTTTTAGATTGGCTTTGAGCTAGCTAGCACCAATTATCTATGATACTTTTGTTCTGCTTTCGTGATGTATTTTCAATCAAAAAGAAGTAGTGAAATTGCACCATTTTCATTTTATATTATATATTATTTAACTACATTTATTATTCTTTACTCTAAAATATTCTAAATTATCTCATTGTTGATTGAAAATGAACTACAATCAATTTAGAGAAAGTTGAATTAAGGGTAGCCTCAGGGGTGTAGCCAGAAAATCTATATGAATGGGGGATATATATGACTAAACATATATAAGTCAATCTCTCAATTACAATTAGATGATAAATATTGGATTGGGTGGCTGATTTTGAGACCCCACCGCCTATAAGAATTTCTTTGTTTGATTTGAGTATCCTTAGTTATAAATCTAATGGTTTAAGGTTTTAAATAAAGTGTGGTGTTTAAATTTATTTGTATTGATGTTTTTAACCAACTATGAATGATCGTTCGGACTGCTCCCTCCTGAATGACCCAAGAGAGCCGACAATATTGTAAATTCTTAAAATGATTTGTTTAATCTTATAGAACTAAATTTAGAATATCAATTATTAAATGAATGAATATTGTTTAATTTAATCAAAAAAATCTTATAAAACTAATTTTATAAAGTAAGGCGTGTATTCACTTATTAGTCAAATCGTTTTTATTCAATTTGAGACTCTTAAACTTGCTCATGTATAATACTAGCAGTGGACTTGGTGCATAAATATAAATGATAAATGATTCTATATTAGAAACTTAATAACAAATGGCCTAAACGATGAATCTTAAAAAAAAATTAACTTCAATATCCTAACATCTTAGACTTAGAGTTTTGGGTTGAATACTATAACTCAAACCTACGAAAATAATAATTTGTAATGTAAGAATCGCAGTCACTTGTGAGCATATGTTGAAACCATCTATATATGATTCAATATGACACTCTCAAGTCTCAACACAAATCATTTACAAGTTGCAGTATCAGTAGGAACTAGGAACCGTCTTGAAGAATGCCATAGTTCATTTCAGCTTCCCCTTCGGTTTCACTAATGAAACTTTTATAAATAATTGTCACAAAATCAACACCATTTTCAATTTTTAATGCAAGTATCAATTATACTAGTATGTTAGTCCGTGCCGTGCATGAGATTATTTTTTTTTTAATATTATTTATTAATTCATTTTAAATTATTATTTTAAATTTATTTTAATATTTAATAGTGAATTTGAGATATTTTTTTGGTAAACCAAAGGTATCCTTCGCACGCAACTGCAGAAATTAATCCACTCGAGATAACTGGAATCCATTTAAGGGGTTGACATCTTCTAACCAATGTTTCTCCATACGCACCGGCTAGGGATCAAATTCGGGACAAAACAGTTAAGAGACTCAAATATCTACCACTTGTACCACACTATATTGGTGTGAATTTGAGATATTATATTTTATGAGTTATTTAAATATATATTGTTGAAGTAAATATATTGTTTTGACAGAAATTTAGAATAAATATATTCAGAATCGTATAAATGACATTGAATAAAAATAAAAGTTATATTAAAAAAATATTATTTACAAAGTTTTTTTTTTGACAAAATATTATTTACAAAGTTAAAAGTTGAATGTTAATAAAACAATTTTGAATATTTAGAATTCTTAATATGACAAAACTTTGTCCCCGTAACATAACTCAGGTGGTATGAGCTAAGGGACGTATGAGTTGGAGAGGTCCAGGGATCAATTTCTAGGGGGAGCAATTTATCTTTCCGATCTACCAAAAAAAATATATCACAAAACTCCCACATTGTGATATATTTTTGGTCCCTATAAATATTCTCATAATTTATCTTTTTATGATTAAATATGTTTTTGGTCCCTATAAATATACTAAATTTTGGTTTTAGTCCCTCTAAAAAATTTCTTCGACTTTTAGTCCCTATAAAATTTTTCATCTTCACTTTTGATCCATCATATTAAGTAAACTCATAAGTAGAATTCATATTTTTGAATAAAAAGTTTGCAGAAAAGTTTTTAAAATTATAATGATCTCTCTAAAAAAAAATTAGAATTTTTTAACAATATAGGAATTAAATATGAATTTTTAAAATTTTTGTGGTTTAAAATTCGTATTTAATTTATGTTTGGTTAAAAAATTCCAATTTATTTAGGGAGAAATTATCGTAATATTTTTCACATTTGTGCACAACTTTATTAAAAAAATAGAAAGACTATATACGAGTTGATTCAAAAATTGAGACTGAAAGTGAAGATGAAAAATTTTATAGGGACTAAAAGTCGAAGAAAAATTTAATAAGGACTAAAACCAAAATTTGATATATTTATAGGGACCAAAAATATATTTAACCCAAAAAAAATATCTAAAAATAATATATAAAAAAATCTTAGAGAAACTCTAATTGAATGACACATAAGCAAATTTTCTTGAGAATGCATGAGTTAGCTCCGTGGAACTATCGTAATGTATATAAATAGAGATAAGAACCTCTCTCACAAAATGAGGACCAAAAATCAAGATAGAAAATATTTGAGGGGCCATAACCTGCTGAAAATTGTTTTAGGGACTAAAAATGAAATTTTGTATATTTATAGGGACTGCAAATGTATTTATTCCCAAAAAATAATCTAGAAAAAAACATTCTAAGAATGCAACTGAATTACCCTAAAAAATGAAATTTTGTATATCTATAGGGTTGCAAAGGTATTTATTCCCAAAAAAAACATCTAAAAAACAACATGCTAAGAGTACAACTGAATTACGCTAAAAAAAATATCTAAAAAAAATATAAAAAAAAATCTCAGAGAAGCTCTAATTGAATGACACATAAGCAAATTTTCTTGAGAATGCATGAGAGAGCTCTGTGGAACTATCGTAATGTATATAATAGAGATTTCTCAATCTGTTCACTTTAATTAATGATCCATGTGGACCATAATAATTAATAAACACCATTAAGATTAGGCAAATTTTATTGTACCGGTACAATAGATTTTTAAAAAATAGACAAATAAGTATATTTTGAAAAAAAATATCTTTTAAAAAATTATAATATAACTAAATATCATTCAACAAAATTGTCAAAAAAATTTCATTTAACTTTTTTTTATTGTTTTTGAATTTTTATTATTCATAATAGTGAATATTGAATTATTTTATGTTAAAATATAAAAAAAAATTAGTATAATGTTTATAAAATATTTAATTATGATTTTTCTTATGAAATTAAGTTCTCTAAAATATAATAGTTAATAAATAAATTTTAATTTATTAAAAACAATTACTTATTTATCATTTTAAAGATCAAGTAGTGTACCGGTAGCTTATCAAGAAAAAAAAAAGTAGTGTATTGGTACATTACAATAATTTTTCTAATGTACCATAAGATTATTTCTCAAAGATAAAATAAAAATATTAATCGAGAGAGAGAATATAGTTACTTTTTTTTTTTTGACCGCAGAATATAGTTACTTAATTACCATTATTATTACTATTATTCTCTCCGTTTATTTTTAAGTGTCAAACTATGGCCATATGCAATAAACGCTACTCATTTAAATATTCATTTTAACCATGTTTGTTTATGAATATTTATCAAGGGTTGAGTACCCCTTATATTCCTTATAATTCAAATATCTTGCTTATAAAAAAAAAAATGAATATTTATCAAAAATTATAATTTTTTGACACAAAAAAAAAATGTTAGCATGTAAGTAATTTTTCTATAGTTTATAGTTAATATTGTAGCAAGTAAACTAGAATAAATTAAACGATGAACTTGAAATCATTAAACCAATAAGGCAAACTCATTGCATTGAACTAAATTCATCAAAAAACAGAATTCATTTACATAATTGCTTGAGGGGCTAAATTTTGTTTGTTATGATACTTTAAAGACTATATTGATGTATTTTCATAAAGGCAAATGCTAACAAGTGCTTAACAAATGTCTTGGGGACACTGTTTTGTATGACCATTTCATAAATTCCAGCTAACTAATCGTTGGATTAAATAATTTTGAAATCTTTTTGACAGTTTTAATATTTAGGGATCAATTTGGATATACAATGATGTAGTTCATCTATATATTTACTAATTAATTCTGTCTTCTTTTTTTTGAGTATATGCAAGATGCTGCAGAAGAGCTGCATATATATTTTGGATGTTCCATGAGCCAAACATGAGCTCTACTAATTTGCTTTTTACTAATGCAATAATCGAAGTAACATAAACTCCAAAATGGATTTAAACGCCAAATTTTCAAATAAATAAAAATCGTTTTTTAACACTCCACATATATAAATTGATAACCCTATTGCTAGTTAGTTTCTTTAGATTGTAATAGATCAATTTCGGTAAAGATTGAAGATTGTACTAGTAAGTGGTCGATCATCATGAACAAAGCACGCTTTGGGTTGTTCTTCATTTTGTTTATTCTTCTTGCTTGTCGTAAGTCTTCGATATTTTGGCATTACAACATCTAATTTAATAATTAGTCATTATATTTGGGTATATTTACAATCATTGGTGCGTATATACTTTGGCACTTACCATCCATTTTTTGGATATGAAATGCCATAAATACATCGGCTAATTTTTTTAAGGCTTTAATAATCTTTTGGTCACTGTATGTTAATAAATTTTTTATTTTAGTCCTTGTATCTTGTTTTGTTGCAAATAAGTCTATGAATGTACAAAATTTGTTGGTTTAAGTCCCTACAGTCAAAACCCGGAAGAAAATTTGCAGTTTTCGTACAAATATTCCTGCGGATTTTGACATTAGAGACTAAAATTAACAAATTTTGTACATTCGGAGACTTATTTGCATCAAAACAAAATACAGAAACTAAAACCAAAAATCCGCGAACATACAAGGGACCAAAAGATCATTTAAGCTTTTTTTAACCATCTATTTTTTGGATAAAATCTAAAATACCAATAAGGCTAGAATAATGAAATTGAATATAACTCCATTTTTTTTATGGTTAGGAGCAAAAATACCATGAAATTTTGATTGCTTGAATGTTCATTTTATTTTTATGGATAGAAGCTATAAAAAGTTAATTAGACCAAGAAGAATGAATTTTGATTGCTATATATCTTTAGGGATATATAGAAGTTAAAATGTTGTCCCCTAACATGATCGAGAAATTGCACGTAATATGTAAGAATTAGAGTACGCTCACTTATTCATCTTTATGTGATGAAATTTTAACCACTAAACTATCACCACTTTGAAGGGAGCATAATAAGATTTTATATTGTGTTAGTAAAAAAAAACAAAATTTTATATTGCCAATTGGAACAAGTAACTAGTCTAACTTAACTAACTATTTCATCTAATATTATATTAATTACAAGTGCATAGTAATACATAGGAATAATTAATGTAATATGTTTAATTAATCTGTGTTAATCTCAAAATGAATGCAGAGATGGTGGTATTAACAGAGGGAAGGAGCTGTGAGTCAAAGAGACGTTGGATTAGAGGAAATTGTATGAGTAATGAAAAATGCGCTTCGGATTGTCTTGTTAAAGGTTTTCTAGTTGGTTATTGCAGGGGACCTGCATACCGTAGTCGTTGCTACTGCAAAAACAAGCGTTGTTTGTAATTGTAGTTTCACTAGCTACATACAAGTTAGATCGTCTCTCGTGGTATGGGTTGATGTATTCTCTAGTGATTTGATAAAGTTGAGGAGTGTATTTTTAAGAATAAGATTAGAAGTGACCTCCAGTAGTGTGGTGTTTATTTTAGTATTTTTATCGGTATTTCGTTTATATACGGCGTTTTTATTTTGTTATTCTTTTTTTACCGATCTCTGTTCGTTTTGTGCAGAGATCTAATTTTTATTAGTAGTATATTTGTGGATAAAAAAAATGAGTTAGATCCTCTCCGTTTTTCATAAGAAATGACAAACATCATATTTGGAGAAATATAGACACAAACAAAAGTTGAAATTTTTTAAAAAATATTTCATGTTATATTTTCAATAAAAATAAGTAATGAAATAAATTGCTTCATTTTTTTGAGTTACATAGATGAAATGACAAAGTCATCATAAACTCACACTCACAAAGTAGAGAGACCGATAATCGAACCCCGATCATGAACGTTCGGCCTAATAATTTTGATATTTTTTGTCATAGTTGAATTAAGACTTGGCTTTTAGACTAATTGTTTCATTTTTGTTCATATTATATGTATTTAGCTACATTGATTACTGTCTACACTAAAATAAATATTCTAGAAAACTATTTTTATCATATACTATATTTATATTTGCTCGTGAAATGTTAACCAAACTCACTACATTAATTGCAAATGTTAAGATTTATTCCTGAGTTTAGATTTTGCATTTTTTGTAAGAGACTCCAAAAATATTCAACAGATTTAATTTATAATAAAATTAGTTATTTATATTGTTTCATGCAACTCTACAGCATATTTTACCAGACAAATATGAAGAAATACCTTACATTTTTTTATAAAACTTCATCTCCTATTAATTTAGTTGTCTTGTCTCCACATGTTTAGTTGTGTTCTTGTTAGTAGAAGGAGAATAATTATTTGTGTTCTTGTTATTGTAGAAGTATGTTAATATGAGGGGCGAAAATCGCACAATTATGAAACTTCGGGGACCAAAATCGCTCATTTAAAATACGGGGGGCTGAAATCACACAATAAGAAAACTTGAAGGGCCAAAACTGTAATTTAACTTAAAAAAATACTAGGCAATTGTGGGGAGCTTCTATGTTACGATCGAAAATTTAATTGTACCCGTACATTTAATGTTTAAATTAATAAAATTAATGATTATTTTTAGGAATTAAATAGTTATTTCTTGATTATTATATTGTATTCTAATAAAATTAATTTCATAAGAAAAAAACAAAATTTCATTATTTTATAACCACTAATAATTTTTAATTAAAAAATTCAATATTAATTATCATGAATAATAAAAATTCAAAAAAAATTTTTTGACAATTTTGATGTATAAAATTTAGTTATTTTAATGTCTTAAATGTTAGGAAATTTATTTATTTCAAAAAATATTCATTTACCTATTAATTTAAAAACCTATTGTACCGGTACACTCAAATTTATAAATGTACCATGATAATTTTGTAAATTACTCCCTCTAATATCTAATTCATAATATAATTTAGATACGTAAAGCATTCTATGAATATAAAAAGAAATTGTTCTCTTATAATAAGAATTGGAGGGAGTAACTCATAATTTCTCTTTTCCATATACAACATTTATTACATTCGTTTAATTTGTATAATATAGTCAAAATGACATATATTTTGATACAAAGAATGAGTAACATTTTACCTTAAATTTTCTTTTATATGGTATTAAATTACTCCATTAATTATCCCTCAATGGGTCTCATGTCATTGTTAACTCTACTTTTGTGTGGTGTGATGGAGTTTAGTTGTTTGGGTAGTCGATAAAGTAGGAGTATGGCTATTGCCTATTGATGTTGTTATTTATATTTATATTTTGTTGCTCTTGTACTTCTTCTTATTATTTGTATGTCTTATATTAATGGTCGAGTATTATTATATATATAATATATTATTTGTCGATTCAATATATATATATATATATATATATTATTTTTTCTTCTTTAAAAAAACATTTTTGCTTCTTCCAAGTGTGAATGTTGGTAATGGAAAATGGTTAATTAATTTTTCCTCACATATGCCGTTAATTTAAAGCCTTATTTTTTTAGTCAGGTAGCCTAGTGGTTAGAAATTCACCCCTTAAAAGTGAATAAGTGGGCGTACTCAAGTTTGAACTCGGATCTTTACACTTTTGTACAATATGTCCAACCAATTGAGATAAGTTTATGGGACTTTAAAGCCTTATTAATGAAGCCTTTAAGTTATTTAACTATAGTGTGAATATAATAGTAAGTAAGTATATTGATGATATATCAATTTTCTACTCTGTAGTTTTTATACTTGATTGTTCATAACTAATTTACATTAAGGATGACGTGCAACCCAAATGCGAAACCAATTGAGCAGAGGAATATTTTTATTAATTTATTTTCTTTTATTAATTTTTACTTATTTTGATTATATGGATTGAATATTTTTATTTTTATGCAGTATATGCAAGATGGTGTAGAAGAGCTGCATATATATATTTTGAGTTTTTCATGAGCCAAAGATACGCATTACTAAATTGCTTATAATTATTGTCATAACCGAATCAACTTCAACTCCAAAATAAAGTTAAAGGCCAAGTTTCATTTCATATATATAAGCAAATGCGTTTTTTAGCACATTTTTTTGTAAGTAAACCGTAGACGAAATGTGTTTTTAACGCCCTTTCCTTCTATATATAAATAACTAGCTAATGCAAGTTACTTTATTACTTCATTTTTAGTAATAAGGTACTAATTAAATTTAGGTAAGGATATTAAGATTAAGAGGTAAATTAAATATGATGAACAAGGCACGTTTTGGGCTTTTCTTCATTTTGCTTATTCTCCTTATTTCTCGTAAGTCTTATGCATGACATTATAAACAAGCATATCTTCATTTTCTTTTATCTTTAATATAAGTAAATATAACTATAGACAACTCTATTTTATTATATTTGAATGACCTGATTCATTGTCAACCCTATTTTATATGATCAAACAATGCAGAGCTAACAATTCAAACTGAAGGAAGGCGTCGTGAGTCAAGGAGTCATCGATTTAAAGGAGTGTGTTTGAGCAATCACAGTTGCACTTCAGTTTGTCGTGATGAAGGCTTTAAATGTGGTGAATGCAAGAGATTTCGTAAAGGTTGCTTCTGCTATAATCATTGTTAGCTTGTAATGCAATATTGTTTGTTGGTGTATGTGAATGGTCACTAACTAAACTATCTAAACCAACAAATATCAATATTATTAAGTTGGAAATTTTCATTCAGATTTAAATTTAAAACCTCACAATTGAGTTTATGTTAGTTTATTAAATGAGTTAAATTTAATGTATCTTATTAAAATGTCAAATTATTTCAGAACGTTGTAATCTACATATAATTGTAATAATAGTCTTCGATCCAACAATAAATATGTATATGCAATATAGGAGTATACTAGTATAAGTTAGACAGGTTAAATTTTACTTATAAAAATATAAATTGCTTTTGATTATGATATAATTTTTTTAAAATTATTTTAATAATAATTAAATTAAAATGTACATGTTATTATAATAAATTAAAAGATATGTTTGATCATTTATTTAAAAAGTTGTATATAATATATATTTTGAAAAAAATTTGGTGTCCAACTTACATTGTTGGATAGTGTACCCCATAGAAATAATTTAGTGGCCTGAATATTTAACACGTGTTTCACATATAATTGACGTTTTATTTCTTTTTATTGATTTTAATAATAAAATAAAAATCATAATATTTTGACCTTCAAGTTTACACAATTTTGCATTTTCTAACCCCATTGGCTTTTTTAAAATAAAAATGACTTATATGGTATTTTAAATAAAATACACTTTTAAATGTGTTTGTACCCCGTGTATTTTCTTATAATTTTTTGAATGTACGTGTATCTCGTATGTTTTTAAATGGTATCTTGAATGTTTGTGTATCCTATGTTTTTTTCTATAAATTTTTTAAGAAAAATATAATTATTTTGAATGGTATCTTGAATGTTTGTGTATTCCGTGTGATTTTTCATTGAAGTTTTGCGTCGATAATTCAATCACTTAATTTTAACTCCCTGAGTTTCACAATTGTTCAATTTTAGTCATATAAATTTCAATTGTTTGATTTTGGCCCTCAATTTTATTCCTCAATTTCTCTTATAGTGGATTCTTAAATATTATATTATATAGATATAGATTTAATATTTGATTACAGAAAGAAAAAAAAGAATCTTTTATTATAAAATTAAGGATAATTTAATTTAAATGGTATGGTATTATAGAGATTGCAACTTAGAAGAGGAAACTTATTTTTGAATTTGAATTAAAGTAGAAAAAGTCAAAATATTAGTTGTGCATGAGCTGTTTTTCTCTTACAGTGTTGGCATTTGAATTAGTTGGCCCATGAAGTACTTTATTTTTGTGATAGTTATATATACTTGACTTAGTTTACTTCAGTGTAACGGAAAGTTAGTTGATGTAGTTAAAGAAAAAAAAGGAGACGGGGATGAATGTGGTACTTTACTTTTGTTTCAAAGATTAGTTAACTATATTATTGTAATGGCTAGCTAGTTAAAGGACGTGGAGCACGATGGGAGTAGTAAAGTTAATTAAGGGTTTTCATTAGTATCAAACTTTTTTAGATATATAATATGATAAGGATTATAATAATGATGTCTTAACATTTATGAATTTAATAATGTGTATAAATTCCGATGCTTTTTTTCATATAAAATTATAAAAGTATTGTTTCCAAAATAATATGAAAATAATATATGTAATATAGTTTTCATTTTATAAGAATCATGTCTATGTGACACATGACAACATTAAATATGCAATGATTAAGAAAAAAATATTTTGTAAAATATTTTTTTTATAGTAGATTCCTATCACGGGGCAACGAAAAAAAAAAGTTATGAATTTTTAATAAGTTTTAATAGTTAAGGAACATTCGTAATTAAAAAGATAATGATATGCAGGGGCACAACCCCTCAAGATCAGCGTAGGGCCGCTGCCCCACCCTTAAAAAATAATTTTTTATATAAATATATTATTTAGCAGCAGTTTTTAGTATATTTTGCGGAAGTTAAATATTATATAATGGTAAATTTCGTTTGCGGCGATTTAAAACCATCGTTAAATAATTTGTGCACTTTGCACTACTTTATCTGCTCTCAGTTTATGGAGGTTACAAACCACATTTATTTAGTTTGTAAAGTTCCTTTCTAATTTGCGGGGGTTATTAATTAAGCTCCTCAATTTTCTTGTAAATGAATATTTTTAATATTAATAAGCAAATATCCCTCTATATTATTTTTTGAAGCATGTTTTATTGCTTAATAATTTATCAATATTTTAAAATGTGTAAATTCTATTTTATCAAATTATTCAAATATTTCTTTTTTGAGAAAAGAAAATACTATATTTTTATTTAAAATAGAAGTTTAGTGTATATAAATTTCTTTTCATCTATCTTTTGTACAAATATATATTCTAAATTTTTATGGGAAAGATTCACATAATATTATAAATATAAATACAAAAAATAATTAAAAAATATAAGTTTTACACGTAAATTGGCTTAAAAATATGACTAAATATTGTGATAAAAAACATCTAAGAAAAATAAAAAGATAATCCTCAATATAATATGCATTTTTATTAATAACAACTTAATATTTTGATATATAATCTATAGTATGAATTATATGATTTATATTTTGATATGTAATATTAATTTTTTTTTTCGGCCCCTTCCTCAAGATTTGGCTAGCTCCACCACTGATGATATGCATCAAACTAAAACAAAATAATTGACTACTTATTAATTCGTGTATATATGGAGTTAGTATATGCAAAATTGTGCAGAAGAGTTACATATATTTTGGATCTTCCACGAGCCATAAACATGAGCTTTACTAAATTAATTACTTGTAGTAACTAATGTCACAATTGAAGGAACATCAACTGCAAAATGAGGTTACACCAAGGTAATTTTCAGCTTCAACGACTATATTTTATTGAGCTTAACCAAATTAAACAATGTTTTTAAAACTTAACCAGAGATTGAGCAGCAAACCTATTACTTTCTCTATTTTAAAATGAATAATGTCATTTTAATTAAAAATATTATTTTAAACTTTGTTTTGGATTAATCCAAGGGGTGTGGTTGAGCGGCATGGGGCTCATCCTCCCTTAACCAAGGGTCGAGGGTTCAATCCTCACCTTGGGTATGACACAACTTTAAATTCTTGGGCCAGTAATCCCATCTTTCAAGGTGCCTCCAATCTAGCGAGGGAATAGTCACTGCGTTCGGCGGTGGATACCCCGGTCTCAACCAAAAAAACTTTTGTTTTGGATTTTTGCTTTGTAAGCTTTTTTTACATTCGTCTTATGCTTAATCTACTTTTAATATATTCATTTGGCTTCTTAAAAAACTTGATTATATGGAGAATTATTTATTATTTTTATGTAGTATATGTAGTATAAGCAAGATGGTGCAGAAGAGTTGCATATATTTTGAATTTTTCATGAGCCAAATATACACATTAATAAATTGCTTATAATTAGTGGCATAACCAAAGCACCAACAACTCCAAAATGAAGTTAAACGCCAAGTTTTCATAAAAACAAATACGTTTTAAACACTCTTTTTTTTTTATAGACAAAATGCGTTTTTAATTAAAACCCTTAACCTCTCTCTCTCTATATATATGTAGCTGATGCGAGTTAGTTTATTAATAACAGGGTAATAGAGTTAGGTAAAGATATTAAGATTAAGATCCGGTAATGATGAACAAGGCACATTTTGGAGTTTTCTTCATTTTGCTGATTCTCCTTACTTCTCGTAAGTCTTATGCATGATATTATAATTAATACACTATTTTTGTCTCACATATATAATCAAAAATATATTCATTTTTTTAATCTTAAATTTAAGAAAATATAACTACTGGAAATTCTATTTAATGATATAGTAGTATATCTTAAAAATAATATCTTTCAGTTATTATAAATTTTATTTTTGAATAAATATTTTAATCTCATGAAACAAGTTCTTAATTATATTTAGCAAGGAAGATTAATTATATTTTTTTTCTAATCTTTCCTTTCATAATTTGGGGTATTTACCCATCAACATTCAATGATCTTTTAGCCAATTTAAAATTTATAAAATTTAGAATAATTTGATATGTTATTAAAACTCATAAAGATTAACGGCGTTTAAAAAAACAAACAAACTATTAATTTTGATATGTTTCAATATAACATATAAAATTATTCTGAATTTATTTGAAATTTTACAGAAATAATCTTTTTGATATAAACGTTTAATCTAACAATGTATTTTATAAAATTTATATCGATCAAAATATTATTATGTTTAAATCATATAATTGACTCATAAATTAAACAAGTCAAACAATATATAAATTAAGTTTAAATTCATTTAGTTATAAAAACTTAATTTTTAGTACAAATTCGGATCAATTGATTCACAAACCAAGTATAATGAATTAATTTCCGAGTTAAGTTTAAAGCTATATTTGAGTGACTTGATTCATTAACATCAGTCCTATTATCAAATGCTTGTAGAGTTGGAGATTCAAACTGAGGGAAGGCATCGTAGTGTTGACCCAAACATAAGTGTAGAAGTGTGTTTGAGATTGACCAATCACACTTGCACTTTAGTTTGTCGTGATGAAGGCTTCGAATGTGGTGAATGCAAGAGATTTCGTGATAAATGTCCTACATGCAGAAGAATTACTGATGAAGCTTGCATCTGCCACCATGATTGTTAGCTTATACTAGTACTGTGGTGTAATATTAGTATGAATGGCCAGTAAGACCAATTCATGTGAAAAATGTCGATATGATATTATTAAGGTGGAAAATTCTATCGGTATTTAAATTCAAAATTTCACAATTATGTGTGTGGGGTTTATCAAATAAGTTAACTTTCATGTTTTTGAAAAATTTAATAGACATATAATTGTAATAATTAATAGTTTTCAATCCAACAACAAATTTTAAATATGGATATGTGGTATATATATATATATATATATATATATAAGAACAAATTGCACCGCTGTAACATTTGAGTAATGTTAATTACAATGCTCAATAATGCTATAACAAATATAAATTTTACAAAAGTTTATGTTGGATTGAAAGTTTATATCATACAGATCATTCGTACATATGTTTAAAAAAATTGAAAATTATTTTATATGTTATTGATATTCATCAAACTTAATAGTTTTAATTAAAAATGCAAAAACTGTTAATCTTGAAGATTTTTTATTTTGTGTAAATGATATATACGATATAAATTTTAAATCTAACGATTGATTTTGTAAAATTTATATTGGATTTCGTTATATCGTTATTGAGTGGTGTAAATAGAGAAACTTTTTAACCTAGTCGCTCTTCTTTTCCAACCACCATAGAGGAGTTGTTTAGAGCCAATTTTTGAATCGAAATCATCCCTCTAAAATTGTTTTTTTCATTTTTTTTTATTTAAACAAATGATTTTCACTTCTTTTTTTTGTGATTTCATCGCCTTAGTGTGACATTGTGTTGTTCTTTGTCTTTGTGAGGCGTTTTGTTTACCCTTCTTCTTCTGTAGTGTTTCTTCGATTCATATTGACAAATTAGATTCGATCAAGTGCATATTCAACCAATGATTTTGGCGTCTTTAGCGGTACAAATTCAGAAACATAGGTATTTCGGACACTTCAATTTTACCATATATGTAGGCTTTGTAACATTTATAGACATATTGTCGTTGTATGTAATTAACATGGATATTGTGAGTATGTTCACATAATTATCCTTTTTAGTTTTTGGCAATTTTGAATCTGTATTGTTCGATGTATTCTATCAATTCGAATGAATGAATGTAAAATGTTTTTGTACATAGATGAAATGACAAAGTCAGCATAAATTCACAATACAAGGTAGAGTTATCAGGGATTGAACCCCGTTCATGGACGTCTGACCTAACAATTTTAATACCTTTTGTCAGTTGAACTAGGACTTCTAGATGAATGAATGTCATTTTTAGTCAAAAAATAATATTAGTAATGTTACACTGGTATAATTTAATATAAATATATATATATATATATATATAGAGAGAGAGAGAGAGGGGGGGAGGGGGGGGGGATTCCACCGATAACGCTTTATTATTATGTCAATTATATGCTATGTAGCCCTCACAACGATTGGCTAGGCTGGGTTAGTTCATATGAAAATAAAGTTCAAATTTTGTGATCCGAACTTTGTGGGGGTTTAGTGGGTTAAAATTGTGAATCCGACTTTTTGTAGCTAATTCGAACTTTGGTGTATGTTTTTTTGGTTTTTTGTTTCTTTCGTTAGTTTGAGGTTTTGTTTTTTTATATTTCTCGGTGGTGGTGAATTTTATAGTTTTATTACTTATTTTCATTAGATCTATTAATTTTTTGGTTGATGTGGAGTTTAGTTTCTTGGACTTGGCGTTATTGTTGGTGGTGGTTGAGTTGAGCTCTTGAGGGTAGTGTTGGAGGAGGTAACTTTGATTTTTGGAGGAATTAAGATTTTTAGATTTGATAGTTTTGGTTTGATTTCTGGAGGAGTTAAGCTTATTATTGGTTTTGATGGTTTGGTTTTTGGAAGTGAAACTATCAGGCATGGTTAACTTGGTACGTAGGAATACCTTCCACAAATACATTAGATGAAAGTGTGAGAATTTTTCGGACCGGACTCGTTAAAACAAGGCCTAACAAATTAAAATTTAGGCCAGACTAATCTAGCCTATTTAAGATTTAAGAGCAAAGCCCACCAAGCTATCCCGCTAAATTCCTTCCAAATTAGTTTTGTGGTGTATCTCCTCCAACAATATGGCACTTTTTCAGTTTTGTGCATCAATAACGTTATGACTTATGAGTGAAATCACCAACAAACTAATTACTCCCTCCGTCCCAAAATTATTGTCCTTTTAGAGTTAGGCACGGAGATTAAGAAACAACAAAAATTGATATGTTAAGTCTATTTTACCCCTTACTTTATTAAGAAAGAGAAAATATATTTAATTAATGTTTTAAATTTTGTAAGGGTACAATTGATAAAGTAACATTAATTTTACATTGGTTTGCGAAAAGGACAATAATTTTGGAACAAAACGAAAAAGCTAAAAGGACAATAATTTTGGGACGGAGGGAGTATAAAAATATAAAAATAAAAAAAAAATCAAACATTTGTGAATTGTCATCATGTCTCTTATAACTTGAAGGATGTAGTGAAGTTTTCTTTGAAAGAGGCGTGAGGTGGGTTGATGATCGTAATTCGTAGGTGTGTTACTCTAAAAAAAAAATCTTCTAAAAGATTAGTTGTTGATTTTTTTTTCCCAGCAGTGTAATACTAAAATTTCATTTTTTTAAAGACGAATAAGTAGATATACCAAAATTTAAACATTGATCTTTAATCTTTGTCTTAATTATTGTCCATCTTTATCCTAATCAAAAGATATAATAATAATAATAATGACGGCATATCATATTATTAAAAATGTGATTTTTTAATCTAAGTCGTTATCTAACAGTTATTTATTATTTATTGTTTTTATTTCTTACGATAACAAAGTATTTTTACTGGAGTTACTCCCTATATATAAAAATATTTTCCTATTAAAGATCAACTAATAGAGGTGCTAATTAAAGTTATTAAAAGTTCAAAGAAAAAAAATAATGTAATAGTTAAGGAATCTATTTTATAAAGATAATGATGCTTCAAACTTTTAATATCTTTTACTGTAATAGTTAAGGAATCTATTTAAAAAGATAATGATGCTTCAAACTATAATGGAATTGACTATTTATGAGTAGTTTTTATATAAGTCAGGATCCGTTGACACCAATTAATTTGATACTAATTTTAACATTTTTTAATAATGTTTTAATCGATATAAATTTTATAAAATTTATCGTTGGATTGAAAGTTTATATCATATAGATCATTTTGTGTAGAATTTCAGACAAATATAAAATCATTTATTTATAAACGATTTGTTTCATTCAAAAAAAAATATTTCTAAACGATTTGTGTGTGTTTTAAACGTTAGTAATCTTTATGTGTCTCAATAATCAATCAAATAAATTTTTTATTTATATAAAATTTTATACAAATGATCTATATAATATAAAATTTAAATCTAACGATAAATTTTATAAATATATATGGAGTAAATGCAAAATGGTGCAGAAGAGTTGTATATATTTTGGGTCTTCCACGAGCCAAATATGAGCTCTACTAAATTAATTACTTGCAACTAATGTCACAACTGAAGCAACATCAACTCCAAAATGAACTTAAACACTAATTTTTTTTTATCCTCCACCTCTATAAATAGAGATAACCCGAAATGAGTTAGTTTATTAGTAAAAGGGTAATAGATTTAGGTGAAAGTTGTAGTAAGTGGTAATCATGAACAAGGCACGCCATGTATTTTTCTTCATTTTGCTTCTTCTCTTTGTTTCTCGTAAGTCTTATTCATAATGTTCGAGATGCATATACATAGCATAAGTAATAGATAGTTAATAAGATTTACTACTAGATCATTTGTTTTTGTTAATGTTTCTTACATGTATGAAAATTTATTAATTTTATAGTATATCATTTTACAATATTCATGAAAAATTAGTGTTGTTTTTCTCTATGATACCTCTTACTATTTATTCTCTTCATCTCAAATTATAATTCTCTTTGCAAAAAAACTATACCAAATTATAAATAATTTTACAATACTAATTAATGCAACGTTAATATTATTTTTTCTATCATACAAATTTACTATATTTATATCAATCTCTCTTTGTCCAGTTCTTTTAAAAAAATCTTATGTCATTGATGAATAATAATTTTATAAAATAACATAAATTTCTCTCTTAATTCTCAATACAAAATTAAGTACATTTCTCAATTTTTATGAAATTATCAAAACTCAAAACGACTTATAATTTAAAATGGATGCTAGTTGTTTTAATTTTTGGTACAAAGATTGAATGTAGTTTTAGTCTATATCTTTATAATTCATTTAATGCATTTTTCTCATATCATTAAGAAAGTGTTATACTATACAAAATTAATCATATTTCTTAATTTATGTGCAATTGCTACTATATTTTGGTACAAATAGATAGAGTACTTTTCATAAATATATTTTTATTTCACTTATAATACTCAAAACTATTTCACTTTTTTCTCTTCTTTTATAAATAATCATAGGTAATAGTAGTATTAATTATTCTTGATCTTTTTGTGTTAGTAATTAAAATAGACACTGAAAAATGAAAAGAGAAAGTATATATTTAATTAAACTATACTATTTGTGTTAATTAATATGATGTTAATAACCCATGAATTATCGATGTAGAGATGGTAGTTCAAATTGAGGGAAGAAGGTATCAAAGGTCAACTAGGATCCACAGAAAAACTAGACGATATTGTTCTAGTCATCGCCACTGCACTCATATTTGTCAATCTCAAGGCTTTGAATGCGGTGAATGTGGGAGTTTTCGAAGTGGTTGCTACTGCAACAGACGTTGTTAGTTAAATAATTTAGTGGTTAAACTCACATATTTTATATATGGATAAGTGAAGAATCTAAAATTTGAATCTCAATTCTTTTATTAATGTCAATGATCAATAACTATCAACCAAATTATATATATTAGATTGCAACAAGCGTATGTTAACGTATACAATATTGTTGCTAATGCAACAGAGTACATTGCAATCTTATCTTATGTTACTTAAATTTAAATTATATATGTTTAAGCGCTTGAGGTTGGCTTTGAGCTAGGGTCCAATTAATTATTTAATGTCATTTTCATTTCATATTATTTATAGGAGTATACTTGCTCATGAGTTGTTTTAACTTTTATAATTGTTCATTTTTTTTAATTAAGAGTCGTTTCCAAGTTTTTAAGGTTATGCTAGCTATTTTTTATTTTTATGTTTTATCCTTATTAATTTGGGTCTATTTGGATTGACATGAGTTGCGAAGAAAATTTCATACAAGCTTTTATGGGCTCCCATAAGCCCAAATCCATATAAATTTCCCAAACACATTTCATCAATTTGGAAATATAAAAATATGGAAGAAAGAAAAAATTGACTAAAATAAAAATATGGAACTTGTGCAACGCAATTACACACACATAGGATTTTGCTATTCTTCAAACTTATACTCTCTTACTCTGAAATTTCCTCTCCTTTCTATTCTAGAACTTTTGTACTAGTACACCATTTTATGTTCTTTCAAATGATTTGATTACCATATTACTTGCAAATTACTACTGTTTCAGTCAATGATTCTAGATTACTTGCAAATTGCTCAAGTTATTTGTAATATTTAAAGTACAAAATCCTTTCGTAATTCAACAAAATACAAAATATGTTGGCATTTTATTTTCGGTTAAATAGAGAATCGCGTGTTTTAAACGTAAAGAAATGGTAATAATATATTTTAACAACTATCAATTGAATTGTATTTATGAATAAATAACTTATATTTGTTTAAATAAATAATTTTTTGCGGATTATATTCTAGCTGACAGTTATATACATTGCGTTGTTAGATATAATTATTAAAGCATTGAGCCATGGAACTTAGATGTTTAAATTTGATTGCATGGAATCTGATTCTGCATATCTAATTAGGTGTGGTAAAAAATGTATTTTCAAAGATTGTTAGTATTATCTTTAAGTTAAATAAGATTGGTTCGTCAAAAATAATAAAAAATTATCCTAAGAATACGTCAACGAATTATGATATCCTTGAATCATTTTACAATTGTGGAATATATGCAACATTAACATGCCATTGAACATTTGCAAATTATTTATAGGTCCTTTACTTTTTTGGGTTCCTAATCAGTTAATTTAATAATCTTTATTCCATATCAGAATTATCTCTCAGTGGTGACAAGGCTTTTGGTCACGGTCAAAATACTCTAAGATAACGATAATAAATATTCCATGAAATTTAATATAATATTTTTTGGGTAGAAATTTAATATAATATTATAACATATTAGTACCCAAAAAGTCTTAAATATAATTTTGGCCATATTTTTTATAATTGAATTTGAGAGTTTTTCGTTTTGCCAATGTTATTATTTCATCTTTCATACCATTTAATTTTTTTAAAATAAAATATATAAAACCTTTAAATAATTCTCAAAAAACATTGTAGCATTCATCAAGTAATTTGTCGATTCATTAATGCTTAATGAGACATGTGGACACAAATAAACTTCAAATTTAATTAGTGATCAAGAAAATTTCAAAATTGAAATATTTATATCTTCAAACTTAGAAAATTAGATTAGATAATCAAGACCAAATAATACATTTAAGCATAATATACTATCAAATAAGATTTGTTCCGCAATCAATAATTTTATGCATTTATACATTCGGCACACTCTCGAATTTAATAACTCAACTTTTTAACTCGCATTTTGATATGTCTGTAAAAAAAAACTCGTATTTTGATATGTTCGTAAATAGAAATACTAAATTTAAAATTTAAATGATTCAATATCGATCTAACAACTATTTTAAATAGTGTTTGTATGTGTGAATCCGTCAAATTATCCAACTTATTAGACAATCTAGATTCATAATACATGAGGAAGAAGTGATTGAAAAGCATGAGTCTACTATCTATATACTAATAGAGTGTGGCAATGGCATGATGTGAGCATACAAATGAATGGCCCTTGGCCTAGCTCACTCCATGAGGTGGGAGGGAGGTAGGTCACCAACCATGAAGATTCTTTTCCTTAATTTATGTTTATTTTTTCTTATTGTGCTTCTAGAAGTAACAAAAAACAAAGGTGGGAAGGTGAGCCTTACCAACCATGTCCATAAAAAAAAAATTAAAATTTGACAAGTCGGCTAATGTTGTTGCATAAGTACTGTTGGAGTATCAATAATCATGTGATTATAGATAAAAAGGATCAAGTGTTGTTTGACCTACTACCATAATTAACCACAACAATATATATCTAATGATTTGGACATTTACTCAAACATACTATTGATCGACATATATGATCAAAATTGTATGTATCACTCAAGTCTCAAAATGGAAATTAAATTATTAATTTTTTGTGTTATATATAGAATTATATATACTTCATTTTTTTTAAAATAAATTACACCTCTCATCTTCTATATATGACAGAAGTTTAATTTGAATTAAATTTTTTCTCTACTTATTATAAAATATACATTTTTTTCTATTGAGAAGTAAATGTATAGTGTCATATTTACTCTCGTCTCTTGAAAAATGTTTTTGAATAATTTTGATCCTCAACTTCGTTGTAAGCTAAAAAATTAAATATATATTAAATTTTAATTTATTTTAATATAAATAAATATTTGTAAATAGCAATTTAAGCCACAACTTTTTGTCAAAAAATTATCTTTTCAAGTCACCATTTAATTATTTTTTTCTGAGTTATCATGATATATATTGGTACAAAGTTTTCATTACCGTAAATTAATTTATTGTTTAATTATTAAATTTGCCGGGTAGGTAAAATAATTGCAAGAAAGTTAGACAAAAGGAAAAATTTGAAAGAAAAGAACAATTAAGCCATGGATGCTGGGGACGTTAGTTACTCACACATCAACTTGATTAAAGTGGAGTTAGTTGAGACATGCTTCTAGAATCCTTTATAAGAAAACAAAAAATGTAAAGTAGTGAAATTAACGTGTAGTAAAAAACAAGGGAGGTTTATTAATGGAAATATCTTATATTTTTTGAGGAAGAGTTTTGTCGATTATATGTATAGCTCTACACAACATCCAACCAAAAAAGGTATAGCTCTACACAACACAACACAACTAATGTCAAAAATTGGTGTCATGACGTTAATATATCTCATTTGGACTGTGGTAGACTATGAAGCGTAGATACTAGATACGATACAGATATAATATGATAAAATTTTAAAATTAAAGATACGATATGGTTAAGATACTTTAATAAAAAATTAAATATATAAATGTAAATATATAAAACTAACTAAAATTGATGATAAGAAAATATTTACATTTTTTTTTTGAAATAAATATTTACATTATTAAAATTATCAAAATAAGTGAATTTAGATATTTAAAAAATGAGTCATGCATATTAACCAAATCATTAGTCTTTTTCGTATCCGTTTTATTTCTTTTTAAAGCATAAATTAAATATAAACATTGGATACTTCTCTGATACGTATCGAGAATGAACCAAAATACGTATCGGAAAGTATTAGACGTATCGCATAAGTGTCGGAATTTTTTATTTAAAAATTAAAATTTAATCATTGGATACTTCTCCGATATGCATCGGGAAGTATCTGACGCATATCGGTATCGGATACGGTATCTGATACGATATTTGATCAATTTTAAAGTATTGGGACTTTATATAGGTGGTAGATCATAGTATTAGTATAGCAAGTGGCTCTCCTCCGTTTAACAAAAGTTAGTTTCACTAAAACATTGCAAGACTAAAATTATATTTTGCTTATTTTTCATATATAGACTAAGAAAGCATTATTTAGCCTAACATATCATACCATATCGCTCGGTGCTTAGTGATAACTAAATTCAAATAAATGTTCGTATATTTACTTAAGGGTGGAAGTATTAATAAAAGAAGTAGTACTAGTATATATATTTTCCCCGTATTAAAATATATTAAAATATATATTATATTATATTATCAATAAAATATTTAATGTTCTTTTTTCTATTATACATATAACTATTTGTTTTATCAATTTATCTTTCACAAATCATTAATGAATGATAATTTTATAAATTAATTCGTAATTTCTTTTCTTCATGCAATATTATATACATTTTTAATTTGTGTAGTACGATCGAAACACATATATTTAGGTATAGAGGGTAATAAAGATAAGGTAGAGAAAAGAAAAAATAATGTACTAAAACAAAAAGAGAAGAGAAAAAATAACTAAAATAAGGATGTAAATAAAAGTATCTAACTCTACCTACCAAATGGAGCAAGCACTAAATAAGTGAATTGTAACCACTCATGTTTGTTTCTCACCAACTTGGTCAAATACTCTCTTTAAAACAAGATCCCCGATACAATTGCACCTCCTCTCCTTATTTATCACTCACAACCTCCCATTTATATTCCTTCTGCCCTCTTTACTCTCTCTCTCACCAATTACTCCTTTTATTTTCTATCTCTCTCTAAGCCAAGAAAGTAGTAATGGGTAGATCTCCTTGTTGTGAGAAAGAGCACACAAACAAAGGTGCTTGGACAAAAGAAGAAGATGAACGTCTCATTAACTACATCAAACTTCATGGAGAAGGTTGTTGGAGATCTCTTCCAAAAGCTGCTGGTACGTACATACTATATATATCTTCATTAATTTCCCACTATATATATAGCTACAACAAATTAATTAAATGTACACCTTCATATTCATATGTACTAGTCTAATATTTCTATTCTTGCAAAACCGACTTGTAAAATATGAACTTGCTTATAAACATACTATATATGCTCAAAGTTCAAACATATATTTTTAATGCGAGACTAGCTCTTAAGTTAAACACACCCCATTCACACTTGAGCATAGACGCGACCTGATAGCAAAAACCTAATAGTAGACAGTTCAACGGACATAATAACTCAAACATTATAAGTCTATCTTGTAAAATTCAATTGGGTCGATTCTAAAATATGGCGTAAGAAGGTACTTTCTTGTGAAATGTGGCGATACTATTTCTCATTTATGTAATTTGAAATCAATGTTTATGGTTGATATCATTGCAGGCTTGTTGAGATGTGGTAAGAGTTGTAGATTGAGATGGATAAATTACCTCAGGCCTGATCTCAAAAGAGGAAATTTCACCGAAGAAGAAGATGATCTTATTATCAACCTCCACACCCTACTTGGAAACAAGTATGTATGAACACAATATTGAAGAAAATATGCAAGATTTTTAATTTATATATGATTAATTTTTTCTTGCTAAAAATGTTTATTACATCAAGGGTATACAATAAAACTTAATTAATTACATAATCAATGAGAAAAATTTACTATTACTATAACTAACTTTTACATCTAATATTCACCATTTGAAATTCTAAGTACTCTTTGTGAAATTTTCTTTTGGGGTCGACCTAATTCAACTACTTGACTTTATATGATTTTGTAGATGGTCGCTAATAGCTGCGAGGCTACCGGGAAGAACAGATAATGAAATCAAGAATTACTGGAACACTCACATCAAGCGAAAACTTTACAGCCGTGGAGTTGACCCTCAAACTCATCGACCACTTAACAACTCAGTTGCGACCACCACCATAATTCCACCGGCTAATGCTTTAGTATTATCACCATCTCAAATCACCACAAGCAATAAGAACATGATCATCAACGATATTAGCATTAACAACACCAACATCAATGGTAGTAATCAGTTACTAAGTGGTTATGACGACAATACAAAGTATAACGAAACCAAATTGGTTCCTGAAGATTCAAATAGTAGTAGCGCCGTTAGCTCCGATGAAACATACCATTGTCAACTTAACTTGGACCTTTCCATCGGTCTTCCTTCGTCACACACTCAAATTAATACAGACAAACTGAAATTACAACAATTACAAGATGATGAGCAACAAGAAACAAAGGTTATTACAACTAGTCATGGTTTGTGTCTTTGTTACAATTTAGGGTTTCAAAACAACCAAGTGTGTTGCTGCAACAAAACCATAGGTAATAATATTACTACAACAGTTGCCAATAATAATATGTATAGATTTTACAGACCCATGGATATATAAAACTTAGTTTAGAAGTTAGTTAGAGTTTTTTTGAAGAGAAAAAGTTAGTTAATAATTAATTAATTAGTTGATCAGGCTCATAAATATTGTAATGTTGCCACTGTTATGTTTAGTTATTTTATTTAACATATGCAAATAATTTTTGACAAAATTTCAGATACCAAAACAATAGTTATTAGTTTTGCTATACATGAATATAATAAAAAAAAGGAAAAGATTCATTAACTTTTGATATAAGTGATTATTTTCTGTTAACAATGAGCCACATTATTAATTAACTCTAATAAGTTACTATTGAATAAAACTTGAATATTGGCGTTGTTGAAGTTGTATTTGAGTGTATATATATGATTGGACAACCTTATCTTATAAGCTGTTTTTTTTTTTGGAGTGGCACATATGTGTATATTGAAGTTGTATTTAGAGTGTCACATGGTCAAAATTTAATGAAAATTTAGTTTTGCAAAGTGCCAGTAATCACTGGTCATTAGTGTAACTGGAGAAGCTCTAAGTTTCAAACCATTTTTTTCAAAAGATGTGTACTTTTATAAATACTCCATAGTAGTATTAGATAAGTGAAATTAAATTGAGATGCATGAATGTATAGCAAATAGTAAGAAACAGCATTTAAAACAAATAAGGCAATAACTGCCAAGTTTTTGTATTCAAGTTTATATAAACCATAACATTTCATCAGAATATTGGCCAAAGAAAATGGATGGCTCCATTCCACACTCAAAATGAGTTCGGGTAGTTGAGTATACAGCCAATTCTTGAAACAGGTATGAATTTTGTCACTAAATGTTAATAATCTTCTGATAAAAAAAAACCCACTAAACACTCCAAAATATACCTTGCCGCCGTTGCCGAAGCAGATATCAAAACAATAGTACTAAATAACCTGATGTCCTAAAAATAAAATGCAGATGAATTCACCAATAGCAATTTACAAAACCAAATTAAGGGCCAGAAGCTCCTGAAGATTCAGCAGCATCTTCTAATCTCAACATTACAGCTACATCTTCGATCATTTTACCTTTATCAGCAGAATCTTCCACTGTGTTGTTCAACCTTTTTAGCCATATATCATAATCAACGGGATATGGAGTTCCACAAAGACTATCGACATAATCAGCAAAACCTTTCAATAGAGCAGAAACGTGACCAAGATGTTGTTGAATCGATCGCTTCGCCCAAATATTCTCTCTCCATTGTAAAGCAGACTCAATTGAATCTTGTTGACTCATAGTCCCTCCAGTAATAAAATAAATTGTGTAAACGATGCTTTCGGCATCAGATGAAGGACAGAGCTTCCCATGCTGAAGTGCATGAGCTGATGAGAATTGTAAATTTATAGCAGGGCTGTCCCTATCTTCCAACACCGCACGTCCCCAAGATATCGGGACATACATTGCTTGTTGGTGGTTACTACTGCTTTGTTTTTCGACGACGTGTATTATGTTTTCCGGACAAATATCACCGTGTTGGACATTAGCTATAGCTGCACTTCTTAATGCAGCAAGACAGTCTCGGCATAAGCGTGTTGCTTCGTCAGCAGAAAATGTTCCTTCACTGGAAACTATAGCCGACAATGGCTCCCCTACTGGAGATGTTACTAGTATTGGTGTTCCACACCATGGATGATCACACTTTCCTCCTGGACTTTCTTTGTTGCAACGACCTGAATGTACAATCTTACCGGAGGCAACAATTTCGGGTAGATATTTGCTCAAGATTCCTTGATTCCTCAAAATGTTTAGAACTTTCGTTTGGCGTTGAACTTGATACCAAAGGCTCATATCCTCCCAAGAAGGCTCAAGTCTAGATGGATGAGCGCCAACATATAAAGACAGTAACTCTAAGGGCTGATCAAGACTTATGGCGCTATAGAGATAATAGTTACCTCCCACTAAATATTCATGAATTTGGAAACTTTTGTGTCCATGTTGTGGATCATCCAAGACCAATATGTCACCGTGCTTGAGCTTCAACCGTGAGGGTCGGCTGTTGGAAAACGATTCATTTTGATCAAGTTCAACAATCTCTCCTGCTTGATGGTGGTCATAATAAGGCACGAGTGCATTTTCGGTCTCGACTATGCAGCATTCTGTCCGACGCTTCTGAAGGCGAAAGCTATGATCTGAGATCAATGTGGCAACTGATTTTCTTGGCGGTCCATTCCATTGAGCAATGGAGTAGAAAGTTGCCAACAATACCTGCAGAGTTCCTATATCTCCCCAGTTTGCATTTCCCAATTGGTTCCATATTGGTTCCGCCGGGGTGATACAGATTTCGGCGTAAGTTTTGATCCATTCAGCCACAGACAGATACGGATTGCTTGAATTTGATAAATCAAGTTTTCCAAGGTCACCGCTGAACTTTATCACCAATCCAGACTTAGAATCTAGAACTAGAAGAAAAACAGAATCACTGTTGACAGAACTAATCTTACTCAAACTTCGAGATACAAGAACATGAAAACCATAAAAGAGAGCTTCACATATAGTGTTGGCTGATACTCTCAAAGCATCGTCCAATAACATTTTTGGTTTGAATACGGCAAACTCAACCACTTGATCCCATCTAATTTTTGAATCATTCGATGTTTTCGATATCAAACCTAGACCACGCATTTCCCATAGCCTGCCCCTTGATATTGCTTTTTCAACACTACTAAACTTTGAGCCAGGATGAGAGGGGCACGAAACGCATAACGGTAGCGGTCCACTTTTATGCCAAAACGTACGCCAGAGACCAATGATAACAGCATGAAGGAAAT
The DNA here is from genome assembly GCA_951804385.1 of Trifolium dubium. NCBI lineage: Eukaryota > Viridiplantae > Streptophyta > Magnoliopsida > Fabales > Fabaceae > Trifolium > Trifolium dubium. Next base: position 6,566,006 of record OX638076.1, on the reverse strand, counting down.
CCTCTACAGCTAGATACTGATCTTCTATAAGCTCTTCAGAAACCACGGGGAATGTCGGCATACGGACTAGTTGCTGAAATGGAACCCCCTCTAACGCCATATCTAGCTTACGCAGCTCATCAATCGTAAAGAGAGAACTAAATCCATGCATTCCATCTGCTGAATCACTATTTAGATTCTCTAAAACCCACTCCTCAAGATATTGTGTGAATAAGTCCAGGTCAACCAGTTTCCTTCCATATTCCTTGAGCCCCTTTAACACTCTTCTCGAAATCGGAAAAAACTTGCTCAACCCTGATGCCCCGGAGACAGTACTAGCAGAAATAACTGACAAACATACAAGAAAACTGTGTTATTATGGCCATAAAAAATAGTTACAACTATTTATTAGCTAACATGTTTCGTTCCACAGACATTTGCTAAGAATCTTTTTTTTTGGTCAAGTAGTCTAGTGGCTAGAAAATCTAGCCTTAAGGTTAATAAGTGGAGTGTCCAGGGTTCGAACCCCGACCCTTGCATATATAATGCGATGTACCCACCAATTGAGCTAATCTGACGGAAACATTTGCTAAGAATCTTTAAATCATACACTTCATACAAGAAAATCACCCGATGCACTAAAAATGTGTGAGGGGAGATAAAGAATGATGTATAGTCGATAAAATAATTCCCAATTTAAAGGAAAGGCGAACAAAGGAAGACATTAGTACAGACCAGAACTAGACTTCCTGAAACTTCCATCCTGACTTTTTCCTGGCGATGAATCCATTCCATTCTGCAGAGAACCTGATTCATGTGATTTAAAAGGTCGTCCATTAGATAAATCTTTATATATAAATATGTCTCAATCAAGTAAATAACTGAACATTTCCTAAGAATAATCTAGTCTATATCTCCAAATCCTATTAGCATGCTATCATGACCCAAATACAATAAAAATAGAAACTATATTTATGAACACATACATAAGGTAAAGTAATTATATTGGGCTTAACTCATTCTTACGAAATATTAAGTGTGCATCAAGAATTTACTCTAATAAACCCACTCACACAATGAAATGGATTCACTCTAATACTAATATATACTTTATCTTTTTTTTTCACTACTAATTTAATCTAGTTTGGAGGAGTAAGTTCTAGCATCAAGTGGTTGCAACCCACTCCTGAACAAAGTTGCAGGGGAGGGGATCGAATTGTTGTCCTCCCTACCAAGTTCAGCGTTAATCACCACTGAACCAAACCAAATATCGGATATCCCCCATTCGGGGACATCTGATATAATATATACCTTATATTTTTTCAATGTAGAACTAGGTTTTCACAAATCATGCTAAAAGTGATTCTAAAGAATATCACAACACACATAACATAGGAAATTAGCAATGTAAAAACACAAATTTGGCACATTTTCATGAAATTGAAAATGGGAAATGTAAGAAAAATCAAAAGGGCTAAAAGGAAGTGAAACTCACCTAATTGCATAGCGACCAACAAAGAGTTTTTGAAGAAAAAAAAGAGTAAAAAAAGTGAAAAGAATCAAGGGCAAGATTCCAAGATCTGAAGAAACTTGCAAGCTTGCATTCTTCAACCCATATGAGGTAACGTTTAACAAGGAACAACATTGTAGGTAAAAGTAGAAAGAACAACATTAACACCAAAAGTGAACATGGTAGATCCTACTAGGGTATTGGTGGTGGTGGATAAAAATGGTGTCATATTGTGTGTTTCAAAAGATGAAACAGAACAAACAAACACACTTGTTGTTGACTTGTTGCTGTTGTTGTTGTTGTTTCCTATGATAAGAGATGAGAGAACATGAAGCAGTGTCGCTCACGGGTTCATTGGAAAGAGAGAAAAGAGTAGCATGATGATTGAGTTGAGTGTGTTGAAGGAAGCTTTGAAGACAAGTGATTAAAATCCAACCAGCAACGACAAACAAGATGGGAAAGTTATTATTAGTAGATTAATACTAATTGTAGTACATTTTTAACATTTTTTTATAAGTAATTTTGTAAATTAAATTGATTAAAAACCATATATTTATATTACTTTTAACAAATATTAACATGTGCTCTTAAAATATTCTTTTAAGTAATACATGCTCTTCTTAGAGTACATGTTAACAAAATTTATTTCTTTTATAGAAGAATGTTATTATGTGTACATATTAAAAAATTTAATATAAAAATTTATGATGACTATAATTTTCATTTTGTTAGATTATTACTTGTTTAATTAGATAATTGATAATATCTTCTATTATAAAAGAGGATCTAGTCCTGACAAAAAAAAAAATTAAAAATAAAAGAGGATTTTGCTGCGCGTTCAGTCATTAGTGGTGCAACCTCCTCAGTCGTCAGTATGCGTCAGTGTATGGGCCAAGTTTCAAGGCGGTGGTCAAACTCGCTAGTTGGACTAGCGCGTTTAACAGGTCAAAACACGCTACCTGTAGTAGCGGGTTTGACAGTGGGGCAGATCAAAAAATTTCAGAAAAACAGTGGTAGAGTGGTGTTTGTTTTGGTCAACAGGGTTATTTAAAAAAAAAAAAAAGCAAAATTTTACTCTTCCTAATATTCAAAAACTTCTATTTTAAACTCTTTAACATTTAACATGCCTCTTTAACATTAACAATCTATTTTTGAAACAATTTTTCCATAACAATTTATTTTCATTTTTGACTTCTTACATTAACAAGTGTGGGTCACTTCACTTCACTTGTTAATACAAAATCTTAATAAAGAAAAGCTACGGAAACCCAATGAGGGTGTCTGTCTCAAGTCTCAAACCAATAGAAATAGAAATAGAAATAGAATAGGTCTGTCACTCATGTGTGTCTTTCTTGGAGGTTGGTATGGTCTGGTCTAGGTCCCATGGAATTGAAAATGATGTTTCACAATTTCACTATCCTATCTCCTACTGCGTCTCTTACCAATTTGTCTTCTTGCCTCTTCACTCTTCTCTTCACTTACACTACACCGCATCTCTTTTTTATTTTTTAATTAAATTAAAGGGTCATAATGAATTACTAAAAAACAATAAATTTGGTGTTGAAAATAACTCTTTTTTAATAAAAAATTATTACAGTACAATTTTTAAGATAATATTTCATATATATTTTAATCCTTAAGAAATAGTATATTATAAAAAACTTTTGTATGGATATATTTTGGCAAAGATTGAAATTGATAATTTAAAAATATTAATTGTGTAATTATTTATATTTCATTAGACAATATCAAATTTTGAATTTATGACTTGTACTATTTTGTAAGCTCAGTAAGAAGAAAATAAAGATGTGTTTGTTAATATTTTTTTGCATGAGTATATAATTTATTCTTACTTGTTTTTAGCTTATTTTAATAAGTCAATTCAATTAATAACTTATTGTTTTTTTTCTTAAAATTTTACCTTTTTCATATTACTTAAAAGAAATTAAATATTAATTAAACATATATTTTTATGTCATTTTCACATTATAAAGAAGTTCAATTGCTAATTTTATCAAATATTACAAATTCAATCAGTTAGTTTATAAGTTGTAAACTTTAATTATATTCGATAAACTAGCTTTAAATGTTTGCTTGGTTGGAGAGAAATTGAGAAGAGAGAAATAGAAACACGAAAATCGATACATGTATTTAAACTACATTTTAATCCAAATACATGCATCGATTTCCGTGTTTTAATTTTTATCTTCTCAAATTCTCTCAAACCAAGCTATAGATTTATCCGTTATAAATTAACTTATAAGTCAAAATTTTATTTATTTTATTTATTAAAATTTTAATTTCGTAATGATTATTAACTTCTTTTTTTCACTATCAAATTAATCGAGTTCGGAAGTTAGTATTGGTATCGAATTATTTCAATCCTTCTCAAATACAATTGCGCAAGATCGAACCGTAATATTTCACATCAAATTAAACGTCAATCACTACTCTAGACCAACTAACAATTGTTAACCCATTAACTTTGTAGCATTAGATTTTGTCCAACATATAAAGAAGGAAAAAGTTAACATGTGCCTTGAATACTTCTTAATATACATTAGGAATTTTGTATTTAACATTTATAAAGTAAAAAAATAATCTTCAAAATTTAATACTACCTCCGTCCCAAAAATCTTCAAAATATAATACTACCAATGCATAATTTGAATAATTAATATTTTTAGTTTTATTTCATAAAAAATTATAAAAATTTAATATTGTGAAAATATTCATCGAGACAAATCAAACAAGATCTTATATGCTATTAGTAAAAAATACAGTTAAAATAATTGTCAACAGTCAAACTGCGACAATTATTTTGGGACAGACAGAGTATCCACTTTAATTTTTTTTTTTAAATGTGACCTATAAAGAAAAGGATGGGATTGAACCGAAAAATGGAAAGTGGGACATAGTTAATTTCTTAACTAAGTGATGTTAATAATTTTGTTGTGTCGTGTTAATTAATGTGTTATCCCTACGCTTTTTCATGAATTTTATAATGACGATCTCTTGGTTGGATTGTCAGTTAATTTTTCGCCGCACTTGTGAATATTGGTGGTGCTGTGATGGGGGGTGCATGCCCTACTCAAGGGACCCTTTTCCCTCCAAGTAAGACCCACTTTTCGGTGACCCATCCGTGAGAGAGATAGTGATATTAGTCATTAGATCAGATCAGATGTGTATGCCTATTGGTTTATTTTATTTTATTTTGACGAGTATGCCCATTGGTTTATATTAAAATAAATAACACTGAATTATGGTAAACGAGAATTGGAATGTCCTTGATTAGTAGTAACATTAACATGGTCCAATTGTGCTTATATTAGTATTAGTATTAGTATTAGTATTTGTTTGCATGTGTTGAGTTTGTGTGTTTAGATGCATTATTATCTCCCAATGCGCATGGACTGATGTTCATTACATGATTGCACATTGGCATTATATTGTTACATTGTCTCATCTCGAAGCAATCTACAATTATATTTTATCTTGTGTTTTGGTAGGAAATCATAATTTGTTTTATTTAAATCAACAAATTGATGAATAATATTTGCACTACAATACTTGTGTGTGTGTGTTTTTATCCCCAAACGTATAATTATTGTAATTGTAATTGTATTGTATGTAGAAAAAGTGTTAGCAAGACATTTTAAGTTGAGATGTATAAGAGTGAACCTCTCTCAATGACTTAAATTGTGAACATATGGAGAGAAATCCAAATACTATAACAATAATAAGCGGTTAGTATAAAAATGGAATACTGCCATAATAATAAGCCCTTCTTGCTGATCTCAATTCAATATGTAATGTTTTTGGTAAATTAGTGACATTAAATGGTTCATAGTCATATCATCAGAATCTCCAATTGGCAAAGTAGTTGAGTTTACAGATTCAACTAATCTAGGTAGCCAAATAGTGTCTCTTACTTGCTTCAATGTTTGTATATGTGACAAGCTTTCTCCCATGCACGAGATATCAATCTACACTCATAAAAATCAAAATTTAGTGAGAAAATCGAACTGAAAAAGATAAAAATATACGACATATTGATATAATCACATCATAGTTCTCGCTGTTGTCACTAATCTCTACATGTTTTTTTCTTTTACTTTGACACAAAAAAACTCATTGCATTTCATTAGACATGTAATATAAAAATGTGAGACTAACGAAAAAATAAGAAGTTCTTCAGAGATTTTTCTAGAAAGTCTTGTTGCAAAATTTAAAATGAAGAATGAAATAGAGTCAAAATATGGATGAAATGAAAAAGGGCAAAAGGCCCTCAAACCCCATGTGCATGACCACACAATCGGACCAATTTAACACTAAAGCCCAAGTCTTTTTTTTGGGATATAACAGGTTCCACTATGCAAAACTACTAATTGTTTGGGGTTAGAAAACATGTTAAATAATCGCTTGAGCAATTTCATAATGATATACTAGTATATTTTAGGTTTTTTTTGGTAAGGTTGTTGTTATGTTAATATATTTTAGTTAAGCCCCTTGACCATAAAAAAAATAAAATCAGTATTATGTGCTCATGTGATTATAGTTTAATTGGTAGATCCTATAGTTTAATCGATTAGATATTGCCTGTAAATCTCAACAGATTTGTATGATTCTTTTTTAGTCTCTGCTGATTTTTAAATCTATTGAAATTTGTAGAATTTTTGTATCTGGTTGATCTATATTGCGTTGGTGTTAACTGTTTGAAGAGAGGTTGAAGAGAGGCTGAATGCTGAGACTTATCTGCCTGAGTTATTATTCTACAGTTGTACATCAAGTTTTAGCTCACGAAGTTGTTTTTTTAGATTCTGACGGGCCGATCACTTTTGATTTGAGATTGGGAGTTAGCGTTCAGAGACATCTTTTTGGGTTGGATTTGTGTTTTTTCTAGTGGTCTGAAAGCTGTAGAGTCTCTCTAAAAATAGGGTTAGAGTTGGACCACTTTTACTTATTTTATAAAAGTAGAGATAAAAAATTGTGACGAAATATACTTAAAAAAATAATATTTACCGAAGTTTTTATAGTAATGACTAATGATTAAATAATTGAGATTTGAGATATTTACAAAACTTATTTAACTTTATTTTTTACGGGTTGATCATATTAGACATATTCTATACAAAATCCAGAATAAATTAATTAATTTACTGCAAAAATTAGTAGTACTAAAATTTTGTGAGATTTGCTTCAAAAAAAAAATTGTGAGATATAGATGGAACAATCTCTTAGATTAAATTTTATTTATTTCATGACCAAATTTTAAATTAATAGAGTCTTTTTCCCTATAAATCAAATATTTAGTGTATGTTTGATTCTGAATGAATAAATTGATTTTAATTAAAATTGAGCAGAAGATAAAGTGATTTATATTTTAATACATTTTAATAAAAATGAGTTGAACATTAAATTTTAGTTTAAAAATAATTCTACAGTCAGAAGTTATAATTTTCAGCTTTAAGTAGAATCAATTTTAAAAATAAAATAAATTATATTTCAAAAAAACCAAACATGCCAAAATTACCAAAATCAATTTTAACCCATATGAAATTTTAATAAAAAAAAGTTTTGTGAGTTATCGATCATATGATGAATGATTATGATCTATGCATGCTCTATAACTCTATTGCCCCGAAACCCTTAAACATCCTATAAATTAACCTGCCAATCCAATAATGCATGGTGTGCCAGAGATATCATATCATCATTATGATTATAGAATTCTCATAACAATGCATGACATACGTTTACGAGAGCTTGTCATTTCAGAAAAATCAAATGCATGCAAAGTACTTTGCATTTTTCAATTAATGATCTTAGACTATAGATATAATCATCTGAAAGAAATAGAAGGAGAATAGTACCTCAGCTTCGTTGGAGAGACCAAGTTTTGTAACCAGATACTTTTTAACCATCAACACTGTCATGTTTTCATCTCTTTAATTTCCATAAGACAAGGAGAGATCAATAAAAAAAAATTATTAATTAAGAAAATAGAAAGATTAATTAATTGCAAAAAGTATTGAAAAAGCAAGAGTTAGCCTTTTCTATCATTTCAATGTGTATCATCATTAGCAAAATTGAAAAAATGTGATATGATGGATCGATCGGCCATGCATGCTAACTTGCACCACTTACTTTACTCTTATGTATTCCTTTGATATTTGAGGCAAATCTTCACCATTCCTGCCATATAGATAGATAAATCATAAATAAAATAAAATAAAATAAAATTAGTAGTATGAAAACCAACTCTCCAAAAAGATTTGAAATCATCATATATAAAGGGTGAAATCTCATCAACAAAAAGTATCATACCTCCCAAAACAATAAAACAATGATCAATTTACACATATTAGAAAAAATATAAATAAAAAAAATATCCAATTTGGAGGAATATAATTAGTAGTAGTATTAATTAGAGGTCTCATAAAAAAATATAATTGATGTATTAAAAATCAAAATAGTTTATTTTGAGGAGAGTAAAACATTGTAAATGGGTTGTACCCAAACAAAATTGTAAATGGGAGAGAGTATATAGAATATATTGTTTGAAGATGCTAGCGCCCACACCATTAAGAACAATTTTTTTTTGCTAAAACCAATTTTTTAGATAGACAAAATGGTAACTATTTGAGAATTTACGTATATAAATTGAGGAATCTGAATTTGAATCTTGATTATACCGTTCAACTTAACAATTTTGATATACAGAAGATTTGTTAGTTGAATTAAAATATGTGAACAATTTAACAATGATGAAAAAAGCCTTTCGAAAAAAGAAACACAATGATGAAAAATCAATAATTTATTGTGTGAATTATTTTGATTAAAGTTGTGTGCAATTAATTACTTGATGAGATTGAACACTTATGAGAGAAAAATTGCTCACCGGTTGGTAAAGGAGCGAAGCGTAAACCACAAACCAGATTGGTTGTGATAATTTCTAGCAAAGTAATGATGAGAATCACTAGGAATTGGCATAGCCAAATCATCTTCACCACAAGGATTATTCATAATTTGACATGATGATGATATTGGCCTTGATAACACCGTGCCATTATCATCATTTTGATGATGATCATTATAGTAATTCAAGTCTTCTAATATCTCTTTACCTTTTCTTGATTCTAAACATGATCCCTTATCTTCAAACCCTAACCCTATTTGAGGGCAGCATAGTGTTTGTGAAGAAGAAACTGGGTTGGATAAGTGATTTTGACCCACTACTATTTTCTTCCATGATGATGTGTTACTTCCTAACCCTAATTCTAACTTTAGCAAATCTTCTTCTTCTTCTTCTTCTTGGACAGCTTTTGATGATGATACTTTCTCTTCTTTGAAAAAATTAAATTCCTTGGTGTTTTTTAGATGAGTAGTTTGGTAGGAATGAGAAGAAAAGGCCATGACTAGGTATGGTTATACTAGCTCATCAAGAAAACATGCATGTTTGGTTAATTGATAAAGAAGGATGGTTCTCTTTAACCCTTTTATGGAACGCCATGCTTTTCTACTGTTGTTAACCCACAATGGCAACTTTCACACACACATACTTTTATTTTCATACTACTGTATCTGTATGTACTATGTACTGTACCCTTATTATTTCTCACTTTTTAGTTCATCTATTTTTTATTTTTTTGAGATCGGGTTATCCACCTGCAATGATTAATCTCTCGCTAGATTAGAGGCACCTCGATGAATGGGATAGCTGGGCTAAAGATTTAAAGCAGACAATTGAACTTTCGACCTTTAGTTAAGGGAAGATTGGCCACAACTGCTCAACTACAACCATTAGGTTTTTAGTTCATCTAGTTTATCTCTCCCTTCATTAAAATATTTGACAAAAAGTAAAATGAATGTTTACAATTATTCCCAAGAATATATATGGATCTAATAGGAACCTCGTAAAAATGTTTAAAAATTGAGCTTAATCATTTTTAGCAAAAATTGATTTTTATTTTTTACTAAAGTAAAAATTGAATTATATAATATAAAAAATGGAGAAAAAGTAATAGTTTTTACAATTTACTGAAAAATAGTAAGTTCACAATTAGTATAGTTCAAGTGGTAAAATTTGAGAGAAATATGAGTTGGATAAAAGAGCGTCATTGATCAATTACTGACGGAAGCAATTTATCTTTCCGATACCATGTCCAAACCAAGCATGTTGTGCATGGTGCACAACTGATTGATTACTTAATTTTGTAAAATTGATTGTTAGATTGAAATTAAAGTTTATATTATATAGATTATTTACGCAAATTAAAAAAAAAGTTGAAAATCACTTAATTTGTTATTGGAAAATGATAAACATTGCCCTTAGGGCAATGGTTAAGAAAACAAAAAATAGTAAAGATTTTTTCGAAATTTGTGTTTTCTACTTTTTTTTTAAACAATAAACACAATTTCCAATGTAACTATTATCTTTTTTGGTTAACAAGACCCTTTGTTATTGATATTAAAATCAACTGTATTCAATAAAATCCATAAACGTTAATCTTGATGGTTAATAACATATCAATTTTTTTTTTTTTAATTTAATTTTGCATAAATAATATACTGTATGATATAAATTTTAAATTTAATAATCAATTTTACAAAATTCGTACTCCTGCAATAGATTTTCAGTGAAGTCCTCTTTGTATAGTTTCGCTCTTTTCCGAGGTACATATCATGATGAATGATGTGTACGTTTGTTTACTTCTCTCTGTTGTTTGTTTTTGTCTAAAGCATCTGAACAGTTTTTAGGTAGGATTGATTGGTACGTGCGTGGCTTTGAATTGTTAATGTTTCTACTTGTACACGCAAACAATACCCAGTAATGATTAATTATGTTATGTGCATGCTATGCTATGCTATGCTATATGCTAGTAGTACCTGGCCAAGTTAGGTTTGATAGTAGAAGAAGAAAGAAGGAATGGTTGAAAGCGTGATGATACTCCTGCTGCTACTACTTTTGTCATTGGCATGCATTGGACATTGAAATAACTGTGCTAACTCATTTTTCTCTGCACATCCTTATTGTTACCACTTATTACTACCACTCCTCTAAACAATCAAAGGACCTCTCCAATCTCCATCACACTGGTAACTTGAGGATTTGGATAGTTATTAGGCTTATTGATATGTAGAAACGCTTCTTACTTCTTGGGTATCCACTACCGAATCTAATGATTAATTCATCACTAGATTGGAGACACCTCGATGAACTTCTTTAAATTTGTTTCACATACAAACAACAAAGGAATATGGTTATTTTAGGGGGGGTTTGAAAGGAGCACTAGCCCTTGAGAAAATTATTTCATTTACAAAGAGTAAATTTATGAAAAATTGTATTTTGAATATCATGACAATTGTCAGAGATTAATCCACGCAAAATGTTAAGCAGAAAAATATATAAAAACGAAAAATTATAATTCAGACACATCACATGAATTTGCTTACTATTCTAGAATGTATTTTACGAAGACATTTCCAAGGAGCTTGCCCTTGTCAATTGCAAATATTTTGTCATTGAAATATGAATCTACCTATTTTCTTTTTATAAAATAAAATACAAAATAAACATCATTCACTTAAACTCTTCGTATCTCTTTTTCTTCTCACCTCAAACTCACTTTAATTATGTTCTTTTTTCCTCACCCGTATTCCACGACTTCTCACTAAGTCTAAACCATATTCAAACTCTTATCAATCCACAAAAACTTAAAAAAAAAATGAAAAATACTCTAAAATCCTTCTCCTTCTCACTCTAATACGTAATCCATATAACACAACCACACATCTCTCAAATCCTCTAGCTTTCTATGGGAAAGGTTCGTCTCATGTCACGTGTAACTTTCATGGGAGGGGTTGCAGTGTTTATCCTCACCATTTATATTTTTACGAATAATTAAAAAAATTAAAAATACATATGATAGAAAAAATGGATGGTTAGGATGTTACTTGATAATAATGGAAAATTTCTCGCCCCCCCTCACTTCTCTAAAACTCCCCTAAAACTCCAAAATGCTCTTAAAATTGGGCAAAGAAAGCAGTTCGGGACATACGTCCCGAACCATGGGCGTTGCACCCCCATCGCGCGCGTGCTATGGTTTGTGACCTATACATCGAACTGGAGTTCGGGGTATACGTCACGAACTCACCCCTGACGCCCCCCCAAACGGATCCTTAAGCATTTTTTTTATCATTTTCAAAAACCATAAAAACAACATTTTTCTTTCTTTCAAGTATACAAACAAAAGTACAAGAAGCATTTTATACAAGAGGTTACCATGGAGTACCATAGACGTTAAGGGTGCCAGTACCATCTTTAGACGTAACCGTTAAGGGTGCCAGTACCATCTTTAGACGTAACCAACCTTCGTACCTTCAATCTCTTATTGCATTGCTCTTTGCTTTATTGTTTCTTTAGCTTTGCATGTTTATTTGTGGGTTTTATTCGATCTTTTCCCCTTTTCTTGAAAAAATTAAAGTTCGATGGTGAATCCTATTTTGCGAGTCAAAGCTAATCAATATTTTGATCTCCAAAAATCACCACGGCAGAACTCACTTAAAAAGTTTTTTCTCCAAAATTGGACGAAAAGTGTAGGTGAACTTACTTTTTAAATAAAATGACGAATATACCTTAAGAGGTTAAAAAGAATTATAACAACTTTGATTTTTTTGTAATTCATCCATTGTGTTTTGATTTTTATAAAATTGATATTTTTATGTATTTTTAAGTGATAAAGATATTGTTTCAATATATTAATATTTTTTACATGTCTCACATTAAAATAATGTGTTTATTTTAATATTAACCATTTTTTTCTCAATATCACATTTTATTTTATTATATGGGTATGATTGTCATTTTAAGTACGTTTATATATAATTATTCCTCTCATTTTCTATTCACTTTCTCTCCTAACAAACAACTAAATTTGATTATCAAAAAAAAAAAACAACTAAATTTTCATCTCATTTTACATTCACTTTCTACTCACTTTCAACACTTCAATATTCTATCCTCTTACTTTCTTTCCTTTCACTTTATTTTTTCATCCAAACAAAGCCTAACACTATGTTTGGTTCAAGGGAAATTAGAAGGAAAGAAAGTGAAAGGTGAGAATGATTGAAGAATATTCCATTTTTTGTTATTTGATTTGTCATTAAAAAGAAGAGGAAAAAAAGTTTTTAAGTGGAACTCACTCAAAAATAAATATACCCAAAAGTGGAAGGAAAGTGGGATGACACATGTTTTTTCTCTCCATGAAATGACATGTACAATCCCCAAAGATTAAAATAACTACAACAATTAATATTTATTTTTTTGCATAAACATTATGGTATATTCCATTTTAAATGTTAATTTACTGTTACATTGTCTTAATCTTAGAAAAAGTATAACTTAAATACTCAATGTCTTAAAAAGAAATAAAATTAAAATATCATTAAATACATAAAAAAATATTAAAGTCATATATATAGCTAAATAGTGCATCCCATGCACTAATCGAAGATACGATACTCAATATAAGACTATCCACAATGGTTATGTTGAGTGCAAGCTTCAACAAAAAAAACGTTTCCAATGGCAAGTTGAAGATGACATGGAAGAAAGAGAGGATTAAGAAACTCAACACAGTTGAGGACTGAAACCAGAGACACGCAGCAAGCTTTAATTGGTTGAATTTGGCATGTGCATCACACTTGAATAGAAGGAGCTAGCAGCAGAAAGTTGTGGAGAGAGAAGATTGCTAGTGAGGAAAAGTGGGACACTTGTCCTTTTTTGATTGGCTTGTTGAATTTTTATTATATTTTTATTTTTAAACTCAATTATTTCATCGTAAATTAATTATTTATTTATTTTTTTACCAAAGTTAGTAAAATTGTTCTCTCTATAAATAGAGATTTGGTTTATTTGATTTGGACACAGAAAAAAACTCAATTTTTTTACTAGATTAATCATATTATTAGTGTTTATTAGTGTTAATTTTGTAGTTTAAGTATTTTTTTTTAATGAAATGGATCCCAATAATCATTTCAACATCTAAAATTCTTCTATTTGATTTTTCAACCAATATTCCAACACTTTTCAAAATTCCAACACTTCTAATAAATTTTAAATTATTTGTATCGTATAAATTATTTAATTAAATTTTGTTTTTATTACAAAATTCTAAAAAAAAACTTATTTAGTGTTAATTATTTTAATTTTATTTTAATCGATAATTTTAATTTTATGTAATCATAAAAAAAAATATTTAAATAAGAATATGAAATAAAAAGTGGTGGGGTAGAGTGTTGAAGAAAAATGGATTGGAGAGAGTAAAAGTTGAAGGTATGTTGAGTAGTTTAAGTGGAAGAAATAGAAGATGATCTGTAGTGTTGGAAATTAAAAAAGTTGGTGTTGAAGGGTGTTAAGAGCATGAATATCGGTGGGTGGTATAGTAGATTTGGAACCCTTTGTCAGAAAAACTACCACTATTTGAAGATTTTTGAGTGGTATAGTTTGGCTCCGTGGCCAACTTCACCTACGTATCCAATTCTTTCACTTGCACTATCATTATCATTATCATTGCTTTTGTTTTTTATTTTGGGTCTTGCTAACTAGGCACTAGTTAAGGTTACTAAAAAAGAAAATATATGCATTAAAAATTGTGTTTTATTGTTTTAATAAAGTAGATTACACATATTCCAAGAATTTTTTACTTCTTTTGTTTCCTTAACCATTGCCCTAAGGGCAATGTTTATCATTTTCCTTTTATTTTTAGCTCACATAAAAAAATTACTTTGGGATATAATGTGGGGTCAGTGGGACCCAATTTATAGTTTTTGATAGGTGTTATGGATATTTAGAAAATATAGTTGAGTGGTTTAAATAATTGAGATGTATAAAATAATATGATATATTATGTGAGACCCATTTATACCACCTACATGGGTAGTATGGACGTGGATGCTCTGAGAGTGTTTATGCATTGTGGGTAGTCTAACAAAAATATATTGGAACTTGTGCAGTCAACACTTATAGGTCGATCTGATAGACTTTGTAGGCTTTTTAATAAGTTTAAGCCCAATCTATTTAATTAAAAAGATTTTTTTAAAAGCTCGAACCTTGTATTTTTACTAAATAAGCAGAGTCAAATATGACTTTTAATAGGCCAAACCACAAACCCCTGTCGTATAGTCCGATCTACTTTCATCCCTACTAACCGGACCCATGTCATTTTTAATAATAAATACGTAGATTTTTATTTGTTTTCAAAATAATTTTTTTCACTTAATGAAAGATTAAAAATAAATCTAATGGATATGCCATCTTTTTTTTTTTTGTCTTAAATGAAGTGATAATCCACTGAAATTAAATAACTCACACAACTGTGAGGTCCCAAGTTCAAACCCAGGTCACGACGTCCGGCCTAGCAATTTCGGCATTTACCATTTGAGCTGGAATTTCTTGACATGGATATGCCATCTCTATGTCAAGTTTAATGGATACACTAAAAAAAAAAAAAAAATTCTTTGATTAAAATAATAACACATAATAGACAATAAATTGCATCGATAAAAAAAGTCTTTTAAAATAGATAGTTGATGTTGGTTGTATAGTTTTCATGAAGTAATTTTAGCTCATCTACTTGTCAAGTCATAGTCATTTGTTCTTATGATTGCCATGAATACTAATTAACAACTCAATGTTAGTGCATTAGCGTTAGGGTTTGTTTGGTTGGAGAGAAATAAGGAAGAGATAAATTGAAACACAGAAATTAATACATGTATTTTGGAATAAAACAAAAGCTTAAAGTTGTTACATGCAATGATTTTCGTGTTTTAATTTATCTCTTTTTTATTTCTCTCCAACAAAACAAAAGTTTAAAGTTGCTCTATAAATTGTTTTATTCCAAAAAAATTATTCCTTTTGTTATTCACACACTAATTACGCCATTTAAATGTATAATATTAATTCAATTATAATTGAGCTACACATTATTGAGCTTGATTCAAACTCATATAATCATGCAGACCGATGGCTTAGCCTGCCGATAGGGGCAGAAATATATCAGGTTGAGTTGGATTTTGTACGACTTGAATCTGACCTTCTTTGAATTTATGAAGCCTAAAATATGACCTATTAATTATGATGAACTTTTTTTTAGTCTGACCTCTTTAAAAGTCTGATTTAGCCTATAAGCCTATTTAAAAGTCTTATTTTACATTGAGATTTTTCTTTTTAAAAAAATATTTATATTTAAATAGTTTATTTTGTCTATTATAATGTAGGCTTATAAAAGTCTTCATATATCATTTAACCTATTTTTGAATCTTAATTTACTCCTTCATCCCGTCAATTTTTTTTTTACTCTTTCATTGTTCTAATATTAGAAAAGGAATAACTTAAATACTTAATGTCTTGAAAGGAAATAAAATTAAAATAACACCAAGTACATAAAAAAAATTAAAGTATATAAATAGACTTGCCTCATAGGCTTTTGTAAGCTTTTTAATAAGTGTAAGCCCGACCTATTTAATTAAGTAAATTTTTTTAAGTTTGAATCTTATTTTTTTACTAAATAGACTGAGCCGAATCAAACTTTTAACAAACCGAATCATAGGCTTTGTCGGACACCTGACACATTCTCACCCCTAATAACCCGACCCATGTCATTTTTAATAATAAAAACACAATTTTTTTTTGTCAGATAATCTAAGAGTTATAAATTCACTTATTAAAGGTGAATAAGTAAGCGTAATTTGATTTGAACTCAGATCACTTACACTTTTATACACTATGACCAATCAACTGAACTATGTTCATAGGACATATTTTTATCTGTTTTCAAAATAAATTTTTTCACTTAATAAAAAATTAAAAATAAATTTAATGGATATGCCATCTCTATCTATACGTCAAGTTTAATGGATACACTCAAAAAAAAAAAAAGATTCTTTGATTAATTATTTTTGTTAGCGATACGTTAAAAAATTACAGACTGAAAGTAAAAAAAAAAGCAAGAAAAGAGAGAGAATAGACGGCGAATCATAGTTGGGAAGAGTCACACACAGACGGAGACCAAATCCTCGCAACTAGCGAGAGTCGTTAAACCCAACACAACCAACCGCTTCCATTCCCAAAATTTTCCGATCAGATCTACAAACCCTAATTCATCACTCTTCAATTCTTCATCTCAAAAATCCCAATCAATGTCGACTTTTCACGTCGGCGGCAAGGTCGTCGATAGAGTCGATTTGCTGAGAAAGAAGCACTGGCCATGGCGCTTAGATATTTTCCCTTTCGCTATTTTATACGGAGTTTGGGCTTCAACTATTGTTCCTAGCCTTGATTTCGTTGATGCTTGTATTGTTTTAGGTGCACTCGCTTCTTTTCATATTCTCGTTTGTCTTTTCACCGCTTGGTCTGTTGATTTCAAATGCGTAGCGTTTTATAGCAAGGTAATTTTTTGTGTATATTCATTATCATGTTGTTTGTTGAATTGAATTTTGAATTGATTTTTGGAATTGGAATGTTTTGTTTGTTTATGATGATTTGTTTTGTTTTGTGTGTAGGTTAAGAATATTGATCAGGCTGATTTTTGTAAGATTACTCCGGCGAAATTTTGTGGTTCTAAAGAAGTTGTGCCGCTTCATTATCGGAAACCGGTAAGTGTTTTTTTGATAATTGAGTTGAAATTGAAGTGAGGTTGTTCTTTTGAGTTACTTAATTAGTGTTGTATTGTAATGATCAGAAGTGAGAGTTCTATTTACTATTTAGATGTGAATGTGAATTTACTAATTGAGAATGAGGAAGGGTTTATATTTGAACTTTCAATTCTATTTTGAGAGTATTTTGATCTTATAGTTGCTATAGGGGCTAGTGTACATGGTACATGAGTTTTTCGGATCTTTTGTAGATTCTAATGATAAAATTAAGATTTGGGATACTACACGGGTTAATGGGAGAAAGGAAAACTATAATGATATTGCAGGGGAGAAATATATATTAAGTTTATGCCTGAGAAAACTAGATGAGTGAACTATAAGAGTTTTGTAGCTCATTGTAATGAAAATTGGAAGAAATTGCAATGTTAGTGTTTAGAGTTGGTAATTTATAGTTACATGCGGGTATGTTGTTTCACTTATTGCTACGCTGACTGTTGTTTTCTTTGATTTGCTGTGAGTTTGTGCATGTTACATTCTTTTAGACTCCAGTCGAGGCAAGGTAGGTTATATGGTAAAATGGCTTAAAAAGGGCAGGGGTAGGTAGGGGGTTGGCTTATTTATTTATTTATTTATTTATTCATTTATTCATCTGTGTGTGTTTCTTGTACTTAAAGAGGACCAATGTCAATTGCATTTGTCATGATTTTGGAGCAATTCTTCATTGCCAATTTAGAGGTTTTAAGAGGAGTAAATCAGACAAAGTTTTTATTTCTTCTTTTGCCAGTTTGAAATGCACGCATTGACTGGTTGCCTATTGTTTGGAAAGAAAAGCCAGATTCATTTTCATGGACAATTTATTGTAGCTACCTCTTTTATTGGAAAAGGCAATCTTTTCCTCTCTGTCTTGTTAGGAGTTAGGACACCAGCCATTTTATCGGGGTTTCTTTATTGTATGTAGTTTACACAGGCAGATTGGCATATTTGCTAATTTGATGCGTTCTTTTTTCCTTCTTTATTCAGTTTTATGTTTATGTATCATATTTGCTTGATTTTATGTTTTTAATTTATCTTTTGATTAGATTTTCTTATTTGAGGATATACGTTGTACATAATTGTGGTGCCATTCTTTGATAATTTAAAATTAATTGTATTGTTTATTTGCTTTATTCCTTGTAATCTTGTGCTTTGATACTGTTCTCCCATTTGCCAGCTGTTTCTTTGTTTACAAGTTCTTTCCTTGTCCGACCGACTCTGTTTTGTTGAGTTTTTTTCTTGTTTCGTTCTTTCTCTTGCTTTGGTTGTCTACCATGGTTAAGTATTTGCTTGTGCAGTCTGCAGGTTCTTCATTAGCAGTGGATCTAGAAGAGATATACTTTGATTTTAGAAAACAATGTTTTGTTTATTCGAAGGAGAAGGGGAATTTTTGCAAACTTCCTTACCCTACTAAGGAAACATTTGGATATTATGTAAAGAGTAGTGGCCATGGATCCCAAGCCAAAGTTCATGCTGCTACTGAGAAATGGGGGCGCAATGTGTGGGTTTCCTTTTTCTTTGATCATCATCATCATTGTCATTTTTCCCACATGCATCTATTTCACTTCAGTACATAATTTTTTGTGGTGAAATTATAATGTTAGTTGTTGATAATTTGTGCTTTATACAATATTATAAATCAGACATGTCTTAGATGCAACTCCCTATTTTGGTATTTGTGATGATTATTCGTTCCTTTTGTCTTTCTCAAAAAAATGTGTATTCTCATTTCATCTCTTAGGATTTTGCTTTAGTTTTGATCTCTATTGTTCTGCTTGTTGATCTTCTAGATTTGATTATCCTCAGCCAACATTTCAGAAATTGATGAAAGAGCACTGCATGGAACCTTTTTTCGTATTTCAGGTAAATCTTTGATGTTCTTTTTCTCTCTGAATTGTGCTTGGTCCTTATTCTAACTTTTTTATTTTGACCGGTTCTTGCGTATATTATGACCAGGTTTTCTGTGTTGGTCTCTGGTGTTTGGATGAATATTGGTACTATAGTTTGTTTACTCTATTTATGCTGTTTATGTTTGAGTCAACCATGGCAAAAAGTCGGTTGCGGACTCTGACTGAGTTAAGACGTGTTAGAGTGGACAATCAGATTGTAATGGCACATCGATGTGGCAAGTATGTCATCTCATCAATAGCAAGCTCATATTTGGGTTTAATGCAGTGCAATTTTAACGTTTTCTTGTATATCGTGTCAATTATAGGTGGGTAAAAATCTCTGGTACAGACCTTTTGCCTGGTGATGTTGTCTCTATCGGTCGTTCTTCTGGTACGAATGGAGAGGAGAAATCTGTACCTGCAGACATGCTTATATTGGCTGGAAGTGCAATTGTGAATGAAGCTATTCTCACAGGCGAGTCTACTCCTCAATGGAAGGTGTTTCTCTATTCTGAACTAATTGCTAAGATACTCATCTATTGTCTAAGCAGTAACGAACATGTCATGCTTAAAAAGTATAAGTTGGTGTTATGGGGCAGGGGGCTAGATATGTTTTTGGAACTTTGAGTTGATGAATTTGAGTTTGATTGCAAAATTTGCTCTCACTTTTTTGCGCCGGTTTGGACACTGTTGATTTTGGTTGCCACTACTTCGGACAGATATGATGAAACATTTTGCTTAATTTTTGTCCGACCATTACTTGCTGCTGGCCTCTAATTGTGCCATGCTATTTTTTTGTCTCCTGTCTTTCTTTATTTACTATATGCCTACTGCAATGTGATTTTGTTGACATATGATTTACATACAATTTTTGTTTTAGTTTTTCTTTCCAAAGTTTTAATTTATTGCCATGTCTATGTTTACTTGTGTAAATTAATAAGGCTGGAACTGGAATAGGACATCTTCAATCTTTCGTATTTGTTGGCCGGATGGCTGGCATATCCAAATACATTTATGATAAGCTCCGGGGTACATGGGCCTTTTATTTCGATGTTATTTTGGACGATTCTCATTTTGATCTGATCTTCCTTTTAGATTTCTATTGCGGGTAGGGGTACAGAGGAGAAGTTGTCAGCAAAGCGAGATAAAACCCATGTTTTATTTGGCGGAACTAAAATATTGCAGCATTCTCCAGATAAGGTTATTTCAGGCTGAAAAAAATACATATTTTCATTTAATGTTGAGCTCATGTTCATGCTTCTTATCCTCTTTTTTTTTTTTTTTTTCTAACAATCTTGCTGGAGTCAGACATTTCCTCTAAAAACACCTGACGGTGGCTGCTTGGCTGTTGTTCTGCGAACGGGGTTTGAAACAAGTCAAGGAAAGTTGATGCGAACAATCTTATTCTCCACAGAAAGGGTAAAATTGATATATAGACTATATTAAATCCTCAGTATATTTTCAGCCTCATTTTGATGATTTTTTTCCTGCTTTCGGATTTTACAAATCGTAGGTGACTGCTAATAGCTGGGAAAGTGGATTGTTCATTTTATTCTTGGTTGTATTTGCTTTAATTGCTGCTGGTTATGTGCTTATGAAGGTAATGCTTCGATACTGATGAATGGTAATATATGTCTTGGTTTTGTCAGTGGTTTGTGATCTGACTTGGTAAAATTTTAATGATATATGCTGCAGGGGCTGGAAGACCCCACAAGGAGCAAGTATAAACTTATACTAAGTTGTTCTCTTATTGTTACTTCTGTGATACCTCCCGAGTTACCAATGGAATTATCTATAGCTGTTAATACTTCTCTGATTGCACTGGCACGCCGTGGAATTTTTTGCACTGAGCCTTTCCGGATACCATTTGCTGGGAAGGTACCTTGATGTTTACTGTTTTTAGTTATTGTACTCCCTTTTCTTTGTCAGATATAGATAATGTACTGACATTATTTTTATTGAACTTCCTATGTTGCCTATAGGTTGATATATGTTGTTTTGACAAGACTGGGACACTTACGTCTGATGACATGGTATACCCACATAAGACTCGGTATTGATTTATCTTCTTTGACTGTGTTCTGCAATATAATGCCTTTATTTCCATTTCGTAGGAATTTTCTGGAGTTGTTGGGTTGACAGAAACTACAGATTTGGAATCTGACATGACTAGAGTGCCTGCGCGAACAGTAGAAATCCTGGCTTCTTGCCATGCATTGGTATTTGTCGAGAATAAACTGGTATGACTCTCCTATCTGTGGGTGGTTAATATGAGTTTTAGTTTTCGGACCTTGTTATGCTGTTTCATATGAATGTAGTAGCATGCTACAGTTCAATATTTTCCCTCAAAATTTCTTTCCTCCTGAATTCATTGTTGTCTAGTTTGAAGTTTTTGTAATGTAAATTTGTGCAAAGAAACTTAGTGAGACTGAGTTTAACCTTTTAGATCACGGACGTGTGACTCCTACGTGTTCATTTGTGTAAGATTATAAGATTCTTGATTAATTGATGTAAGGCCTGATAACATTACAACCAAGGGAGAAGGATATCATTATTGGTTTTCAATTGAATCAATGGGCAAGTTCACATGTCTTGTATGCCTCTATTTATTTGAATGAGATAAAGAACCGCCACTTTGGTTTTAGATAAGGAAGAAGGGAAGAGAAATTATGATGGTTTTGGTACAAATGGCTTCTGAGATTTATTTATATTAATACCAGAATAGACTCCTAGTTTTGACCAAATAAGGAAACAATCATTATAGTTACTAGACCCCTAGTGCTACTTAAATAAGGAAGCAGACCACAAAATTTAAAGAAACATTTAGAAACCAATTCTAATAATATATTTGATTCAATTTTTTACAAACCGGACCAAAGATCGAATCTGTGAGACCTGTGAATCGGGGTTTAATCATTTCAACAGGATGGACCGTATAAGAATAAATAAACAAATAACTATAGTGCACAACTTTATTGGTAATTTATACAAATTATATATTTTTTTGTGTACAATATACAAATTATAATTTATGAACTAAATTCATAAAATTTACAAACAAATACAGAAAATAAATAGGTACACAAAAATCATCACAAGGACGTTTTACGTTGTGCAACAATATGGAGCAAATAATAATCAATAGTTTTTAATTTTTTTTAAATGGTCCGTAACATAGCATTATGCTACACTTATACATGGAGCAAGGAATATTGTTTAAAAAGAATAATAACCCTAACCCTATCTCAACAACACCTCCATCCTGATGGCTGTTTTATATGCACCACTTTTCCTTCTGCGTATTATCTCATCAATGCCAACAGCCTATTTTTCACGCTCCACCTTTGCTATGTGCAACATAATTTTCATCATTGGTTTAAAGTTTTTTGAGGGAAGTGCGACTCAAGTGCAACAGCCTATTTTTCATGCTCCGCCTTTTCTATTATTTGTTGATACTATCTTATAAATTCTTTCATTCCTTAATAATCCACAGGTTGGCGATCCTCTTGAGAAGGCTGCACTTAAAGGAATTGATTGGAGTTATAAATCTGATGAGAAGGCCATTCCTAAAAGGTGAATATTTTTCTGCTTATGTATCTTAATTCTGCATGTCGTATCTATTGATTCAGCTGATGTGATTTTTTTTTGTTCATGAATTGTTGTATTTGAGCTCATATAATTTGATTGTTGCTCATCACAGTCAACAAACTGTTTACATTCCCGTGTTCGTGTTGCCAAAACTAGAAAATATAATGAGAAAGAAATGAATATTTGACCAATAGTGGCTGCTATAGCACTTTATAGTAGTGTATTGGCCGATAGGTGTCTACATGAAAACCACATAGTTTTCATCTTGAATTGTGAATCATTATGATGAATATTCACTATGATGAACCCTAACCCAATAATGAATCACAACCTGGACTTTTTGTTTTTGTTAACTTTGTATAGCTAGCCTTTTTTCTTTTGTCATTTGATTTATGACTAGAATCATGAATTATTTAGAGGTTTGTCTATAATATGTCAACATATATTTTTGCTATGTTGTTTTACTTAAAAATGTCATTTTTATTGATCATGTTTCTTATGATTCATAATAAGACTTGATTCACGATTCAGAAACCGGTCTTCTGATTTATGATTTGAATCCCGATTTGATGCCCATGGTTTGAATGCTTTAGTTTATTCTTTTCCCCCTTTGATTATTCAACCCTTTTTGTTACTTTTACAGCTTTTTCTATGCCATGTTTTTTTTCACGATTTGCTATTAAATTTCAGGGGAAATGGCCATCCTGTCCAAATTGTTCAGCGATACCATTTTGCATCTCACTTAAAACGAATGGCAGTTGTTGTTCGTATTCAGGAGGGGTTTTTTGCATTTGTGAAGGTTTGTTGGTTTCTCATTATCCTGAGTAGAAATGTGGAGTTTTTAGAAATAACACTTTGTGCTAGCTTTTACTTCTGTAGTTATGAAATGGTCAACATAAGTTCTACGCTGGGAATGAAAATAAACAGAATAAAATCCAAAGTCTGATGTGGGTTAAGTAATCAATCATCTAAAAATTTCAGGACTATCTTATTTTATGTTTTTAACCTATTGAATAACAACTGAAGGAAAGTGAAGGGTAATCTGAGAAAAGTTTAGAAAATGCAGAGAAGGTTCTGAGAACTGGATCTGATTTTTTTTTTCATTATTAATTAAATTTAGACGCACAATATGATTATAACCGTCAACAAATCGTATAATAAAAATCATTATACGAATTTGTCAGTTGCAGTTGTACAGTTTTGTAGCTGCTGTGAGCTGTACAGCATTTTCGGACCTACACAGCTACACTCAACTAAGTCACACAGTAGAATAGCAAACTGTAACATAACTTGCAACTTTTTTTGTCATTGTTGACGTTCTTTTGTAAGGTGGTTCTCTTATTATGTTTAAATGTATTGAGCACAATCTGAGTTCTTAAAAAGCCTTTTCTATTAACTGTCTTGCATGTTTGAAGTTTTGTTTTTTGCTTTTGCAATGGTTTTTCAAAAAGCTTTATATATATCTACCCATTGGCTTCTAGTTAAACATACATGATACATCATTATTCTTGAGATATTAATATTTATTATAGTATGATTTGTTAGTATCTTTTAGAGTTGTGTTAGGATTGCATTCCTATTTAGATTATATCTCTTATGTATATAAATAGTTGTTTCAACCTTTTTGTGTGTAGGCTTCAATTAGAGGTTAGACGTGTTAATCCTAACTTTTTTTTTTTTGTTTTTGAAAAAGTTAATCTTAACTTTATTACTAATTCATATATGGCCAATATTGATGTTACTTTAAATTAATCTTGATACATACGTCATTAATTGGTCAAGATTAGCTTTTTGTATTTTGCATTCACCTGATATGCTTCATATATGCATGCATATATACTTTTTATTGCCATAATCAATTTACATAATATACTTTATGCAATTTTATCATATTTTTCAATATAGATTATTGCTTTTCTATTTATTTTTTAGCTTTTTGAATGTTATCAGGATATAAATTTAAAAAAAGTTTGCTTATAATAAAAAAGAAATTTTATTTCAAAATTTTAAGGCCTAAAAAATTAAAGTGCTGCCTTCCTTGTTGGACCTGAACATTTATGTCACGTTAGATTGGATTATGTTTAAAATTTATTGGCTCTAGTTTAAGTAAAAGGTCAAATATGTGTTGTATAGGTCCTGCCACATTAGGGTCCAGGTAAAGGTGGGGGACCCATTATGGGTCCATTGTGTCATCACTAGTTATACATTCAAAATTTGAAGTGTTACCTAGTTTTCTAATAAAATTTTCACCTGTCTATCTCTCTCTCATATGTTGTGTTCATTCAAAAGAAAATTGTGCATACATGTGCACGCCACACCAAGTGTTAAATCTGAATTTTGGCAATAGTAACCCTTTTGATTTCTTTCCTTTAGGTTTTTAATGGTTACTGGGGTTGGTAATTGGTAGTATTGACCAGTACACTTTTAATTTTTCTGGAGCTTGTGTGGATGCTACATTGTGCAATTAAATTGCGTCAAAAAATGAACTAGTTTTGTTCCTTATGAATGATAAGGAGTATCATAAATGCCCAATAATTGTGTTTCGTCTTAGAAAAGTTTCCCGTCTTACTTTATTTACTGTTTTGGAAGGTCTATACAAAGCAAATTGAAAGCAATGTTTTTATAATCAGTTAAACAAAAAATGAGAATTAGAAAACTTTTTTAAGCCAAAGTGGTTCTCAAATTCTGATTCAACATTCATTTTTCTTTAGTGTTTCCTATTCATCATTGATCAACAGCGAACATTTTGATGCACACATATTTAATGTTTTAAGTAGTAGTAACTTAAGATTTACTGTGGTATTTTCCTATTTGGTTCTCTTAGTAATTTTCTCTTACCTTATATTTCAGGGTGCCCCAGAAATTATACAAGATAGGCTCATTAATGTGCCTCCATCATATGTTGAGACCTACAAAACTTATACACGTCAGGGGTCTCGTGTTCTTGCCCTCGCTCACAAGTCTCTTTCTGACATGACAGTAAGAGAATATTACGTGTTTGACAGTGTGCTTTATGAACCTTTCTCTATGATATATTTTAAATTACGCAAAGGGATTCCAGAATGATAATCAGCATAATTGTCAAGTGAATAAACTGTTGATCGGAAACATTTACAATTTTTTTAAAATTTCAGCTTTAATTTCTATTAAAATTTGTGTAGTTTGTTTGAAATATCAATTTGATTTCCCATTTTGCATCATTTCAATGACCTTGGATCCGATATATAAGTGTAATGAGAGAATCAGAGCTGCATATTTTACGTTGTTGCAGCTGTATAATGCTTGGTTTCCTTCCTCCCCTGTGGTTTGTTGAACTGTAAAATGAATTGAAGTGTCAACATTTGCTTGTTTGGACTGTCACTTATGATTTGTTTTCTGCTTGAAGGTCAGTGAAGCTAGAAGCTTGGATAGGGATATGGTGGAGAGTGGACTTACTTTTGCTGGTTTTGTGGTAATCGATAATTTTCTTCCTCACATGAAACTTATTTAAATTCCAGACAATTTCCCTCTTCGTCGACTTGATGCTAAAAGTTGACATTATGTTGATTTTAGGTGTTTAATTGTCCCATAAGATCAGATTCAGCTACTGTTTTATCTGGACTGAAAGAATCTTCACATGACTTGGTAAGTGTGGCATTTGAATTGACTTCCCTTGTAAAAACAAACATTGGTCACCCAGTCCCACTTCCAGTTTAGCCAAAAAGTGCATTCGATTATGTCATAGTGATTATACCATGTATGACAGTTTAATACTAAAAATATATTTTATAAATGGTTTACAAATCCTGTTGGTAGATTATTATTATGTCACATCAAATTTATGTCATAATCTTTTTTCCCATTATACTTGTATACTGAGTCATGCTGTTTGACCACTGACCCGCTATATTGACCAGTTTGATGACTGGTTTGATTTTTAAAACACCGAGTAAATGAATTACTACCTTTGAGATAGAGTTTTAAAACACCAACTAATTCACCAACATCTTTTCGGGCTAAATTGATAGGTGATGATTACTGGTGACCAAGCTTTGACAGCCTGTCATGTTGCTAGCCAAGTTAATATTATATCAAAACCAACATTAATTCTTAGTCCAGCAAGTAATGGTGAAGGATATAATTGGGTGTCCCCTGATGAGAATGAAAACATTCGCTATAGGTAATTTTAAATTGTCTTATCGGTTTTGTTATCTTATATATGTAATTTCTCTTTACGCACTCTTATTCACTTTGATAAATTGCTGTTGACTGTATGGTTTTAAGATCATTTCCTTCTCACAAACTATGTCCACTGTTGTTTCTGTTTGTTAATTCTTTTTCTCTTTTTTGTTTCTTATATTTATAGACTGATGGTATTTATACTTTGTTTCAGTGAGAAAGAGGTAGAATTTTTGTCAGAGACTCATGATCTATGTGTTGGTGGTGATTGCTTTGAGATGTTGCAACAAACATCAGCTCATCTTCTGGTCATTCCTTATGTGAAGGTTCTAGTCGATGCTTAAACTTAAATTAGAGACTAGAAACTGGGCTTTTTTGAACTGCATTCATCAATAACAGTCAAACTTTTGTCTCAGGTTTTTGCCAGAGTTGCGCCTGAGCAAAAGGAACTTATCTTGACCACTTTCAAAACAGTGGGACGGGTAACATTGATGTGTGGGGATGGAACCAATGATGTCGGTGCTCTGAAGCAGGTATATAGTGCTTATAAATTATGTTAATAGAACAATATCTTTTTCCTGAATGTTTGAAAAATAAATACTCTTTCTGTCCCATATAATTGTCACGTGCAAAAAATTATTGTCTTAAAAAGATTGCCACTTTTGATTTCCAATGTAACTTCAACTGTTTTCCCCCCAATTATACCCTTTAATTGATACAGCTTACACTACTTCCAAGTATTCTCCACTTTGCATTTTTTGTAATGAGGAATATTACAATAGTTAACAAGGTTAAATTAGTAAAATCATCATTTTCTTTTTTTCATTTAGCACCTTTTTTGTGAAGCGGTAACTTGTGAGTTGTGACAAATATTATTTGACGGAGGGAGTAATTTCAATCTGTTTACAATTTACAAACCTTTATACCCTACCCGCCAAAAGCCCCCGCACTAAGGAACCTTTGTGGTATCCTTATTTACTTCGTCCAGTGGAAAATATTGTTATAAATTGTCCTCTTGCATTTAGATGATCTGTCAGCAGGATTTTTTGTTTATTGCCATGTAATTCTCCCTTGAATTTTCATGTTTGTAATTAAAAGCATTTTAACCTGGTTTCTAACATGACTGATATTTAATCTGTTAAACTTTACACCATAAGTTGGCTCTATTTTGCAGTTCTGTATATTGTGTGTTTTTTCTACCTAGAGTATAGGCTGCAGGCGTGAGACTAACTTCTCTGATTTAGGCCCATGTAGGAGTTGCTCTTCTGAATGCAATACCTCCAAATTCATCTGGAGAAGATGGTTCCAAATCTGCTAAGCAAAAGAAATCTAAGTCTGCGCCGGAAACATCTGGAAATCCAATTGTCCCATTCGGAGAAGGCACTTCAAGTTCAAGAGCCAGAGTTGCTTCAAATTCAGATTCCGCAAGCCATTCATCTGTTAACCGTCATCAAACAGCTGCTGAGATACAAAGACAGAGGCTTCAGAAGATGATGGATGAGCTTAATGAGGAAGGAGATGGCCGTGCGCCCATTGTCAAGCTTGGTGATGCTTCGATGGCATCCCCATTCACTGCTAAGCATGCATCTGTTGCTCCCACCACTGACATAATTCGACAAGGTCGGAGTACCCTAGTGACAACCCTCCAGATGTTTAAAATTCTGGGCCTGAACTGCCTTTGTACTGCATATGTGTTGAGTGTTATGTATCTGGATGGTGTCAAGCTAGGTGATGTTCAAGCCACAATAAGTGGCGTCTTTACTGCCGCCTTTTTCCTCTTTATTTCACATGCACGCCCTCTTCCTACTCTCTCAGCTGAACGTCCCCACCCTAACATCTTCTGTGCTTATGTCTTACTTTCCCTCTTGGGACAATTTTCTGTTCACCTGTTTTTTCTGATTACATCTGTCAAAGAAGCTGAAAAGTACATGCCAGATGAATGTATTGAACCAGATGCAAGCTTTCATCCCAACCTGGTTAATACTGTTTCCTACATGGTGAGCATGATGATTCAGGTGGCTACATTTGCCGTAAACTATATGGGCCATCCCTTCAACCAAAGTATTTCTGAAAACAAGCCATTCATGTATGCCCTTGTTGCTGCTGTTGGTTTCTTTACGGTGATAGCATCTGATCTCTTCAGGGATTTGAATGACTGGTTGAAGTTGGTGCCATTGCCAGTGGCTTTGAGGGATAAACTATTGATTTCGGCTTTTCTAATGTTTTTTGTATGCTACGCATGGGAGAGGCTGTTGAGGTGGGCTTTTCCTGGTAAAGTCCCAGCTTGGAAGAGGCGACAACAATCTGCTGTATCTAACTTAGAAAAGAAGAAAGAGCTCTAAGTAGTTGAGATGTGATGAAGATTAACAAAATTTGTGGGGCGGTGCCGTACCGTGTTGAATAGCACATACAGGGAACATGTGACCTCCTTCAACTTGTGGACCAATTTGCAGAGATATGTGTAATGAATTTTTGTTATAGGCTTTTTATTTATAGTTCTTTTCCCATTGATTGGTGGGCAATTTATCTAATTTTAGATCATTTTTGGGAGAAATGTGAGTTTTAGATCACGTGCCCCACCAATTACAGAAGATGTTTTTAGTTTATTTATTATTTCTAATATTACAATTCATTCTACTCGACCTGATATCTTAGCAAAATGAAAGCAGCATTATGTTAGGAATTCGTTAGTATTATGTGAGTCTATTATTGGGCGATCTATGAGTGACCTGTGTTTGCGGGTGTTGCTTGTATTTAACGAAACCTGGAAAAACTTGTGCTGAATATCAGAAATAATAAACTAACAATGTCAATTTGTATTGATGTAAGTGATTTCCAACCAAAAAAATAAGTGATTTCTGTAGAGATTGTCCCATTTTGGGAACCAAAGGTGGAATATGTTTTGTTGATATAGGGATGGAGGAGAAAGTCTCCTTGAGGGGGTTAGTCCGTCTCTGAATATTTTATTAAAATAGTTTTTTTACATGAATATTCAAGTAATTTATAAGTTAAAATGAAAACTATTTTTGTTAAGTGATTTGAGCATATTTATTGCATTAACAAATCTGCTAATTTGTTGGTATATAAGTGTTGAAAAAATATTAGTATTTCAAAATTTCAAGCATATTGTATGTGTCATCATCATTCACATAATTTGTATCATTCATATTTAACATGTGCTGTCATCCGTCTATATAGTATGTATTGTCCATATTCAGCATGTGAATATGATATGAATTTCAAGTACAAAGTGAAACTTTGACTTGGGCCCACATTCAACGCAGTTACAAAGAATATGTTAAAACAAATTCACGATAACTACTTGTTTAAATAGTAATTTTCACCATGATGGCGTGTACACATTCAAAGCAACATGAAGTAAATTTTTGTGTCAATAAAAAGTACTAATTTCATTTGTGTAACCGTCGTAGGAAGATGCGATCTTTCCTTTTCACAATCATTCTCTAATGGATAGATTTGCACACTTTAAAGATTGAGTTAAATGCATTCAAAGAAGGAAAAATCAGTTTGGAAGCACCACTACAAGATGTGTGTTTATAGGGCTGTATTGTTTGTTACGAAAGTTTTGTCTAATACTAGTAAAAGAGAAGGTTAAATTTTGGTAAAAAAAAAAGGTTGAATTTTATGTTTAGTCCCTTAACTTAATTCTACAATTTTCTTTTAGTCTTATAATTATTTTTTGTTCTATTTCTATTTTGGTTCTTTAACTTTACTTTATTAGTCATATTAATCATTTCGATTGGTTTTCAAATTATAAACGTTGGATTCGAGAGGCAAATCAAATTTTATAGTAGTATGAGCAAAAAAAAGCATGGTGAAAAGGAACATTTGTAGAGGAAACTTGAAATTAAAAGAGGCAAGAATGAGAACGAATATATGAGCAATATGAATTAGAAAGGAAATTAGGAGAGGCACAGGTGCATATAGGCATTATCAACAAAACTCAAACTATTGGTCAAAAAAAAAAAGAACGAAACTCAAACTCAAAAAACTAAACATAGAAATTGATTTAGACATTATCAAAAAAAGAAAAAAGAAATTGATTTAGGGTGAAGGAAGAGACTTAACTTAATTCTTAATTCCCATAAAATGTTTTGTTCATGAAGATAATGATGGAGGGGAATAGAAAGAGAAGTAAAAGCTTGTATTCCTAGCTTTGAATAGAATTTTTTTGAGAACAAAATCAATTTTGAAAATAAAAGGCCAAACACTTGTTCTAGAATCACGTTTCAACTTTCAACTATCCAAACTCACGTTTGAAGGTTTCAAACGCCCAACCAAACAAGCATTAAGACACTTACCAAAAAAAAAAAGAAAAGAAAAGATAACTTGAACAATAGCCGCACTAGGTGACTTGAACAATTCTTAAAGAAAACAATGTTACTACCTAAATTTTTATAATCAACTGCACTAGAACACTCCATGTTTGCTAATACATCGTGCTTTTATAAATAATTTTTTATAATCAACTATTGGAACCCACGTCAATAATGCGTCATGATATTAAGGTGCAAACTGAAGTTTTGACCTCAGCACATATTAAATGGTTCTCATCGCATTTACAAAATATCTGCTAAAATAAATTCACAATGAGTACATGCTTGAATATTGTCATTCCAATCATGATAGTGTGCGGACATTTACAACATTATGAAATAATTTCTCTCACATATACCATTAATCGGGCGAAGATATGATTGTTCTAAAGATGCACTAAATCGGATAAAATCAAACACAATAAATTTTTTTAATCTGGAATCCACGTTAATATAATGTGTCATGATGTTAAAGTGCAGACTGAGGTTTTGACCTGAGCGTACATTTAATGGTTCTCATGGCATTTACAAAATACATGCCAAAAGAAAGTCACAGTACGTACATGTTTAAATATTGTCGTTCCAATCATGATGATGTGCGGACATTTAAAACATTATGAAATAATTTCTCACACCTATATCATTGATTGGCCGAAGATATGATTGTTCCAAAGATGCATTAAATCGAATAAAATTAAATCTACTTTAGATTCCGACAATATTGCATCTAAATTATGTTTCATCATGGTTCAAAAAACACTACAAACTAGGGTTTTGATTTGAACCCACTTGCAAAGTTCTTTCACCGAAGTTACAAACCGAAAAACAAATTCACATTAAGTGTATTTGAATTGCTACAAAATAAAGGATAAGACAAGATAAGTATAGTTGTAGTATTATTATTATTGATTTTAAAATGGGTCATTGGAAAATACAATTGGAGGGAAGAAACAAGATAAAAAACTTTTTTTTCGGTCATTACATTACGGCGTAACTTTTGTTTTTGTAGAAGTTGTCTAAAATATCAAAATAACATTTTATTTATTAAATATCATATAAAATAACAAATTGTTAATACATTAAAATTTATCTTGTGTTAGGTTCAATTTTTACCTTTTACAAAATATACCTTAAATATATGTTTGAAAATCACAATTTCCAACAATTTCAACAATAAGACTTTGTTTGTATTGATGAAATGTGGTTGAATGACATTGAAACAGATTGAATGAATTAGTGTTTCCTTGTTTGAATTTCAAAAATAACAATGGAATTGATTCCACCACATTCCATCACTTTTCTTCATTTGTATTCTTTCTCAATTTGAGAGGTAAGAGATGAATCATAAAATATTCAAACAATGGAAGAGAAAAATTATTTTATGCAACTCCACTCTATTTCACTCTGCTTAACTTCATTCCATGATATTTCATCAATCTAAACATAGTCTAAATAAAATAACACTAAAAGCATTTAATTAAAGCACAATGCCACGAAGTCTTAAATCACAAACTATATCATATATTTGAAACACACAAAGTATATTGTAGTTTGATTTAGTGGTAATTGAGGTTGAATTTAATAAAAATGACACATTTTGATCTCCATAATATTAAAAAGTCACACATCAAATATGAAATGATCTGAAAAAGATTTTATAAACAAGTGACAATATTCATCTTACAAACCAGTTTTATGAGTATGAGTTAGACCTATACTTATTTCTAACACGCAACCGGAATAAACATAAACAGAGTCTAACCACACCACTTATATCCAAACATTAAATCACTAAACCAAACTCACATAAGTAAAGTCGGTGGAAAGAAACGCCGTTTTCATGAATAAAACACAAAACACATGACATTCAAAGTTATGCCGTTACACAACCTAGAGAGAGATAGAGAAGTCAAAAGCCCAAAATTATGATTAAATGATTTCAGCATTGTGGGGTTTTGGCGGTTAGGGTTTAATTGTAAGAAACAAAAAGAGAGATAAAAAACAACAAAAACAAGTGATTCATTCATTTTCTCTTCTCTTACGTTATTTCTATCAACAACAGCAACTTCACTCTTTCGTTTCATTCTACCTTCGCACCGTGTTCTCACACACACTCTATCTCAATTTTGGTACTGTTTTTCTTTTCCAATTTCTTCTCTTTATTTCATTCATTCACTGTGTTCTTTCGTTTTTCTCACTGTTTCTTAGGTTTTTTCGTTATCAGGTTAATTAATTAATTGCTCTCTCAATTTGGGATTAGGGTTTTTCGTTTTCATGATTTCGTTCATAAGTGTTCATTTACTTTGGTTCTACTCAATTTCGTGTTGATTTTGCTTTCTTAAATTTGATATGGTGCCAATGTGTTTTGCTTGGATTGAATGATTTCGGTTTTTATTCTTCGAATTTAATTATTTGGGTTGTGTTTGGTTTATGTAATTTAATTACTGTTTGATTTGATTATTTGTTTGTTGGTAAAGTGAAATAATAATAGGATAATAATGTGATAATGAGAAGATCTAGGGTTTCTTTGATTATGCAATATAACAGTTAGATAAGCTGTTTTGTGAACTCTTGTGTGCCAAGAAATCCAATGTTTTTACTTGCTTGGATTTTGTTCTTAATTACGTTGGATTAGATTTTCTGCGGTTGTTTATTGATATATATGAGCTATTAGGTGTGTGTGTGCTATTGGGTTTCTTTGATTTATGTATATTGTTTTTGATTGTTTTGGCATACTAGTGATGACTACTTCTGTTGTGTTTTAATGTTCCATGTATATATATGTGATTAAATCAACTTGTATGACTTAATGGATTACTCGCTAAGGTTTTAGGTTATTGTTAATTTGTTAATTGTTGGTGTGTTGCTAATGCTTCTAGAGTGTACGAAGACCGACAAAAGCACTTGCGGTAGTTTAACTTGGAACTACTGAGATGGATAAGTGGGGTGATCATCATCAACAGGCATTCATTGGTTGGCGTGGGGGAAGTGAAAGTAATTTTACTCCTGTTACCGACAAGGAAGAGGAATCAGAAAATGATGAAGTAGTAGAAGTAGAAGAAGTTAGTATTAAAAATGAACCTGTCTTTTTTCCAGATATGAAGAGAAAGAAGCGCCTCAGCCTTAGTCAGCTTAGAGAGGTGAAAGTCGAGTCTTGTGAAAGGCTTAGTCAGCTTAGTGAAGTGAAAGAGGAGTCTGATGGGAATCTTATTCAGCTTAGAGATGTGAAAGAGGAGTATGCTGAGAAGGAAAGCAGTAGCAAGAAGAGAAAGAAGCATGAATCTAAGGACAGATGGTCAAGCGATAGGTAAAGAAAAAATATATATTTTTCTATCGTTGTCTTATTTATTTCTATGATTCCACCATAAGTAATCATATACTACGTGGTAATCATCTAATCTGATGTAGGTACAAGTTGGCTGAGCAAACCATGTGGGAATTGTTGAAGGCAGAGGGTGCAACTTTTGAAAGCCCGATATCCCGACCTGCACTGAGATCGGCTGCCCGTAAATACATTGGTGATACTGGACTTTTAGACCACTTACTGAAGCACATTGATGGCAAAGTCGCCCCCGGAGGGACTGATCGGTTCCGAAGATGGCACAACACTGAAGGAATCATGGAGTATTGGTTGGAGAGTGCTGACTTGGATGAAGTCCGCCAGGTGGCTGGTGTGCGTGACCGATTCTGGATACCACCATCCACTGTTAGGACAATCGGGGCCCCTTGTCAGGATACTGATTCTTCTGGTGAATTGAAACTGCTTAAAATAGAGATGGCTCAAATGAAGAAGTACTGAACTTGGAAATTGAATTTCAAAATAATTTTTTGTGGTTGCTATTATATTTTCCTGATGTCTTCATTTGCATGGCAGAGATATGCAGGAGCTCGTTGCCAAGAAGAAAAAGAAAATTGAAAGTAACGTGCTGGAGGTGAATGTTGTATGCTTTTATAATTTAATGATTTTGCTGTCTCCTAAAGCACTTTATAATGTTTTATCTTGAGTTTCGATGGCAGGAAACTTGCAAGGAATTTATGAAGTGGAAAGATATAACTGACCATCGTCTTACTGAAATCATGGCTCATGTGAAGAATTTGCAGGTATATATAAGCTGTGTTGTTACTAGTATGAAGCTCCGACACGGCTGAAGTAGGGTGTGTCGCCGTGTCGGACACGTGTTGGACACCGACACTCGTACGATACCCGGATGACACGTATCCGGCCAGCCGGCCAGTTTTAAATAATTTTCCTAAATTGAAAGTACTCAAACTGTTTTAATTAATTCTTTCTATGATTGATTGAAAGTATTAAGTTTAAATAAACATAAATTATGCTTCTCATTAGACTATTTATAAATTGTGTTCACAAATTATTTTATTTTATTAATATATAAAGTATATATAGCCGTGTTCGTGTCGTGTCCCGTATCTGTGTCCGTGTCCGGGCTTCATAGTAATACTACTTTTAAGGGAATGCATATCATGGTTGAGTGCTTTCCTTTTATTTGTTGACTTATGTGATGTCTGGCTTACTGTAGTTCTGTATATTGACAGGGCAATTATGGTGAATTGGTGAATTGGAAAACTGAAGTGGAGAAACATCTTATGGATATAACAAATAAATTGAATGATCTTCAAGCACCAAAAGAATGCACCACTCTTAGGCCTCCTTCAGACAAATGGAAATGGTTAGATGGCCCTAACCCTAACAATTTTCAGGATGATGCATTGACACCTTGGATCGGGAGTTCAGAGCTACTTAATATTCCACAAGAGGGTTTACCTGAATATCCCTATTTAGGCATACCAACTCAGCCACCCAATGAAGACCCCACTAACAAGAAGAGGTAATCGGTGTGTTTGTTTAAGCTTTAAAAAAATTATTTTTTTTGAAAAAATTTGAGATTTTTTTAGAGATTTGTTAAACAAATCTAAAGCTACTATCTGTTTGTTTACTATCATAAAAATCACTTTTGTTAAAATGTCAAGTTCCTACACTTAGGTTCCTTAGTTCCTATACTTGGGAAAGAAATTCGGTCAAATTCTCTTTAGCTCAACTGCTGAAACGGCACATACCTCTTATTATTCTCTTTAGCTCAACTGCCGAAACGGCACATACCTCCTTCAAGGTGGACAATAACAAGGGATGAAAGTTGATTTTGTTTGTTTATCATTTTACATTTCCTTTGAAATAATAGTGATGTTGAGGAGCTGATGCCCAAAATGCAAGAGGATCAAACTAATGTGACCCCAGATTCTTCTACAACTGTTAATTCAAAGGCGGACGTTGACAACTCATTTATAATGTTTCAGGTGATGCTGATAGTGTATACATATGTCACTGATTTTAAATATTTTTTTGGCATCAATATATTAATGATTTTTTTTTTGTGCAGGAGATGTTTATGGATTTATTCAAATGGAAAGAAAAAATGGAGCAGCAGCTGCTGGATGTATCAAACACTGTATATGGCATGCTAGCAATGAAGTAGACATCGCTTTGAGGGAACAGGCCTATGATAGGATTATAACAACTTTTCTTGACCGGTTTTTCTTCTTGACTCTCAAAGCTGGTAGAGTTTACATATCGTACAGCATTAACAATCTGATATTGAAAATCTTTGCCAACCACTAAGTTCATGGAAGAGGTTGAGCCTCACCTGCTTGTCGAGCTGCAAATTGTTGATATGTTTGACTTCTTTTTACAGTACAGTTTGTTCTATTTTGATGCAGGTCTTCAGCGGGGCTGAAATTAGTTGTATTATTGACTTGTTGGTTAAGATTACCAGTTTCTTTTGGTATAGGTCTTTAGGTAGGCTTTATCCGTATTTTACATATTAGCTCGATCTATTCGATGATAATGAGAATTTCTAGTTTAAACTTATATGGGGAACAAGCTGCCATATTTATATATAGAATTTCTACAATATGACATAGCATCTTAGTGTCTATTAGTGTGTATTACATTGTTCTTATGCCCTCACAATGCCCTCCCAACCCTTGGGAGAGTTAAATTGTTGCTGTTTAGTTTGTTGGGGATCGATCACATGGTTCTTGGCTTCGTGCGGCACATTTATTATGTGCTTCAAGTTTTGGTCCTTTAGTTTTAATATAGTTCTTATATAGAATAGTTCTAATGGGGGAAGTAATTTGTACAGTAATTGGTTTCTACCTTTTGGGATATCTACCAATCAATATTCCTATTTTTCTTCACTGAGCATGTAACCTCAACACCATAACATGCAAAGACATAAAACATAGATTCAGTTCCTTTATGATGGGAAATACTGGATTTAAGTTTTTATGTCATATTTTCTTCAAAAAAAAAAGTTTTTGTCATAGAACTGAGGTGGTTTCTAGGCGAGGACACTGTCTCCTATGAAAAGTTTCTCTTGTTACATCTCAACCAAACATATTTTTCTTTTTTGCATGCAAGTGATTATATTATTAAAAAAAAAGTATTGAATGGGAAAGATAGCCACTGGACACCCTTTGAAGAGGATTTGCTCCCGATTTCTAGGGTGCTACAACTATAGGAGGTGCATCATACCATGCCATTTTGCTAAATCTCCAATGCTTTTTCAATTTAATTTTTTTTGTAATTAGTCCCTCACTAGTATAACTTAAAGAGTAAGACTATCATGTGTCTTAGGGGTACTTGTTAAATATGCAAAGAGGAATTAATTAACAAGTTTTATGTAGGATAGAACTTTTTTTTTTGAAGTTTTAAGGTGTTGAATGCACACCATTTTCAAAATATTATTTTCCTTTTTAACAAGTGTACGTCTTTAGGACACTAGAACACTTAATCTTGACCTGAGACATTTTGAGTTCAATTCTTGAGCCATAAGTCAAAATTGATTCATCAAAGTATTATATTTTTTTTACAAGATCATACTTGCAAGCTATTTTTTTACTAGTAATTCTCAAGGAGGCATGGTAGCTTAACACACAAAAGGGATGGAGATCAAGAGCATCAAGGGGATCAGACACATGCATCACCAAATTCAAATTTCTTGCGGTTACAACCTAAGAGTAACTAGAGAAAAATACTTAGTTTAGATATTCATTTGTGAGTTTTCGTTGAATCATTTTTGACACCATATATAACATTTTCCATTATCTATTTACAAATGGATAGATGGAAGTGCAAAAATTAATAATAAATTGGTATAAGTGGTAAAAGTCATAGCCCCTTAAATATATGGCGTGATGATCGATTATTGTTTCTTAGGTATGAAAAAAAATTCTGTTAGGAGGCGAAAATGCATCTTATGTGCCTAGGTATTCGGCAGAGGGGGAAAATAAAAAGATATATAACATGCTATATATGCTATGTATGAAATGCTATAGTGGTGACAATACACTATAAATATCACATGATGCCATCTAAGATCTCCCACCGTAGACTCCACCCACTTGAACACCATAATTTGAACCGCATTTAGTGTGTGTTTGGTTTTATGTTGAATAAAATTTATTTTGATATAATTGATATTGTTAAAAGTTAGTTGAATGTAAAGTAATTTATGTTCGTCGAATGATATTTAAGCTTTGTTTCTGTTATATGTTGACAGCCTTGGTTGTATTGTCTCGCTCATTTCTTGCTCATCTTGAGCTTTGTATGAGATTATTTATAACAGAGTCATTCATTTAAAATTTTAAGGTATTGAATGCACTACTTTTAAGATTATATTACCAATTTTGATGTAAAAAAAAAAATTGACCTTGTTATTTAGGAGCATGTCAAGTCATAATTAGGATTTGTTATTTGGGTGATGAATGCAATGTTTAAACCTTTTGTTAAGGTCTTATAGCTATTTTTGAATTATGTTTTCACATAAGTGTCTCGTATTAGACATTAAATATGAATATCACTTTAATATATTTGTGCATTAAATATAGCTAAATATAATCTTAATTTTAAAAAATCAAAATGCTGATCCAGACAAAATATATTATGAACTTAAGTTGCTTCATGCAATCTATATCTCAATATCAGAATCTACAACCCTGAAATCGCAAAAATTTAGCCTTCTGCTTCTTAATCTTAAGTTGTTGTTGACCTTCTGATTTAGGCATTTGTGTTGGACTTCCAATCCATTCCAAATCTAACCTGTGTTTTGGAAAGAAAATCAAATTCAAGTAATGGATTATAATTACATATACTTAATTATACTCAATATTCCAATAACAAAAATATTCTTTGGTCTTAGTTTAATTTGTAAAGATATCACATTATATATGCAAATGTCAGAATTTAAACTTCAGACATGTCACATATTCATTTTAATGGTGTAATTTTTAACCACTAGACTATTTGACAAAAAAATACTCCTCGTAGTTTCTTTTATATACAAGAGACAATATTTTTTAGATTTATTGAATATTATCTAGTCTATTAAAAAATATGAAATATTTCAATGACTTAAAGAATCTAAAAATATAAATTATTTATTTATTATTAAAGAGACGAAAGATAGTACTGTAGCTAATACTATGTGATTTTTGACTTACACTGGGAAAGCAAAAGAACCAGTACTGTCTTCAGATTGGATTGAGGCCCTTGATTCAAAGGACATTCTCATCTCATAGTCTTCAATTCCCTCAACATGGCATACCCTTCGTGAGTTGATTTTATATTTATCTTTATCTTCTTTTTCCTTGCCCTATAAGAAAAGTAAAAAACGGATATGTTAGGAACAAAATTGTTTGATAACATTGTTGCATAAGGGAAAAATAGATTATAGATGTTGCATATATACCTTGAGAATGAAAGGTTTTGCATATGTATGCACGCCTTTGTCGTCTTTCACTACATCATATGCTCCATTTTCGTCAAAGCAGAAGACTATAAAATCTTCCTCTCGAAAGAATGAACAACTCAAATTTTGTGTCCGTGGTTCTTCGATTAGATGTTTCTTGTTGTATCTTTTGCTTGGCTGGGACAAATTGTTTTTTTTTATACTATTGAAATGTTTGTTTTTTCTCTTGTCAAATGTCGCATTTCCCACTATTACACGAGGCGATGAAGTTATTTTGTGTTCATCATCTGTAGAGAGTTCATATAAAATCAAAAACAAATGATTAAAATATTTATCATTTTCTAATGTTCTTAAGATGTAAATGAGTAATATTAATTAATTAATCAAAATAGAAATGGAAGAGAAAATTTACTTATGTCTGGCAAAAAACAAGATGTGATCCACCTAACAAGCCAAGACATTGTGCTGTTTGTTCTTGTATATATTGTGTTTAGATCTTTGGTTTACCTGTCGTAGATGAAAAGATGAATAGAGACAAGGATCAAAAGAGAATTTAGTATTTGAAGTTGGAAAATCACAAGGTGACAAATTAAAATATGTAACCAAAATTAATTTTTATGCATTAAAAAGGAAAGAAATTTGTAAGAAAATTATGGATATATTATGATTAGACGTCTACTAATTTGGACCTTAAATTACTCATAAAAAAATTCTATTTTGTTTTTTAGTCTCTTAATTATAGTTTTTTGCAATATTGGAGTATATTAATTAGATGTTTCTTAATTTGTCAAAAAAAAGGAAAATTAGTTACAGCACTTTTTAATTTGTCAAAAAATTTTATTAGTCAAAAAAAAAAATTGTCAAAATTTTTTGTGTACTATTTGAATAATGATATTTTATCACCCGAAATCTAACCACATGCAATATTACATATCAATGTATGATTGATTTGTAACAAAAATTGTATAAAGTTTTTTTCAAAAAAAGATTTAATCTTTTCTTAATAGTGTTATAAAATTAAATATTTACACGGGGATCAAGACTCTAGAGTAATCACTCTTACGTAATATTAGAATTCAAGTTTTTTGAATCAAAGATCAAATGGTTGTATTATCAATAAAAAAAAGATCAAGTTTGCAGAATTTTTTATCCATCAATGCATTATTCTTATTTTTATGTTTTTTTTCAATGGTGTTAATGTTTTATTAGATATTCTTTTAGCTTAAAAGTATGATTGTAATAGGCTTAGTGTTGTATAGTTATATTTCATTTTTATAAAAATAAAAATAAAATTAAATGGTTACCCGATTAAAACTACTAGTGTGCTCCTAATTAACCAAAATAAAATAAAATTAGTGTGCTAGTATTTGGCTTTAACAAGGTTTAAAATGAAAGACGTAGCAATAGTAAAGTGGTACATTTGATTTGATATGATTAGTATACAGTATAATTATATAATTATAGTACATAATAAACTGATTAAAAACAACATGGTGAATAAGAACACACACAAGTATAGTAATCCATTCTCATATAAAATAAAGAGGGAATAAAAACAAACACAAGTATCAATAAAAAAAAAGTGGTAAATACCTACCTCTCTATGTTTTTATCAGTACCCTTGATCTCTTTGTTCTTCCTTTCAACTTCTCTCAACTTTCTTAAACGTATTTTCTCACCTTTGCCTGGAAAAAAAATATTTTTTTCACCGGTTACTCTGTCCTTTTCTCAGTCTCAAAACAAGGTTATTTATACATCACAAGTGTCATGGATTTGGAAGGAAAGAAAGAATTAAAAGGAAAAAAATTGATTATAGATTAACATTGATTGGCAAAAATTTCCTCATATAATCATTTCTTTCCTTTTTTGCTGATGTCCTTAGTTGGCTCATTTATGTCTACACGGTTTTACTTTGCTTATAAAAATGTGTGGAATGAAAGTTTACAAGAAATTTTTATATCAAAAAAACAAGTTTACAAGAAACTTTTGTTTCAAAAAAACGAAAATTTCTCTTTAACCCCCCCCCCTTAATTTCTCCCCCCCCCCCTTAACTACCATTTCTACCCTTATTAACCCCATTTCGTAACGTAGAAACTGAACTGCAGTTCGGTTTCCACGTTCCGAACTAGCCACTCCCAGCCCCCCCAAACCTAAATTTGTTCTCAGCATCGATGTTCAAGTTTCAGCATCGATGCTGTCCACGTACCAGACTATAAAATAGCATCGATACTCATATGTCAGCATCGATGCTCAAATTTGTTCTGATGCCTATTTCATGTTTTGCATCACGAAGTGGAGCATAAATTTGTTCCCAGCATCGATGCTCACGCTTCAGCATCGATGTTGTGCATGTATGAATTATTGGGAAAGTCTCAGACAATAGCACAACATCGATGCTCCTATGTCAGCATCGGTGCTCAAACAAGAAATTGTTAGTTCTGATGCCTAAATTTGTTCCCAGTATCAATGCTCAAGCTTCAGCATCGATGTTGTGCACGTATGAATTGTTGGGAAAGTCTCAGACAATACAACAGCATCGATGCTCCTATGCTAGCATCGATGCTCAAACTAGAAATTGTTAGTTCTGGTGCATAAATTTGTTCCCAGCATCGATGCTCAAGCTTCAGCATCGATGCTCAAACCATACTTCGGCATTTAGCTTCCGAATTGAAGGCAATGCAGGCGAGGGCGCGCAGGGGGGGCATGCATGCGTAGTCCACAATCTTGCCTGTACTTCGGAACGCAAGTTACGAATCTGGATTCGGAATATGGATTCCA
The DNA here is from genome assembly GCA_951804385.1 of Trifolium dubium. Taxonomy (NCBI): domain Eukaryota; kingdom Viridiplantae; phylum Streptophyta; class Magnoliopsida; order Fabales; family Fabaceae; genus Trifolium; species Trifolium dubium. The sequence goes on along the minus strand of OX638076.1, from coordinate 6,523,312 downwards.
AAATGCATTATTTTGTCAAATCCAGAAATATTTTTGGGTTTGGGGGGGGGGGGGGGGGGCAAAAGAGAAATTTTCCAAAAAAACATGTGCGGCATGAAAGTTTACAAGAAATTTTTGTAGAAACTAAAAATAAAGTAGATATCTCGTCTGGCGAGCATAGTTCAAGAATTTAGCCTTAGTACGACGTCCACTTATTCATCTTATAAGATACTCTAAAAAAGAATTTTAGCCACTAAACTACCAAAAACATTGGTATATCAATAACAACAAAACAGATATTTAACCCCCATATAAAAAACTGTGCACAATGTCCTCATGAGCTTAGCTCAATTGGTAAAGGACATTGCACATTTGTGCAGGGACCGGGGTTCGAACCCGGTATGCCCACTTATTCACCTTTAAGAGGTGAATTTCTAGCCGCTAGGCCACTTGACCAAAAAAAAAAAAAAAAACTGTGCACAATGAAAGGAACCGTAATTTTTTTCTTCTTTAATTACAAGTTAATCCAACGATCTATATCTTGCATCAAACATGAAAAAGAATTTGGCAATTATGATTGACACGAGGAATTCGTGACTAGTTAATTGATTGATTAATTGATTAATAATCAATAATTTCACTCATTTTCGCAAATTGAAAAAGTTAAATGCTACTAAAATAGATGCCTTGCGAATCAAGTAGCCAAGCTTTGGAAATGATTTAGAAACAAATTCCTTCAGTAATTAGTAAACAAAACCTGAGCTAATTTTGATATGAAAATCTCTATTCAATTTAGTTATAATTTGATGGGAATTAGGATGCATGCTTATTTAAGTCACCATAATTTTTAGAAATTTTGTATCATAACATGTTATAACAAGTGCTCTAAGAATACTCTGAATTTAATGTGTTACACAAACTTCTATAAAAAAATTACTCTTTATTAAGAATTTAACCAAATAAAATCACTAAGCTACATCCTAACTATGGCACTAGTAAGTAACAATTACCAAAGAAATAGAATACATAATAAACAATAGAGATACAAAGCTCGTCCATCTTGAAATAAACCTTTAGACGGATTTCAAAAAGTTGCATAGCCATTCTAAGTATGATGATTCAGGTCAAAACTTGGGTTGAACTCACTATGATGACTTCAATATCAGGTTAAATTTTTCGCCGCAATAAATTCAGTGGGAGAATCAGATTCAGTATGCTGAATTCAGGTCAAAACTTTAGTTGAACTCACTAACAATACATTAGCTAGGTGTTGAGTTCGATTGAAGTTTAATTTTCACTTCATCAAGGCAAGCCTGAATATCCTTGAATTCTTCTGTGTCAGAGAAGCTCTGAGCCTGAGAAAATAAGTGCAACGAATTAGAAATTTTGAACACAGAACAACTTTGTTTCCTAACTATTTTCAACCCCTAATCAGAAACCTTAAAACTAATATCATGCCTGTTTGCAGATGCTCTTCAAATGCATCTCGGCCGTAAACAATTCCTTCATGCTGCCAGTTGATGCGGATATTTCCATGTACACCTTGCAAAGTTCCAAAGATGCTTTTGCAAACTTTTGGAAGCGATCTCGGTCATTCCATGTATCAGAACCCTAAAGAATACGAACGAACAATTATTTTAAGACAATAAATGCAGGAGAAATATCAGAGTGCGAGCTTGCAAATAAGTCAAAAAACAATAGATCAAATATACTTCTAATTAAAAATGCTTGACAATCAAAAGAAAATGGTGAGTGGTTCATTGTACACAGGCTACTTTTACTTAAAATCACCCTGAACCACCTAGATCGGGGCAGTTCACACTAGCCAAATACATGTTATTGAACAATGAACCTTTTTATTATAAACACTGCAAGTGATTATTATTTTGCAAATGTGTGGAGACAGGGATGCTACTGCACATAAATTGTCACATCTTTCATATAAATAAAGATATCTGAGATGTACTTGACCTTATGGGACATACCTGGAGTGATCGAACTTGCTTTAACAGGGCTTCAGAACACATCATGAGATCTCCCTTAATTCTGTGCCATTTAGCATATAAGCCCCAGATGTCAGGTCCATATCCGCTCCCATTTTTAACTATCTGTAGTAGTGAAAATAAATAATATTAAATAGGGCCTCGTGAACTTGCTTGTACCACTAATCTTTTGCATGACCTTTATTTAACGAGCAAAGATTATTGAGTTGCACTATATGTGGTACTTACAGACTAAAGACACACTACCAGGGGCATGAGATGGAGTGGAAATGTTTATTAACCACTTGATTAAATAGAATGAATCCACAAAAACAGAATCTTGATAGAATTGTGTACCTGCTGTAAAATGTTTCCAAGCAAGGACAATAATTGCTCACTTTCACGCGATCTTCCTGCAATGGATAACCCAGATACTTGCTCTTGATGTTCTGATCCAGAATCAACAATGCAGAATTCATCTGTATTAGGCTTCTTATCAGTTGTCATGGGAGGCACAAGATGACATGTAGAAAACCGCTTTTCCACCTCATTTGTGATTCTTTCCAATAAAACCGTATCTACTCTTTTATTATTACTAATGTCCAAAACCATCTTAGCGCCTTCCAGTGCCTAAAAGAACTTATCAAATTAGATGAGCAATGAAGAATCAACAAGTGTTTCAAGTAAAGTGTTTTTAATTCACCAAACCTGCATTTTATATCATTAATTTTTTTTTTTAAAAATAGCTAAACCTTTAAGTTTATTTGTTTTCCACCAAATATCTGTATCAACTGTGCTAACTCTGTATGACCTATGTGAATGAAGACAGTTCCATACACTGGGTGTTTATCACATCTCTAGTACTGGATATCTAGGGCACAGCCGCAGACAAATAAGAGTGAGTGGGCGACCCAATAAAATTGCCACAACATATTAACAATACATTAAGGAAATGTATGACAATTAAGTTGATTCCATACCATAACCCGAAATCAAGAGGAAGGGGGGAAAGGTAGTAGATATGGAATGGACGATTCAATCATATTTTAAACAAGACAATGATAATTAATATCATCGTATTTCCTTTCAACGCACTCAAATTCATCCCTCTCCGTCAATCCAAACATAGTAATTATCCTCACAGTGATGGCATAAGTGCATAGAACGTGCGATAAGAAATAACTTGAAAATAAAACAGCAAGTACTAAAATGAGTAATAAACCCTAGTACAGACTGGTACAACTCGATTCAACATTTTGTTTATTCGGGTTTGATTGTGTCATGGCTCTATAATTCAAATTAAGTTTACATTGGCTTAACTGCATTGTTGATATTGATCCCAAACAAGAAACGGTGGGTACCACTAGTCCATGAACAGCCAACCATCGTACTGTCAAAATGGGATAGGTGCTATCTGTAGTCATAGGAATGGATCTGGATCCTCTCCAGCTCATCCTCTCCTGCTGTTTATGCTGCCAACATCTCAACCGTCCATTTATGTTCTCTCTCTCTTTAAAGTTGTTTTTTTATTATCAGCCATTGGATGAAGAGCAGCATGAATGGCAAAACAGAAAGGCAGTAGAGGATCCAATTACTCATTGGAACCTCCTCAAAAGATTCTACTAAATTAATTGGGTTGTTCCAAAGAATCAAAATGACTAGTTAGTAAGATTCACTTTGGTTTTTAAGTTTTGAATATTTTTTATTCTTTAATTTATTGTTTATTAGATTTTATCTATTTATTTATATAAATTATATGAATTTTATCCCGATAACTTGATAATTTAAAACAGCACATCCTTCATAATATTCCATCACATGTAAGACTAGCTTTGATCAACAATATAAAAAAACAAAACACATACCTGACTGAAATTGCCAACGTCAACAGCAACATGACTGTAATTCTCCCAGAGTTGCCAGCTGTTTCGTCTGTTACCAATTATCATAGTGTTAATGGCTATCTTAGAGGGCTAAATTTGCAATGATTATGAACTAAAACAGATATATCATAGTAGGTGGACATTTTAGTATGCAAATATATGCTGATATATATGACATAGAGAAAGTTTACTAAGAGGAATAAATACTGAACTTGAACTTCAAGGCCTCTTTGAATGCAATAAAAGCCTCCTTGCTCTTTTTCTTGATCAAATGCCTGCAAATGTTAGGTTAAATGTATCATTGTTACAGGCAAGAGGAAAAATAATAACCCATAACAACTGATTTTTCTATCATTTTAATTATTTAATAATTTTTTTTATTATAAGTATTAATCATTATGGACTGGGGATATATTAAATTTTATTACCGGGCTCACAACTGTGATACAAAATTCAATTTCTACAGGATTTTTTTAGTCCCTGTGGATAATCCACAATGGTAAAGCATCTAAATACTCCAAGCTAGAGATCTAATTTGAACTCAACTGAGAGTAAATTTGAGGGACCTGATTTTTTCCTAATTACGTAGCCCAAAAAGAGTTTTTAAATAATTACAGGCGACGCTTTGCAGAAAGAATAAAAAAAAAGTAGTTTAAACACACAAATTATTTTTAAATAGAAGAAAGCAAGAACTACATACAAGCAAGCTATGTTATTCCAAGCTTCCCCATTATCAGGATCGAGCTGAACAGCACGAGTAAATGCATCTAGAGCCTTTTCAACATCTCGTGCCTGTTGAAATTCTATGGTTAGTTAGAAGTACTCGAGAAAACAGAAGTAAGAAATAGAAAACATGGGGACCAAATATATATTAGTCACCCTAGAAACATGGGAATATGTAATTACGTGACCATTCTGACAAACCAATTAGGTGATGCAACATAAACAATAGTAATTCATAAGCAAATCTATGGGACAGTAAACAATTTACCTTCAACGCAGCAGCCCCAAATGCAAACCAACCATCTGGATACATAGAATTCATTGACATTGCAGACTCCCTTAAATTAACAAACAAAATTTACAGTTGTTAACATACCAAACCAAATAACAATGTTACAATCAAAACAACTGATGTTTTTAACATAATGATGACAAAGACAATGATAAGAGGAAATGCTTCATTCACAGATATGCATAGAACAAACCATAAAATTTTAGACGTCTCATAGTCTCCTCTATTGTATGCACTGCGGGCCAGAGAGCGCTGTGAACCAGAGAAAAACAAATCTATTAAAAAAGATTAAACAAACATGAAGAATATAAGCACAGAAGATTAAGCATATACATAGGCTCACCTTCGCTCTGGCAGACCTATTGTTTGAAACTTCCAGAGCTTTTTCATAGCATGCATCATTATTGGTAGTGTCACCCAAGGAGCACCTAGAATAATATTCAAATGAGAAGTAAATTATGCAAAATAATGAAGTTCTTGCTGTTCCATTATTCAATTTCAATGAAGTATTATAAATGCTGAAAATATTCAATAAGAATAAGCCAATTTCTGTTAGCTTATCTAAGAAACTTATTGCTGAAGTGCTTGTGCCATAAGCTGAACCTAAATAAGCTGTAAAAATACTTCTCCAAGTGCCTGCAAGACTATCAACAACCCACTTCAACTCAAGAATGGATTGTGTGTGTGTGTGTGTGGTCTGTGTATATGCACACGCACTACATTGCAACTTGTCAGAGAAATAATCATAGAAGTTAATTAACTATTATTGTTCAAGAGCAATCACAACTTAATTAAGAAAGCCAAAAACAAAATGAGCCAAGTAACATACCATAATCTGGGGTCATTTGGTCTTTCTGTAAGACGTTTCCTGATGAGTTCAACAGCTGTTGCTTTCTTCTCCAAGAGACTGATTTCCATATCAAACATCAAATGAGCCAATAAGGAGTGAATATTGAGAGAGAAAATCGGTTCATTGATTTCATATCACATCATACCTGTAGCAGTGGATGAGATTGTCCCATAATTCTAAATCTTCAAACTCCTTTATTGCCTCCCCTATCAAGCCACAACGCACCAGAAGTTCCCCATATTCCCTGAAATTGGAAGAAAAGGTAACAACAGATAATGGGTTAAAATACACATACACGGGAAAAAAACTTAGGATGAGGGGAATTATCCTCAGAATCTAAAGAGCAAAAGTTTATACTTTCTCAAAGCAGGAATACTAGCCATATATACACCGTAACTAAAAGGAATTCTTTCTGCAATTTCTGGAGAAGACTCATTAATACGCTTCACCTGCAGAAATATGTATAGATTTTATTAGGTGCAGTAAACAAATCAAGACAACTCACAATCACATTGCAGCCAAAGTGAAACCAATGCGATATTTATAGGTACAAAGATTTAAAAACACTTTAATGTATCATATAAATAATAAATGCTAACATACACAACCTTACTGCATCCTCAGTCTCTCTGAAATATGCTTACTACTGTGTGAATCATGTATAACTTTCACATTAGAGTCTCTCAAATTAATTCATTTACTCAAAGGATTAAACAGAATGAAATGTGTAGTAGAACAAATAAGGAACACCAAGAGTAGCTTTAGGAAGAAAACGAAATCTACTAGGTATCTTCTGTTCAATCTTGCAGGAATTTACATAGTATTGATTTAGGGGAAGTTTGTTTAAATTAAAAGGTGAATTTAAGGTTGTATAAAATGGATATTTATTTTTTCGAGATTTTATGTAAAATGCAGAAGGTATTTTTTACTTACTCTCTGATCTATCACGGGAAGTTATTTTGAGAAGGCAGAAGTTGGTCATAATAGCTTCAAAAGAAAAGCTGAAATTTTTTATTGTTTTTGCAGAATCAGGTTTTTTTTCAAAAAAAATATTATTATTGGAACAAGTTAATTGGAAATTTGGTATTGCAACAATACTTTTGCCAATTTATTAATCTTGTAGATATCACATTGCAACTGATTCTTTTGACGTAGATTACATCTTAAGTATGCCAAGTGTAGCTTACACGTGCAATTTCATGTCTTTCAAGTTCTGAGTCTTTTGAGCTCTCCAAAATGCATTAGATCAGGTTTTATTGTGATTCAGCTTCTAGGTTGGAGCCTACATTCCTGTCGCGTAATGCATACAATGGCTGGACTGTGGTCCAAACATCCACCAACTACCATAGTTAAATGGTACATGATATCATCAGAGGCTCCAATGATCTACTTGTGCCTTATTCAATAGGTGTTTGGCATGCATCCATGCAATTTAGAATTCCCAACCTTTGTCTATACCTCAATGATCAAGAATAAGATGATGGTCATAGAGATGAATGAGGTGCTCACCCCAATGTTCATATTGCAATGCCGATATCTTGGTTATAATAGGGATCGAAGTTATTCTTTACATGGTTTTTCTGATAAGTCTGATAATATGGCACATTCACTCACTACTCACTGACATTGATGGCTGAGAATGAGTCAACAGAAAGCCATTGCAATCTTCCTAGAGTTAAAGGCTGCTCATTCACAATCTTCCTCAACTTATGTAGTCAATATGTGTAATCTACTGCACATCTCTCACACTCCTTCTCTTGGGTTTTGGGTTATGGACTTGGGTGCTTCTGTTCATACTGCTGGTAATCCCTTATCAGAACTTTAACATCCAGAAATTTTCCTCATTACATTACTCTCGTCAATGGTAATTATGGTTAAGGTCAGCAGCACCACTCCAGTTCTCTATTCCAAAGCTTCTTTTTCAATTTAATTCCCATCAATTGCCAAACATGCACTCTGAACTACTCCATAATATTTTATATTGAATCTTTCTATATGCATGATTGGAGAACTGGACAAAAGATTTGTGCACGCTATGAATGATGTGAAGGACTTTAGTTGAAAGGGTATGGTCTGTGGAGACAAATGACTGACATACAAGTATAGTTGCTCTTGCTTTTACAGATTTTTCTCAGTGGGGAAGGTCTCCAAGTGATAGAAAATAAACTTCAAGATATATGTGACGAAACCCTATCTCTTTCTATGTGTACGGATATATCAGTTTATATAGTTTCAGCTTAGATTCCATTTTGCCTTTCTATGATATTCTGCCAGTGTGGCAGTTTCTGTTAGAAGCAGTTTGCACTGCTCTAAAGTTAGTTACAGGGGTTTAGGATAACCCCTCAGTTGGTGTAGGATATGAATCCTATATAAATCATTGTACTCTGTATTACTATGAGAAGCTTAATATTTTGACAATAAGTTGTAAAAGAAGTCGTTCATTACGATAGAAATACAGCAAAATGAACTACCAGAAGAATAATATAGTTATATAAACAAAAAACTAACAAATTATGGAAATGAAAACATACTAAGCTTTCCATCATCAGTAATGCACGCTCCTTTGTTCGACTACGCAACGACTCCCATCTAATACGCAAGATATCGCAGAAGCATCGTATCTAAAGCAGCGGAAAGACACCATAAGCACAGACAAAGTTGGGTCTATGGTGTGGGGAAAAAAATTCATTCTAAAACAAATACAAGTGGTAGATTATTTTCTACTTACAATGAAGTAAGAGAAATGCTGGGAATCAATTGCTTCAATGTACGGAGCCATATCCCATCCTGAAACCAAGTCATGAGCCAGCATTTAAGTGAGCATCTACAAGACCCAGCCATTTTGTTTTCTCCTCTTTTCAGGAACATTTGTGGTTTTAGATTTTAGAACTCAATTAGAAATGTAAATAGCACTAAAAGGAAGAAAAAGAAAGGAAAGAAGACCACTAAACGACCATAATGTTGGTTCTTCTATGAAAGTGAGGCTTAATTAGGGATTACATAGTAATGGATCCTCAAAGTTCCAAACTAAAGTGAACATTAAATAGACACCAGATTAACTGTGAAAAGCAAACAAGATTATTGAAATTGATTCATTTTTACTTCAGACAAATCTCTCCTTTGATCAAACTCAGAAAAATAAAGACAGCATATGCTTAACAGAATAATTGGTTAAAATTGTAGCAGTTGAAACTAATTTTACCACCCACCCGTCCCCCCATCCCGTAGTTTCAGATTTCGCAATCAACACACTGAAACTTTCAACATGTGACTGATAAAAAAACACTTTAAAACGTTAACTGAAAATTCAATTGCACATCTGGAGCAGTAACATAGGAGAACAGTTGTTGAGTAAAGGTAAACCAAAATCTCTATTCACTCGATCCAATTTCTATCTTTCTTTCACTTCAAGCTTATATGAACATCAAAATTAGGCTTTAACAGCACTTTATCCCATATCTGAGGTAGGTTCAGTTTTTATATTTTTTGACAAAGAGGTAGGTTCAAAATGGAAGGTTGAAAGAGAATAAATGCAAGTATACATATGCTAGAAATAATTTGGTAAATGAATGTACAAATTAAAACAACTTACGTTGCAATTCATCGTGTCGGGAACTCTTCTCAATTAAAAGACAGTATGCTAGAATTACAGCCTGTTGTGTTGCTGTCAAGTTGGAAGTGACAGAAGCACCATTTTCCATGTCTTGTGACCTAGTCTTAGAGTCATCAGTATTTTCTAACAACTTTGGTATTACAAGTATGTCAGATTCTTCAGAGGCTTGATGCTGATGAACTTTACTTCCACCATTGCTGTCAACACATGTTTGGATGCCAGTTCCCATTAAGGGGCGTTTATCCCCGTTGTTTGATGAACTTGTGCTTGTAACAAGTACCATTTGTGCCTTTGGGTCGACCTATGTCAAAGAATAACGCATTAAAAGGTAAGTACCATGAATGAAACATGGTGACGATGCAGTTTACTGTGTTTACCTGATGTACAGTACGGAAACCAAGTACCCCGGTAACTGAAAGCTGAAGCCCAGCTGCCGTCTCAGCTGACTCAAAATGTGTCCTGATACAATAAGGTACTTCATCATAAAAGGACACCATGGGCAATAAAAGTCAACCATCTTTACAACATTCAAGTAGTATTCAATAGGAAAATTTTACAATATGATTATTTTCTAGTATCATAAAAAGCATTTCCAAGGTCATCGTGCGTCCAATATATATATGTACACTTCAAGGAGAATCCACACAACTGGATAGGATATACAGAGTGAGAATTTACAAGTCACAACTTAGTATTCTCTGCGAGAGGTAAGAAGCAATGCAAGTGTTAAACTAACCAAACACAGGCCATGCTTAACCTTATAAATGTGAACTTCTTTTTGCTTATGGTAAGTAAATGTACGAAGGCAAAGATATGAAAATTTATGCAATGCAAGCCTAAAAACCATTAAAAGGAAAATACAACATTTTTCCCAACCAACTTTCCTTTTCCACAGGGAATAGTTTTAGTTTGTTTTGATTTGATTTCAGTTCCTCACTTAATTAACAGATTAATAAATCCTGAAAAGGATTTACTTCCAGCATGGCTATGTCATACAAGTGTCGAACACCGACGCATGTCGGATACCACGACATGCCTAATCCTAAAGGTGTTTGTGCTTCATAGGTCACTTACATCCAAGCAATAACAACAAAGTCATTCCAAGAGGGTATATACAGGTAATGTGTTTCCATTGAACCGACTACCTTGCATATTAAGAGTGGCCTAAAATTCTCAAAGTGACTGACTATATACAGGTACATAAAGCAAGCTAACCCAAGACTCGTTAGTAACATAAAAGGAAGCAAACCTTCCATTCACATTGCAAACAAAACAGTGCAAATAAAACCCATCAAAGTAAAAGGAATAATAAAATTCCAAGAGAACTGACCTACAAGGGTCAACTCGTCCATATGCATATTCCATAACTCCAGCCTCTAAATGAAGCAAGGAAACAATGGCCGAGCTCTCTCCATCATGCAAGTCAGTATCCCAATAACTCTGAACTTGTTCTAAAGTTCCAAATTGCTGTAAAGCTACACCCATATAAACATGCAAGAGATCGCAAAGAGAAGAAGACCGGTCGTCCAAAATTCTCTGTTCAAGAAGCAAAACCCTTCCAAGCCACCAAGAAAGGCTTCTCATACTAATATCAAGTGATAAATCTTTCATCCTCATAAGCAACATCTTTGCAAAAACTATATACTAGAAAGAGTAAAACAAACTAATTAGTTACTAGAGTTGAGTTGAGTCGAGTGTAAGTTCATAATTCAAAATAAGTATGCATAGCATAACCTTTTATCAAATAATTGATTATGGAAATAAGCTATTAGATAAAACAAAGTCAAACTATTTTCTTATAAGCTTTTCCTAAACTAAAACCAACTTATGAACATGTAATAAGTTATTTCCATAAGCTCTCACAAACGGTCTCACAACTGCTTATGTTAGTAGATAAGTTAAAATAAGTTGATCCAATTAATTGTTAAAATGCAATGCCTGCAAGAATGGAGTACCTGAAGATTAGAGAATTTTCCTAGCAAATCAGAACCATCAGCCATAATATAATTACGCGCCCAAACATCCCATTCTACACGTTCAAATTCAACCAAAGGCAGAGGGAATCTCGGTAGCTCCTTCCCCTTCAAAGGCCTGCAATTACAATTTTACAAAACCACTATCATAAACCAAAATAATAAATAACAAGAAGAAAAGTTTCTTTTCTTTTGTGACGAAAACGAACATTACCCGGTGAAATTACATTGAGTAAACCCTAGAAATGCAGCAACAGCAATACACATCACGAGGGTAGCTCTGTGAGCGTGTTCAACGGGGCTAATGGATGCGTCTGTTATGAACGACTCGGCGCGATTAACCAACTCGGAGTAGAAATGTTCGGCGGATTCGGGTGGTGGTGAGTTGTGATTAAGTTGGAAGATGAGTTTGCAGGATTGGGAGGTGAGTGCTTCAGCATAGTTGCCAGACTCGATTGAGGCTAAGAGGCTATTGATGAGGGAATCTGAGGATTCGGGTTGAAGTTGGGGATTCAACGGAGGCGTTGCCGGAGAAGGAGTTAGGGTGCAACGGAGGAGGCGGAGCTCGTAGCGACGGTTTACAGCAAGTTCAGCTTCGTAGTTAGACATGGCTTGGATGGATGAAGGTCGAGTTATGTTCCTGCTTCAGGCTCAGGGTTTAGGGGGTTTTATTGGCTAAATGCATCTCTCGGTTCCCTTTGTACCACACAAGTCTTTTAAGTTATTTTTGTAACATATATGTCCTTTAAGTTTTTAGTTTGTACTATGTAAGTCTTTTAAGTTTTTTTTGTAACACATAAGTCTTTTAAGTTTTAAAACTATAACACATAGGTCCTTTAAGTTTTTTTTTTGTATAACATAATGAGTATAACTTGAAAGGACCTATATATTATATTTTTAAAACTTAAAGGACTTATGTGTTACCAAAAAAACTTAAACGACTTATGTGTACAAACTAAAAACTTAAAGGACATATATGTTACAAAAAAATTTTAAAAAACTTATGTGGTACAAACTGAAAACTTAAAAGACCCAAAGATGCATTTGGTCGGTTTTTATTTTAGGCTTAATGATCATTCGTGTACTTAGAATTTTGGTTTTAGTATTAGAATCAACTGAATCTTTTTTTAAGAAAAAACTTAATTGATTAAGTGACATATTTAAAATTAATAAAGAGACTAAAACTAAAATTTATGCATATATAGAGCAGCAACGAAAATGATCATTAAACCTTTATTTTATTACATGTTTTTTTTTAATTTGTTTCATTATTTTTGGTTTGAAGTGGCGTGACAATTGCAAAGATAAATTATTTCAATTGAACGATATAGATGACAAAACTGTCTTTAAAAGAATTTTTAATTTACTTCATTAGATTTTAATATTTTTAATTTTCAAACATATTTTTTCATTTTGGTGCAACGACCCATCTTGTGTTTGAGTAAAACCGGTCAAGTCACGTATGTAGCATTTATAGTAACAGTAATGTTATTGGAACACCATTTTACAAACACCAATACAAACACCATACTGTATTACTGTTCATATATACTTAGTTTTATTTTTTTAATTATTTTTTTTTCCCTTTTCCACTTGATTCTCTCTCCTTCAATTTTTTTCTTCTGTCATCGGAGAGGAGACACGACCACCCACGCCGTCCACCAATAGTCACCACTATATCACCGACCACCACCTGCCACAAACAATATCTTCATCCTCCATCACCGATCACCACTACCATCATCCTATTGACAAACAGTAACTTTAATTCGTCCTCAAACAGTAACAGCGATGATGTGGTAACGTTGAAGGTTGAGAACGGTGCACCGACGGTCGGTATTGTTGTGTAACCGTTCAGATCTCTGATCTCGCCTCACCTCCATTAATGTTTTGAATTTTTTTTTCTGACGACAGAGACGATGAGTTTTGAAGACGAAAACAACTTAACACCAACAGTGGAACGAGGTGGTGGTGTGGACATGGTGGCGAGAACGAGTTGGTGGTGGAAAAAGACAGGGGAGAGGTGGTGTTGTGGTGGTCAAGAAGTTGCAGATGAGGGAAGAGAGCAAAGGGAAAAGAAAAAGATATAAGTGGTTTGACATTATTGCCCATGTTTTAATTATGGAATTGACATCAGTGTCCCTAGTGTTGTATGATGTTTGAAAGATGTGGTGTTTCTTTAACATTTCTGTTATAGTAATATGATCGTTGAAGGGTGAAAGTTTGTGGTCACACAAATGCCACTCAAACTTTTCCAACTCTCATCATCATCATTTTTCTTCAATAACAAATATATTGAATAGCCCAATTTTTGTTTTGACTATACAAGTGATTTCTAAAGTTTTTATTTGTTGGAAATTCGTGGTCACACATATAACGATCGAATTTTTATAATTCATGATCACCTTTAGCTCCCAATAATAACTTTTTTGATTCCTTCCCTATTACAAAAACTAGTAAAATAATTGTGTGTTCACATGGATACTCCGTTATATTACATATGAATGATTTATTTTAGTTTGTATTTATATAAGCGGAAATTTATCATATATATAATAATAGATTTTAAATTTTATCAATGAAAATTTATTTCACGTTTAACAATTATTTAATTTTTTTATCAAGGACAATTTGTCCCATATAAAATATTATACTCCTTCTAAAAAATGTATTCTTTTTTGTAAGCAAATATCATATATCACTTTTCTCCTTATCTTTTGTAATGATATTATATAAAATTTGACCCAAAAGTGTGTTTTCGTCAAGTTTTTATTGTATTTTTACTATATATTCTTGTGTATATTCATTTACAATTATATTTTATATAAATATTTTATAACATTTTATAAATAGTGTCATATGACAAAATATAAAATTCAACCACAAATTAAATAGAAAAAAATAATAATAGATTGAACTTACTCATTTTGATAAAATGAAAGAACTCATTTTGTAAAAGAAATGAATTGATAATGGGATGTTTTTATTTGGAAATTTTTTCTTATGATTTAAAAACTTAATAAAAAATAGACAGTGGTATTTTTTTCAACCATTTTGTTTGGACACATGTCACATGCTTCAAAAATTCTTTTGAACTAGTAAAAGACCCGTGCGAGACGTTATTTATTAAATCGAAAGTAAAATAAAGGAAATTAATATGAAATAAATAAATATTCAAAATTTTATTCAAAATCACACACAAATATATGTATTAAATTGTTTAAAATCTTCAAAATCGTACAATAAATATTAAATAATTTGGAAATAGTTTCAAAATTTTATATGATGTTGATTTGTAATTGATATATAAGGCCGATAAGCTAAAAATTTAAAAATATGTGAATATTATCAAAAATATTACATTAATGTAATATTTTTATACATTCAAAAATTAATTACATGTATGTACCGCTCCCGTTGCATATTTTATGTGTTTATCTACAAAATCAAATATTAATATTTATTTTTTTTGATTTTTTTTTAATATTTTAAATGATAAAATTTTGAAAACTATATAATATTTTCAAAATTCAAAGATTAATCTTAGTTATTTTATATAAAAAAATTTTGACAAAGTAAAATATATTAAATATTTGTGCTACTCAATCTCATTGCGCATTTATGTACTTATATTTATGAAAACTAATTTTTAAACTATTCTTTTATCTTATGTGCAAAAATTTGTTAAATATTTACACCGCACTCGTTGTAGATTTATTTATTTATACATGATTAAATAAATTTCAATATCTTGATATTATAAATTTTTTGAAAACTTATGAGTATTTTCAAATACCAACATTAATGTAAGAGTATTATAAATATTTGTTTATTTTATATGCAAAAACAATTCAATAAAATAATATAATTTAGTGTAATAATATGTGTTAGTATTGGTTTGGTATCGGATATCCGATATCGACACATATCTCACACCGAGACATACCTAATTTAAAAAATGTGGATACTTCATATAGTATATGACAAATTTTGGGTTCAATTGATACTCTAATTCTACCACTTAAATAAAAGTGATCCAAATAAGAAAATCAAATTCAACGTCAACATTGTGTGTTTCTTGAAAACAAACCCAAAATTTTATTAATAGTAAAAGGTATCAATATATTAGATAATTGAGAATAATAAGAAATTAGTGAAAAACCTTCAAGTGAGCAGTAGCTTTTATCCTTATTAGTGAAAACACCAATTGACTCAATAAATCTACCAAGTATCAGGATGCTCCTCATGCTAGCGTTTTTTTTTTTGTGATTAAATGACATTTAATTAAAATTTAAAATTCTATATGGTTGTATTATGCAACCTTTATAGACTTAGTTTTGTTAGAGTTTACTTCTCTACTATATTATGCAGAGGTGATCTTTTGTTTGAGTAAGCATTCTTGACAAGTAGTATTTTGTCTATACCTATAGTCTTCGTGAATCCATAACTAAGCAACATTAGCATATGCATCTTAATTATAACTAAACCAACATAGCAACAATCAAATGATAGCCTTTTTGAATTTATCAAACTATGAACAATAATATATCAACAAAAACTTAGTATAATAAAGGATATAACACACCAAACACCATTCAATTCAAACCATGTTTCAAAATACATTGGGCAACAGATTTAGCAGACACATAAGCCATTACAAAATAACATACATCCACAAGCTAATGCAAAATAACCAAACCAAAATACTTAAAGATACTTGTCCAACATTTAAAAACTGTCTAATTAAACATCGATTCAAAATATCCTACTAAAACAATTCCATCTCCAATATGTCACATCTAGTTCTCTTCAATTATTTGGCTCGATCTTTACTTGTTTGATTGATTTGGTTCCTGGAAGTTGAGTTGCTCCCAATACATCACAATCACCATCTTCACCTTTTTTTCTTTTGGCTGGAGTTATTGCACTGTTATATTCAAGTTCTCCCGACACAGACAAAGATTGTTGCAAGGATCAAATCCGCAGTCAAAAAATGATTCTACAAATATTATAAAAATCAAATAGATATAAAGAATATATTATTATATATTTCAAATCAAATCATCATCAATTTAGTTTTCATCTTGTTACTTTTCAATATTCAAGTCACTTTCAATTTTCTTAATAAATGTCTCATCCATTGACAATTTGTATAGACAGATGCTGTCTTGAAACCTGTAGTGAAGTTGCTAGCATGGTTATGGTTAATCAATGTCACATAGATGATACTAAACAATTGTTAACTACATAAAAACTTAAAGAAGTTAGATGAATATAAAGCAGATTTTTTACATAAGCTAGATTTAATAAGAATCTAAACACAAAACATGAGAAAAAAGAAGCTAGATAGTGTGAATGGAAAACATAAGAAAGAAAGAAGCTAGTATATGAATGGAAATCTTTTGAGTTACCAATGTAGTATGCAGAATTTTGATGAGGAAGAAGAAGTTATATCTACATGGTGGTATTTAAATTGATAATAAAATAAAAAGAAAAGAAGGAATATGAAAAGATGTAGGCAAGACAATGACTTTTTAGTTTCCAAAGGCAAGCGTGTACTTTAGGACTATTATTACCACAATGAGAAATGCAAAACTTCTTTAATACTCAACTATCCACTTTATTATAATTATTATTATTATTATTATTATTTATTATCACACTAAAATGACGAAAATGGACATAAAATTAGCTGTTTTATTAGATTAATTGGGGACATAAATGGAAAAATTATGGTAATCAAAATTCTTATAATAGTAGTAGACAAATAGCAACATCAAATAAGATTTTGAGCAAAAACAGAGGTTGAATTGAGTTTTTTTTAAAGAGAAATGAAGTATCAACATGAAACATGTATTTATTAATGGTACAAAATTCAAGTACATTTCTTTAGGTACTTTTAGTATGGTTCTTAACATGCATATGATATCCTCAAATTCACCATTTTCTCAAAGTTTGTTATAACTAAAAAAAAAAATTATGTTAAAAATCATATGAAAAGTCACTAAAATAATTCACCTAAGTTTTGCCAATCTATGGGAGCGCTAGGAGAAACAACAGATTAATGCTTCAAGACCACAAGATAAATATGCAACATCTCCACCCAAAATTTTAAGACATTAGATTCATGTGTTACCTCTCTTATAAATTCAACATTCTTTTCAATTATTAAATTATGAAAACACGCTTGGACATTAATAAAAAAGCTAGTTTATCTTGCCTATTTTCTACAAGATTTATCAAGTTAAAAAAAGCTATGTAACTCCATTGATAAATATAATTATTACTCATAGTACATCAATAAAACTATTACCACTTGAATAAATAACTATTTTCCCGAATTAAAGTAATTGATTTAGTAGGCTGAGTAGTAGTGATAAAAATAAAATAAAAAACTTTAAAAAGTATTAAATTTGTTCGTAAAACGTCCATATGTCACTAACACTAGAATTATATGTTATTATTACACCATTATTATTCAACAAAACTAACTAAAAATTAAAAACATAGATAGGTAAAACATATAGCATATACTAATTTATTTATTTTTTGGATATTAGCATATACTAATTTTTATCACTAAAGTAACAACATTTTTTAAAATTTTGTAACATTGTATTAATGACCTACATTTTCTTCAACATTTATTATTATTACACTTCATAATTTTTTTGTAATAATTTTTTTTTTGACAATTATTATTATTATTATGATTATTATTATTATTATTACTACTACTACTTGTTTGCTAAGTCTATGGCAAAGGCAAGGGAAGTCACAAAACACTTTGACTCTGACTCAGTCTTTGTCTCATTCTCCTCTCTTTCTTCTTCTTCTTCTTCTTCTTCTTCTGAACCCAACACTTTACAACATAATCAACAATGTCAAATTCCAACAACACAACACCACCAAAACCCACATGGGTTCTCCCATATGTAACAGAGAATCTCCTTGAAGTCTACACCTTAGGTAGAAAACTGGGTCAAGGTCAATTCGGAATCACATATCACTGTACACACAACTCAACTGGTCAAACCTACGCTTGCAAATCAATCCCAAAGAAGAAACTTCTATGCAAAGAAGATTACGATGATGTTTGGAGAGAGATTCAAATAATGCACCATTTATCTGAACATCCTAATGTTGTGAGGATTCATGGTACTTATGAGGATTCATTTTCTGTTAATTTGGTTATGGAGCTTTGTGAAGGTGGTGAATTGTTTGATAGGATTGTGAAGAAAGGACATTATAGTGAAAGACAAGCTGCTAAGTTGATTAGAACTATTGTTGAGGTTGTTGAAGCTTGTCATTCTCTTGGTGTTATGCATAGAGATCTTAAACCTGAGAATTTTTTGTTTGATACTTTTGATGAAGATGCTGTTCTTAAAACTATTGATTTTGGGTTGTCTGTTTTTCATAAGCCAGGTTTGTGTTTGTTTTTGTTTTTGTTTTTGATCTTGTTGATTTTTATTTTGGTTGTGTTTTGTTTTATTGAGATCTAGGGAAATATTGAAATAAGAGTGTTTAGCAATTACTTGTGGTTTTTAATTCATTAATAGTGTAGTGGAATTTGGTAAGTTTTGAGAAATATGTATGTTAGGTTATACGGTGAGAAAAATTGATTTTAGCAGAATTGATTATGATAAAAATTGATTTGAAGTTAAAGTGATTTATGTTTGGATACATTCATGCAAAAGTGAGAACAAGAAATTTGAGTGTAAAATTCTATTCTAGAATTAGAAACTAGGAAGGATTTCTAGCTTCAAGTAGAATCAATTCTGGAGGCAGAAACAATTCTACTTTTGAGAAACCAAACAAGTCAGAGTCAATTCTACACTTCTAGAATCAATTCTAGCTCATCTAAAATTGAAACTAAAATGTTTGGTTCATGACATGGTTTGTGGAACCTCAAAGAGTATACACACCCTCAAAGAGTATACACACCACTACACTGTATTTGATATAGAATTCCTAAATGATGCAGAATTTGTGGTGGTTCAAATTTGGATTTTATTTTTATTCTTTTTTCATATTTCTTCATGCTCTTAATTTAATATAGCAATAGACCCCGGCTTTCTGTGTGAAGATTCATGTCCCTTGTTTTTATTATGATGAAGCCAAAACGGTAATGTTCAATGGGAAAAAAATGAAGAGGTTGCTCAAATGTGAATTGTGCAGCGAGTAACCTACTTCTGTCATTTGCAAAGCTGTTCAACAACATGAACTTTTGGCATTCTTACTGCCAGAAGTTTGAAGTAAGGAAAATGGATATACGCGCTTTGAGTATAACATGGATGGAACACTTATATCCAAGTTTCAATAGTTTCTTTTGCCATTCTTATAGTTAAGTGGTGTTAACAATGAAATCTGACGATGTGCAATCTTGTAATTGTAGTTAAAATATGAATTTCCAATGCTGTTCATTTCATTCATTGTTATATCAACCAGAAACCCTTCAAGGACGTGTATGCTTAATAAATTGATGTGCTTTTCAGGTGAAATCTTTAGTGATGTTGTTGGAAGCCCATACTATGTTGCACCAGAGGTCTTGCACAAACATTATGGACCTGAAGCAGACGTGTGGAGTGCTGGTGTTATTTTGTACATCTTATTAAGTGGGGTGCCACCGTTTTGGGCCGGTATCTATATGTCATTTATACATTAAATTATCAGCTGTGGATTTAAGCCATAGGCACATCACTGCTTTCATTATCTCTATCTTTCCTCACTTCTAATACTGTTCTGCAAATTTTCTCACCTACAGAGACAGATCAGGGGATCTTCCGACAGATTTTGCAGGGACGACTTGATTTCAAGTCTGAGCCATGGCCTGGGATTTCAGACAGCGCCAAGGATCTAATTCGAAAAATGCTTGACAGAAATCCAAAAAATAGGTTTACAGCTCACCAAGTGCTATGTAAGTCTAAAATTTATATATAGAAGAGCAAGTAGAATATTTGAACAATTATCAGATTTCGGAATGTGTATGAAACTTAAGTGATTTTCTGTGTCAGGTCACCCATGGATTGTTGATGATAACATTGCTCCTGATAAACCTCTGGATTCTGCCGTTTTATCTCGCCTGAAGCAGTTCTCTGCAATGAATAAACTTAAAAAGATGGCTTTGCGTGTAAGGCTTCTGTCAACCTTTTACATCTTATTCTTAGTAATACCTGATTGCATCTTATTCATACAATTTGTGTCCAAACCCCCTGCACACATGCTGTTGGGTTTCTGTCTATTAATTTTGGTCCTCGGTTATGCATCCCATGCTCTTCGAGTGTTAAATATGGGACAAAATCATACCTAAACCTTATATTCTTACACTGCTTCATGCATTGGCCAAAAAATCAGAAGGCAAGGCTTGCAGGGGTTCAGTTCTGAAGGAACTTAAACCTCGTGTTCTTGCTATGATAATATTTCAGTTGAATCAAATTTTTTTTAGCAATAGTATGAATTAAGGCCACCTTCCTGACCCTTGACCTGAAAATCTGGCATAATTATGTCTTATTAGTTTGGGAATATTAGATTTTATTCAAGTTTTTAAGCTTAGTATTATCATTGCGTGTGTTTGGATATCTATCAGGTCTGTATTGTCGTGCCTGATAAGTTAAAATTGATTTATTTCATAGGCTTCTCTATGTCAACTCCTGATACCGTGGCATTTCCTGTTTGTATACTTATTCATATAGGTTATTGCGGAGAGGCTTTCCGAGGAAGAAATCGGTGGTTTGAAGGAGTTATTCAGGATGCTTGATGCTGACAGTAGTGGAACTATAACACTGGACGAGTTAAAAGAAGGCTTAAAGCGAGTAGGATCTGAACTTATGGAATCTGAAATCAAGGATCTTATGGATGCAGTAAGATAAATAGTTAGTTATTGTTTTAGGTTTAATCGAGTTTCGTTATTTGTAATGCTTTTCCCTAATTCTAAACTTGACAATTGGACAAGACTTATAATCTTGCATATGACAGGCAGATATCGATAATAACGGGACACTCGACTATGGTGAATTCATCGCTGCTACTGTCCACTTAAATAAGCTGGAGAGAGAGGAAAATCTGTTGTCAGCATTCTCTTACTTTGACAAAGATGGAAGTGGTTACATAACCATTGACGAGATACAAGCAGCTTGTAAGGAGTTTGGTTTAGACGATATCCATATTGATGAAATGGTAAAGGAAATTGATCAAAATAATGTAAGTATTGGATTTCTTTGTTTTCTGCATACTCGTCTTTCAAGATTATATGCCAACATTAGCATTGTTTTATTGAAGAACCGTAAACCTATCAGTTTCCAACTTTGTTTTTGATGAAAAATATGTGCTGCAGGATGGACAAATAGATTATGGGGAATTTGCCGCCATGATGAGAAAAGGCAACGGAGGGATCGGAAGGCGAACCATGACAAGCACACTCAATTTCAGAGATGCTCTAGGAATCATATAGGCAATGGTTCCAATTAAGTTATTGTATTGTATCTTGTATAATTATTTGGTGATACACATTTTTTATGAGGAAAAAACCTTTGGTAACTTTCAAGTTTCAACATTATCAGTAACCCAACCAAAATTTGTCTTTATGAATAGACCCATCATTCCAAAATGTTTTTCATGATCATGAAACAAACAAATTCTAACTTCTGCATAGCATAGAACAAGGATGAGAATGGCGACAATGATTTTTTCCTTACGACATAATCAGATGTTGATGAAAAGGCAGACTCTATATTTTTCTTTAGATTCTATTTGGTTTGATGAAATATGTTTGAATGAGAATGAATTAAGAAGTATGCAATATAGAACCTTCAAATCAAGATATAAAAATTAAATATATAAATCCATTAGAGCAAGGTTTAAGAAATGTTATGTATATATATAGAGCAAGGTAAAATTCTGCATGAAGCAAATGAAGGCCATTCTAAAAACTTAACTTCTATCGTTATTTCTTTAACCTGATAAACAATTTTGCTTTGTATTTTGTTCTGTGTTTTCCATATTACCCGCATTATGATGATTCTATAGTCAAAGCTGTGTTGTGGTTTGTTCCCTTTGCATATTCATACTCCTTTCGGTGATGATTTGTTGGCTTGTTTTGTGTTTTGATTGTTTACTTGCAAAGAAAGAAAGCTAACATGCTAGGTTTTAGGTTTTAGGTTTTTTCTTCTTGATGCTACACATTTTCTTGTACAATGCGTAGCATATTGTGTTGAGATTCAACTTCAGATGTTTTTATTTTATTTTGTATTTTTCCATTTTCTGTATGAATTTGTAATCAAGTGTTGATTATCTTATCCCCTTTGTTTGATTGTACTATAGTTTTATTTTTCTTTGATGGTTATTTATTTGAGTGATAATGGAAGTCCGATTTGCTTGCCCTTTTTTGTTCTTGATGAATTACTAAATTGAATGATATTTTTGTTAAGGTCCTTCTTTGTTATGTTGTTTTAATCACTCAACTCAACCCTAATACATTATTAATGATTGACTCACAAAAGTAATGATTCATAACAGATATGGGTTGTGGTTCTAGTCGAGTTGCTGACATTATTAACCTACGCGGCGCTGGTTCGAAGGAAAGGAAGACGAAAGGTGGAAGCGCTGGTTCAGAGGAAAAGAAGAAGAAAGTTGGAAGCCTGGTTCAGAGGAAAGGAAGAAGAAAGGGGGAAGTAGTGCTCCTCCAGCTCCAGCTCTTATTAACATTAACTTATATGAAGGTAGTAGTCGCCGCGTTACCATCAAAGGACCTGGAAGAGCTGCAATTAAGATTAACGTATATGGAGGAAAGCATACTATTAACTTCTGCTGAAGACGTGTGCTAACTATGTGTTTCGATATTCGGTGGAGACAATTGAGTTTGTAAAATTTGATTGATTTTAGTTAAACATGAATTGAATCTAAATTGATTTATGTTTGGATAGATTTACACGAAAGTGATTCTAATAAATTCATATATTGTTTGTATGGTTTGAATCAAAATTGCATTTGGGTATCTAGTTTGCCAAAATTGATTTGAATCATCGCCCATTATTATATGTATGTTCGGACAGTTTGGTTGAGACAAAAATCCAATCAGTAGTAAAAAACAATCCTATTAAAACCCTACATAATAAGGTCAATTTCTCTTCTCCGACACTCTCATTCTACCTACATTTATGGAGATCAATCTCTCTTCCCATACAGAGATGCTCTAGGAATCATAGGCAATGGTTCCAATTAAGTTATTGTACCTTACTACCTTATATAATTATTTGGTGATACACATTTTGGATGAGGAAAAAACCTTAGGTAACTTTCAACATTATCAGTAACCCAACCAAAATTTGTCTTTATGAATAGAGCCATCATTCCAAAATGTTTTTCATGATCATGAAAACGAACAAATTCTAACATACATAGTATTTATTTTGAGATGGAGGGAGTATAATATATATGTAAAAAAAATTAGCAGAGAGAGGAGGCACAAAGTTTATTTTTTATTTATTTAATTTATTCATAGTAGAAAGGTAAAACTCTAATTATTGTTACAAGAGAATGCCGTTTTATTTTTTGCTCACTTGTGAGCTATAGCACTTTTTATAGCATTTTGATCACACATTAAAAAGCTCCCAAAATTGAAGATATGAGACCCCTTTTTCTCCTGCCTCCCTTCTTCTCATTCTTGAGGCTGAGCATTTGCAAAATAAGATTGTTTCTGATTTTGTAGTAGCTTATCAACTTCTTGAGCAGATCCTGGAAATGCAAGCTCTTTCACTGGTCTTTGTATCTGACTTATCACATTTTCTTCCTCACCTTCAAATTTTCAATCACAAAATAAATATTTCTTAGTCTTTTCTCTCATTCAATTAAGTGGAAGCCAACATTTTAATTAGTGTTAACATGTACATAGTTATGGTGGTTCATGTGTTAGTTAGAGTAGCCTATTCTATGTCTAGTTGCCAAGTTTTTGAGTCTATTCTTCCTTGTATTACAAACCATTTAATTAATGATATGATCTAAGTTTCTTGCTGTAAAATAAAAATAAACATGTACACAGTTATAATTTGGTTATTAATCATTTTTTTAGTAGTTTGTGAAAACTAAACTTAATTAATCAAAAGACATGTATATAGAAACCAACTGAGTGAGAATATATAGGGTGCGTTTGTTTTAGCTTTAAATAAAATGGATTTTTTTGTGTTATATAATTTTGTGTAAGAAAATTTTACAAAGAATTTTTTTATAAAAGCTTCAAATGAAAATTTGGTTTGAATAGTTATTCTTAAAATGTTATTTTAGATACTTTCATCATTTTATCGAAACTTTTTTTGGATATCAAAATTTCAAAAAATCACTTAATTTTGAAGTTATTTCAAATAGATTTTCATAAAAATCATTTTTGAAATACAACTTTTTGAAAAAATTGAGATTTTGATTATGTTTTGATCTTCAATAATGTGTGTTTATGTTATATGATGTCAAAATTAATGTTTCAATTTAAAAAAAATGAATATAAAAAAACTTATAATATTTTAGAAAACAATTCTATAAAATCTATTTTCAAAAAATACAAAGAAAAATCTATTTTTTTAAAACTCAAACAAACGCACCCATAATAATATACCTGCAAGGAAGTTTCTCTGATTGTTCTCAGCATTGATACCAAATCCAACCAGATAGAGATTTGAGGAAGCTCTTACAGCAACTGGATGACCTGCTGGAATTACAAAAACATCACCTGGAGACAATCTAGCCCTATATCTTTGCACTTGGTTGTTTCTCTCTTCTCTTTCTTGTTCATCTTGCTCATCTTCTTCTCTATTCTCTTGTTGGTTCTCATTTCTGTGACCCACAAGTTCAACTTCTCCTTTGCCTTCAATAACTGTTACTATTAGTGTGGTTCTTGAATTGTAGTGTGGCAACAAAAGTGATCCCTAAAATTAAATTTGAAAAAAAATGATCATTAATATTTTTTGCTATATGCTCTCTAATTAAAGCATGTTATTATAAAATAATTTTGCTCTACCTCCTTAATCTCCACAGCGTTGACAAGCACATCCAACTCTTGAAGTTGTGGATTTTTTTCTGGAGTGACCTCCAAGAAGTTGCCAAATTTGTTCGAATAGATAGGATTGCGGCTTCCCAAATTGAATGGTTCTGATTCAGAAGATACACTTCTTTTGGAGCTAGATTTGGCATTTTTGCTGAGTTCCTGAATTTGTTCCCTTGATAGTTTGACTATTAAGTTTGTTTCTTGGCTTTGCTGCCTCCTATCCCTAAGATCTCTTCTTTGTCGTGGTTCTTGCTCATGCTCTTCTAAAAGAACCCTTTCTATCTCTTCATATTCCGCCTATATTTTTAACAATATATACAAGAACAAAGTGAATATATATATTTTTACAAATTTAAAAAATCAAAGCGTGTAAAATGAATAAATATAGAGTGTTGTTTGCTTACATTGAAGGCAGCCTCTAGAATATTCTTGCTAAATCCAGCGAACAAAGATTGTTGGTTTTCACTTCCGGACAATAAGAATGACTGTTGAAATGGATCAAGAACAATGGTAAGAAAGGAAAAAATTATATTCCTAACTGAAAGGTTGCGGGCTAGGAGTGAAATGTGAAAAGCAAGTGTTATATTACCTGAAATTGACCGGGTTTGTTGACAGGGACGACTAGGTTTAATACTCTAAGATCCTCATTGTCATCGCGATTTACCAAATAAGAAACTGTGCCGGCAGGGAGTTTGATGGTATCACCACGCTCAAGGTTAAAGGACTTTCTATCATTGCTGTTCAAGACAGTGAGTATGGCTTTCCCTGCAAATTGTAATTTATTTTAAATTTAAATTTAACTCATCCTTACATTACAAACTCTTAAGACACGAGATTAAGTCCTTTATAAACTTAAAGAACTATTTTCAATACAAGATTTTGATTTTTCCATAATGATTATATTACTAGAAATAAACTAATTACCACTGAGGACTGCAAGGATGAAGTCAGCATCATTGTGTTGTGGAAGAAAGAGAGCACGAGGTCTTAACTGATATTCTAAAAGACGGTAGTTTTGGAGATTCTCAAATATTTGAGATCGTTTGTCAAACCTTTGGAGAAGACGAATGTGACCATTTTCGTTTTCAAAAATAGTTTGGATACTGTTAGAGTTAAAGATAAAAGGGTTCTCTCGATCTTGATCGGATCTAGAAGAGACAGAAGAGGCTAGGAAAACAATTCCCAGCAGCATCAAAAGTTGAAAGGGCGCTTTGATTGCCATATTGATTTGAAGTTATGTATGTCACTTAGCTAGGATGATGAGATGATGGAGTACACTGAGACCAAAAGGGTATTTATAGCTATAGAAATGAAAGCTATGAGTAATATGCAAGAACATTTGGCCATGGTGAAGCATGCATGTTGACGTGTGTTGAAATGAACAAAATTGAGGTGGCAAAATGAAGAGAACGGTGGTTCTGAAATTGGGTGGTGGAGTTTTGTTTGAATTTGATGAACATGGACATTCTTTTAGAAAAAGGGGATGCTCTATAGATTTATATATTTTGTCTTCATCGCTCTCTTTGGGATTTTCTATTGTGCCTATGAATTTATGAGGCGACTAGAGAACGTTTAGTAACACATAATTACAATTGAACAAATAATTACTAAGTAGAGGGGAATTGGGACATATTAGTGAGTTCCAAATGGAGCCTATTTCTTTTAAATATTTGAATGAAGTTATATAATTTTTTGATAAAATAATTCGAATGAAGTTTTTTGTTTTGGGCTCACAGAAAACTACTGTACTCCAATTTAGTGTTCCTCTAAATATTTTAAATTTTGGTTTTGATCTGTTTAAATTTTTTACCAAACTTTGATTCCCAAATATTTTTTTACAATTTTTTAACATTATTTTAATTCCACTCAATGTGTATTCTTTATATTTTTGAATTATTTTTTGTATTTAGGTTTATGATATTTTACGAATTTCTCACACAATTATTTTGATAATTACATATGTGATCTAATGTGGCATGTGAGTCACTTAAATGATTGTCTCCACGTGCCTTTACTTGGTCAAAATTAACATTTTACAAAATGAGCTAACACTACAAGAGAATGTCAGATTAGCTACAAAAAATTAGCTACAAACTGAGTTTGTAGTTAGTCTCTGTTAAAAAGCCTTCCATTCAACCGGTCAAATCTTTTTTCAACTTATTTACTTTTTCTGTGTTTATTTTTCTTTTTTTATTAACTTCTTCTTCAGTTACTTTTTATTACTATTTTTAATAACTTAAAAAATTATTTGTAATAACTCAAAATCATATTCTTCATCTCATAAACGCAAAATCACATCCAGAAATGTAAAATCATGAAGCATCTTCATCGAAGTTCTTCATCTCAAAAACACAAGTTCTTCATCTTCATCGCATCTTCTTCCTCTGTCAAAATCATGAAGCAGAATCGATCTCATATCTGAAGCTCTCAAAATCATAAACGAATTAATCTGAATCGATCTCACATTTATCTCGCATCTGAATCGCTTCCGCGCAAAACCTAATTGCTCATTCAATCTCACGTCTGAATCGCTAATTTAGTGCTTCTCTGATTGATTTTCAACCGATTTTGCTACTTCGCCGCATTTTCTTCGATCTAAGGTAATTGATTTCCTCTAGTTTATGGCTTTTGTGATTAATCAACTTGAATTCTTGTTTTCAATTTTGAGCATGATTAGATGCATGTATGTGTGTATGTATATAAGTGTGTATATAGTTGTCTATTTCCAATAAATTTGATGCTTGCAGGTTTAGATTTGGTTTAGATTTGAGAAATTGTTTATTGATTTGAACAAGGATAATGAATGTTAAATAGGTTTGATGTTGCTTGTTTCTGAAATTTACATTCAATACTAGCGTTCCTTAACTCCACAGATTTGAATTGAATGGTACTGAATACTGATGGAAAGTGTGGCTTATGCAGAGTGGATAACATTGATCCTCCATTGCATCTTCTACTTGAAACAAATTCAGGGATGGTAGAAACAAGGTGTGATTTTTGCTAGTTCCTTTTGCAGAAAGATGGGAATTCTGTTTTTCGTTGATCTGTTCTTTGTGATTCTGTTTCTTTCAAAAGATCTGAATTCTGTTACACGATTGTGATGTTTGGCTGTGTTGGATCAGTTTTGATTGAATTGGTGGCGAATTGAGAATGAGGCGGTGTTTGATGTAGTTTTAAGGAGGGAGGAGTTCTGCGGCATTTGCATTTCAGACAGCGAGAGGTATTTTCCTTTTTTAGTTTTGATGAATTTTCATTATTGCTTGTGTTGCGTGTTTGATGCAAGCGTGTGTGCGCATATGTTGATATATGAAGTGATTTTGTAAAACTGATTTTAGATAAAGATTAGTTGAATGTGAAGTGGTTTATGTTTGGATACATTTATTTAAGTATAAAAGTGAGCTGAACAAGAAATTTGAGTGTACGTTTGGTTCCACTTCTAGAATTGATTTTGACATGATTGGATTTTTTTGCCTCTAGAATTGATTCTAACTGGAAACTAGTATTTGTAACTTCCAACACAAATTAAAAACTCACTTGAACATATGTGTATCCAAAATTAAACTACTTTATATTTAACTTAATTTTAACTAAAATCAATTATACAAAATCAATTAATATCACCACCACTGAACATAATATTATGTTTGGAGTCAAAAGATGCAAATTCTAGCTTCTAGCTTTAAGTTAGAATTAATTTCAGAGGCAAAATTAGTAATTTCAAGTTTCAACCGACATCACCCTATCATGTTAAAATCGATTTTGACTCTCCCTACGTGAAATCAAACACACGCACTTAGTGCAAGTTTGGTTCATTGGTGGAGAGAATGGATTTGGTTATAAGTAATGTTAATGTAATGTGATTTATTTTGGGATACAATGATGTAAAAGTGAGTCAAAGTGTCGAACAATGAATTTGATGTTAAAAATCACTTTTGGAGGCATCAATGTAAAATCTTGTACAATATGGAACTTGGAAACTGAAATGTTGGTTGCATTCATGTTGGGATAGCTCAGTATTAAATCTAAGGCTGAGGCCATAACCATGTTCATCGAGTTTTTTGTTTCTTTTCTTGTGTAGAGTGTCAATTGAATTTGGATGGGATGATAGCCATTCATTTGCCTTGCATTTGATAGACAATGATTTTTTTTATAGGAAGTAGGTGACTCTCTACTATGAATGTTTTACAACAATTGTTTATTGCTTTTTATAGGAAAGTGTTTGTCTCAAGTGTGGCGTTGTAGGTTTTATAGAGGCGATAGTTCTTTGCAACAAGTGTCAGGATTGTGCTCTGCATAGGTACTTACTGTTAACTCCTTTTCGCTGCATTATTTGATGTTCTTGCCCACTGCTTCAAATGCTAGTTGTATATTCTTTGTAGTTACCATATTTGTATGATGGGAGTGTATACTCTTTAGTTTGGATAATCCTAAGAGTAATTGGAATGATACTACTTGCTACTTGATAGTTATACCCTTATCACCTGTTTTAATATAACATGTAACTATTGTTATATGTATTGCATTATACAAAGTATGGCCCTGTTTGGATAAACAACTTATTTTGCAGCATATAGCATAAGTGCTTACTGTATAAGTGCTTATGAATAAGTGATTATGATAATACAAAATAAAATAAAGTCGAGCTGTTTGTGTATAATCTATACGTTGTTTTCGTATGCTTTGGAGAACATGTGGAAATAAGCTGAAAACGGCTTATGAAGTGTCATAAGCTGCTTTTCGTAAGTTCTCCTGAATAGTGTCACAAGTGTTTATGCTAGTAGATAAGTTCAAATAAGTCAATCCAAACAAATCATATTATTTTGCATTTTTGTCAAAGTGCTTTTAGAATTATAGTTTCATTCTGCAGTAGGCTTTGTCATCTGTAGTGTACATTGCTGTAGATGCCTCTCTTTATATTGACATGTGTGTGTTCTCCAAATTTCAATATGTAGGTGAGGTTTGGTAGTCTTCCTATCAATTATACCAAAAGATTACCGGATAGATAACACACAATTGTGTTAATACCATTGACTGTAATTTGAAACTGATTTTTTCTACCAATGTTTTATTAAATAGAAAATTATGCCACTGTGCCATACCAGATTTACTGTATGTTGATATCTGACTAGGAATTTTTCTTAGCTAAAGCGTGTATTATTGATTTTTACATCGTGGTGCATGCGTTGAGTTTTATGTTGGAAGTCGGAACTTACTTGACAATATGTCTGATGCCTTTCAGAATAACCTGGATGAACTCTTTATGCTCATGCACTTCCTTGATGCTGGGAAGGTTAGTATGAGAACTATATTATATAAAAATGTATGATTATTATGTTATGTGATATAACCATAAGTCCATAACGGTCTAACTATCTTATGGACATTAATTTGCCTTCTGGTAGTTTGGAAGTTTAGAGGAGTTCCAAGAAGAGTTTGAGGATATCAATAAAGAGCAACAGATTTCGAAGCTTCATAAACTGTTGGCGCCACATCTCCTACGAAGTATACATCTGTTTTTGTGCTTTTTATGTTCTCAATTTGTGCACTCTTAAATAATTTTGTTCTTATAGAAACTCGAGTCTTCGCGATCACTCTCAAATGTTTTATACCCCTGCAGGAGTGAAGAAAGATGTCCTGACTAATTGCCTCCTAAAAAGGAGCTTATTCTACGCGTTGAATTGAGCAGCAAACAGAGAGAATATTATAAGGCAATTTTGACTCGTAATTATAGTTTATTAACTGGCCATGGTGGAGCACAAGTAAGATTCATGCTTTAGCAAACTGAGCCTTTTGGTGTCTATTATTAACTGTAGCTTCATAAGGAAAGAAGCAAAAAATGTCAAAAGTAGTTTAAGTGTTTATTGTGTTTTATGAATCAGATTTCTCTTAACAATGTTGTAATGGAACTGCGTAAGCTATGTTGTCATCCGTACATGTTGGAAGGAGTTGAACCAGTTTTTGTTGAACCAGAAGAAGCATATGAGTAAGATTCAATGCCTATTATTTTTAAATTTCATAATGGGGGAAGTAAAGTTTGTCTTAGTATGCATGTACCCTTGTTGTGAATTATGTATACAAGTAATTTGATATCTGGTTTAAGTTTTATGAACTAAGAAATAGTTAGTTTAGATGCAATTTATGTGGATAGAAAGGTCAGTGCCAATCATAGAGCAATGACTTCTCTTGTCCAATTACAGAAGATCAAATGAATTGGCTCAAGTGAGAGCATTGCTGCATTAATTTAGTTAATCAAATGAGTTAGTTCATCTACTTCATTGTTGTAGTTATAAAATTAGACTTGTTGCATTTTCAGATTTGGTTTCTATTAGCTAGATATAGTAGGCTCTATTTCTAGTAATAGTAGAAGTCTTTTGTTTCTTAAAGTATATATTGGTTCCATTTTGATCATATTTTAAAGTATATTTTGGTGGATGATCACTAGGTCCAATTGAATGGCTTAATCAAGAAATTTTAGTAGTGAGTATTAAATATTGTACATATAAAATTATAGTAGTTTGCATTGAATAACTTGGATTTAGCTGCAAAATACCTAGGAATATATAGCTAGAGATTTATTGCAAAAATGTTGTGAAAATATCCTAGCGATTTAGTTAGGAAATATAAATTTTATAACATTATTTAACTATGTATTAGTTGAGAACTAACTAGGATTTACATTATATTAGTTGCAAATTAGCTAGGAAATATTTGCATAGATAATTTGCCGCCCAATCCATGCTACGACTACTATGGGAGCTAAATCACAACTAAATCGTAGATGACTCTGTTTTGCTTGGAATTAGCTACGAATTAGCTATGAAATGTTTCGTAGCAAAAGGCGAATTTTCTTGTAGTGTAAAATTAAAAGATCATAAGTGTCATCATGAAAGTTAAGAGGTCAAAATCGGGAATCTGTGAAATTTAAGAAGCGAAAATATAATTTAACCTATTTAAATCAAGCGTAAGAGATATTTTAGGTCATCTAACAAAAATATTTGAAGACAATATGGTCCCCAATTATTTATTTTTGTTTAAATCCTTAAATATTTCACAATGATGCTACTACCATCTCTTCGGCGCTAAATAGTGATACCTCGCCCACTCCTGCTGCCCGACATTGTAGATGGAATTGTAATAATCATGTTGGCACTATTTTAAATGTCGATGGCAGCTGTAATGGTACACCCATCCGCACCAGGTTCGGTGGCATTTTCCGCAATGATGGTGGTCTTTTCCTCTCCGCCTACTCTAGTCACCTTCACCATATCGATGACATTGTCCTTGCTGAGTTAGAAGCTATCCACCATGGTTTGCGCATGGCTGGTGAGATGGAACTCCAGGACCTGGCTTGTTACTCGGACTCACTCATTGCCATTAACCTTGTTCAAGGAAATCTGCAGCCTGGTTGCCTTGTCGCAGGGTGTGATACAGCGAAAAATTCGTTGCAAACAAAATATCCTTAATGTTTTTGATCTCACTAATATATATGTGTTTTTAGGTTAACCTAAATCAATCACTTGTTCTTAGGTTGAATGATTTATTTTGATTTTAAAGAATTTTTCCACAAAATAATTACTCATTTATTAGTTTCTTTGTTATTATCTGCTCTTTTGTTATTCTCTTCTTATATACATTAGTTTCTTACATGTTACATTACTTACCATTACCATTGTAATTATTTAGTTTTACTTTTGATTACTAAATTTTTTCTTGTGTTATTAATTTCTTTTAATATTACAGTTTGGTGATTTCATTTCACCAATGGCAAACCTCGAAATGAGAATGACGGAGTTGGAAGATAAACTGAATCAACTCATCAAAACAATAGAAAAGAACCACTTAGAGACGTTGGCAGATATCAGTCGAATCACGGACGCAAAACTTCATCAGCAATGGCACACGCCGGTGAGAAATGTTAAACTCTAAAATGTTTTGAATTGGATTGATTTTTAAAGTCTTTAATTGGTTACTATATGCATTATGCAACATCTGATGCATGCATTTTTAGAAATCTTATATATGTTCAGTTTATTCAACTTAAAAGTTTTATATCACATTATTAATTTATCTATGAGAAAGTACATACGGTAACAAAGTATTTTTTGCAGCCTCCTTGTACCATTGCGTTTAGTGGTGTTTTAGGCTATGGAAGTGATGGACAAGCTGGTGCAGGAGCTGTGTTGTTTGCTGAAGATGCGAGTCTAGTATATACTCTATTCAACAATTCATTGAGTCTTATACTATTATTTATTTATAAAATGTGGCCAACATTTATGTTTCTATGTAGTTTTGTGGATTCCGCGAAGCACTCGTGACTCAAATAAAAGAGGCGGCTGAGTATCGGGCTCTAATTTTAGGTCTGAAACAAGCGATCATAAAAGGATTTAAGCACGTTACTGTCGAAGGAGACTCCAAGTATGTTATTCATCAGGTAATTTGTTTTATTATAGATTATGCATTACTACTATTGTAGTCAATATATTTTTCATTACTTAAACTTAAAACTTCATTTGATTTGAATGTTAAAAAAAGAAAACATATTCCAATTGTTCACGGATTATGTTATTGGTTTTGCAACAGTTCAAAAAACCCTGGCAAGTTCCAATAATAGACTCATCTTTTGAGGCTATGAAGTTGAGCAAAAAATTTCACTCTTTCTCAATCCATCTCGTTCCTACGGTATTGGTTGCCATTTACCGTTAATTTCTCTCTTCAATGTTAGATTATAACTCCTTGTATTTTCACCTCACTGATGATAAAATAACATTTTTATGATATAAATGTTTAAGGAACATAACACTCTAGCTCATGCTCATGCATACCAGGGCCGCGGTATCGGAGGTTAGACCTTAAAACTTTTCTCAGTTCCCTATAGGTTTCAATTGTTTGATTTCTAATTAAACAAGAATTGCAATAACTTGCAGACCAAGCTTCTTTGAAACCAAAAGGCATATTCTTTTTGTTTGATTCTTTGATTTTCTAATAAATGAAAATTGCAATGACTTTCAACCAAAAAGTATATTTGGTTGGTGTATTTGAAAGTATATTTGTGTTAGATTGCCTCAAATTTTATTTTCACATTTGTATTTGATAGGAAAAGATATATTTTAATATATTTTTATCTTAAATTTTTGTAGTTGGTCAAGTTGAGGAAGAAAATCTACTTCTTTTACACAAAAAGGAAGAAAATTTACTTAGTGATTGATCATATGACATAGTGCCACTATCAAAAACTATTGGCAACTATGTAGCAATTTAGCATATCAAAGGTTCAAATTCAATGCTGTTTACAATTTTGTCAATTTGAATATGACACTACCTATTGTTATGTGCGAGAGTATTATCTCTATTTTCTACTTTCATTACAACTATTTGCTACGTGATCAATGATCACCATGGCCGATGGCGTTTCACTTCATTTACATTTTCACTTGCATTTAATTCCTTAACCGTTGTAAAAAAATCAAACAGTTAAGATTAAAAAATTAGTGAGGTTTATGATGAACCACTTATAATGTTGACCACCTGAAACATTTGAGATTAACCCTTTGAAGGAAAGGACTAAATTGTGTAACGGAGTTATATTTAAACGACTAAAGCGGATCAAAAAATAGTTATAAGACCAAAATAAAACCTCAAAAATAGTTGACAGACCAAAATAACATTTTAGCCAACAATTAATCAAAGTTTCATGCTCTAAAATAAGTTATGATAATAGCCAATGCACATAAACACAAAGTGCTAATTATTGAAAGACAAAGGTGTAATCAACAGTGCGACCTTTTTCTAAGATTTCACCTTCTTCCTTTGGATGACGATGCCCTCTCAATTTTCTGGAAATTGATTGTGTCCACACATTGAAGTCCTTCTTCTTGGAATATTTGTGGACTGCAGATTATGCATCAGTTGCATCATTGACTAGTTCTTGTACTCTATTATGAACCGCCTCCATAACATATTGAAAGCCGAAGATTATCTTCATCTGTTTTGATCCCGAGAACTTGAGGCTCATAGTACCACTTGTTGGAACTATGATCAATGGTTACAAACACAATGAAGGAGAAGTGATTTGCAAAGTGGAACTATATATTTGCTTTATCCATGAACATGTCTTCTATTTGTAAGTGCATATGTTAAGCTACCTGGGCTTATTCAATTTAACTAGACCCAATGCAACCAACAACTAACTTGATACTTGTTCAGCAAGTAACCTAACTACTTAACTAACTTCTAAACTAATTCAAGTATTAACTAACTAATACAACTTTTATTTACATGCTTCAACACGAATATCCTCTTTCATCGAAGAAGGTAATTTCAGATAAAATATAAGATATTTAATGCTTGAATCAAATAATTTCACATTGTATAAAGTAATTATTAAATGAGCCTTTACAAAAAAAACAAAGTAGTTGAATGGATTAGTGGCAGATCTAATCTAACCTCTATAATAAATCTTGAATGAAATGTTAGATTGCAAATAAAACAACTTAGAAATTGCAAGGAGACAGAGACAAAGTGACTTAAATTCACATCAAATTTCAACTACTTATCAACAACACAATTATGAGAATTATTACACAGACCATTTCTGGTATAAGCCATCCTTTGTATAAATTACGTTACAAGTAATCAAAATAACCATCATCCAGAGCAACCCCATTTTAAGGATACTCAAAATATCGTATTCATGGATTTGTTCAAAACAATTTGGAACTGAGAAAACCAAACATTGATAAAATACAACTCTAATATTTCTCAGCAATAATGATATGAATGAAACACAAACAAAACTTGAAGGAAAACCACATCAAATCATATGAGAAATGAATGTTAAATACAATTTTTTTAAATCATGGCAGAATAGAGTTTTCTACCTCAAAAATTTCTTATGGCCTTTTGTCCTTTGTTCTCGGTTTCACAATTTACTTGTAAAAGGAAGATATTTGGTATGACGCCCTTGAGCAAAAATTTGGCCAGTCTTTTTCTTCCTGAAATCCACGCTTAAAGCAGCTATAGCCTTTCCTACTCGTAGAACTCTGGCATCAATCTCAATCTCTTCCTACCATGACATAAGCCATAGGGAATTAAAAATAAACTTTTGTTGTGATACTTTCATCACACTAATCCAATATAGGAAACCAGTAAAAGAATATCTTATTTCCCTGGATTATGTATTTGATATCGCAAATAAATGCAAAGCAATTCATTGTGTCAAAAATTGAAAGGAGTAGTTTTACTCATTTACTTTCTGTTGAACACAATCAGAACTTGTGATTATTAATTTTCTGCTATGCTATTAAATGATTCATTTAGCTTAGGTTGGTTGAGCATCTAGCTATTGTAAATACTTGTATATAAACTTGTAAATTCCATTAATGACCAATACAATATTATTTACAAACATCACTCTTTCAATTATATGTTCTGTCTTCACAGTTCACACTCCTACACTTCAAACACAATAAGCAGTGTTGGAAAAAATCAGGCATGAAAATCATAAAAAAGTTTTGTCAATGTTTTTTATGGATGAAGATTGATTCCCTTAATTCACATAGTCAACACATCAGTGACATTTTGATCAAATATCAAACAGTTCATATTTCCAGTTCGATATTTTGAATTTTCACAAGAATCAAACTATGTTTACTTTGTTAACTATACAATCCGAAACAAACATGTCACCAATGCACTAACTGCGTGAAACACATAGATATCCCAACGAAATTCATTTTCGTCTTTTATTGGTATAAATATGCATTCATTTTAGCATCTATGTTAGAAATTAGGCATAATTTCCTATTACTACATTAGTATTATTCCTAAGTTTTACTAGTGTTTGCTAATTATCCAATACAGGTTAATTAAGGCAATGATATTAATAGCAATTAGAAGATAGTAGATAGTACTCCCTCCGATATTTTTATAAGAAACAACTCACTTCTTCGATTCATTAAATAATTGACGTGTCTGGTCTATAATATAAACTAGATACATTAATTAATCAATTAATTATTCAATGAATCGTTTCTTATATAAAAAAAAAGAAAGACAGGAGGTAGTATTGCATACTTACATGAGCATAGGCAGCACCGAAGCATGAGACGTTGATCTCGAGAGAAACACCGGAATCCAAAGGAAAGCCAGCGGCTGGAATTGCGGCTGCGCCTATTACATCCACCAGAGTAACGATAGCACCACCGTGTAAGTAGTTACCTGAATTCTGCGAATAATAATAATAATAATAATTTAGATAGATAAAGAACTAACAAAAATCATAAGAAGAAGAAGAAGAAGAAGAAGAATGAAGAAAGGAATTACGAGTAAACGTGGAGGAATAATCATTGAGAAGAGGACACGGCCAGGTTGTATGAGATCGACGCGTAAGCCACGTAAGACTAGATTTTCCATAAACTCACGAGGCAATTCATCTATTGATACTGATTCTTTTCCTTTCTTCTCCAAGTATCTCTTTACTGATTCAAACTCCTCCATTTTTTTGTCTTCTTTTTTTGTTTAGCTCTTTCACTTTGACATTTGGGTTATGTTCACGTTCATAACTAGTAGTAGTACTTTAATTATTTATAATTGTTTCAATTGTTTGAAATGGAATGTGATAATAAAACTAAAAATCAAAAACCAATATGTCCCTTCAGCTGTTTGAAGAAACTTGGTCTACATATATAGATTAAGATAAATTATAAATGGACAATACTCCATCAGTTTGACTCTGTTTGAGTTTGTTCTTTTTTTTTTTTTTATATATATACTAGCGGGTCGTGCCAGTTTGTGTGGTACATATGTTGAAGATGATTATAAATTTTTGATTTGATGAAAAAAAAAAATATAGAAATTATTGAGATAGAAGTTATAGAAGTTAAAAATAGAAGTTATAGTTTCAAAAAACACAATCAAGGATATTTTAAGAAATATGAAAAAAGGCTACACCAAAAAACATTTTCCCTTTTTATATATAGTATAAATATATTTGTGTATTTATAAAAGAGATAGACATAAATAAAAATTATTAGAAAAAAAAAATTGGCTTGGTAGCCTGGTGGTTTAATTTCACTCATTCATTGTGAATGAGTGAACGTACTAGAGTTTAAACTCCAATCCTACAATTTCATATAAACTAGTGTATATACCCGTACGATGTACGAGAAATATTTTTTGGAATTAAATTACAAATAAAATACTTCATACTTTATATATATTTTAAATATTTTTAATCTGGAATAAGATTTTTGGAGTATACCATAAACACAAAAAAATCAACACAAAAATAAGGTTTTGTTTGCGAGTTTGGAGGGGAGGGGAGGGAGTGGTTTTGAAAAAAAGGAAGAAATAAGTGGAAGGAATATAGGAGTTTGGGAGGGGAGGAGCTTGGAGGGTTATTTTTTCTTCATAACACAAAAACCCCCCAATTTGGTGGAACTCAAAAATTGTTTTGGATGGGGGTTTGGAGGGTTTATATGAATTCTTCAAATTTAATTAATGTTGTTATAATATTCTTAATTTTATAATATATTAATCATAAGTATTTATTTGTCATTCTCTATAAAAAACACTTTCTCAAAAAATGTAAAAATTTCTCTATTTTTCTTTTTATTTCCCTCCCTCCAAAGTCATCCCCTCCCGTCCCCTCCAAACTCGCAAACAAAGCCTAAGAGAATTTTGAT
Organism: Trifolium dubium; assembly: GCA_951804385.1. Classification (NCBI taxonomy): domain Eukaryota; kingdom Viridiplantae; phylum Streptophyta; class Magnoliopsida; order Fabales; family Fabaceae; genus Trifolium; species Trifolium dubium. Next base: position 6,484,303 of record OX638076.1, on the reverse strand, counting down.
ATTTCATACTTTAACTCAGATAAATTGTAATGCTCATAACAGAGGTGTGTTTATAATAATGGGAAAAATAACAATAGGTTTTTTTTTGTTAATGCACAACATGTCAAAAATCTTAAAGATACAATAATGTTAAAGATATTATAACTGAGATACAATTGTAATGCACAATAGGCCAAAAAAAAAATAACGATAGGTTTAAAGATACAATTTTATATATATTCTGAAAGAAAAAAAAACACAACATTATATTTTTTGATCAGTAAACACAACATCATATCAATTCAAATTCTTAGTAAATGGTTTAACATCAGTGCCCAACTATATCCAATACAAAAATTTGATACATGTGTAATAAAAATAAATAAATTATACATTTTTATCTCTTAATGCCACCATTAAACCATCCATTACATGGCACCATAACCAAATGAACCCATTTTAATATGCATGACCTTAGCAAGACTAAATATAAAAATAAAGGGTCATAAATAAATTTACATGCTTTTATCCATGCTCCAAAATGCTCACTCCTAGTATACATATACAGGAGTGCTAGCGAAATATTTTTTTTAATACTTTTTAATATTTTACTTCTAATTAACTGAAATTCATATGGTCCATCATTTTCAAAATAGATTTACGGAAAATAATAAAACTCACATAGATTTTAACCAATGAAAAATAAGGTATAGAGATTGTTTAAAAAAGACAGTGTTGTTACTTGTTAGTATGTACATAGATTATGTTGAAAAAAGTTCATTAAAAAGTTAACGGTAGTAAGAAATAAATTCCTTAGAATCTTACCATAGCAAAAAAAAAAATGAACATTGGATATGACAAGTTGACAACCATTAAGCCTTCCAAATAAATGGTTATCTCTTTTAATTAGTAATATTAAAAAATATATCACTAAAAATTTGAAAATTAAATTAAAAATAATTTAATGACAATCAAGAAAATATTACTATTTTTTTAAGCGGCAAAGAAAACATTACTACCGGTAGCAAGTTTATAAAAGTAACCATCTTAATCAACCAACAAATGTCAAACTTAAATATTATATTTGCTCTATTCAAATGTACAAATGTATAGAATTATCCAAAATTATTCCCGTTAAACTCCCACATTACTTATTGGTATTGAAAGGAAAAAAGTTTCTTCTTATATTAGTATTTTTTTTTCATGTTGACACTAATAAAATGTAGTGTAAATATTAAAATTGAAATATTTAAGAAAAAAGAAAAAGAATAAGATAATAATAATAATAAAATAATGGACTGAAAACCTATTTGTTTAAAAATATGTGAAATCGAACCAAAAAAATATAAAAAGAAGAAGATAAAATAGAGAAAGTTTCATCAATAAAATGTCAAACATCATAACTGTATAGTGGAATAGAACCGGACATTACTAAAAAGAAATAGTATAAATATCATTATTAAATCAATGTTTCAGCTTAACAAAATAAGAAAATAAATATAGCAAAAAATTAACAAAAATAATGATATTTTTCATTAACTACAATTTTTTCAACTGCACACATATTGCATCCATAAAATTGATAAGAACAATTTTTGTACACTTACCTGCGATAGAATGAAAAACAATGCACAAAAATATTGTCTTATAGCTTAATATATATTGGAGAAGAAAAGAGATGAAGTAGAGGAGACAATATGAAATTGTAGAAGCTTTCAACTTTTAATAGATGAATTTGAATTTTGAAATGGTGCTTAGATATGAAATCAAAATTAAATGCATGAATAGAAATTAGTAGGTTTCAACCTGGCACAACTACCAAATATTTACTATCATGCTTAACTAAACCAAATAAATGGATTCATAGAAAATATCAAACACTCGTGCCTCTTTCATTAGTAGCATAGGTTAGTGAAACTACATTAATAACCAAATATTCTTGTACAATTAAAAAATAACAAATAAAAAAAATGAACAATAATAGAATTAGTACTATTAATAATAACTTTCAAAATAGTAAGCAATTTCATTAGATGATAAATGGCAAATTTGCCAAAAAACTACTCTTGCTTTATTATATTCTATGATGTATTATCCATTTCATATAAATGTATTAGTAAAAAAATTGAGTTAAGCAAGGGACTTAAAACTTATTAAAACTTATTTTTATAATTAGACCAATTAGTGATTATCATTAATCTTCTACTTGTGTCTATCTCTATTTCAATCTCATAAATGAATAGTGGTGGTTGATGGCATACGGCAGTGAGCAGAGCTCCGAGTTGTCGGTGGCCGAACTCTAATGACAGAAATTAAGCATGACATCATATAATTAAAGCTAAATTAATCTTTTAGACCGCTAATTAAATTGGTAGTTTTGTTAGTCAAGCTAGTCTCGTTTTTTAGTTCTTAACATAAAAAAATATAACATAAACCAACATTATAATGGTTCACCATAGTAAATCTATTGTATATTAACACATAATTTTATTAATTTTATCTAATTATTTCCGCCTTTCTTCTTTTTCATCATCTTCATGAATTTCATCAAAATAAGCCTAGAGTAACAGTTATTAAATTACTCAAGTTCCACAATGATGTTCCCACAGGGATCTATTTTTTTAAAATTAAGGAAATAAAATAGGGCCAATAAGCAATAACCAAGACATTGCAAATGTTGGTGTAAAAGAAAACCAAGACATTACTGGCCAACATCCCTTTATTTTAAGTTTTTGTTCAAAATAATACCGTACTCATTTTCCTTTACCTGAAACCTAACCCTCTCCTTTGTTTTTCTTTTAAAAAAAAGTTGAACACAAGTTACAAAAAAAATAATAAAAATTAAGATCAAGGATAAATTAGTCAAAAATACATTAGGAAAGGGGGAAAACAATACATGAAAAAAGTAAGTAACCTATCCCAAAAATAAGACAAATATTTAATAATAAAGAAAAAAACTAGGGAGAGGGCATTCTAATACACAAGGAAGCTAAAAAGCCGTATGACCATCACAGTCTGCCGTGTAGTAGTCGGATACCCTTCATCCTTCTGTCCTAGTAAAACGTCCACGAGGTAAGGCCAAGATACCCTTCATCCAAAAATCTAATAGCAAGTGCATGCCCAGAGAGGGAGGGAAGGAATAAACATAAATTAATTCCCATTGAATTCTACAATATCTAGTAACAACTCCCACAAGTGTTTGAGAGAGAACCAAATCAATTAGTTTTCTTCTCTTCTTCCTTTGCAGCAACCGTTTCTGCAGAATCCACGGCCTCCGGCTGATCATCCTCACCTCCAAAACCAAATTCATTAACACGCTTCTTGTCCACCGGATAAATCCACCTTTGGTATACATATATAAGAAAGATAAGATCTGCAAGAAAAGGAGGAAAGAAATCAAGTTAATGATCATAATTGGAATACATTTTTATAAATATACAAGAGCCCGTCAATTGTCGAATAATGGAACAAATCCTTAGATTTGAATGACAACATTGCATACATCACAAGCATATTAATATTAAAGTGAGGCTATCCCTAGTATTCAAAGCAATTGTAACTTGCAAATAACGAGTTTGTGGTCTCAATCTTACCATCACGGAAGACAGAAAGCCGATGTAGTGTTGGCATTTTAATGACGAAGGCAAAAAGATCATCAATAATGGTGTTGAGAAACTTGTAAGTCATCTGCCTCCAAGGTAGGTGAGCAACAGATTTGAGTTTGTAGTTGATGAACAGTTGCGGGCACATCATAATAAAGCCTGTAAAGGTTTTCAAGTACAAAAGAGTATGAACATACAAAGTTTACCAAACTAGACACTTCAAGATCAAGAACATGTGTTAAATTCGGTCAAAGATGTTGTCACGAAAAGCTTTCTACTTTTCAATAACTAGAAATGGAGAAAAAAAATATAAGCATTAGGAAGACATTAACTATTTTTTACAAAAGAAAACTAAAAATGCTGCAATGGGATGTAGCAAAAAGTGTGGACTGGAGTTACTATAGGGGAATTTCATATTCATTCTATTTTGGTCCAGAGACAGCACCCAAAAAAGAACAGATCAACAAAACTGCAACATTTTTTTCTAATTACTTTTCCGATGAAGTATAAACATGCTAACGGCAGGAGGTTTAAAAAGAAGTTAAAAATCCTCATATACCTAAACAATTTATAAAACTATTTGCAATAAAAAGGTTTAATTCTTGATGTTTGCTACAATAGCAGCCCTTGTAATTCACACCCATGGCAGAAAAGGTTCATCCAAGTACAGAACAATCTTAGAAAGGATGCATGAGCTGCTACTACAACTAAAAACTTAAAGCATACAAAACTTATGAGTCTATACACTTCTGTTAACTTGGTTTAATAGTCATGGTCACAAATGATAGTTTTACTGCAAAACAGAGATAGCTTAACCAATTTAGAAGAGTGCTTACCGAACATGTAGACACAGCTTGTGAGTGAAGACAGAATCCAAGAATACCAGCTCTTGTGACGCTCGTACATTAGTGAGTAAGCAGCGAAGCCAGCAGCAAGAAGAAATAGAACATAGGTTAAATACTTCATTGCAATATCATCATACTCTTTTGTCTTATTTCCTGCATATGACTCACGATCCCGGAACCTTAACATAGGTATCCTTCCTGTTCTATCAATCTGGGAGAAAATTGCAGATTTCAAATAAAATTAAGATTCAATAGAACTTGTGGAAGTAGAAATAGAAAGAAAATATGAAAGTTCGCAGCAAACTGTTTTGTACACATAATATGGGTATGTTATAAATGATAGTTAAGAGGTAAAAGCCGGCAATGTCAGTAATAGCAATAATTGTCTCAGGAACCTTATTATTACTTGTTATATCAACAATTTAAAATGCAATCCTATCAAATAGGTCCAGATTACTCCTGAAAAAAGGCTAGAAGATCACAAATAATACCTCTATGTGCATGGCTTTTCCAATTTTCCAGAACTCAATAATCAAACCAACTCCAGAGCTTAGAAGAATCATCCAAGAGGTGTCGTTGTCAAGCAGATAAAGGAAGATGATAAGCTGACAAATAAAGCTCACAACAACTGTCTTGGCAGAAAGTCCTTCCATAGACTTATTTTTGTTCCAAAATTGGATGTCTGGGCAGAAACAGAAAGAAAATCATTAGACTGTAATCTATATTCTAACCATATCCATAAGGATTTTCTTGTTGTCCCAAAAATTGTTATACAAAATAACTTACCATTCTTAAAAGCCAAAAAGTCAAATACTGAATGAAGAAGAGAAACAACCATAGTAATTCCCAGGAGGTAAGGATTTCCTTCCAAGAACACTCTCTGATACAATCATAAAAAAATCAAGTAGTCAGACTATTAGAAAACAAAGGCACCTACCATATAGTAGTATATTACAGTGGGACTGCAAAAAAAAAAAAAAGGAGTTTTCTTGTAATATTTTGAATTCCATCTTAAAATCTTAGAGTATCAAGGCCCATTTGTGTATAAGCTAAAAAGAAAATCATTCTTCTGATAAAACACCGTTGAGGTTGTTTTTTCATAATGTAGTATTTTTATCTTTTGAGATCAACCACACAAAAAAAACTTATGTTCAGACTTTTTCTTTTTTCTTAAAAATATGCATGACTATTATAAACGAGTATGTGAACACAACAAATTTTGTTTCTTAAAAATACTTTTCTTGAAGAAAAAAATAGGTCACTAATATACATTACAGTGACACACAAAGCAGTGCTTTCTGGCATGAATTCCAAAATACCAATAGACAAAGCCAATAAAATAATATAATATAATATAGATAAGTAATACAATGTGAAATTCTGGCAGTATAGGATAAGTACCCAGAGATAGATGTACATTCAATGGAAGACCATAAGAAGATTTATTTAAGAATGTTCAAAAAACATTCTGTTAAAGAAGTTCAGTCCATAATCCATTATAACTATTTATTACCTCCATCCCAAAATATAAGTCTGAAAACTTTCTTATTCCTTTTTATAATTCAACTGAGTTAACTATTTCTTTTTCAAAATATCTCTAACTTTACATCTTTTTTTGTAATAACCAATAATTAAACAATAAACCTTATAGAGAAGATTAATTAATCCTCTCGCATAAAGGGTATATTTGAAAAAATATATACTAATTCAAGACAAATTTAATCTTAGAGAACAAACCTTAAGTTCATCAGCCTCGCCTTCAATCATGCTTCCATAACTGCGGTGAATCTGGAAGGACTGGTCAATTTGCATGAACAATTGCCATTTTGTCATGCTAATGGGACCAACTTCTAGATGAAGTAATAGTTCAGTTACTGTTTCATTCAGAGCTATCAACTTATCTCGCAGTAACCAGAACTCATTGAAGAAAACAGTTGGATAGTAGTTCCCAGTGATAGGATCAATATTCAAGTCTGATCATCAAAAGTTAAGGAAACTAATATATAAATATATGATTAGCTAACTTGTAAGATCAAAAAAGGAACTTGCAGTTCAAATATTTAGAGAAAAAATATCATTGTTTAAGGATTTCAATTAAAGAAATAATTTATCAAAAAGTTGTGGATTGAATGAATGCACAACTTTTCATAAAAACTTAGTACTGTTTTAGACTATTAAGAATACCCTTAAGACATTCATTAACATTTCCCTATTTCTAAAGCTAGACCCTCAAATATCAAGAAAATACAATGCAAAGGACAATGGCAAATAATGTTAATGGCAAGGATACGTGGAGCAATGTTAGGTGGTATGCCTGTACTTGAGTACCTGCAAAACAGGAAAAGTATAAAAGTAACAATTAGCAAGGTGAAATAATATCCTTTCATTAAATGTGTCAGCAACAGACAAATTAGATGATTTTAAATGATTTTCAAGCCATTTCACATATAAAGCGGGACTCTCGATAGTGGTTAATCAAATAAATCTTCCGCAGATCCGCAATACATTGTACAAAGTTCAGGCTTACGGCCTGGTTTACCACAAAAATAAACGGAGAGAAAACAAAAACTAAATTTTCATTGAGTAAGGTAGCTAAATAATTCAAAATTCTCTACCATCTCTAATACTGCAAAACTGAAAATGAAAGTAGTTTCACTTAATATACGTACTGAGTGAAGTCAGCAATTAAGTTTATCGTAATATTTGGTTTCCAGTATGCATGCCACTCCAGTTGACCATCATCTTTAGAATCATCGTCACTATCATCAACAACCTAACACAACCAAAAGAAATTAATACATAGACCATAGTTAAACAAGTAACATCTCAGTGGCAAGCATTTACATCCTTGATGAGATGGCCAACACTGGCCTTAGTTATTAACAAGCAAGTGTAGTTTTGATTCTCTCTCTCAACAAGTCGATCTTTGTAAATGAAAAAACAAAAGAGCGCTTCCTCAAGATACAAGATGTTATCTGTCCCACATATGGTCAGATCACCGTGTTATCAGATTCTGTAGATGACAAATTTTCAAGAGGGAAGCTTAAGACAATGCTTCAAAAGATCCTCCTAGCATTCAAGCTATGATGATTATATGTTTTTTTATGAAAGCATCAATGTAGGATAATGAAAGAAAGCCTTAGAGAGAAAGCCAGAGAAGTATTTATCGTATAGAATATGATATTATACTTAAGCAAAACAATAAGTTCTGGTTTTGAACAGGTTAGGTGTGTAAATGAGAAGAAGGATAGTTCGATAGTTTTCGGTGGATGAAGACTAGCATAGTTTTTTTTTATTACAAAGACTAGCATAGTTACTAATGAGGATTTGGATTTGAACGGTCTATCACTGGATGCAACTATTAATGAATAATGATAGTCTATCATGGTAAAATGTTAGACACTTAGACTGTTGGTGGCCTAGATTTCATGCGCTATAATATATTATAATATAATAGTTCTAATATGTAAAAACCACAAACAATAAATATGTTGAACTCAATCCAAAGCAACATCATAAAAAGATTTTATAAAGCCAACTATAAAATTATGCGAGTAAATAACAAACCTCGGGTGTCACTTCAACCTCACTTGAATCACCCGAACCTCCCAACAAACTCTTCTTTTTATCTGCTTTTGACTTCGGCAAGTATATCACAACAGCTGAAGACCATAAAAAGAAAAACTTCTCTAAACAACTATCCCAAAGTTAAATATATTAATCGTTACTAATAGATTATTAACGAGTAAACATACGATGTGTCCTTCCAAATGCTGCATGAGGCTGGTATTCGGGATCACTAGGGTCAGGCGAATATCCAGATTGTGCAAAGAAAACATGAGCATATAGACTCCCGTTGTGCTTCAAAGACTGCAAAAAGAACATATAACTAGTTTAAACTCCCTTCAACATTAAACAAACAAAAATAGATAGTAGTAGCAATTTCAAAGAGTAGTATATATACCTCAGTTGGTGGATAGTTCAAAGTAAGAGTTCTGGTACTCTCAGGTCCCCAAACCGCATACGGAATATTGGTTTCGTGCCATACAAGAGCACTTTCATTACCAAACTCATTGAACTTCTCATTCTCAGTAAGATAAAGCCACATATCCTAATCAAATTACATCGAAAAATAACTTAACCGCGTTAGAAAACATAAAGCAACACGAACAAATACAGTTATTGCAGTTAGAACAAACTACAGAACACAATCTAGTTATTTTCTCTCTCTCTTGTCCATATATGATCATGAACAAAACTAGTATCATAATTATAATTATAAACATGGAAATTTCATTGAATTAAAATTAGTAATATAACCTAAGAATTGAAACAATTAAGTAAGTAAAAGTATAATTAACGTGCATAACATAAGAATTGAAATCGGAATTGAAAATAATGAATATGAATAAAGAGGGATCGTGAAGTGTAGTACCATAGGTTGGGATTTGTGAAAGAGGTTAGAGACGAGAGAGGAAGGTTCGGTGGTGGAAGGTTTTTTAGCAGGAGAGAAGAATTTAGAAGCGAAATACCAAAAAACAACCATACGAATGATTCCGGTGAGGCTAAAACCACCGCCACCTTGTTGTTGTTGTCTACCTTGTGGTGGTGGAGCAGCGCCACCGGCATCAACTACTGCTGCCGTTGGCGGCGCCATATTAGGAAGAGAGAGAGAGAAAGCGATGGAATCGAAGATTTGAAAAGTGATGAGTATTGATTTGAGATGTGTGTGTATTGTTGATATTAATAAAGAAAAAAAGAAAGGGGTTTGCGTTGGGTTAGTTACTAGTGGCCTGGTGAGTAAGAAAAGGAATACGTTGCCACGCAAGGTTCCACCGAAGTGAGTGAGATCTTCTGCGAGTTTGTTTTTTTTTCAACTGCAGAGGATCTTTGTTCTCAACCCTTAGAATTAAAATTGCCTTTAAATGCTGAGATCTCAACTTCAACTAGGGCATTTATAAGATAAGTTGGGTGATTCTAAAACAAATTTCTTAATGTAAACCAAACTTTATTTTAAAGAAATCAATTTAATCATATTTAATTGATTTTTTTTTGTTATACAAATTTAATTGATTTAGAAAGGATAAAAAACAAACTTTATTTTTTATATTATATATCTGAATCAATGGTTTAATTTTTTTCGAAAAAAAAGAATCAATGGTTTAATTTGGTTGGCAGATATGTTTAAAACACTTTTTATTTTCAACAAAAATATATTCGCCGTGTGTATTATATGTTACTATCATTCTATTGATGTATCATTTGCTATTAACTTTTTTAAATTGTGCAACTTTTTTTAAATCAAAAATATCTTTCGCGTGCAACTACAGAGATTAATCCTCTCGAGAGAAAGAGAAAGTTATTATATACATCAGTTGGAGATCAAACACAGACCAAATGGTTAAGGAGCTCAACTATTTACCACTTATGTCATGCTATATTAGTCATGTTTTCTATTTTTTTTAAACAACTTCAAATTAATAAAGTAAAAAAAAACAACTTCAAATTAAATAAATTCATATATCACATTCAAAATCAAATAAATTAACATAAATCTATATCTACCTAATATTTAAAAAATAGTATTAGTAAGAAGTTTGGTTTAATTTTTGATCCAAATCAAACAACAACAAAAATAGTATTAGTATCATGGTTATCAAACATGTGCAAGTTTTTATTGAGTCAAATAGTGTTGTGATTAAACTTAGTCAAGAAATCAAACTTATTAACGTTTGACTTAATAGAGAAGAATGTTGTTCGATCACGCAATTGTATTTGAAAGACAATTATAACTACTTGTCAAAACTCACACTAAAGGAAACTAGAGGGTGACCAAAAAAACTTAGTAAAGAAAAATGGGAAATAGTAGCAACTCAGCTAGACTAGATATGTCCTTTTAGAGCTGTCAAATGAGTCAGTCCATCCAGCTCAGCACAGTTTGGTCAGTTGAACTTTGTAATATTTATGGTCTGCCTGATCCAATTTTGTTGGGTTATGATTTAATGAGTCCGGCCCTGCAAAAGTCTGATACGATGTTTACGACACGCCTCAATCCATTTTTATATAAAAGGGCAATTTTGATATTATCATAATTTTTTTGTGAAATTTGAGTGGAACTAAGTTTTTTTGGGGTGTGGATAGAAATTTTCCTTTTAAATGAAAGGTTACATTGTGCGCGCGCCACTCGTTTCCCACTTCATCTCGTAAAAGATAACTCAGTCCATTCCCAGCGGTGTCACCACTCAGTGAATTAACCGTGTACGCGACGGCGCGACCCATGGCCAGCTGATGCAAATATTAGCCTCAAGTGCCTCTAGAGTTTTCCCGTTAACCCCATTAAATCAGCTTCAACCAAGGCATCGAAATCCATCACTGAGTCTTTTTCATTTAGCACACCAACTGTTTGTGAAAATGCATCAAACACTATTTATCCTTCTCTTTTTATTCATACAACAAAGAACAAACGGAAAGCTGAAGTTTTGAACCTTTTCATTGCTTTCCATGCGTAGATTCTTGTGGGCATGCTTCAACGCAATTTCAAAGCATGGGCTTCCATCATTAGGAGCTTATGTGTAGAATCCAGACACAACGAAGCATTGTCTTTTTACCATCATTGCTTGAAGGACAGTGAAGCTTTTAAGCCAGATCATCAAGTCCTTTCTGCAATTCTCAAGTCTTGTTCTGCCCTTTTGGCTGCCAACTTAGGAAAATGTCTGCATAGTTGTGTTGTTAAACGAGGTCACGTTTCTTGCCATGTTATCAATAAAGCATTGCTTAACTTGTATGCCAAATGTGGCATACTTGATGATTGCCACAAGCTGTTTGATCAGCTCAGTCGTTATGATCCTGTTATTTGGAACATTGTTTTGTCTGGGTTTTCAGGGTCTAGTAAACGTGATGCTGATGTGATGAGGGTATTTAGGATGATGCATTCGAGTGGAGAGGCTATGCCGAATTCTGTTAGTGTTGCTATCGTTCTTCCTGTTTGTGCGCGTATGGGGAATCTGAATGCTGGAAAGAGTGTGCATGGTTATGTTATCAAATCTGGTTTTGAAGTGGACACATTTGCTGGAAATGCTCTTGTATCAATGTATGCAAAGTGTGGATTTGTGTCTTATGATGCATATGCTGTATTTGATAGCATTATTTACAAAGACGTTGTTTCGTGGAATGCGATGATTGCAGGCCTTGCTGAGAATGGGTTGTTAGAAAAAGCATTTTCATTGTTCAGTTTGATGGAAAAGGGACCTATACGGCCAAATTATGCAACTGTAGCCAATGTTCTGCCTGTTTGTGCTTCGCTCGATGAGAATGTTGCCTACTGTTGTGGAAGGCAAATCCACTCTTATGTGCTGCAGTGGCCTGAATTGTCGGCTGATGTTTCTATATGTAATGCTTTGGTGAGCTTCTACTTAAAAGTTGGACGGACGAAAGAAGCAGAATCTTTGTTTTGGGCAATGGGTGCAAGGGATTTGGTTTCTTGGAATACAATTATTGCAGGATACACATCAAATGGTGAATGGTTAAAAGCGTTGCATGTATTTGGTAATTTAGTCTCTCTAGAGACGTTATTGTTGGATTTTGTGACCATGGTCAGCATCCTTCCAGCATGTGCACAATTGGAAAACTTGAAGGCGGGGAAAGAAATCCATGCTTATATATTCAGACATCCTTTTCTTTTCGAAGATACTTCTGTTGGAAATGCTTTAGTTAGTTTCTATGCAAAATGTGGCTATATAGAAGAAGCATATAACACATTTTCTATGATATCTAGGAAAGATTTGATTTCATGGAATTCAATTTTGGATGCCTTTGGAGAGAAGAGACATCATTCAAGATTTCTCAGCCTCTTACATTTGATGCTTAAACTAGAAATTAGACCTGACTCTGTTACAATATTGACCATAATCCATTTTTGTGCTTCTCTTTTGAGACTAGATAAGGTGAAAGAAATACATAGCTATTCAATTAGGACCGGATCATTGTTAAGTGCTTCTACACCACAAGCTGTTGGGAATGCAATGCTTGATGCATATTCCAAATGTGGTAACATTGAGTATGCAGATAAAATGTTTCAGAATCTGTCACAAAAAAGGAATATGGTCTCATGCAATTCATCGATATCAGGTTATGTGGGTTTAGGATCACATCATGATGCAAATATGATATTTAGTGGGATGTCAGAGACAGACCTTACCACATGGAATCTAATGATTCGAGTATATGCCGAAAATGATTGTCCCGAGCAAGCTCTTGGGTTGTTCTCAAAGTTACAAGCTCGAGGGATGAAGCCTGATGTGGTAACTATCATGAGCATCCTCCCAGCATGCACACAAATGGCATCAGTAAACTTACTGAGTCAGTGTCACGGTTACATTATACGGTCTAGTTTTGAGGATCTTCATCTTAAAGGAACCATCTTAGATGCTTATGCAAAATGTGGCATCATAGGCTGTGCATATAAGATATTTCAATCAAGTGCTGATAAGGATCTGGTTATGTTTACTTCTATGATTGGTGGGTATGCTATGCATGGTATGAGTGAAGAAGCACTTGAGACTTTTTCTCATATGCTCAATTTGGGAATCAAGCCAGATCATGTTATCTTTACTTCCATATTATCAGCTTGCAGTCACGCTGGTCGCATAGACGAAGGACTAAAGATATTTGATTCAATAGAGAAAATCCATGGTATGAAACCAACTATGGAACAATATGCTTGCGTGGTGGATCTCCTCGCTCGAGGTGGCCGCATTAATGAAGCATATTCTTTTGTGACTAGGATGCCAATGGAAGCTAATGCAAATATCTGGGGGACATTGCTTGGTGCCTGCAATATTCATCATGAGGTCGAATTGGGTCGTCTTGCAGCAGACAAACTCTTCAAAATTGAAGCTAATGATATCGGAAACTACATCGTATTGTCAAATTTGTACGCAGCAAATGCTAGATGGGATGAAGTAACGAAGATCAGAAAGACGATGAGGAACAAAGATTTGAAAAAACCAGCAGGGTGCAGTTGGATCGAAGTTGACAGGACAAATAACATTTTTGTAGTTGAAGATTGTTCCCACCCACAAAGAAGCTTGATTTACAGTACATTGAATACATTGGATCAACAAGTAAAAGAACCAATGGAATTTTAGCTCAATATGTGCATTATGGCATTCATGATGTCTCAGAGAAGTCATGCATTTGTTGAGCCAACCCACCAAGATATTTGAATATGAAAAATATCTGTAGAGAACATATCTTAATAAATTGAGTTAACTAAACTAATCAACATGTGTCATACAAGTTTAATACTCGCACGGTGTCAGACACCAATGCTCGACTGATATTGAGATACTTGTAAAGCAAGGAGCGCCCATACTTCATAGCTCAAACCTGGTTCTCAAGTTTCTTCTGTTATGCATATCAATCACAATCAACAAGAATGTTTGACCACATGGAAATACAAGAAATAGAGACAAGGGAGCAAATATTATTGCTGACAATATATCTGAGCTATAAGAAATACTTTTGGGAATTGGCTAGAAAAAAGCTCAAAAAGATTGGATGAAGTTGCACATTGTCTAAGAGTAGTCGTGAAGATGTGTTTGATTATTCAAGAAACGTTATATTGAAGAATATGGAGCTAAGAAAACAATAGTGTTTTGCTGCAACAAAGAAAATATTATCTATACAAATCGTGTATGACATTATGTAGCTCTTTGTAGTTAATTGAGTTCTACTTATGTGTATTATAATTATAATTTAACTATCAACAAGACGAGCAATAACCCTCCAACAAAATGGGAGCCTGGAGACAGAAGAGTCATGAATGGTCCTATTTTACTATATTCTACAAAAAGTAGGCAATGCAACTTAAGCATTTCTAACATTTTCATTTATATTCGCAACAACTAAGTTCATCTATTGAAAAAGAATTAACAAATGAGTTTGATGACATCCTTAAAGTATTGTATCAGCATCCAATTTTCTTCAAAGATATTGATAGTAATTAGCGGTTGATTCATAATATACTACCAACAGGGTATGCAATTCAATTTGTAAGCATTACTTCAATATGCATGCGAAAAGGGTTACTTCAATTAGCATAATATACTACCATTAGCAGTTAATTCATAATGTACTACCAAAAGGGTATCTAATAACCCAATTAAAATGTATTCAACTCAATTTAATAACCCAATTAAGGGTATGCAACTCAATTTGTAAAAGGTCTACCAAATTAAAATGTCTAAAACAGCAGTGCCAAGGAGCACTACTTGAAGCTAAAAACACGATAGAGTTCTAAATTCATTATTTCTAAGTTCAAGATTCGGCAATATTCAATTTTTCTTTCTATTTCTTCCTGTGTTTATATTTGCATGCACCTGTGCAAACCCACCACCGTCAGACACCATTGGATTTCTTCTACTGGTGAGCTGGAGAGTACTTCTCCATGAGTTTAGTCAAGTCCTCATCAAACTTCTTCTCCATCTCCACCTCCTCCTCCCAGTGCCTACGCCTCATAGCAACAATGCTCTCTTCATGGGCTTGAAAAAGCTTCTCCTTTTCTTCAACAAAGTACTCCATTTCTTTATCTTGCCCTTCAACAAATTTGAGATATCCCTCCACCCTACATCCAAAGAGATCAAATTCATCGTAAGTCATTGAAATATATAAACACTAATATCCACACAGCGATATAAGTCTGTACATGCGCTAAACACTCTAAAATAAGAAAATTAGAGTTATGTGAAATTAGGTTCTCTTAAATGTGCCGTTAAAAAAAAAAGGTTCTCTTAAATGTGTTCTTTGACCATATTTAGAATCACCTAATCAATATTAATTTGATAAAACTTATTGAAATACACTAGCGTGAGATGCGGATAAAGAGGTCTTTAGTCCAATGGAATAGAAAACATAGTCTCAAGGAAAGAAATATTCATACTTGAGTCGCCGATCCTCTGCATTTAAAAGACCAGTACTTGACAGCTTGACCTTCTCGCGCTCTTCCTGCTGCATTCTTTCAAAATCTTCTTCTTTGGAAATCCTTAAATCGTGGATGCTACTGATTTGATCCTTAAAGAATTGCTCTTGATGATACATCTTCCATCAAGAACAGAGACAATGGTGAGAAAAAGTAACAACAATCAGAAACATATAAAGATTAAAGAACTAGATGAAATTTAAGAAAAAGAAACATATAATGGAGAATGAGGATGAAGTTGCCTGAGTATGGAACATTAACAAATAACAATCTGATTCTTCAAGAGAAAACAGATAAAAATAGGTTAGGCATTTTATTGTAAAAAGAGTGAACAATAACTTATTTAGAATTACCAGGACACATGGTAGAGAAATTATCTCATTGATTTAGAATAAACGCAAACTGGTCTCAGAACTGTTTTTCATGAATAGTATGCATCAGAACTTTACAATAAAAAATAAGTATTCGATCCAAATCCAAATCTTTCAGAGACTTTGTGCTTTCATTTTAAAAGCAATGCAAAACATCACATCTAGATAAATATCTAATACATTATGGGCTGGTATCAACTCATTACCGTTGCTCATTTATTTAATTACATTGAAGAATAGAGGAAAAGGTACTGCAGCAACAACTAAACATTTCATGGCAGTAACTGCATTTCTATCTCATTTTCCTTGATAGTCTACTTTTAAAGGTAGAGTGGAGTTTAATGGGCACATAAATCACATTGTTCTATGCAAAACCATCTCATATGAGAAGAGAATGAGAACGTGGCTATATTTTTAGCTTATCCATTCTTGAACTACAAAAATACAAAGAACAGCAAAAATTTCAAACAAAACAGACAAGCAGAAGCAGATCCTAACCCCAACTAGATGGTCCATAAATATTTATATACCAAGAGTAAATTAAGTACTAAAAAGTAAACCAAATATGCATCAAGTATTGTGTCTGAAGTCAGTATTACCTCCTCTTTTATTTCCTCATGTTGCAATTTTGTTCTCCGCCTTACAATGCGGTTCTCCTCCATAGTTTTCCTCAGCTTCTCAGTGACTATACCGAAGGATTCTTCCATAGCTTTTGAATGTTTTTTTTCCTTCACGACTTTGTTCTTGAAATAGAGAAGTTGCTGATTGTCCTCACTCATTTGGCGGATCTGGTTTACAACCATTTCCTGGTATGATTTCATTTCATACTTGAGTCTTGTTTTTCCTACAAAGTCAGATGAAAAGAGACAAGAACACATCAATATATATACTTTACTTTGGCATCAAAAACCTGTAACTGGGTAGGCATCAAAAACCTACACAGTGAAAGAATATAGAGAAAAAAATAACTGAAGAGACTGAACCTTGGCAATGCCTGTTAAAAAATTCCAGGTCTTCTTTAGCTGCCATGTATCCATACAACTGCCTGTTACCACCAGGGAGAAACAAAATGCGACGATTACCAAACCAAGCATCTTTATCAGTTCCTTGTTCAGTAAAATGCTTGTGCAGGCGTTCTGCCTCTAGATAACCTCCAGCTGAGGCTTCAAACATCAAAACACTCATCCCTCGATGACCTTGAGGGCCATATGAGTGTCGTGCTCTCACAGCTGCATAAGAGCTAAAATAGTCAAGAAGCTCTTGGTTACCCATACCTGTCCACTAAATAAAAAGAACAAAAACCTAAAGTTAGTACAAAATCTAGCAAAGTTCAAGGACAGTTATGAATTTTTGCACTACTAATACAAGACGACAAAATAATAAATTATGGTATTGCTAGTGTGTTCATTATCCAGTATTTGATGCGAATAAGAAAAATAGCTATATGCCTATATGTCCATACCTTATCATTTTCATCTTGTTCAAGCTTCGTGTTCTGAATGATGACCATTGGAGGCCAAACTATTTCATGATCTTTCTCCTCTTCTTTTAAGCCTTTCCATTTACCAAACATTTCCCCAGCTGGAACTACTGTAGTGCCCCTTCTACGCAATTCCTCGTCAAGAAGCACAGCAAGCTCCCTGTGAACCTTCACCCTTTTTGAACCCTTTGTTTTAGCATGATTCATAAGGGGCTGCAGTCCTCTGTACCAATCAATAGCACCAGGACCACCTTGACAAGCTGGACAGTGCCACTGTCTTTCCGGTTCATTAATCTGTTCAACAGTCAGGTTATCCAGATTCTGAAAGAATTTATTGAACCATTTGTTCTTCTTTCGTGTCTCATGGCTCTTTTGACTGACATCTGAATCATAGTCATCACTCATAAGATCATCATCAGTATCTTCCAGATCATCACAGTCATCATCGACCTCATCATCATCCTCATCATTCTGTTCAAACACCTCTGGTACAATTTCATGCCTTACATTTGGCTGTGTTGATTTCCAGTTCCAGCCATGCTCCAGAGGAGGACGAATGATAGGATTCGAAGTCACATTGTTATAGTCATATCCACCTGTTGCTATCTGGGACCTTCCATTGCCTCTACCAGCAGGTCTCATGTAATTAGTATTCTGTGGCTGCCAAGGGTTTCCAGCACCTCTTCCAGCTCCACCATGATTGCGTCCGCCTGGCCTTTGACCTATGTCTGCATTCCCCCATGGTCTAGGATTAGAATTATGAGCTGGAGGAGCCACCCATTGTCTCGGCGCACTGTTTCCCCCTTTGTTTTTCGTTTTCTTAGAGTAAACCTCCCACTGTCCTTCTTGTTCTTGTCCAGCGCCTAGGTTAACATCAGCAACACCTTGAGCCAGCTGCTCAACTCTGGGATTAGATTGGGATACACTTTTCCCCTTGGACGAAGAATCACCAACTCTAGGATTAGAGCCACCACCCATATCTGTTATGAATCATTACTTTTGTCAGTCAATCATTATTCATTAATAATATATTAGGGTTGAGTGATTAAAACAACATAACACATACGGAGCTTAACGAAATATCATTTAATTTAATTCATCAAGAACAACAAAAAAAGGCAAATCAACCTTTCATTATCACTCAAATAACCACCATAGGAAAAAAAATACACACTAAAACAAAGTGAATAATCAACGCTTCATTACAAACTCGGACAAAAAATGGAAAAATACAAAATAAAATAAAACAAAACATCTGAAGTTGAATCTCAACACAATGCTACATAGCGACCAAGCCAATGTACAAAATGTATAGCAACAAGGAAAAAAAACCGTACATCATACCAAAAAAAAAATCATCGTACAACATACAAGAAAAAAAAGGGCAAAACAGACAAAGAAAAACCCTAAAACCTAGAATGTTAGGTTTTCTTTGTACTCTTTTTCATCTTAAATACAATCAAAACACAAAACAAGCCAACCAAATCATCTCCAAAAACCCTCATTTCATTTCTTAAATTTTCAAATATTTTTTTCTTAAAATTTCTGACATGAAAGGAGTAAGAACATGCAAAGAGAACAAACCACAACAGATTTAACTACAGAATAATCATCTAAGAAGCAATGCGGTTAA
Organism: Trifolium dubium; assembly: GCA_951804385.1. NCBI lineage: Eukaryota > Viridiplantae > Streptophyta > Magnoliopsida > Fabales > Fabaceae > Trifolium > Trifolium dubium. Next base: position 6,465,415 of record OX638076.1, on the reverse strand, counting down.
CGGAAAACACAGACTAAAAAACAAAGCGAAATCGTTTATCAGGTTAAAAAAATAGCGATAGAAGTGAAAATCAGTAAGAGTGGAAGAAATCACCGTTGATTCTAGGAAGATTGGCCGTAGAAAATACGGAGTAGCAGCGGCGGTTGAGAGTCACGCGCCGCCGGAGTAGAGAGAGTGGGGGTTTAGAGTGAGTAGCAGGTGAAGTGTGAAATTGTGGAGAAAATGCACACAATGTAATGAAAATGAGACTACGGTCATATAGCTAGGGGGGGGTGATTTTCATGTGCCGGACTTCAAATTTTGTTTAAATTTGGTTTATTGGGTAAAATAGTTAAAAGTTAAAACTTCCGGATAGTGGTAGTGCTACCGCGGATAGTATTATACTGTAAGTGGTAATTAGTATTTTAAAATTTCAATTATTAATTTTGGTGTTTTTTTGATACATCAATCTTTTATTCTATATGTTTGTTACGGTGTTTAAAACTCAAACAACAACTTAACTTAATTCTTCTTTTTTAAATTTCATCATTAATTTAGTCAATTAGTCAATAAGAAATAAATCATATTAGTCTTTCCAAAATAAAATTCAAATTTATATTAGTCTTCCCTCAATTTATAAAAGGAATAAAACCAATGAATATAATCAATGCTTTTTCAAATTAACTTATCCATTCTTCGTGGATTCTCAATGCAAATAGAGTCTCATTTCTAAATTAAAAATTGCATAGCACGTGTCAATTAAACAAATATCATCTAAAAAATAGTGTATCATACAATATAATAAACTAAAAGTAGTATTTTGACAAGTGTGATCTTTGTCATTCATTGAGAGAGTTTAAATGTTTTAACATTTCTATTAATGGTAATTAACCTATAATTATTTGTTAAATTATTTTTATTTGTATATTTAATTTTAGTTTTAATAATTGTTTTTGTATCTAATTTATAATTACATTTTTTAAATACATATTCATTCTTTGTTCCATACCGAGGCAATAATCAAAATATGCTTTAATCACTACAAGAAAAATTGTCTATACCCACGGCCATTTTTGCCATTACCCACGGCTTTACTATGAGTAATTGAAAATTACCCAAGGATTACCCACGGTGCGGGTCCGTGACAAAAACGCTCGTTGGTAATTCATTACCCATACAAAAGCCGTGGGTAACGTTACTCACGCATTACCCACGGCCTAACCCACATTATTATTGACGGCATCACTGTAACTAATTACCCACGGAATAATTATCCGTAATGGTTACCCACAGCTTTTCCGTAGAAAACGTTCAAAATTACGTACCCACAAAATTTCTTTTTTTTTTAATATTCTAATAGTACTTTTACCTTTGATTGATATCCCTCAACTTCATCCAACATTATAATCAATATTTAAAAATGTTCTACAAATAAACCATTATATCCTTCAAATCAACACATATATATTTCATAATTTAATATCTAACTAATGTTTTACAAATAAATCATTACATAAAAAAATGCAGCAAAATAAACAAGAAGCTTAGGCTCTTAATTAATTCTCTCAACAAAAATTGCAAGATTTAACACTTACTAATTACAGTGAAAGATAAAAAAAATAACTATACAACATGATTGCAATGACACAACCCTCAATAGTCTCTTAATACAAAATAAATCACTATGATCAAAAATCTTACTCAAGTCTCTAATCTCACTCTATTGATATTTGTCTCTGCCTATTATAACATTGTACCCTTGTGTAGATAGCCAAGTTGCAGTTTCACCATGTTTACCTTCCATGGTACCTTAGTGCATGTCCTGAACATATAACAGTCACAAAAACTTGTATAAGACTTGGAGGATGAAGAAAATGAATCTATATTAGAAATTAAAACACACAACACATTCAATATCAATCTATATTAGGAAATACCAAACCAGATTAACAAAAGATAATCAAATTTAATACCAATCTATATTAAAAAATAAAACACACACCACATTCAAGTTGAGGGAGTGTACGGTTAGCCCATTTAAATGACTTTTCCCTTGTGTTTTCTACCTGATTAAGAAAAAAAGAAGAACAATTAAACCAAAAAGGACACAACATAATATATTTTACCACATATTGAAATTACATATGAAGTCACCGTGACCTCAATGAATATTCTTTTGGTCTCTTCTATATGTACCAAAAAGAGAGACAAACAAATATTACTATTATATGTATAATAATTCATTTCAAGATTCATACTAAATTTCTATGCTCTGAAATTACTAGTTCTGCAAATTATGTAGTAAACCTTCAATAGACGTGAAATAGGCTTCACTGGACATAGCTGTACTGCTCCTAACTTCTATCACAAGCAGCTGCTCCTAATTAACTTCTATCACAAGCAGCAAGAGTGAAAACTCAAGTCACGTGCAAGTATCTGATCAATGATATAAGAAACCAACTCATCTAAGATAAGTATATTAGTTGGAACAGAGAACCGTGTATTTGATCATATTATATGCTAAATCATTAAAAACTTATTAGTTATTACAGTTAGCCCTCATTCCTCACCTACAAGAATTCTGATTTATGCCAATACAAATTTCTAGCAAAATTAACAAATCAACAATTGTTTACCCCGATACAAATTGTAATGGTAAAATAAGATTAAAAACGAGGCAAAATTAACAAATCAACAATCACAAAGTTAAAAAGCAAAATTAAACTTAAATCTAGGAATCTTATTTTCCTCTAATTTTAGTCAACACAAGATCCCAAATGAATAATCTCTACACTCTTCACCTTCCCATCAAGGATCATGAATTTTACACTCATTCCTTGAGATTCAATCGAACATCACAGAACTGATTACAGTGACTCCAACAAGTACTAGCTAAACAATTCAACCATACACTTTAATTAAACTAAGATACATTAATCTATAGTCTAACTAAGAACTTAAATTTCAGTAAAAAATTTAAAATAAAAAAAAATTATATGCAAATCAAGTCTCATTGATCAGTAATCTAACATAATTTTTCAAAATTCAAAAAACAAAACTCAAAATTAAGCGGTGCAAAAAAACCCTATGATGAAATAAACCGTAATCGGAATTTGGAAAATCCATAATATGAATTAAAACCTACCTCGAGTTTTTGAAGTGCGATTGGTTCAGATACACCGGTGATGCTGATGAATGTATCAATCGTTTCTTGAAATGACATCAAACATGAATCAACCAAAACAAATGACATCAAAATTCTATGAAATTGGGGGGGTCAAATTGAAGATTAGGGTTTTAAAATGGAACCCAAAAACAATACCAACTGAACTTAGATCTCATCTCATCTCATGCATATAAATCGGAATGGGTAAATATAAAACTAAATTGGTAATGACAATTTGGTATGTTTACCATATCCCCTAAATTACAAATTAAGAAACCCAAAAAGCATGACATAATAATAAACATAAACAATAACTCTATGTATTTCAGAAGGAATCAAAAGGAAGAAAAAGGAAAAAAAGAAAAACTATCTTCAACAAAAAGAAAACGAAAAGGAACTTGAACTTACCGTTTAGGTTTTGCAGCCGGCCGCCGTAGCTTGGATAGCAGCCGCCGAAATCGTCGCCTCCGGGGATGGTGAAGTCTTGGCCGAAACTGAAACGGCCGGGGATGAGTTGACAGTGATATTGTTCACGCGATTGCAAACTTGGAGGAATGTAGGGTTTTGTTACTGTAAGCGGTCGATTGCAAAATATATTTATTTTTGTTACATATGAAAGGTTTTGTGACTTTGTCAAACAAAAAAAGAAATATAAAATAAAATAAAATTATATTTGATATTTATTTACGGATTTGTCGTGGGTAATTAAATTTGACTTTATTCACACACAGTAGTACCGTGGATATTACTTATAGAGAAGATGTGAGTAACTAAAATTTTTTTGAAACGCGTATTTTGACGTTACTCACGGTAATATTGTGGGTAATACTCACGGTTCGAGGCCGTGGGTAACAAATCCGTGGGTATTTTGACATTTTCTTGTAGTGAATTACAATTTGTCTTAGTGATTGGTGAAGCCTTGTTGTTTCTTTCAACACAAATTCTACACTATATTTTCATCTTCTTCTCTCTCACCACTTTTCTCTTCAAATCCCTACCTCTGGCTCATTTTTTTGGTTATGCTCTCCTGTTTCTCTGTATCATGTCGTTCTTGGTATATAAACAACATTCCATTTCTTCAACTTTAATTTACATATTTTAATTTTTCTTTCTCTATATCATGTCGTTTTTGCAATTTTCTATTTTTTATTTAAGTTTTACTTTGGTTTTAATAATTTTGAATTATATTGGTTTTTCCATGTTTCATATGATAGTTCATTTGATTTTTCTACTTCTATTATGTTTCTACTTCACTTTTAAATTATATTGGTTTTATTTAAGTCCACTTAATTATAATTTTTCTACCTCTATTATGTTTTACTTCACTTTGCATCTTACAATTTTTTCTTTTCTTAATTTACTTCAAAATTTTAATTTCTTACACCATTTTTTGGTGTTATAAATTCTCTAATCTTATAGTCGTTTTTAATTTTATTATATTTTGTTTGCACAGATTTTAATGTTATTTTTTTTATGATAAATTTTATTGCTCAAAATAATATATTATAAAATTCGCGCAACGTGCGGGTGAAAGATCTAGTTATCAAAAAATTTAATGACTATCTATCTACTCTTTGAAGATCAAAATCACTGTTCTCTTTGTTTTTATGGTTAAAAATTGGAATAATTAACCTTAGTTGAATATCAATAAAAGCGGTGCATGGTATATAAATTACGATTAACATTATAACGAATATGAATTTTAAAAATTTATTGTTAGATTAAAAATTTATATCATATAATTTTAAATAAATGAAAATTTGTTTGATAATTTATTGAGCTCGCCAAAATTAATGATATTTAATAAAAATTCATAACTGATTTACACAATACAAAAAAAAAAACAAAGAATAGATGATATTTACACCAAATAGTTTTATCCACACTCTCGTCTTGTATTCCTCTTCCTCGACTACTATTTTCAGAAATAGTAAGATCCAAATGATCTTGCAAAGCAAACAACTATTGTGGTCCTTTATTGTTGTGATTTACTAGTTTGATGTCATTTTCAAATAAACTGGCTACAATTTTTTCTCGTCGAAAACACCTTCCAAATTGGTGAAATCATTAAGAAAATTATGTAATTTTTAATCAACAATTTTCAATTTGCGGCGGTTCTATTTTGCAGGAGTTATATTATAGTTGACTGAGTTCAGCGGTATTGTAAAAAATCAAACATTACAGGAGGATTCTCAATTTTGTTTTACACGATCTATTGCAAAATTCGCGTATTTTACAGAGGATATTGACCTATTTATCCTTGATTTTAAGAATAAAATAAATTTTATATACTAAAATATTTTTATTAATAGTAGTTAATGGAGTTGAGTTTTTTTTTTTTACAAATATTGGAGCTGAACTTGAAATGCAATATTTAATAAATATATACTAGTGATAATTTGTTATACATGTGTTTGTATTCACAATATGGAAAGAAAGACTCGAGCAACATGTATATACACGGACATTTATAGCATTGATATTTTGCAATCGGCCGATGACTTGTCATATGGTCCTTGAATCTCTCTCTAGAGGAAAGGTTTCCATTGCAGAGATATGGCAATCCAACTCTCCTAAATCATGACAGTAAAGTTAATGCATATTGTCCAAACTCGGATGTTAAGTTTTACATTTAGATAATTAAAGATATTAGCTAGTGATTAAAATTGTGCATTGACGTACAAGCAGTAGTAAAACATAGTTTTATATTTAGGGACGGAGGTAGTATAAATTTAAAACTTTTTCATGAAACTTTTTCTAAAAATCTCTAAATTTTTCCAAAACAAAATTATTTTTTTATAGGTTAAATAAATGCATCAATTATGTGGAGGATTCATATTTCTAATGAAAATTTTTATGCATACACGAGTATGTCATGCATCATATATAATCATTTTTTGTCTTGATTTTCCTATATGGGATGATTGGTATGAGATGGGTTTTCTCATTGGTATGAGATGATGGATATCACGATCATATATTATATATTTTTGGGGGCAAGAGATCTATAAAATTTATGCTTTCTATTTCAGGTTAGATATTGTATTTGAGCTTTGCATATTTTTAAGAATAATAATTAGTTATATTGATTTTAATAATAAAATGAATTTTATATACTAATTTTTTTTTATTAATAGTAGTTAGTAGAGTTGAACTTTTTTTCTTTTACAAATAGTGGAGCTGAACTTGAAATACAATGTTTAATAAATATATATTAGTGACTCATTTGTTATATACTATGTGTTTTTGTATTCTCAAGCAACATGTAGAGGAAAGGAGAAAAGCATGAGGTGCTTGGCAACTCAGAGAGCAAATATGGTTTCAAATATGCGTGAACTTAGGATCCATTAGATTAATTTGGCACTATTTGCATGACTGTAGCATCATACTAAATTTAGTTGAGTAAATAATCAATTTAGATCACGTTTAATATCGTAAAAATGCGATTAACCTTTTCTTTAAGGATAAATAACCTTTTTATTTAATTAATCTTCAAGACAATAATCTTTTTTACAACAAGTTTAATGGCATTATTATTATGCCTTACATTGAAATTCATTGAGCAATCATTTAGATATTACAAACCACAACAAAAATTTTACTTAGATATAATATACTAGACCACAATTGAGGCATTGTTTTAGGTAGATGGTAAATGCTTTTGTTCCATCTGAAGCACATTCACTGGGCCAAAACTTTGTTCACAGTGAGCCCTGCAGTAGAAACCAAATCATCATATCACACACATCATGACTAGATCGTTTATACTATAATCTCATTAAACTGTTATTAAAATAGAAATAAGGATATTTACTTTGAAGTTCTTACCATGTATTTTTGAATCTGTCATTAATGTAGAAAAAAATATAAGTGTCGCCATATAAAAACGTTGAATCTGTGTATTCTGCGTTTAGTTCATCCACCAAAGATCTCAACAAACTATTGAACAACATAATTAGGTCGTTGACATAAGTACGATACTGTTCTGAACGGACCATGCCTTCGAATAGGTGAAAAGGCATGCAACTAATTAGTGGCTCAACCGCGGCCAGGTAGAACTTTCTCAGTCCCAAACTATGAAGCTCCTGTAACGTATATAGCAATATAAATATTCAATTTCAAGTGAATTATTAATATAATCTTAAAGTTTTAGGGGTCAGATTAACGAAATTTTAAAATAGTATTGGAAATTGAAAACACTCATCATATTAGTCCTTCTAAAAGCATACTAATGTGATTAAAGATTTTCAATTTTACATATCATTTTAAAAATTCATTAATCTTGGGAAAAAAACAATGTCTGCCTGCCCCCTACAATTTTAAGAATCAAAATGGTGATTCGCTCATTAAATTTTCAACAAGAATACAAGTTACGTAAGCGACTTTACCAAAATGTGCTTTTTGTAATCCTTTATGAGGATTTCGGCGAAGATATTTGGTCCGAACACGTAGCTAGTAACATAAAACTCAGGCGTGAGATAGTTGTTTATGTAATCACTACTGCCTTGAATCACTGTTGCGAATGAGTTAGCCAAGTACTGACTCAAATTCTCATCATCCATCTGGGTCTTCATCTGACTTAGTATTGTTTCAAAATTAGTCACCTGGCGCCTAAAGCTAATGTGTTCTCCCTATGGCCAAATAACAGTTTAGTAAAAACACAAATTAATTTTATTTTCCAATAAACACAAACTAGTTAGCACAAGGATTACCAGATTTCGTCCGGTCTCGTCAAGTATCCCAGAACTAGCCGAAGCAAAGTTTACTCCTCTGGAAATATCAATATTTTGTTCTACGGTATCTGCAAAAGTTGGCAGAACTGGAAGACCCATCATTTCCCCTACAAAACTACAATGTCAGTGGAAAATAACTTCATTGTTTTGTTTTAAGTAATCAGAGAAGTAGGTTACCGAGAAAATCTGCGACCATTTTGCCGTTAGAAAATCTGCCTGTTGGACTTGGATAGCCCCCTGGAAAATCAATGCCATAAGGCATATAGTTGGCTTTTACTATAGATTGAAGCTTATTGTTATTCCCACTCTCCACTAACCAATCTCCGAAAACAAACATTGCAGAAACTGATGGCTTTGTCGGTGAATCATTTGCAGAGACAGTTATCAAAAGCATGCTCCATAGTACCAAAGGAACCACTAGCAAGCATTCCATTTTAATTTTGTTTTCTCAAAATTGATGTAAGTCTGGCCAAGCCAAAGGGGTATATATGCTTAACATGAAGTGTTGTGTCTCCCCACTTTATTACTTTTCACCCTGTTTACCTCCTAAATATTCGGCGTGCTTGGTCGTTTATCACGCGATATTATCTCTTTCGATGTTAACATTTGGGGACTTCTTGAACACTACAGCAGTTACGTTTGCATCAAGTCCTTCCTCACCAACCTCAAACATGACATAAAACGTTTATTAATTTGGTCTCTCCCACAGAAGAGTCATTCAGTTTCATCCAGAACATACCATCATTGTCTAGCCCGGCAGAAAGTCCGCACACACGCCAACGTAGTTAACAACCTAAGACGAAAGCAAAACCCCACACGACAAGAAACCCTTTTGTCGTCTGATGAATCAAGACAAGAGGGAAAATAATGAAACTAACAGACTGGAAATCATGTTATTAATTCTAAAATGCATACTAGAAATTATTTCTATAAGTTTCAAGTGAATCTGAACAGATTCACTGGTGTGGTGCATAATGCTTTTCTTGCTATAAAAGGATGACAAACCACACTTTGACTGTCTTGACCAATTTACCAAATTAGTTCTATATTGTTGTTATACTTATAATTTTACCATAATAGTAGTACAATCAATCAATATTACCATTTTTTATTTTTGAATAATATTATAAACTTATTTATAGGCGGTTTTAATATAGTTACAACTTACAAACCTGACAGAGAAAGTTTCCAAACATAACAGTTAGAATTATTTAATCCGATTTCAATTACATGCCCAATCCACCTCGCACGGACCTTAATTGATGCTGACAAATGAACATTGATATAGATTTTTATACCTGAACTAACATGATTGTTAAGAATCCATTAGGATCAATTAGTATTGAATTGTATTTATAGTAATGATTACATTTCTGGACAAGAACATGATCCCTCAATAATGTGATGAAACCAATTTTCGATCTCTAATAATCTCTGTCAAAGATACCTGACATGAAATCATGACAGTCATAACAAATCATAAGATTTTTAATGACCCTAACGGTCCTTTTTTCGGTTACATTCTAATGGTCATTCTATCCTTATTATAAAGAAGCACAAAAGCCACTGCCAATTTCTCACTAGACAAGTTCTTGAATATTATGTAACACAGAGGAAGTATTAAGGGTGTAACCTCCAAGTTTTACAGTATTTATAACTAAAACTAAAAAATTGTAATCTCCACCCATTGTATATGGGCATGATAACCAGAGAGAAATTCATGAACCAACTGATCATTATGGATAAAACTAAGGCTAGACTCATTCACAATTCTATTTAGCTTAAAATACTTAAAAGAAATGAACTTTTCTTCAAATGAACGGGAATGGATTATGCCATCTCCACTTATAAATCTCCTTTGTTTAATAAATTGTAAACTTTTTTTTTTCTTTTTCTCTCTCATTTTTGAAATGCCATGCTATAATTCTCCTTTGGCATGAAATATAAATTCAATATAAAAGATGTATATATTTTGACATTAGTAATTTATATTTGAATTCAAACTTGAAAAATCATAGGCTCGTTGACCGTCCATACAAATTTAATAAAACTGATTAGCAACTGAAAACTGCTGACCATGTTAGTCATCATCTGCATTCTGCAGCATGTGTCAATCCTATGGCTATTCCTAAATATCAAAGCAAAAAAAAGAAAAAACCAAGCTGACTACTGTACGGGATGGTATTTGCTTCCAGCTTATCAGAATATAGAAGCAATTGGAGAATAATTGCTGCCCTGGAATAACTACACATCGAATACAGCATCGGCAAAGCTATACAAATCAGAACCTCCACCACGACTAAGAGCACCAGTTGAGTGATGATCCGGTAAGACTGCATAATCTTCTGCAGATGTTCTCCCATACAAATGATTTACTCGTGCTGATGAAGGTTGTCCTACAAAACTCTGCTCGACTGACCTATTGTAAGATAGCACCCCTTCATCTATACTATGCAATCTACTATACAGAGGGCTGTTTCTATTCAGCGTTGTCCCAACATTGTCAATTGATATATCATTCTGATACCCAGAAAGTGAACCAGCTATGGCTCCTCCAATCATGCTACCCCCACTCGACACTCCCCTGCCAAGATAACCTTCCGGCAATGACCCTGAAACAGATCCAATTTGTGCAGATGCTGCAGTGGGATAATTATTTGAGTAGCCATGGGATCTACCCTCCAGATAACGTGCAGTTAATGAACTATCATATGAGCTATCATCATCCATATGACTAGTAATCCTTTGCCCTTGCAAGGCAGTGACTGAAGGTGATAGCACAAAAGGATCTCTCCCAGCAAACCTTGTTCGTTTTGTGTCTGGAACCTTCACTTTTTTTGAGACGTTGCTTTTATCCAATTTTCTCTTGGACACGGAATAGTCTTCAATTTTTTCAGTGACAGCACCAATATCTTTCTCCAATTTGAGAACTGTATCCTTAAGTTTCCACGCAGGAAGAAGTTTTGCAATGTCAACCTTGTGATCATCCAAACAGTTGATTACAGATTTCAAAGCAGATAAGTATTTTTCATTTGCTCTCTTCTGTCAAAGATCAATAAATAATAAATATCAACATCCTTAATGAAGCATAACAAATAAACAATGTTAGCTACTCAATTAGAACATACCAGTAAAATAGGAACATCATCTGCTTGTTTTGCTTTCTTCCAAGCTTCATCAGACTTTTGTAGAAATGAGGTCAGTGCTGTCCGGGGAGAAAGTTTCTCTTCAAACCCAAAGGTATAAGCCAAGTCAATGGCTTCAACAACCTTGCCGAATTTCATCATTCCCTCTGCAATATCTGTGGTCAATATAAATAATCAGTGAGATTGATAGGGTACAGAAGAATAAATAAGAATTGGGTCATAGTATTAATCAGATAGTTTGGATGCCAGTTCAACTAGTTACAGTTAGAATCTATCTAGGGTAGGGAAGTTAAGTACTAGAGTTTGGAATAGCGTGAGAAGGCATTCTGAAAATTAGATTCATGAACTGAGCAAATGAACAGATGTGAAGGGAAATCTTTGTGAGGAAAATGTTCTTCTTTGGCTTTCTACAAACAATACCAAAGCAATTTTTTCCTTCCTTTCTTCTCTGTCACTCTGAAAATTCATATGTCAGAGACAGAACATGTTTTTCCAAATTTATAACAGTGTGACCAATTGAGGAGAGATAACATTGGGAATTTGGGAGGGATAAAATAAGAGGGGAAGGAAAATCCATTTAATATCATAAGCTGGTTTCATAAGCTATCGCAAAGAACTTATGAAAATAAGCTGAAACTAGCTAATGAACAATGTCATAAGATGTTTCCATAAATTCTCACAAACAGTCTCACAAGACGTATGCTAGTAGTAGATAATCTTAAATAAGCCAATCCAAACCGGCCCTTAGTAGTTTAGGGAACAACTTTCTTAAAAATCAGAAGAAAAATAGAAAAACTGAAATCAAAAGAAAAATGCATAGTTGATGGGAGAAGTTTTCTATACGTGGAAATACAAAACTAGTCAAGAAGAAAAACAAAAACAATTCCAACAATTCTTTTGACACAATAGTTTAGTTTGTAGTTGGGACTTGGGAGGAGAGGGGGTATTATAGTTCCCCAACACAAGAAAGAATGCTCTAGTTCAGCCGCACAATGATAAAAGCAAGTTATCATAACTATCATATGTAAACACGTCTAAAACATTACAACAGTTTTCTAGATCAAGTTATCATAACTATCATATGTAAACCAGTCTAAAACATTACAACAGTATACTATATACAGGAATCTGAACCAATTGATCTTAATGTAAATGGTTACAAATTGCAAAACTGCTCCGAGTCTGACAAATTCGTTAGTGGGCTGTGTTATAAATTATCACTGGACTCGAAGATAACAGGCGAGCATTCATGAGATATTTATGTCCTAAAGCAAGGAGGATTCCTATCGTATATGTAACAGTCATGGCACATCAACATCATAAAATAAAAATTGAACAATTATACATGTCACTTAATTCCTACTCGACTTATTTCGAAACTTGATGCTATTAAGCTGCCACCTGCTCAGGTCTCAACATCTCAACTGGATAGAGTTTTTTTTTGTGGTGTTCTAACTTTTACTTATCGCTTATTTCACTGAGCAAAATTTTTAAATTTTAACAGTAAAAGTGTAAAGTGAGACTATCAAGCATAACCGTGAGTAATATATATGTACTATGCATTTAAAATTCCCAAAGACATATAGATTACATACATAAAACCCTTGTAGAAAGGACCTCAGAATTGCGAAGGGCGTGCGATATTTCACCGGATTTGCTCAAAAGAACTAAGTGCAATATATCCTCGTTCCTAAACACATGAGGAATCCCAAAGCAAGCAATGAAAAGAATCAAACCCCTAGCATCCATTTCAGTGGCAGCACCTACACCACCTTCAATAACAAGTCTCTTCCTCCACGAAACCGCTGCAGTTTCAGCATCTTTCTTCACTGAAGATGATGCCACCTGTGCTTCACTTACACAGCAACCAGACATCAGATAATATTCCAAAGCAAGTACCGAAGCTTGTCTCCCAGTAATCATAGGTGAGTTTCTTGTATAGGCTTTGCTTCCCTGAAGGTAAAATCTACCAATACATTCAAACACTAATTTTGACGGTTCCGGCGCAGTTTTCAGTGCCACAGGGATTTTCTCCTTAAGTAATGCCGTTTCTGATAGATGTGTAATTATATACCTACGCAAACCACGGCTATCCATCGTTTTGCAAAGCAATAGAACCTCGTCTTCTTCCTTTTTCTCTTTTTTTCCCTCTTTTTGTTCTTCTACTTCTATTTCTTCTTCTTCTTCTATTTCTTCTACTACTTCTTCTTCTTCTTCTTCTACTTCTTCTTCTTCTTCTATTTCTATTTCTTCTTCTTCTTCTTCTTCTATTTCTTCTTCTTCTACTTCTTCTACCTCTTCTTCTTCTACTTCTTCTTCTTCTATTTCAATTTCTTCTTCTATTTCTATTTCTTCTGGATCTTCTTCTTCTTTTTCATCATCTGGTTCTTGTTGTTGTTGTTGTGCTTCTTCTACTCCTTCGCAATCGGCCTTTGATTTTGATTCTGGTTCAAATTCCAATTGAACAATGTCACCGTTGTTATCGGTGGTGGATACTATTGCGGTGGTGGTGGTGGTGGTGACTAGGGCTTGAAGTTCCTTGGTTCTGGTATCGATGGCTCGTTGGATGAAATTGAGATGATTTTGAAGTTCATCGTATCTGTTTTTGAAAGCTTGAATGGAAATTGATAAATCGTTGAGTTGGTTCACCGATTTCACAATTTTGGCGCCGGCGTCGTGTTCGTTATCCGGCGGAACTGGATCGTCGGAGACTGATAAAGAAGTATTCTCCATAGTAAGTACTCTAATAGTATATCGTCACTGATGAATGAATAAATTGGAACGAAACGAAAACCCTACAAATTGAGCAGAATAAAGAAATCCATGTCACACCACCAACACATTAACGACCCTAGTAAGCTATCTTATTCATTCTGCCAGGGTGAAAGTGGGTAAAATTAACGATGAAACCGACGATCCAAACTGATTCAAACCAGACAAAAAAATCCACCCTTAATAAAAAAAAATTGACCCTTAATATTATGTTGGTGAACTAAACAAAATATTTAAGTAGAATAGCATAATTTTATCAAATCATGTTTTTCTATCCTGCGCACAAAACAGACCTTTAATAAATTGACAAATCATTCGTCACAAAATTAAAATCAAAGGGAAATCAATAACAAAAATTAAAACCTAGAGGCAACTTGAGACCATGAGGAGCGATGTTTAGGAGTTGAAGAAGATGATTTATCTAAATTACTTGCCTTGTCAATCAAGTTTGCACACTCTTTTGTAAAAAGAAAAAAAAAAGTCTGCATATTGATTTCCTTTTAAAACATTGTCTAAAATGAAGAGATTAATCTATATAGTTTTAAAATGCAACATAAATTCAATGTAAAATTTAAATTGAACAGTTTTTAAATCTTAAAGGTGAATTCTATGGAATCTATACTTTCATTAATGAATTGAATTTGAATACATTTTACAACGCTTTCAAATAATGTGTTGTTACATTTTTGACATCTCACAAGTTGTCAAGCTCATCATGACATAAGAATCAAACACTAAGCTAACAAAGAGGAGCCAAAACATCTTTCACTTTTCAGTATATCAGTATATGCCTATATTTGTATATATATATATATATATACACACCTACCAGACTACTTCTGTACAATTGTTCATTACTCAGGGATAACTTGTGTCGGATAAGTTGACTGTCCGATCAAGCTGATTTATAACACGGGTGTTACCATCGGCATCCAAATCAATGAAGGCGGTGTCACCTTCCTTGAACTGTTTAGCAAGCAATGCTTCGGTCAATGGGTTTTCAATTATTTTTACCATGGCTCTCCTGAGAGGCCTAGCCCCATATGTAGTGTCATAACCTTCCGTGCAGACAAGGTCCTTGACTGATTCAGACACCTCTAAATCAATTCCTTGGGGTATAGCCCTTTTCTTCAAGTCTTGCAGTAGTAATTCCATAATTTGGAGCAACTGTGATATTAACAATAATAGCATCAATAAAATGATAAACATAGATGTAGTAAAAATCTTAGGACTGCTATTTTTTTTTATAAGAAAAATAATACTAAAGCCATAATTTAAATTTAACTACTTAAAACAGTTTCTGTATAGTAAATCAAATTATTGCAAGAGCCTTCGAAGTGAATATATCATCAACAAGCTAAATCAAAACCAAAACATAACCAACCTGTGGCTTTTCAAGGGGGTGAAAGACCACCACTTCATCTATCCTATTGAGCAGTTCTGGACGAAAATATGTCCTCAATTCTTCAATTACCATTGATTTCAGTCCATTGTATGATGTTGGTTTGTCATCTGAAAACAAGAAACCGATGGAGTTGTGTCGACCCTTAGCAATGGCACTAGACCCCACATTTGAAGTCATCACCACCAATGCATTTTTAAATGAAACTCTTCGACCCTATTAGAGCCAGTTTTTCAAACAATAAACAAAAAAAGTTAGGGCACTAGCAGTGTAAATTCCACATTGTATTGAATATTGATGATACAACAACAAGCGCTCATTTTTACTTTGCATAGAAGCCATAAAGGAATAAATAGAAACTCCAAGTGGAATTTCGTGTTTAAAAGGTTATTGAAATCCTTGTAAATTAAGATTCACAACAACATTGGCAAACCTGAGAATCGGTAAGATGGCCATCTTCCATTAATTGAAGAAGAATGTTGAATACATCTGGATGAGCTTTTTCTATTTCATCAAACAACAACACTGTAAATGGTTTTCTTCTAATAGCTTCGGTTAAAATGCCCCCTTCTCCATAACCAACATATCCTGGGGGAGAGCCTATCAATTTGCTCACTGAATGGCGTTCCATATATTCACTCATGTCTAAGCGTATCATGTCCGTCTCCTGAAATGACAATAAGAAAGGCAAAATATGAACAGACAAACCAATTGACGTGACAGGTACAGACCGCACCATTATCATCGCAGACCATAGAAAAGCGGAAAAACAACAATGAAGAATATCCTCTTGTTATTAATGCTAAAACACACGTTATGTGAATACTTACCGATCCAAAATAGGATGCCGCCAAAGATTTTGCAAGTTCAGTTTTCCCAACGCCAGTTGGGCCACAGAATAGCAAAGTTGCTATGGGTCTACTGGGATCTTTAAGGCCAACTCGGGATCTCTTCACAGATCTAGAAATAGCAGAAACAGCCTCCTCTTGTCCAATGACACGTTCCCGAAGTTTATTATCAAGATCTAACAGAAGACTTCTTTCATCAGCAGTGAGCTGCTGAACTGGAATTCCTGACCAGAGGGATGCAACTGCTGCTATATGATCAGGCCGAACTTCTATACGTCTAAAACACAATAACATTTCAGCCATTCAAAAACCAAATCTAGATACTCAAAAAGAAAGAACGAACTCTGCTTTAGGGGTCAACTAACATACTCATTATCAAATGCCGAAGAAGTTAAATATGAGTCTAGTATGAGTTCATCGGTATCCTCAATGCCAGATGCGCCATAATATTTAAGCTTGCTCTCCTGAACCTGCAGAAATGTCAACATAAACAGTTAAACTATAAGCGGCTCATGCAAACAACAGGGGGAATACAACAAGTCATGTCATTACCATTTTAAGTGTGGACTGAACAGTTCTAATTTCTCTCCAATAATCTTCTGGGCTTTTTGAAAGTACGCAATTGTTGTGTTCTTTTTTCATCTTAAAGGCTTCAATAGAAACTTTACTTCCCGCTTCATCTATGAGGTCAATAGCTTTATCAGGGAGATACCTATCAACTATGTATCTTGCTGACAAATGAACTGCAGCCTTTATGGCATCTTCTGTATATCTGCATTTGTGGTGTGCCTCATACTTGTCACGTATACCCATAAGTATCTTAATTGCATCATCCTATACATAGAAACACACATAGTTCTTAAGAAGTAAAATTATGATTAAAATGGCACTCCCTTTATTCCTTTTTAGTTGTTATTTATTTGCACAAGATACCAATAAAACCAATATTTTTTTTTGGAAACAATTACTTTTGATAGAATTATTTGTCATTTTTCTATAATATCCTTAATTATTTATTATCTCATTACCTATTTGTCTCTTTGCAATAAATTGTTAAGGGTATTATCGACAAAAAAATAGTAATGTTCATTGTATTTTAAAAATAACAAATAAATAAACAATTCTTTTTTCTACAGAAGAAGCAGTTAGAAAGGAAGAGAGGGAGTAACTTAGCACAATATAGACAAGAATATAGAGTGCAACCTCACTCGGCTCATCAATCCAAACAGGTTGAAACCGTCGTGCCAAAGCCTTATCCTTTTCAAAATGAAGCCTGTATTCATTTATGGTGGTAGATGCAATACACTGCACAGAAGGTAATGTTATTCGTAGTGACAGAACTTATGGTGTGTGTATCACAACACTTGAGAAAAAACGATCACTGTAAAAACATTCCGACTGCACCATAAAATTTAATCAATTATTCAAGAAAAAGTCAATAGAGGGAAAAATCATTTATCTTCACAGTTGTGTCAGCCAAAGAATTCAAAGTTCAAAACTACTCTGCCCAAACTAAAAATCCCTCCCCAATTATTTATTTTCTTTTTAAATGAAAATTCCAACAGCAGAAAGGCATTAACATAAAAAAAATGTTATTGAATAGCATGCCTTAACGTTGTCTAATATAACTGATTCCAGTGTTCACAGCCTAAAACCTAAGAAATATTTGAAACTAACTTTATGGAAATTGAAAAGAGACTCGCAAACACCAAACATACAACTTTGCCCTCATTTCAGTAACAGGTTGCAATTTTCTCTAGTACTTGTAACCTTTTGGTTCCGCGGCTTGGTGATTAGCAGGCTATTTCCCAGTTAACATTTACTCATATCCCTTCCAGCTAACCAATGAGTCTATTGACGGGAACTATAGCCTCACAGACCATATTATTTCATAAAGACGACTTTTTATATAATCTCAACCTTTCTATTATCCAGATAATAATTACTAATTTAGTACAATTAATTACATTGAAAAATGTTGTGACAGAAATGTAGTATCTATAACTGGTAGCCATATCTAACCATAATCTTATACTTACTAGCAATTGTTTACTAATGGCTTCAAATTGAAGATGCAATAATATTCAAGTATCTGTTGGGACAAAGGAAACTAGCAAATGAGATTACAGGGCAAACAATCACCTGAAACTGACCCCTTCCAAGTCCGGGTTTAAGCAAATTAGCAATGTCAAAGCCAGAACCCTTATTTCCCTTCCCAGTTGTCCCTGATTGAACAAGTGTATGAACTTCGTCAATGAAAAGAATGACATCACCTGCATTTCAAGAAAATCAATGAGCTAAAACAATTTTATTGTAGTGTGCCACACATACTAACACAATTTTTATCATCATTTTTTTTGTTAAAATGTATTTACCTGACTTTATTATTTCTTTTATTAGTTTTGTAACGCGTTCCTCTAGCTCCCCTCTCTCTTTTGCCCCAGCCATTAATGATGCTACATCCAAGGACATGACACGTTTTGTCTGCGTAGAGACAAGTTAGAAATTAAAATTACAATGCGTTCAAACTAGATAAATATATTTTAATTAAGGCACATGCAATTACAGAAGGGTAATCCAGAAAAGAAAAGGTTTAAAAACATCAATCAGTTGTTGATAAACACACCAACAAAAAGGGAGCAACATCTGCCCGAGAAATACGATTTGCTAGTCCCTCTGCAATAGCTGTCTTTCCAACTCCAGCCTCACCCAGAAGAATGGGATTGCTTTTTGTCTTTCGGCATAATATTTGAATAATTCTCTGAATTTCATCTTCTCGACCAATAACTGGATCAATTAGTCCTAAACTTGCACGGGCAGTGACATCTACGCAGAATTGTGATAGAGCAGTCTTCTCTGACAACCAGAGAATGAATATGAGAAACACTTATCCCTGCCTTCAAACAGAAAATTATAAAACAGTATTTTATTATTACTTACCTTTTGTTTTGGTGGCAGATCCTCCATTGAACGGCTTCTTTGAAATAGATTTGTTGTGTGCCCCATTGGATTGATAACCCGGCTCTCTACCATCTCTGGCAAGCTCGTTTTGTAGTCTGGAAAACGCCACAGCAGCCAACTGATCTGGGTTTGTCCCGAGTCTGAAATCATTTGCATACTAACATCATCAATGGAAAATTACAGTTACACACATTTTGATGATAGATCTTGTCCACAGTCAATTGTCCAATCACAAGCCACAGTGACATACATACCTCCAGATCATTATTGCCACAACAGAAAAGAAAAACAAATATTGGCATTTACTAATGCATTAACAAAAACTTGACAAAACTGGATTTCCTTAAAAACTTATGCTAATGAATGTTTTCAAACTAGTTATGTAACTCAAAAAGGACTTCTATACCAGACCAAAACTGTTTGTTCTTGTCTCACTAAACCGCAAAACAACTTTTTGTTCCTACGCACATGTTGTCTAACATACCAAAATAACTTTCTGTCCCCCAAACATTGTATAAGACAAAAGTTGGTCAACATCTTACAGGTTTGTCTTAGGTTGTTCTGTCATGTTCTTTTGTCTATTAGTTACCTTTTGCAAATCAAACGAATCCATAGAAATGAACAAAAAACAATATTCAAATTTCCAAATAGGAACTTCAAATAATACTCTCTTCCTATCAAAATATATGTCCTTTGGAGAAGAAAAAAAAGTACCAAAATATGTCACTTTACATTACCAATCAAACATTTAACGTTATTCTTAACTATTTGTTTCCCTTCTTTCAATTCTACAATTTATCTTTCGCATATCATTAATGAAGGATAATTTTGATACACAGACATTATACCTATAAAGAATTCTTGCAGAACTTCCATCATCAACTTTGATTATAGCAACAAAAATATGTTCAGGATCAACAAAATTATGCCCCAAAGATTTCGAATACTCAGCAGCAGCTTCAAACACCCGCTTTGCACCAAAAGAAAACGGAACAGGTTTATCTTCATAAACATAAACACCATCATCATCAACATAGTTCATTGAATCATTCAAATGACGAACAGCATCACGAGCTTTCTCAATAGTAACAACACCGGAATCAAGAAAACCGTTGAGAGAACGATTTGTTTCATCAGCTTCAGCTATAAGACCAAGCATGATATGGTGTGCGTAAACGAAATCGCTTTTGAAAGCTTTGGCTTCTTTTGTTGCATATACTATCGTTTTTATTGATCTTTCTGTGAATCGTTCGAATAAAGCTGTTACGGTGAAATTGAAAACTCTTCTTCTTTTTGTTGTTGTTGATCTCGTTGAAAATGATGATGATGATAAAGAATGATAATAACCGTTTCTCTGCGATGTAAGAAACGAGAGAGAATTGTTGTTATGAACGGAACGCGAGTACGTGGCGGTGGCGGTGGTGGAACAGGGTTCCGGTGAGATGCGTCGGAAACGGTTGGGAGTTAGAGTAGCGAAGCATGGGTTAATCGATGAAGAAACTTGCATGGTTGAGAATTATAATTATTAATTAAGTAAAACTAATTTGATTGATTAATTAATTAAGGTAAGAGAAGAGATTGTGGGAAATAGTAATATGAGAAGGAAAATTTGATTTTAGAAAGAAGGAATAGGAAGGAAGGAAGGAAGGAAGGAATGGAGTGAGAATGGAATACACGTAAGTGAGAGAGAAGAAAGAGCAAAATTTCTTCCTTGTTACTAGTTGCTATTGCTTGGAACATTTGCCAAGTTATTATTCAATGATCAACCAATGCAATGCCAAAAAAGGTCAGTGTCTTTCTCACTGCGTGTTTATTTTTTTCTCTCCATAAAATCCCAATTAATTGTTAGTAAATAATACACTCAGAAATTAATATTGTTAGGAAGGATGTGTAGTGTGTTTCATTTGGAAATGGAGTAGGTGCATTCACTATGATATTGTTGGTGTATTATAATATACTAATATAACTGGGTTAATATTTAAATTTATAGTATATGTTATTAATTTTTTTTAAAATTTAAGTTAATTAATATAATTTTTGTCAAATGATTTTATTTTTTCAATTATTTGTGAAATTAATTTTATATTTTTATTATTTAAATATAAAAATAATATATATTTAAGAATTTTAAAGAGATAAAATAGGGTGGAGAGTGATCTCCCGTTCTCCGTTTTGAACAATATCATGTTTCATTTCTAGTCCCCATTGAAATTACAAAAAAGATAGGTCGTGTATTAATATATGAATATAAATATTGATCATCGTTTAAATTATAAAATCAAAAAACATTCGTATTAATATGAGTGTAAATATAACTCATAGTATAAAAAATAGGTTTTCCGTATTAATATGTGTATAAATATTTAAGTTCTAATAAAAAAAAGTTTTTCGTCTCATATTAAAACATTCGTAGAAAAAAATATAATTCTGTAAAAATTACAAAAAAAAAACACGGTGAGATACTATTTTTGTTTAATGCAGTGAACACCCCGACTGTCCAAGCCGTCTGCAAATTACAAATAACTTCCTGACAGTTTATACCGTCGTAACCATCCATCAACTATATTAATATTTATTCGTAATGACTTCTCGACGGCCTAAACCGTCATCAAGATTAATTAATTCTGACACACTTTTATCGACGGAAATTACATGTTGTCGACGGTCAGGACCGTCAGAAAGTATAAACATCCCGACGGCTAAGGCTTTCAGGATAATAATTTCAGTGGACGATAATTTCCCGACGGCTAAAGCCGCTGGCATGTATTTTTCATTTATTTTTTAAATATTCTCATAATTTGTTGACGGTTTTTTTCATTTTTTGACGGCCTGAACCTTCAAAATATTTTCTGATGGCCTAAACCTTCAACCCCTCTTTCTCAGTTTGGTTGAAAAATGAAGGTTTTCTTGTAGTGAAAAAAGGCACTTGTATTAATATATTACTATAAATATTGATCCCGTGTAAATTAAAAAAAAATACAGGTATATTAATATAAGTGTAAATATTTTTCATAAGCAATAAAATAAAATATCATAAAATTGTCTCAAAATTAATCATAAATATATAATTTTAGTCGTTGGTGGAAATCGAACCGTGTGGTATTGAGCAACTTTAAATTTATGAGACAACTATCCCACCTTTTGATGTGTCTCCAATCTGGCGAGGGATTAGTCACTGCGTTCGGCGGTGGTTACTCCGGTCTCAACAAAAAAAAAATTAAACAGTGTATCTCATACTAAATTTTGTTCGTGAGAGAGACATAGATGACACATAAATTTTGGTTCATTATAGATTGTCCCATGAAATTTTGTTCATGAGAGAGACATCCGTAAAGATAGAGATTTTTTTGACTAATTATAGAGATAGAGATAGAAATTATAAAAATTAGTAACTTTTTAAAAATGATGGTTAGTAACAATTAAGTAAAAAAATATATCATAAAAAAATATTTTTGTTGTGGGTGGAAATTGAACCATATTCCTTTTGCTACAACTCCTAATTAAACCTACATAGTATAAGTAAAAATATATATTATAAAAATAGATTTTTTGTCGTTGGTGAGAATCGAACCATGTTACTTTTACTAAAGCTCTTAACTAAATCTAAGTAAAATAATATAAAAATTTAGAAAAGTGTTGTTGGAGAGAATCGAAGGGAGTATATTTAGCTTGCCTAATTGCTTAAAATATAAAGCCTTGAAATCTTGCCATATGAAGACTTGGTTGCTTGCCACATTGGATGATGATCGGGAGAGAAACATCCGTAATTATATTATATAGAGATGAAGTTCAGATACTTAATACGACATGGATACAATGATATGATAAATTTTAAAATTTAAAATATGACATGGTTAGAATACTTCAATAAAAAATTAAATATATAAATGCAAAATATATAAATATAACTAAAATTGATAATAAAGAAATATTCACATTATTAAAATTATCAAAATAAGTAAATTATATATCTTAAATATTATCCAAAAAGTAAGTTATGCGCATATCCACTAATGTCCTATAATTTTGTCGCGTCTTTCATATATTCTTCATCTTTCTTTGTCAAAAGTTGAAAATTTGAATGCACGTTAACCAAATCATTAGCCTTTTTAGATCCATTTATTTCTTTCCAAAGAATGAATAAAATATAAACACTAGATACTTCTCTGATATATATCGGGAAGTATCTAACAAATATCATGAAGTGTCGGCTTTCTGATCTCGATTGAACGATTTGGATCTTATTAACTACATGTCCGGTCAAAGGTGCTGACTGCACTCAATATAAGTCCTATTCATTTGCTTTGAAAATATAGAATGTAACCGGTAAAGTTATATTGTATTTAAAAATTGAAATTGTTTTCCTAATTGCACAAGATAAGAGATTGAATATAAATTGAAATTAGTGTCAATGAATGATTAGATCAAAAATATAAATTGTCTAAAATATCAAAATTATCATTTGAACTTTAAAATAAAAAATTATTCAATATCTTAAGAGTTTGCATAAATATTTAATCTGTTTGCATATTGAGCTAAATATCTTCATTTGCATTCAAATTGGATAAAAATATTCAAATTGTGTTATGAAACTATTCTAAACAATAACAAGAATAGAGATATAGAGAAAAGAAGAAGAGAGAAAGATTAGAGAAGATTGTATATTCTCTTATATGTGTGTATTTACAATGTAACATATGTCCTATTTATAGGACAATACAAGAGTACTTGAGAATATAAGAATATGGGGAAATGGGCCAATTTCTTGGCCCAATGACTAATGGGCATCCATTCTTAATATATTCATAACACTCCCCCTTTGATGTCCATTAAGGATATGCCTCGTTAAAACCTTACTGAAATAAAACCCAATGGGAAAAAGATTCTAGTGAAGGAAAAAAGAGTACAACATCCTATGTGTATGAATCTGCCTCGTTAAAAACCTTACCAGGAAAACCCAATGGGATAAAACCATGGTTAAGGAAAAAAGAGTGCATAACACATTTATATTTCCTCCTCATGAAGACAATTATATCTGAGACGAATAAGACCAATTAATCTTCTATGTAGTTGATCAAAAGCTTTACTTGATGAATACTTTGTAGAAAGATTTGATTTATCTCCTTTTATATACTCTTGACTGAGTCAGCTGATGCAATATTATCTTCTTCAAATTTCTTGTATGTGTAGAATCGCAAATCACATTCAAAACTTTTTTGATGTAGTGTTAAAACTTCCACTTATTTGGATGATATTGCCGTATCTAAAAAATATAAATTATATGCTCGACTTTGTTTCAATATCTTCAAGTTTATTGATATTGACAAAGATGAATTATCACTGCATGCAAATTTGCAAAATGCAATAGTATCTTCAATTGAACTAATTAAAATATGTTACTTCAAGACCAATTCAAGTAACTCATCATTTTCTTGAGACGTGGAATGATATAATATTTGTTCACGTCAAGTGACATCATACACAACCAATTATATCTTTCCAGATCAATTTGTTTAGTACATTGATATATATAATTTTCTTCATGCACAAAACCTCATTTAAGTACTAAGTTTGTAATTTCAAACAAACTTTGATCATCAGATATATTTCATTTCAAATTTTTCTGTACTTAACAGATTCCATAAGCTCTTCAAGAGTTATGATAATATTATAGTGTTTGATGTGATACTTCAGGACCACTTAACGAATCACTATTTTCTCAAACTCTAATGAGATGTTTGTTCATAATGAGTGGCCTTACAACAACTAGAGCACTCAACTAATAACAATTTCATATTTCATCTCAATATAAGAAATCAACTTTCAGAAACTCTTCAAGAGTTCTTATAATATTCATGTCATATAATTTGTTTCCAAATCATTTCTTCAAAATTGACAAATGATGTAATTATCATGTTTCTCATTTGAAAATATTCACTAAAATTATTATACAATATACATCTATATTGTTTGAGTAACAATGAGACTTATACATTTTATCATCTATTCAATAGTTTGAATAATATGTCTCACGAAATTAAATCCTTCAGGGAGTTTCATATAATCATCACTAACAAGTGAGTCATATATTGTAACACTTTCAATAAAATTGATACTTTCAAGTGTTATTAGACTTAATCAAGTAAAAAATATTTTGATTTCACTTCAGGTGAATATTTCTCTTTACAATCAATGACAAGCTTTTATCGATATTCTTGTATATCATTATTTTCTATTTGCACAAAAATTGATTCGTATCTCATCATTTTCACATCTTCAGATGTACGGACTGCTGGTCCAAAAATCTTTCACTTTGCAAAGTGATTTTAATTACGTAGTAATTGCACCTTTTCATTTAGACAATCACTATGTTGTCAATAATTCCGAATAAACTTTGGTTCATGATCCTCATCATCTCTTATCTTATATAGCGCTATATTATATATATAAAATTATCGTCAACGTTGACTTCCTTTTGGTTCCGTCGTATTTCATTCATGACATAATTTTTTGAGATCTCTTTATTTCATAAATTTCAGGTACCTGATAAGTTCTTCTGGAACTTAAAATCAATTATGTCAATACTCTTATGGAGTTTTCATATCCTCACTTGGTCATCTTTTCATTTTAGCTCCTTTTCTTATTTGAGGATTTTTATCATTGGAACCAATTTTCCACCATACTTCAAGTGTGGTTGAACTCATTTGCAATATAGAATTGTTCAACAGGAACATCTATTTTGATTGGAGCATTAGCAGCTGATATTTGATTTCATAAACTTTGCAAATGATTTTTCTTTTGAACATCTTGTTCAAACTATTTTATATGAGGATCAAGATGAGATACTAATAATACTTTATTTCAAGTGATTCATTTGAACTTCTGATTCACATTTTCAGCTGCTTATCTCTCCCCCTAATATTAGGAAAATTAAGTCATCACTTGATAATCAGTCTTCAGGACTGTAAATAAGTCTCCAATTTTACATCAACATACTTTATAATATATGGAGATTCATATCAAATATATTTTCCTAATATTCTTTAAGAATTCATCTTAGTGCATTATATTGGAGCAATTGAGACAAACACAACACATCCAAAAATGCTAATATAAAAATAAATTAAGTTTAAACAAAAACTCAATTGTACATTAAGGGGAGGACTTACATATAATAATTTCTTGGCTTGATGCAAATCAATATATCAAGATATATGATTGCGTGTTCCCAAAATATGAGCTAGAGGTTATGATTTCATAAGTATCAGCCACAATGAACTTTAGACGTCTAAAGAATGGATCTTCAAATCCATTTTTTTTTATATGAATATATATTCTATAAGATGTTCATTATCAATTTCAATTGGCATACGATACTTAGCAAATATTTTCTAAATGAGCTTTTAAAAAGTAGTTGAGAAAACTATCTCACAAACTTCGGGCTGTGAGGTGACAATAAATAAATATTTGACCATTTATTTGATACATAATGTAAAATCATTTCCTCAAAATGATCTTGATCGGTGTATTGATTCACAAATACCACCATATATATTTTAGAAATATGAGAGACTCATTTTCTCAAAATTATCAACTTTCTTTGGGAACTAGTAATGCACGAAAGTTATTACATTGAAGAAACTTCTGGCTCTTCAATACATATGTCCTTTTTTTTTTTGGCATCATAATAGATCTGAGATGACCCAACCGATCTTGCCAACGATAACTTATTATAACATGTAAACTTCTGGTTTACAATATGTGCTTCGATGCACTAATATAGTGTACTACAAACAAGAGAGATTTTATTTTTTTATTTTATTATTATTTTTTATTTATTTATTTTAAAAAAAGGCAACTTTTTTCTTACTACACTTATTTTATCCAAAATATATCTCATAATATAGAGATATTCATGAATCTTATTTCAATATGATAATCATGCATTAGTGATAGAAAGAATACACTTATGTCATCAATTTATTACCCTTTTCCTTAATCATGAATCACAAATTTCTTCAACAAATAACTAGTATAAAAGCTCTTGCTTAAAAAGTAAAAATAAAAATTAATGGTATTTAAAAGTTGAGAGTTAAAGCAAATCATGTCATGAGATTCCACAAAAAGACACCGTTTTGGTTTTAAATTTCATGAAAAGAAAACGGTCACATTCAAATTAATTATGATAATGATGAAAAAATTATCACATTGATCACATTTGTCATACTAACAAGAAAATGCTAGTTTAATATGGATATTGGATCCTATTTGTCATACTAATAAATTTTACCATAAAAAAAGGGTGTTAATCCACGTTGAAAATAAAAAAATACAACCTTCTATTTTTTTTATTTTTTTTTTTCTCTAAGTTTGTTCATAATATCAATGCTTTAAAAAAAAAATGCAACCTTTTGAGATGGAACAAAGTCTATTATTAACCATTATGAATTTGCTATAATAAAGCATTGTGAAATTATTTAAAGATGTATGAATAATAAAGAGTGAAATTATTTATAAACAATGATCACAAAAGGTATTCTTGAATATTTTGCTACTTCCGGAGCATATTATATTTGATCATTATAGATTTAAATGATACTCATATTTATCAAGAGTAATTCACTCTTTGCACAATCCTTGAAGGATGTTCCATAGTAAATTTTTAGTTCTCCAAGAACTTTATCCCAAATCTTTAAAACAATATAAAAAAAATCTTTATTCTTGAAACAATTCTTCAAAGATGCTTCAATATTACTAAGATTTTTTTTTTCTATAGTTCTTCAGGAACTATATCACAAATGATTTACAGTGATCAAATTTGTCCTTTAAAAAACTCCATAAAATAAGTGGATATTTTACCGTAAGGTATTCTTTTTTAAGATCCCCATGGAGATGGTGACGAAGAAATATCATGGCTTTTGCCTTTTGTTGAACATATGTTTCATTTCCTTTTTTGATCGTGTCACCATTACCTTCCGCATCTAAATGAATTTCAGCGTTCAAAACCCAAGATAAATAATTCTTCCAGATATGTCAAGGACCTCAAACTCAAATTTTGAAAGATTTGCCATTTTAATACTATCATCAAATAAATTAAACAAATAAGCAAAGTAACCATATATATATATATATATAGTCATTGAATAAAGTAACACAATGTATATGTACCGATTTATATTAGATGGTGATAAAAATGATTTAAATTATTATTATTGTTATTATATTAATTATATTATTATAACTAATACAGTGTACGATTAGTCCGGCTAAAAAGTAACATATGCAAATAAATTGGTGTATAAATCATTATAAGACATAACTATAAAATAGTAACATAATTCAAAATATTAATTGGTGTATAAATCATGATTATTACCATAAGTACCAAATTCAAAATTATTAATACACAAATGAAGTCATAGTACGGCTGTTTAATTATTTATTTTATTTATTATTTTTTTATTCTTTTTATAATATAACAATAAATAAATCAAATTGAAAATACCATCCTTCAGGGATGTATGTATGATGAATTCTTCGGGAATTCATATAAAGATATTGAATTTTAGAGTTCTTCAGGAACTTATATAACATTTTTATAATGTAAAAATGATTATTTAGTGCAATCCTTCAGGGATGCAGTATACTAAATAAAGAGAATAAAAAAATTTGGTTTTAAGTTCTTCAGGAACTATAACAAATTCTTCAGGGATTCGTTAAAAAAAATTCTTCATGAGCTATATAATGAATTCTTCAGGAATTCGTTAAAAAATTCTTCATGAACTATATAATGAATTCTTCAGGAATTCGTTAAAAAAACTATAATGAATTCTTCATGAATTCTTCAGGAATTCGTTAGAAAATTCTTCATGAACTATATTAGAAATTCTTCAGGAATTTGTTAGAAAAACTATAATGAATTCTTCAGGAATTTGTAGAGAATTATTATTTGTTAGTTCTTCAGGAACTATATTATATATACAACTAATCTCTTGTGCAATCCTTTTAGGATGCATTAACATGAATTTTATTGTAAATAAACAAGCAAAAATTAAAAAGAAAACTATTTTACATATAAAGAAATTAAAGAAGAATTTTGTACCTCAATTGATTAGAGCGTGCTGATAACGTGTTATGAAACTATTCTAAACAATAACAAGAATAGAGATATAGAGAAAAGAAGAAGAGAGAAAGATTAGAGAAGATTGTATATTCTCTTATATGTGTGTATTTACAATGTAACATATGTCCTATTTATAGGACAATACAAGAGTACTTGAGAATATAAGAATATGGAGAAATGGGCCAATTTCTTGGCCCAATGACTAATGGGCATCCATTCTTAATATATTCATAACAAATTGCATAATTATATTTTTGATTGAAGTTAAAAATTGAGTGTCATTAGTTTTGAAACAATTTGTCCAAATATTATAGAGGGAGTAACATGTAAAAGGCTCTGTTTTCTTTTCCCACCATATACAAATTAGCCAACCTGTCTATCCTAAAATCATCACAGATAATAACTTCAAATTAATCCACATAATTTATACTAGTATAACATCAGAAACTAATTAATATACAGATAATTTAATTTTTAGTAAACTAAGATATACAACCGATGAAACTAATCTCTCAATAATTTCCCACTTGTGCCAAATAAAAAAACAAAGGTACCACCTAACAACAACAATGGTTTAGAAAACAAAGTAACACATTGACCCAAATAAAAAAAAGACCATAAACTGTTATATATGCATTTGCTTTTAAGAGAGAGACCTCAATTCAAAAAAGAAAACATTGTTTGTGTGTAACTGAGACAAATAATGGGAACTGAAGAGATTAAACAAGTTTCTTCAGAACTCATTGAAAAGGTACCTAACAACAACAACAACAATGGTTTAGAGAGTGTTAAACCTGTTACTGAAATTGATAATAATCATAAACTGGAGAAGAAAAGATCTATTGGTGCTTCCTTGGTGAAAGGTGCTTCGTTTCATCTGAAACGTTTAGCAACTTTGACTAAAAAAGTTGAAAAAGTGAAGTATGATAAAACTAAGTCTCCATTTTTTCATGCTCTCAAGGAATTCAAGTTTATCACTAATATTAAGACTGCTGGTGATGATAATGGATGGTTAGAGGTTAAGAAGCAGTTTGATATTCTTCAAACTAATGGCTCACTTCATCGTTCTCAATTTTCCAAATGCATAGGTATTAATTATTTGTTGAATACAAATCCATTTTCTTATATATGTTTGTTGATGAATATAGTATGTTTTAATTCGTTTATTTAACGGTTAGATATCTTTTTTGTCTCTATAAATAAATATACAAAATTTTGTTTTAGTATCTCTAAATTTTTTATTCGATTTTCAGTTACCACTTTTTTAAGGCAATTCATGTATAGCCTTTGTATTTTTTAATGAAATTGTGTAAAAATATGTAGAATATTATGAAAATTTCTCCTAAGAAAATTATAATTTTTAACCACAAAAAATATAAAAATTCATTTTTAATTTCTGTTTTGTTAAAAAAATTCTAATTTTTTTTTGGAGAGGTTATTATAGTTTATAAACTTTTATGCAAAATTTGTTCAAAAATACGACTTTTCATATGAGTTTATTTAAAAAGAGATACCAAAATGATGGAAAACTTTTGGGGACTAAAGTCGAAGACAAGTTTTAAAGATACTAAAACGAGGCTAAAGTCGAAGAAAAGTTGTAAAGATACTAAAACGAAAAATTGATATAATTATAGAAATCAAAAAATATATAACCCTTTATTTAATTATTTGAACTTATCTAACTTTTAACAAACACTCGTGAGTTGTGAGAATATTTGAAAACAGCTAATGAAAAGTCAAACAACTTATTTTATTGTCCATGTGTTAAGCTTATTTTCATATATTGCATGATATGATAACTGAATTACATCTTATATATTACTACTATATGAAAACAGTTAAAAAAAATTATATACCAACATTTGGCTTTATATATTAACTAATTTAAAATGTAATTAAATAGATTATATGAATGATGTACATAATAAACTGTGACATTTATTTTAGAATGAAAGGAGTATCATATACAAGTTGTTTGAGTATGAAATTTCAGAGGATGTAATGAATTTTGATGTAGGGATGAAGAAGGGGTCTGAGACCTTTGCTAGTGAACTTTTTGATGCTATGTCTAGGAGGAGGCATATTCATAGAGATTCAGTTAATGAGGCAGAGTTAAAGGAGTTATGGGAACAAATTTCTGACCCCGAATTCGATTCTAGGCTCAGAACATTCTTCGACATGTTAATCCTCGCTCTTCTTTATTTCCTTCTTAATGATGAATATTATGAACATATAAACCAAACAAAAATTAGTATGCACTGAAGTGCATTAATTTGGAATGCAGGGTTGATAAAGATGCTGATGGCAAAATCACTGAGGATGAAACTAAAGAGGTATAGAATCATAAATTCACAACTTAGGAAACTCAAATATGAAATGTCTGCTACAAAAAACTTAATAGTTTCATCACATTCACATGTATTACGCTAAACATCTACTTTTCAGATTATTAGCCTTTGCGCCGCTACAAACAAACTCTCAAACATACAGAATCAGGCAAAGGAATATGCTGCTTTGATCATGGAAGAACTAGACCCTGATAACGCAGGATATATCATGGTAAATTTTAAAACAGCGTAATGTGTAGCGTCTCATTTTAGTCACATTTCTTTGTCCATTTGATGATGATTATTTGAACGACAGGTAGAACATCTGGAGATGCTGTTGTTGCATGGATCAGATCATTCTACAAAAACAGATAGTAAG
This sequence comes from Trifolium dubium, assembly GCA_951804385.1. Lineage (NCBI taxonomy): Eukaryota > Viridiplantae > Streptophyta > Magnoliopsida > Fabales > Fabaceae > Trifolium > Trifolium dubium. The sequence continues at coordinate 6,433,579 of OX638076.1, read as the reverse complement.
GACGACCTGAGCGAAGTGCTAAATAGCATAAAGCCGGTGTCTAGATATGAAGACAGTCCTGTTTGGAAACGATGTAAAGAGACTATTTACTTTCTGCAAGACAATTGGAAGAGAAATTGGATATTAATATTGTGGATTGTTATTATGTGTGTTCTATTTGCCTACAAATTTATACAATATAGAAGAAAAGCTGCTTATGAGGTAATGGGACATTGTGTGTGTATGGCTAAAGGTGCAGCTGAGACACTCAAATTGAACATGGCTATTATCTTGTTACCTGTTTGCCGAAATACTGTTACATGGCTTAGGAGCAAGACCAATCTAGGGATTGTTGTTCCTTTTAATGACAATCTCAACTTCCACATGGTAATGCTTATCTGCGTTAATAGTCACAAATTTTGTTTAATATGCACAAGTAAAATCGTGACTATATATATATAAGCTAAGTGCGTTTTCAGCGAGCGTTGATTCAATAAGTCATATCATATCTCATTTGATTAATAATGTGATTTATTAATCTAATGATAGAAATTGACTTGCACGACAAGATACAAATGTCTCACTTGTGTAAAGAATTTGAAACTAACTTATTTCTAATGTGTCTTTTGTAGGTAGTAGGTGTGGCAATAGCAATTGGAGTTGGTATCCATGGTATTTATCATCTAGCTTGTGACTTTCCTAGTCTTCTTCATGCAAATAGTGAAAAATACAAGCTTATGGAACCATTTTTTGGAAAGCAACCAACAAATTATTGGCATTTTGTGAAATCATGGGAAGGAGTAACAGGGATTATAATGGTTGTTTTAATGACAATAGCATTCACATTGGCTAGTCCTTGGTTTAGGAGAGGTAGGGTGAAGGTACCCAAACCCGAAACAGTCCAAAATCTTAATAGTCGAAGAAAAATAATTGGTTTCAATACACTCAAATTCCTTCAACCCCTTAATAGTCTAATTGGTTTCAATGCCTTTTGGTACTCCCATCATCTCTTTGTGATTGTTTATGCCCTCTTGATTGTGCATGGAATCAAACTTTACTTAACTAAGGAATGGTACAAGAAAACGGTTAGCACCTTTCTTCAATTAACCCTTTTCTTATTTCCATAATAACTGTCATGTTTATTTGTCACACAAATTAAGAAAACATTATAAACAAAAGAAAAAGAATTAATGTTAACAAGTTATATATCATTGTTAAGTATCGATGTATTCGCTATCATTGTGTTTTGTAGACTTGGATGTATTTGGCTATTCCCGTCATCATATACGCATCAGAAAGATTGACTAGAGTACTGAGACCACGTATCAAATCTGTGAAAATATCAAAGGTGAGTTTTGAATATTGGATTACTCACTATCGATATCACTACATGAAGAAACATATGAATGGTTTGAAATTGTCATTTAAATTTGTTTTAGTAAACAAAAAAGTCACAGCTTGAAAATCGAAGTTAAAACTAGTTAATAGACAACATCACACTTCTCAACTTAGCGAACAGTCTTTTATAAATGACAGAATTGAAAGAACTCGCGATCAAAATGTATATTATTTGACCAAATTTTGTATGTCCTATTTGAAGGCGGTTGTTTATCCTGGAGATGTGTTGGGGCTTCATATGTCAAAACCTAAGGGGTTTAAGTACAAAAGCGGACAATACATGTTTGTCAATTGTGCTGTTGTCTCTCCATTTGAATGGTACTATGAATTTGAAGAAACGTAATTTATAGTTGTAGTTGTTGTATGCTATATATATATATATATGAAATGTTACATTTAAATACCTTCTATTTTTCTGTTTTTTTAACAAACATCAAATTCCTAGTGTTAAATAGTAAATACCTTCCTATTGTTTATGGTTTCACAGGCATCCATTTTCCATAACCTCTGCCCCAGAAGATGACTACCTAAGCGTTCACATCAAGGATTCAGGTGACTGGACCAACAATCTCATATCCAAATTCTCAAAGGTGTGAATTCAAGTTATCTTTTTTTTTTCTTCAAGTTATCTTTTGTTGGTATAACTATTATTTGAACATTTAGTTGCATAGGAAAAACTAACTGGCACGTACATTTACATATCTTATTATAAGTTTATTTTGCAATTTCACAAAAATTAAAAAAAATAGTGAATATTTTTTGGATATAAATATATGATCCAACTCCTTTTTTCATATTTGAAAACACTTAATTTAACTAGAGATATATTTTTTAAAATAATATATAATAATATATTTAGGACAAAGTGACAACTTTCAGAGAAAACTTATGCTTCGTCAGCAAAAAAAAAACTTATGCTAGAAACTAAGTTTATTTGTTTGGGTGCAAATGCAAATTAATAGTAGTACATAAATTTTTATTTATTTATTTATAAATCCAAATGCAATTCAATTTTCCTTGCAATTTGTGGTTAACTGGGTTGTTGATTTGGTTCTATCAGAGTTGTCTTCCTTCAACGAATGGGCAGAGTGGACATCTAAGAGTTGATTGTTTGCCGGAGGATAACAAACCTAGGTAAAATACATATGTATTGTAGACAATGTTTTGACACTATAGCATGTAATTATTAAGGTTTGATAATGTATTTTATATATTTTACACAAAATTTAGGGTGGTTTTGTTTTAACTAAATTTTTTTTAAAAAAAAATTGTTAACTTTTCTTTTGATATTTCACTATATATAATAACTTTTGTTAAAAGTTATTGACATATCACAAATTATTTTTTATGTAGTGCTCTCCCTAAAGTTTTGATTGATGGTCCTTATGGAGCTCCTGCACAAGACTACAAACAATATGAGGTAGTTTTACTTGTGGGGTTAGGAATTGGTGCTACCCCAATGATAAGTATAATAAAGGACATATTGAATAATATCAAGGCCATGGATGAGGAGGAAGGGAACACTATAGAGCATGGAACAAGTGGTAAATCAACAAAACCATCACAACACAAGAAAACTAGTTTGAGTAATTTTAAGGTTAAAAAGGCTTATTTGTATTGGGTAACCGGGGAACAAGGTTTCTTTGATTGGTTTAAAGGGGTAATGAATGAAGTAGCTGAAGAAGATTATAGGGGTGTAATTGAGATTCACAATCACTTGACTAGTATATATGAAGAAGGTGATGCTCGTTCTGCGCTTATTGCTATGCTTCAATCAATAAATTACGCTAAAAATGGCATTGATATCGTTGCTGGAACGGCGGTTAAGTCTCACTTTGCTAGACCCAATTGGCGTAGTGTCTACAAGTACGTCGCAGACAATCATCCAAAAACACGCGTTGGTGAGTTTCTACACCTTGTGTTTGTTTAAATTTTATAGTAAGTGTGACATAATCATGGTGTGTCAACATGAATTTTGCAAAAATTACATTGTAGAATTTTAATAAAATTTGTCACTTTAATTTTGTTAAATTTACCATGATTCTAAACGTACATTATACTATTTTCACAAAATGTGCATAACTGAGAAGTGAGGTTTATCTAATGCAGGAGTGTTTTATTGTGGGAATACGACACCTATTGAAGAGCTTCGTGGATTAGCTTCGGATTTTTCTCACAACAGAGACACAAAATTTGATTTCCATAAGGAGAATTTCTAGACAAAAAAGGGATGTTGGACACAACATGGGGCCATATATTGTTTCTTGGTTGAACAATTTAATCAGTCCAAGGAAATTATATGGATTTTCTTTTTATATGTGAGAAAAATAACATAGAATCTCATTTCTTGGGAATTCTAAAATTCATTTTAGTTGTGTGTTTAGAGTTGTTTATGCATACACAAAAATTAAAATTTTATTTTTGATGATATTATTTTCTTTTGGTTATCATGATATATTAACAAAACAGAAATTAGTCACTTCTCCCAATTGAATTTTTTCTATATGTTTGAATTATAAATTGAACATCTGACCACATATTTAAAACACTTACCACCACTTGAACCAATTTTTTTAAAGCAGTAAAAATAATTTTAAATAAAAGAAAAAAAAAAGTACAAAAAGAGTGGGGACAAAAACCAAAACCCTCAAAAAAAATAAAAGGCAGAAGAAGAAACGAAAAAAGAAAACACAAAGATTAACTTTTTAATTGAAAATCTTTAGAAGTATATACTCTGAATCTGGTAGAGTAATTTCATCTGCTAGTATAAACCTGCTATTTTTGCTTGATCTTTTTGACCACTAATTAAAACTGGTTTGAGTCAATTTCATTCATGTCAGCCAAAAAATCTCTAAAAAATTCATGGACCACAATAAAACTAGAAGGATCTAAAGTATTACTACTTGAACTAATTCATTGTTGATAAAGTGGGTCTAACAAACTCTCTATATAAGTTGCTAAGTTACATATTTATTTTTTATTAGAAGAAATATTTTAGCAACATTGCACCTCAGTAGTGACGGAATCAGCAAAATTATAATACCCAAACAAAATTTCAAACTTACACAAAATTTCATTTTTTAAAAAAATAATCTCAGATTTACTCTATATTAATCCTTAAGAAAACCCAGAGAGTGTGGTTGAGCGGTTGGGGTTCATCCTTCCTTAACCAAGGGTCGAAGGTTTGATCCTCGCCTTGGATACAGAGCAACTTTAAATCTTTGGGCCAGCTATCTCACCCTTTAATGTGCCTCCAATCTAGCGAAGGGAATAGTCACTGCGCCCGGTGGTAGACACCTTGGTCTCGACCAAAATCCTTAAGAGTCTCATTTTTACTCTAAATTAGCCCCTAAAAGACTAAAACACCATTTTTTTTCTATTGCAATGAAAAATCTCATTTTCGAACAAAAAAAATATCAATTTTATCCTAAATTAATCTCTAAAAATATCAATTTTATCTAAAATTAATCCCTTAAAATACAAAATAATTTCGACCGAGTCCGAGCTAGTGCCCTGACAACTCTTATGCTATATTCGCCCATGCACCTCAAGGGGTGCTAATTTGAAGATAGTATTTTGTGTTGAAAAAAATGTTAGCAAAAAGAAAACAATGATCATTGTTTGCCAACATAGTCATTGTTATGAACTAATGAATGATTAATGGGTGATTTGGTTGGTAAGGTAGTAGATAACCCCATTGTCACTGTCACGGTCCGATGCTAATTTTGGAGCAACTTAAGTCCTCTTTTGTGTAGTTGATTTTCGTCCCACATACAGGATATACATACAGCTTCTTAGGGTCAGCCAAAGTGCTAAACAAAAGTCAATATATTGAAAAGGAAAAGGCAATTCGTTTAACACGTGAGACCCAATAATATTGGTAGTTTTCCTTAACTGGTGCCGTATATTCATTCCGATTCTGAATCTGTAATAGTATTCTACTATATTTTATCTCTATCTCTATATAAAAGAAATTGATTTTTTATATTCAAAAAATATTTATCTGGTTTATAATATAGTCTAAATACATAAACATCCTATGAATCTAAAAAAACAAATTTCTTCGTATAATAAAGATCGAAGAGAGTATTTATAAATGTCTTTCTATAATATATTTTCGATGTGGCATTCTTTCAATGAACGTAATCGTCATCTCTTTCTTAATTTTATACCATATATTTAGTTAGAAGTTTTGACAAACAGACCTTAAATGATATACATCGTTATATGTGCAACAAAGTTGAGTGACTATATATAGGTGGCCAAACAAGTATTTTTCCTTATGAAAATACATATTAAATAGAGTTTTTTTTACAAGAAAAAATAGAGTTATGGTAGTGAAAAAAATGCTAAATATGCATTTTACTGATATTTCAAAATGAAAATTTATTTTTTTACAAAATTTCAAAATGAAAATTAACATGAGATAAATAAATATTTATGTGGATTTTGTCTATGTTTGGTGTATATGTCGTAATTCTGTCATGTGTATATGTCGTAATTCTGTCATATTCACCGTAATATCAAACATACATTTTATTGTATCAAAAATTAGTCCAACATATACAATGATATTAATAACAAAGACCAAATATAGTAATTTTATCAACAAAAAAAAAAGGACTAAAATTTTGTAACATAAAATATGCAAGAAAAATTTGTATAAACAAAATAACAAAAAAGTTATTGTCATATAAACATGTTTATCACTAAAATGTACTTCTTCCATCATAAAACTTTAGTCGTTTTAGAGTTTTATACGTGGATTAAAAAATAAAGGTTTTTTTTTGTCTACCCTCACAAAATTTAGGGGTATTTACCCCAAATCACGTAAAAAAAATTTAACCCATATAAATTTTTATAAAATACACTGTTAGATTAAAAGTTTCTATCATATAGATCATTTGTATAAAATTTCAAAAAAATCTAAAATCATTTGATATGTTATTGAGACGCATCAAAATTAACAGTTTCTGTGATTTCTTAAACACCGTTAATCTTTATATGTTTAAAAAACATATCAAATGATTTTAGATTTGTCTGAAATTTTACACAAATGATCTATATGATATAAACTTTCAATCCAACGGTGTAATTTATAAAAAATTATATCGCTTACAACTTTTTGTAGTGGTTGGGAGTATATACCTCCAAATCTTGAGGGAGTACACAAGTTGACACCAAAAATAAAATAAAACTTGATAAGTTAAGTCTATTTACTCTTATTTTATTAAAAAATACTAATAAAACATCATTAATAAATATTTTTCTTTTTATATGAATACAAATGGTAAAGTATGATTAATTTGTAAAATTGAAAGACCAAAGATTTGAGAAGGATGGAGAAATATCTTTATTCAAGATCCATGCCATTGTGTCTCATCTTTGACATTATATGTTAAAATTAACATTAACATCATATACAGTTATGAAAAGGAAGAACTTGATCCACTTTATTTAATTAAAAGACTAAAATGACAATAAGAAAATAATCATAAATCCAACTCAATAAATAAATAAATTAGTAAAAAGTTGAAGTAAAAAAATTAGAAAAAAGTATTCAAGCTCAAAATAAAGTCTACAATTATGATCACCTTTAATCTCTTGATTTGAGAGTCAACTCTAACATTAAGTAGTTTCAGTACACTTTCGAACTCTCGAACGCAGTTGAAGGAATAAAATCGTAATCTTTCCTGCTTAATCTAGCACGGATCATTAGTGGATTAACTATCATTGATCTTCACTTTTTTTTCCATTAAAGATAAAATCCAATATAAAAAAAATGAAAATTGCACAACAAAAACCAACATAAAGAATACCATATAATATATATATATATATATATATATATATATATATATATATATATATATATAATGCGATTGCTTCGATGTATGAAGAGAGAGAGAAGCCTGAAAAAGCACATTGTGTGTAACGGAGACAGATAATGGGAGCTAACGAAGTTGAACCAGACATTATAGAACTCATTGAAAGAGTACCTCAAACTCACACCAATGGTTCCTTCAGTGGACCTTTAAACAAAAGGTTAGGAAGAAGAAGTGCAAAGTTAAAATTTTCAAATTCATCTTCAGCCATAGATCTTAACCATGAACAACAAGATGAAGAAGAAACAGAACAAGATTATGTTGAAGTTACTATGGATATTCAAGGTGACTCTGTTGCTTTACACAGTGTTAAAACTGTTCCTGGAACTGGAGCTGGAAATGGAAACAATGATGATCATCATGGTGAAGATGAGAAACTTGTTTTACTTGGTAAAGGAATGGAGAAGAAAAGGTCTTTTGGTGCTTCTTTTGTAAGAACTGCATCGATTCGTATGAAACAAGTTTCTCAGGAGTTGAAGAAGTTAACTTCTTTTTCTAAACAAGTTGGAAATGAGAAGAAAGTTTATGATAGGACTAAGTCTGCAGCTTCTCATGCTCTTATTGGATTGAAGTTTATTAATAAGAAGACTGATGGTGGTGGTGTTGGATGGTTTGAGGTTGAGAAACAGTTTGAGATTCTTACTGCTTCTTCTCATGATGGTTTGCTTCATCGTTCTCTTTTCGCTAAATGCATAGGTATTGATGAATATTGAATACACTTCTGATTAAAGATGTGTTTGGTGTCTGATGCAGACTTGACATATGTGATTACATTCAATTGATAAAGCCATTTTATAAAATTATTACTTGATGGGTCGGTGTCTTGTTCGGTGTCTGTGTTTGTGCTTTATAGATGTTTGTTGAATTGTTATAAAGTGTGTGTGGAATTTATGTTTTGGATGTTGGTGTAGGGATGAACAAGGAGTCTGAGGCTTTTGCAGGTGAGCTTTTTGATGCTATGTCTAGGAGGAGGAATATTCATGGAGATTCGATTAATAAGGCACAGTTGAAGGATTTCTGGGATCAGATTTCGGACCAAAGTTTTGATTCTAGGCTCAGAACATTCTTTGACATGTAATTCTTTGTTTGTTTTTTTTTCCTTTCTTATGAACATATAAACAAAAAAGGATTTTTGCATTAAATGCAGTGATGTGTATTAATTTGGAATGTAGGGTTGATAAAGATGCTGATGGTAGAATCACTGAGGAAGAAATTAAAGAGGTATGGAATCATAAATTATTGACTAAGGAAACTTAAACATGAACTTCTGCTACCCAAAATTGTACTCCTACTTTTTAGTTTCATCAATATAGATAAAAGTAGTAATAGTTTTCCATTATGCAATTTTGTCCCCATCGGAATTGGATTATTCTTGATTTTCAATTATGTTTTCAGATTATTTGCCTTAGTGCCACTACAAACAAACTCTCAAACATACAGAAGCAGGCAGAAGAGTATGCTGCTTTGATCATGGAAGAACTAGACCCTGATGACACAGGATTTATCATGGTAATTATTACATATAAGTTCATTGGTACTTTAGTTGTTATTTGGTATCCTTATATAAAATTTTCTTTTCTGCAATTAGAGCATCATTACATGACATGTAGAAATGTTGTGTCTCACATTATAATTTTAGCCCTTATTTCTCTGTTGATTCAACCTCTATATTTGTAGTGAACTCTTGAATTTTGATGATTAGGCGAATCACTAAAATAGATTGGTGATTGGTGCTATGACCGAGTCACTAAAATAGATACATTTTTCTGTCAACACAGCTATAGAAGCTTTATGCTTTAAATGATATAACTATACATAGGCTTCAGGTGCTACTCCAGAGCCTAATATTTACTGTTAGTTTCAATATTTCACTTTAGTGACAGTAACTTGCAAATGAAGTTGATTTATGGTACATGTAAGCTTGTAGCAGTTGAGCTCAGTTTGAATAGGAACAATTAAGTTGAAATAGATTAAGTTTGGTGTATAGATCCAGTGAACCGGTTTAAAGAACCAAATTAGTTCGGTTCATGGTGAACCAGATTGGTTTGGATTTGCCGAACTGGAAACACAGTTTGGTTTGGTTCATATTCAGGGGGAGGGGGGATCCATTTACTATAATAGATTCTGATTATAGCCATATTTCTTTGTCCATTTGATGATTATTGTTTGGAAAACAGGTAAACGACCTAGAGATACTCTTGTTGCATGGACCAACTCATTCTACAAGAGGAGATAGTAAGTACCTTAGCCAAATGCTAAGCATAAAGCTTAAGGCTACATATGAAGGAAATCCTGTTAGGAAGTGGTATAGAGATGCCATTTACTTTCTACAGGACAATTGGCAAAGAACTTGGATAATGGTACTATGGATTGGTGTTATGTGTGGTCTATTTGCCTTCAAGTTCATGCAGTACAGAAGAAAAGCTGCTTATAAGGTAATGGGCCATTGTGTGTGCATGGCTAAAGGTGCAGCTGAGACACTCAAATTGAACATGGCAATTATCTTGTTACCTGTTTGTCGAAACACCATCACATGGCTTAGGAACAAGACCAAGCTAGGCATTGCTGTCCCTTTTGACGACAACCTCAACTTCCACAAGGTAAACTTTAGACCTAGTTGTTCATTCAAGAGTGACAAGAAGAGAAAACTCATGTGCAAAATGTAGTGAGAAAATGGTGAGTTTCTTTTGCAGGTGATAGCTATGGCAGTAGCGATTGGAGTAGGTATACATGCTATTTATCATCTTACGTGTGACTTTCCTCGTCTTCTTCATGCAAGTAGTGAAAAGTACAAGCTTATGGAACCATTTTTTGGAAAGCAACCAACAAATTATTGGCATTTTGTGAAATCATGGGAAGGAGTAACAGGGATTATAATGGTTGTTTTAATGACAATAGCATTCACATTGGCAAGCCCTTGGTTTAGGAGAGGAAGGGTCAAGCTACCGAAACCCCTCGATAGTCTAACTGGTTTCAATGCCTTTTGGTACTCTCATCATCTCTTTGTGATTGTCTATACCCTTTTGATTGTTCATGGAATCAAACTTTACTTGACTAAGGAATGGTACAAGAAAACGGTTAGCCCCTTAACTCAGTTAACTTTTTATCTAGTATATCGGGCTATCGGCTAATTCGTATATTGTAAGGAACTTGATTGTGTGTGTTTTGTAGACTTGGATGTATTTGGCTATTCCCATCATCATTTATGCATTGGAAAGATTGACTAGAGCACTCAGATCAAGCATCAAACCTGTGAGAATATTAAAGGTTAGTGTTGAACATTGAACAACTACTCATGAAGAAACATATGAAAGATTTTAAATTTTGTTATTCAAATTCATTCATAAATGTAATTTACAACATAGTATTATTCATGTAGCATTCAGCAGGTAGATCAAGAATTGTGTATCTGAAACTCTCAATAAATTGTTGGTTCACTAATTAAATTGTTGATTCAAAATGTACGTCTAACCGAAATTTTATGTCCTATTTGAAGGTGGCTGTTTATCCTGGAAATGTGTTGGCTCTTCATATGTCAAAGCCTCAAGGGTTTAGATACAAGAGTGGACAATACATGTTTATAAATTGTGCTGCTGTCTCTCCATTTGAATGGTACTATAAATATGAAATGTTGCATCCTAACATCTTCTATTTTTCTGTTCCTTTTTACCAAACATCAAATTCCTGCATTGTTAAATATTGTTTATGGTTTCACAGGCATCCTTTTTCCATAACCTCTGCCCCAGGAGATGACTACCTTAGTGTTCACATCAGAACATTAGGTGACTGGACTCGGAGTCTCAGAGTCAAATTCTCAGAGGTGAATTCAGGTTATAGATATGTTTAACTATGACTTATCTCCAAAAATACTTAATAGCTATGAAGCACCGATACGGACACCAAACACTGATACGTCGACACAGACACCAAACACTAATACGTCGACACTTGACACAGATAATTTTTGCAAGTGTTGGTGTCTGACATTAGGATATGCCAAATCCAAGGAATGTCCGTGCTTCATAGCTTAACAGTAACACTAGTATTTGAAAAAAATGATAATGTATGTATCCAATAATTTGCAATTTGTGGTTTTTCTTTGTCACTAGACTAACTAGATTATTGCTTTGGTTCTTTCAGAGTTGCCTTCCACCAACTCATGGGAAGAGTGGACTCCTAAGAGCTGAATGCATGCAAGGGGATGGCAGTCCAAGGTAACACACATACTATATACTATCTTTTCTCTTAAATATAAGTTTTTTAAAATAAATAAAAATTGTCCAAAAAGGTACTAAAATCCATGTGATGGATAAACATCAACAAAAACTGAGTAACTGTCAATTAGCAGTAGCCGACACTTTCATGTAAATGGATGAGCTGTGCTAGTTTGATAAATGCATTTCATATAATCTACATATAATTTAGTGTGCTTTTGTTTAAACTAATTTTTTATAAGAGTAAGTATTTTTAATATTTTTTCATAAAAATATTACTGATATTTCACTAGAAACTTATTAATATTTAATACAGAGTTTTTCAAGGTTTGTTTTGGGAACTTTTTTTTTAACAGAGGAACTGACTTATATGAAACTTGATTTGAATTGAAAAACTCAGTGACTGTTTTAACTGTATTTGGTGATATAGTGTGTATTATATGTACTTTAAATAAATTATCTGTTAAAGAATTGACAGTTTAAGAAATCATAGCTAAATAGTTTTATAGGGTTAATTACATATTACCCCTTGTAATATATGTCAAAGTTGTTTTATCCCCTTGTAAAATATTTTTGTTGCTTTACCCCCTTGTAATATAAGATTTTGTGTTTTACCCCCTTGACTCAAGTCAACCGCCGCAAAAAATCGATTTAACGAGGGTTTTAAACCGATTTTTAAAAAAACCGCCGCAAAATATAATTTTAGCGAGGGTTTTAAACCGCCACAAAACAAAACCGCCTCAAATTATATTATGGTTGACTTGAGTCAAGGGGGGTAAAACACACAATCTTATATTACAGGGGGGTAAAGCAACAAAAAAAAATTACAGGGGGTAAAACAACTTTGGTATATTTTACAGGAGTAAAATGTAATTAACCCTTTATTTATTCATTTTTTTTAACCAAACACTTATTTATTTATTTATTCATTAATACCCCATTAACTGGTGATGTTTTTTTGTTAATTATAAATTTTAATATGCATTTGGTGGTACCGCACTTTGTGGAAAGCAACTAGGCTTTCTTCTTAGCTTTGAAATTTACTCACAAAAAATGTAGACTATTTTGTCTTGTATAGTGTGGGTGTAAATAAATAATGATATCAACTCTAAGGTTTAGTCTAATAGTAGTAAAAGATATGTATTGAATTTGAGAGGTTCTTAGATCAAGCTTGCCTAGTAATTTTGAGAGGTAAATGTAAATATCTTTAGGGACGGGGGACGGTTTAACGATATATTTGGCTTAAAGCGAACTCTAAATTGATGTTTATTTCTAAAACTTACAATAATTTTTATTTAATATTTCTTTAGGAGTTATAAAATTGTTGTTCCATTTTAATTACTCCCTCCGTCCCAATTTAAGTGTCGTAGTTGACTACTTCACACACTTTAAGAAAAATGTGTAAATGGAAGAGAGAGACTAAGACTTTTACAGAAATACCCTCACTTTTTATTGGTAGTAGACATTGGAATACTAAAAAGTAGATTCTTTAATTAGTTACTTTGTTGTCTCTTTTTAATTATTACACTATAAAGTGATAAGGGTAAAATAGAAAAAAAAGAATGTTATAAAGTCTTTTCTGTTTTAACTTTTTCTAAAAAAAAATTAATTAATGATAGTTATCGACATTACCAATGCATGCATGCAACAAGCCAGCAATTGCACCGTATCCTATTTGCTTACGACTTTTATCGTCCTAGACTCCTACTGGATGAAAGGAACTGGTTGTTGTATTTGAAGTTTGCACTTGGATGATTATCATTGTCAAAACAAAAAGACAAGACAAAAATGGACGCTTGCTTGTGTTGATTTTTTTTGTTTTTGCTTGTTAGCTTAGTAGGTAAACAACCCAAAACACTTTAATTTGTTTTGATAAGTCATTAGAATTTCATACACATAAAGTGTGAATGGATCAGAGTTCGAATCTCAGTTGTGAACGTCCGGTTAACAATTTCGACATTTGCTATCAATTGAATTATGACTTCTAGACACTAGCCCTCCTTTTTATGAAATTGTTTAGAGACAAATATTTAATGACATTAAATAAAATTTATAATATAGTAGTTTATTGCCTAGTGATTAACAAGTTCAATTATTGTACTATGTAGTACTCTACCTAAAGTTTTGATTGATGGTCCTTATGGAGCTCCTGCACAAGACTACAAACAATATGAGGTAGTTTTACTTGTGGGACTAGGAATTGGGGCTACCCCAATGATAAGTATTCTAAAGGACATAGTCAATAATTTCAAGGCCATGGAAGAGGAGGAAGGGAAAAGTATAGAGGAGGGAACAAGTGGTAAATCACCAAGACCTTCACATCACAAGAAAACCAATTTGAGTAACTTTAAAACTAAAAGAGCTTATTTTTACTGGGTGACTAGAGAACAAGGTTCCTTTGATTGGTTTAAAGGGGTAATGAATGAGGTGGCTGAAGATGATCATAGGGGTGTAATTGAGCTTCATAATTACTTGACTAGTGTTTATGAAGAAGGTGATGCTCGTTCTGCTCTTATTGCTATGCTTCAGTCACTTTACCATGCTAAAAATGGTGTGGATATCGTCTCTGGAACACGCGTCAAGTCTCACTTTGCTAAACCTAATTGGCGTAGTGTATACAAGCGTGTTGCACTTAATCATCCACAAACACGCGTTGGTGAGTTCCCATTCTTCAATATAATTGACATTAAGAGTATCATTCGTGCACATCTGCAAAGATAAATTAAGTGTGCGTGAGATAAGAATATAAAAAAAATCCAACTGTGAATATTTAAAAAAATTGTTGATTGCTCTATATTTTTAAAATTAGGACAAAAAATAACTCAATTGTTACTTATAAATAAAGGAAACATAGGATTATCATTTTAAAATTTGAATGCTTATAAATATCTAAATTGGCATGGAGGCAAAAATAAATGGCATGGTTAATGTAACGGGTGAAATTTAGATTCTTATTGTGAAATTTTTCATGAAATCAGCACATTAATAGTCGTTTTGAGATTAAACGGTTATTAATGTGTTAATTGCATGTAATGATTTCAAAGTAGAGAATTTAAGAGCATGTTTAAAACAATTTTAATTTTTAAAATTAAAAAATTAATTTTGAGAATATGCCTTAAATCCGGCATGTGTGTGTAACTGAGGGGTGTGTTTATGTCATGCAGGGGTGTTTTATTGTGGGCCACCGGCACTCACTAAAGAGCTTGGTCAATTAGCTTCAGACTTTTCTCACAACACAACCACTAAATATGATTTCCACAAGGAAAATTTCTAATAATTTTGGTGGAAAATTAATTATTGAAGACAAAAAGCAATGTGGGAACAAGATGGTCTTCCACTTTTATTCCACTACTAAACTATATGAATAAGATATGATATGAAGAGTGGACCATTTGTCCTTGATATGATAATATTTAAAACATGTCTATGTTTCCCTATCACAATTTTTAAGCTTTGTATAGCAATGAAAGTTTGTTTATGTAAGGTTTTTTTGAGTTGGGTTGGCCACTAAATAGAGGTTGGAAACTGGAAATATGTAGTGAAAAAGGGTAAGGGTTTGTCCAATTAGATTGTACTTAGTAAGTTTTTGTGTGGATACACCGTACACGCAATGATTGGCCATGTAAATTAGTGGTTACCGGTTAGTTCTAATAGTTTAAGCATTTAAGGGAGAGCAAATTAAGCATTTTTTATGATATAAAACATACTACATAATTGTGTAAATGTTTTATTTTTATAAAACAAACTTAATTTTTATCATTAATCAAATGAATGTCAGGAACGGATTCAGAAATTTAGAATAGTGAGAGTCAATATATAACAAAATTTGTAGTCGGTTGGATGAAAATAGTACACAACTAACGATAAAAGTGCATTAGTGTTAGATAAGGGTTTGAAATACTAATTTTTTTTATCAAGTAGTTAGAATATAATTCTTTATAAAGTGAATAAGTGATAAATCTCAAATTTTAACTCTAATCTCTACATATTATAATATTTATCAACTTAAATGTATTCACAAAGACAAAAATATGAGATTTATGGCACACATCAGACCCGGCCCTGTGGGGTGTGCTGGGTGAGCCACCGCGCAGGGCCTCAAAAAATTAAAGGCCTCTAAATATTTATATATGTCTATTAAAATTTATATGTATGTATAAAAAAATAATTATTTTCTTATTACTTAAAAATATTGTTTTTTGCTTAAAATAAATAAATTTAGTAGAAACAATTTTAATTCAATAAGTAATTTTGCGGTTGATTGTAAAAAGAAGAATTAACACCACATGAAAAAAAATGTAAACTAATAGTAGTATTTTAGTTATAGTACAATTATAGATTCATTTTTAAGCATAAAAATTTCTCCAAGGAAATTGATGTGTTTGTTTAAAAATTAGACTAGATACATTAACTTTGGTTGACCAATTTTGCATTATATTTTGGGACGGAGAGAGTATTAAATAAGATTACTAAAAAATGTGTTTAACTCAGTTGGCAGGAGAAATTGAATTTTATAGATGAAATTTTTAGTCATTAGGCGACTTGACCAAAATAAAAAAAAATGTTACGTGCAATAAAGATGAGACCTTATTGATATACTATTAAACTTTTTGAAAGACATAATTTATTTTCTTAACATAGTTATCGCATATAGAATTTTATTGACTATTTCCGTCACAATTGTCTTGGTAAAATGACTCGTTTTATATAATTCATGAGGTATTATGATATTATTGATTAGAATATGAATCTTTTTATGTTAAGGGGGTTATTGGATTGAGATTTTGAGGGATTTTAATGGATTTTAAAAGTCTTGTGTTATTCAATCAAATTTTTTTTTTTTCAATACCACAAAATCCGTTGTTATTCAATCAATCAAGATGCGATTAATTTTAATTTGAGTATGTTAAAGAGTCAAAACATATATACCCTTAACAAATAGAGCACGTGCCCAACATAGGGACCGGTTATGCTCGACACAACATAACCGCCAGCAACATTACTCGTTAGATATGCGCTTCGTCCACTTCAACGCATATCACATAGTTATTGGGTCAATATGCGATATCTTCACTAAACTCATTAATTGTGGCTCGGTTATATAAAAAGACCTCTCATACAGAGGTTAGATAACACATCCATTCTAACTTTTCACTACTTTTCACTTTGATTTCAAAATTTACTTGAGCGTCAGGTACACTCTACTCCGTCTCCGATCAGCTTTCACCGCAAAACACCCAGAATCACCGGCAAGCCAATTCTTCTGATTAGTTACGAT
This sequence comes from Trifolium dubium, assembly GCA_951804385.1. Taxonomy (NCBI): domain Eukaryota; kingdom Viridiplantae; phylum Streptophyta; class Magnoliopsida; order Fabales; family Fabaceae; genus Trifolium; species Trifolium dubium. The sequence continues at coordinate 6,416,825 of OX638076.1, read as the reverse complement.
CAATTTTCATTTTGTAGCTAGTACCAAGATAGTTTCTTTGTCGGGAGATGTAAATGTTTTGTTCGAGAATAATTTTTTTCTTTTTCATCGAGACTAGCCGTCAAACACACTATAAAAAGAATATTTACCATTAAATTTTTATTTCTCATTTCTTTGTTGTTTTATTTCTTGTTGAATGTTGTTGTGATGACTACTATTTATCTATATGGGAGAATAATGCATTGACATCTTGTTGCTATCATCATAATTACTTGTGAGATTTTAGGACTAAGGTGGTTTAGTGGACACTAAGTTTTAGCAATAATAATATTTTAAAGTTCAGTGCTATTAGTCAGTACGTATATAAACAAACCTTTAATTAAGTAGTAACTAAACTATTACTACTCTCTTTTATTTAGTCTTGAATTATAGAAACGGTAACAACTAACAAGTTTCAAAAAAGTATTTTTAGTTCATCCAATTAGTCCTTTAAATACTTTTTTTTTTTTACTAAATCCTTTAAATACTTTTAAAATAGGAAAATAAGAGAACACATAAACTCTTGTCGGATGAAAATATAAGAGTTGATGTGGTTGCTCTGTGACTAGTGTAAATCATCACATAGAAAGTTAGATATTGAATTATTTCATCTATTTTTTTTACACTTGTTTCTATTTTAAAATTAAATTAGGTATATTTTTAAAGAGCTGTTTACATCCTATATTTGTATGATAATTTGTTTTGTATAAATAATACATTGAAATATAGTTTAAGATTACATAACTTTCTTTGAAGGAAGCTAGAGTTACATTTCTTATCTTATTACGCACTACAAAAGTTAGAGTTAGGCATCAGTTTGTGTGGCTTAGCCGAAAAACAAGTTGGGAGTTTGGCTTGATTTTTTCTCATCTCACCCCCAAAAACTCTCTTTCCCCCCCCCAAAAAATAGTTTTTGTATGAGGGTAAAAACTTTTTTTTAGGGGGGGGGAAAGAGAGATTTTGGGGGTGGGATGAGAAAAAATCGTTTGGCTTTGGTTTGATTGGGCTATTGGCCCTCTTCTTTAGAAATAGAGTGTTTCTTTTACAAAGAATATTTTAGATAATTTGGACGGTTTGATAGTAATTAAGGGGTTTAAAGATCAATTTTCGTTTCCTTTTTCACTTCAATCACTCATAAAATTTATTTATCAGGACACACAAAAAAATCTGTTTGTATCGTTAAATTCGGATGAGAAAACAATTAGAATAATAATAGCTTAATTACAATATGTGATTTTCATGGGGACATTACGTGTATTTGTTTAGCGAAATAAAAAAACAATTTTTATTACTATTTTGTGGACATTTTTTTATAAAAAATCCTTGGCAAAAATTTGTTTATATAGACCGAATTTCAGTGCCCTCTTCTATTAAAAATTGTATGGTTAAGATAAAAAATTCTAATATCGACTGAAAAAAATACCATTCTTTCGCACACAATAAATAGATTATAGAAAGTTGAGAGTTAGATCAAATTACAATACTTTTTTGACATGAAAACATTTTTCAATACTACATTCGTATATTTTTTTTATTGTTATTTTGAGGTTATTTATGCATACTAAGAAAGTTAACAAATTTTCTTACTTTTGATATAATTAGTTTTATTTATTTTTCTATAACATTCTTAATTAATATTTATTCTCATTTCACTTTTTTCTCTACAATAAATAGTTAAAATTAAATTTGACAAAATAATAATTAATACTACTTTAAACTTTGAAACCGGCAAAAAAAAACAAGAAATAATTTATTTTTCTATAAAATTAGACATTTGAAAAAGAAATGAGGGGATACCAACTTATAGCATATAAGATGCATAAGATTATTCACTTATTATTTGAATCACTTCATCAATGATAATGATATTTTCTTTATAATAGAATTTCCTTAGATTGGAGATCGGTTCCAATTTTTTTCTAAGTGCAGGAATTGAATTGCCGTCTTTTTTACTAAGTCAAACGCCAATCACCATTAAATCAATAAATTTTATCTTGAACACACAAAAAAAGAGTAATATAACGGTGCTTGAAATAAAAAACTTATATATTTCTAGAAAATCATACTACTATAGTACAGTATTAAGCTTAAACCAGCGCACACAAAGTAAAGTTTATCCTATCCATTTCACCACTATCTACTCCTGTAATATACCAGCGCATGGTATTTATGATCATGGATTCATCACACTTGGATTCTCATACCTGCCTAAAACGACAACTTAATTCATATATATTCACTGTTCACTACACAGTGAATCAATGCCCAAACCTTACCAGAATCTGGCTGGCAGTGACGACAGTGCTGAAAATCATAAAGCTATAGAACTTGTGAAAAATATTACTAGTACTAATTAAAATAAATAAATAAATATTAAAATTAAATGTTAATCATAAAATAGGTAAACTCCCATGGATGAACCCAAATAATCGATCACTGACAAGCAAAACAAAAAAAATATAGAAAACTAACTTTCAATTCAATATATACATGATGTACAAATTAAGAGACATGTCATCTTTTGCAATAAGGCCACAACCAACCACAACATCATTTTCACAAAAAAATTATTCAGAAACAAACACATGAATACAAAATTAAATTTCTGTGTGCGCACCTTCAAGCATCACCAGTGATACATGAAAACATTCTATGACTCTTAAACCTCACAAGTTTTTTCGACGGAGAAACAGAAGAACCGGTTGTATTCTGAGAGAACTGAAAATTGTTATCGAAATTATCTCCAACGGATTTATATCTTCGGTGACCATTACTATTATAATTATCCGAATCCAAAGCTATTTGATTGTGATGGAGTGGTTGGATCTCAGCCATACTGATATTACATGTTCCTCCTAATGAAATATATTCATAGTTTCTTCTTGTTTTGTTTTTCTTGATTGCTTTGAATACAAGAGGTAGAAGACCTTCCATAACACTTTTATAATCTAGAACAAAAATTTGATTGTTATATATATAGGAAATTGAAATGTGAAGATAGATATATGAGAGTGCAAAATGGAGGAAAATATAAGAAGGAGTAAGTTGCTGGATTAGGTGGGTTTCCGTTTGTTTTGTATTGTTGTTTTTAAATATTTTCTTTCAGTTTCTATGTTCCTTCTGAGAAAGAGACTTTGACTTTTCAACTTTGTGTTTGACTTGGTTAGCCAATACGATGAAGACAGCTGGTACTGTGTCATTGTGCGTGACACGCCTATCAGAGTAAAATATTTATATTTACTTGCAGCCCCTTACTTAGTCTTATTTCCCCATATTTTAATTATCAAGAAGATAATCTTTCATATTATTGTTTTTGTTAACAGTCTCTCATATTTTTCACTATAAACATCCGAAATATAAAAATAGTATATTGCAATAATTTAAAAAAAACATGATTTTCACATTTTTAAAATTCTAGTATAATTTTAGATTATGTTTTTTAAGTAATTTAGTATTTGAGCTCACACTTTTTAATTTAATATGAAGATTTTGGAATTTAAATATAGACTCTTTCAATAATGTCTTGATGATTGCTACAAACATTATAAAACTAAAATAGAAAAGTTAATTTTTCACATTTGCAAATTTAGAGGTGTAGTTGAATTGTACGGTTGAGTTTATCTTTTCTTAACTAAGAGCATCTCCAATAATAAAATTTTAAAATACTCATTTTATAATTTAAGTGGGCTCATTTGTGCCAACTCAATGTTATGATACTCATGTATTTTTTTACTCCAATGAGTGATTTCAACTTTTAATGTACTTTACTCACAAATATTCCCTCCGTCTCTAATTATAAGACCATTTTTTACCATAGCACGTACGTCAATGTACAATTTTGATCGCTAATATCTTTAATTATCTAGCAAATTATAAAAATTTGATATTTTGAAAATACTCATCAAAACAAATCAAACAAGATCCTATAAGCTAATATTTACATCTATATATTATTAGAAAAGTACGGTCAAAACATGATAGATGAATAGTAAAATTTAGTCAAAATTGATCTTATATATTAAGGGACGGAGGAAGTACAATTTATCTCTCTTCTATAATTAATATATTCTCTTATTTTTACACTTTTAAAGACATGAAACTAATGCTATAATTCTATGAAACTCACTTGTGAGATATCTTAAATAAGCAACTTTCACTAAATCTATGGTACTCAAAATCTTATGTGGCATGACAAGTCAATATTTTATTGTTAAAAAATCTCTATGATACTACCATTAAAGATGCTTTAAGTGTCAAGAATTTGATTCTCATTTTAAATATGAATCATGTTTATATCTTAACATTAGCTGTCATACCTTTAAAGATGCTTTCAATTCAATGAGGGAATTAATCACTATGTTTGACGGTGAATAATTGATTAAAAAAAATAAAAATACCAGTATAGTTCACACATTGCCTTGGGACTCCATAGACTGCAAGAGGACTAGAGGTTGATGCTAACTCAAAAGTTCAACATACAAACTTTCATAGAGGAACAAGTTATATATATATATATGATATGATGAGGTGGTGGATATGTTTAGAAGCAAATAAAATCATTAACTGTGTTTTATGACTTTTATCTCTTTTCCCAGACGAAGAACAAGTCATATTCATGTAGTACTACTACATACTATCGGTCTAGATACATCAATTTCATTTGACTAACTTTCTTTTACATTTTGAGACGGAGGAAGTATGTATTTCAGGAAATTTGACTCGCAATAAATTTTTTTGGATTAATAAGTTTTTTTTCTCAAGTTTTGATTTACATTTATAATTGTTTTTATTGCTCTTGTAATGTTAATATTTCATCACCTACTCTTCTGTTGACTTTTTACTAATCTAACAGATAAAAAGTTTTTTTGAAGAAGCTAAACTAACTCACTTAAATTGTCACAAGAGATAATCAAACCTAAAACCTCAAAGAGGAGCATACTTTCAGATCCCAATTCAATACCACCAAATCAACACAAGTTGGTTGTAACAGATATAAAATAGGTCACAACTTCTATAGGTGGTAATTCTTGATCCTTTCAATGATACCATCCTTACCAACTTCTATAGAAGAAGCAATTCACAACCAAATGTCAGCTTGATTCATTCCAAGTTTCATCCTTGAAAAGAATAAAACAAAACCACTAAAAGAATCCATCAGATTTACATTCAGAACTAGTGCTAACCTAAAAATGTTCGAAAATTCAAAGTAGGTAGTTAAATTAAGTTTTCATTTTTTTTTGAGGAAATAAATTAAGTTTTCATATTAAATCGAATATAGTTGCAATTCAACAATATATGCAACAACAAAATTAGCTTAAACTATTAGAATTAGCTAAGGTGCGTTGGTAAATTATGGATGTTTAGAGTATTTAAGTAAAAAGATAATTTCTTGATTAATAAAAGTGCAAGAAATAATGTAAATATACACTTTTATTAGAATTAGCTAAGGTGTACCTAAATAGTAAATACTCATTACATAACACCCATGGTGTAAATACTTATTACTCACGCCTATGAATTAATAATGTAAATATGCACTTTTATTCCACATTATTCGTAAAAAGATAATTTCTTGCACTTTTATTTTCATATATTTGATAATATTTAATTTAAACTATATTTTTTTTACAATATTTAATTTAAACTATTAGAATTAGCTAAGGTGCATCAAAATGTAAAATAGTGAAAATTTAACTACATGTCAGCCCAAAAATTCTATATAACCCTATTTATTGTTTTTTTTTTTATAGGCAAATGTTAATTGTTAGTATATTATACATTTTTTTCCCTCCATCAGCTCCTTAACCTTTAACTCAACTAGTCAGCTTAACCATTTGAGCTACCCATCCCCCCTTATTTGTTGTCGCTTTAGCCAAATTTTTGTTAAACCAATTTGACGGACAATTTGCAAGTGCACAAATATATATCACAACTAATAAAAATATCGATCCCACAATAATTAAGATTATTTCAAAGGCAAGACAATTAAACAATACACTTGTGATTCAAAGTAAATGACAATTGGGGGGAGTTTTTAAGTTTGCACATAAATTGTTTGATAAAAAGCTTCAAAGAGAAAGATGGATTTTAAGATATGAAAGTGATTGGATTTTGCTTTAACTTCCTTGTACTTCACTATGGATTAAAGGCTAGAAGATCCCTACACATGATTCATTCAATTATCATGACAATTTAACTCAATCACTGCACACACTCTCATTGTCATATAATCTCTTAGTCTCTTAAGTCAATTACTAATTAACTTAGGCATGATTGTTCGTTAAATCATAAATCACAACCTGGAATTCCATATATCTCTAGACCAATTACAAGGTTCACTCATTAATCTATGTCTAATTCATACATCTAATCTCTTAGCAAGTATGAATCTATAAATCATCACAAACATTCATCAACGTTCATGAAGCATAAAACATAAGATTAATGAAATGGATAATTGATTCAATCATAAGAGAACTAGTGATAAACCAACAATTAATCATAGATTCTTACAAGGTTTTCATTACAAAATCCAATCTAGGAGAAATTACTTCATTATTTTAAGATATGAAAAAAGTTTAGAAATGAGATACGCATGGAGGAATATAGATGAGAATTGTAAGAGGAGTGATCTTCAATCTTTTTTCCAAACCTTCAAATCATGTTTCTCCATCTTCAAATTACTTGTTTCCAAGCTTCCACAATGGCTCTATACCCTTTTTCCTTGCCAATTTCGTAACTCCAAAGAAAATGGGGTTTTCTATTTACAGGCAAAGTTTGAGTTAGACGCAGCGTGACACGCAGCAAAGCTATGTGACATGCTAGAAACTTGTGTGACACGCCCAAAATCTGCATGACACACAGCCAAAATGCCCGAAAAGCATGCCACGCCATCCTATAAATGTGTCACACATTAATTTTTCCTTTCTTTTTTGATTGAGGTGCAAGCTATCTTCAATCCTAGCTCTTTCTAACTTCAACTATGATAAAAAAACACTTCAAAACACCATTAATATCAAAAATATTGAATGAATGAATACTATTTTATTTTTGTCAAAAAAAAATCTTTCTCCACAACCAATCACACCATTAATGTCATTCCTAATGACTATTAAATATTTTTCTACCAAACAAGACACCGTAATTTTTTTTTTTGGAATCAACTTCTCCTTCTTAAAGTCACAATAACTAAAACTTTTGTCATTACATACTACAGATAATATTGGTCAAGAGAAAAAAATTGAGAAGATAAATATTCAATTCATCAATTCAGCGTTATCTAACCGATCTAACCTCCATGTTATTAAAGAGGTTTTTAATTATAGATCTCATTTAGTCATAAGTTTATTCTATTTTCAACTAATGCTACTTAATATTAAATAAAATAAATATTCATCTCTTCATATCGAAAATCAATTACTACTATAAATTAAAGATGCCTATGTCATGAATTATATACGACAAAATAAAATAAGTTACAAGTAATGAAATAAACTTAGCACAAACATTATCTTGTAAAGTTATTAATTTGTATGAGACAGAAAGATACGCGATAATATCATTTAAGGTAAAAATATTAATATTACAATTTACACAAGTAATACCGACGCGTCAACACTATAATTTAATTAGATTCGAACTTCTTAAATCGTTAATGAACTTTTAAACAAGAAATTGTTTTTTTATAGTAATTTGATCTTTATAAACTTATTTTAGAAGATACCAACAAGCACAAGATTGAATTCTTATTTTAAAAAACACAAAGTAAAATAGTTTTGGATAACAACTCCTTTTCAAAATAGAGACAGTCAAAACAAAAATAAAGTTAGAAGTTATTCATTCTTCTCTCTCTATGCTAAATTAGCAATTTAAGGTGGATTCTATACAACGATGCTGTTTTTTACTTTTCACACTGATTCTGATTTTATGAGTGGCATTTCACGTAATTAACCACAAAACCAATGGCAATTTTCTTAATCAACGCACATTTCACCTAATATAAAAACCTCTCTCTTCCGATCTCTCTCTTCTTCACTCTTCTCTTCTTCCGTGCTCTCCGCCTGAAACTTCAACACTCGTGTGTTTTTCCGGTGCTCATTTTTTCACCTTTGGATCTATCATTTCTCACATAAAACAAAAAAAAATAAAAATATATTCAGTTTTTTTTCGAAATTTGAAGTTTAGTTCAGTTTTTTTTTTATCAGTTAGATCCGAAGTGTGAATTATTTCAAGGTATTGTTATTGTTTGTGATCGATCGCATTTTGTTTTTGATTATTCGATCTGTGTAATTTATGCGTTTTTATGAATAATTCTCGTGTTCATGCGTTGATTCATAGATCTGAGTTTTTATGCATGAAAAGTTAGTTATAATCTGTTAATTTTCGTTTTTTGCATTCTGTTATTTTCCGATTTAATCTGTTGCATGATGATGTATTTAGATTATTTATCGATAGTTAAGTTGTTTTTAATCTGAATTGGATTGGATTGGATTGAATTGGATTTGTTTGAAGGTTTATGATTGATTGTTATTGTTTTGAATTAATGGATGCAGATCGAACGGTAGCTGTTGAAAAATGGCGACGGCAGCAGCTGTGAATTCGGCGTGGTATAAGGCGAAGGTGAAGGCAGTTCCTTCGGGGGATTGTGTTGTCGTTGTTTCTGTGGCGGCTAATGCAAAGCCTGGAGTTCTTCCTGAAAAATCGATTACTTTATCGTCTTTGATTGCTCCTAGATTGGTAAATTTGTGTTTTGAAGCAAGATTTTAAAATTGTGTGATGACTGATGAGATGTTTTATTTTTTTTGAATGATGATTTATCTGTTTTAAATTTTAATTTAATTGCGCTTTGTTTTGTGTTTTTGGAAATTTGGAAATTTTGACAGGCTCGTAGAGGTGGTGTTGATGAGCCATTTGCATGGGAAAGTAGGGAGTTTTTGAGGAAGCTTTTGATAGGAAAGGTTCGTAAAATAGAGTGATGCTTGTTAATATGATCTGACTGAGTGATCTGGTATTGTGTTTGTTGTGATTGATGATGCATGCAATGTTTCTGATGCGATGTGTTATTTAAACAGGAAATTACGTTCAGAATTGATTACACTGTGCCATCCATTGCCCGAGAGTTTGGAACGGTTTTTCTCGGCGACAAAAATGTTGCTCTGCTTGTTGTTTCTCAAGGATGGGCAAAGGTTGCATACTGTGTGATTTATATCTAGATTGCATGTGCTTGTATGGATTGTTTTTCCCATTTCTGAAATGCATTTTTTTATTGTGGGCATGTCCATGCAGGTTAGAGAACAAGGGCAGCAGAAAGGAGAAGCGAGTCCTTTCCTGGCAGAATTGTTACGGTTAGAAGAACAAGCTAAACAAGGAGGCCTTGGTCGTTGGAGCAAGGTTTGTCTTGCTTTTCCTTTTTTTCAAAATCTTTGTAATAAAGGTGCTACATTTGCTGCACTGAATGAACATAAAATGTTCCTTCCTTGATGTTCTTGCAACTTGGTTTACTAGAAACTGAGGTGCATTGTGTCTAGCATCTATGTTGATGACAGTAATTAGCAAGTATTTTCTACCGTCGTTCTCAAAGTTGACCTGATTACTTGCTAAATTATTATGAATGGTCATTGTGTATCGTGGAATTAATCATTTTGAATGATCATATTCTAAATTGATGGTTAAATACTTAATGACCTGCTTTATTATCCAATATTTATCGATGTCATCTTCTACTTCCATTTAAATTGACAAGATATTGTGATTCTAGAATGGTATGGAAACTGGAAAAGTGTAGCTGCTCTATTAATGTTTATATAATTGAAATCCTTCGTGATTTTATCATATAAGACTGTATGGTGATTGCAGGTTCCAGGTGCCGCCGAGGCATCCGTCAGAAATCTACCACCTTCTGCCCTTGGTGACGCTAGCAACTTTGATGCTATGGGTTTGCTAGCTAAAAACAAGGGAGTGCCCATGGAGGCAATTGTTGAGCAAGTTCGTGATGGCAGTACTCTCCGAATCTACTTGCTCCCGGAGTTTCAGTTTGTTCAAGTTTTCGTTGCTGGGATTCAGGTATGTTTTATAAATCCTACTTTGGCTGCTACCATTTTTGTCCCTTTGTGTTCCACTTATTATTATGTCTTTACGCCAGGCCCCACAAATGGGAAGGAGAGCTGCACCTGAAAGTGTTGTTGAACCTGAGGTAACAGTTGATAACACTAATGGAGATGTTCCCGCGGAACCTCGAGCTCCACTTACATCTGCCCAAAGACTTGCTGTTTCAGCAGCTGTTGAAACTTCAGCTGATCCTTTTGGACCGGATGCTAAATATTTCACTGAGATGCGTGTATTGCATCGAGATGTAAGCAACAATCATGTACAAGTTATATTGCTTTTGCATTTTTGAGATTTTTCTAAATTCCAAATGGGTGTGCAGGTTCGGATTGTCCTGGAAGGTGTGGATAAGTTCAGCAATTTGATTGGGTCAGTGTATTATCCTGACGGTGAATCAGCAAAGGATCTGGCATTGGAGCTTGTTGAAAACGTATGTAATTCACTTGTATAGAGCGATATTAACACGATTTATTTTGTCCAAGTCAAATCCTGTTGTATCTAACTTGTTTACTGCCATGGTTTTTATTAGGTAGCATTGCTACATTAATTTATTTTAGCCTGATGCAAGTTGGGATCCTTTTTGTGTTTGTACTTAATTTTAATAGGTCCATGATGGGGTGGGTGCATTGTTGGTACATGGATCATATCATATATATGACCATTAGGATATATTTTCTTTTGAAGTTCCGTTAATGTCTTTGATTAGGTACCTACCATGACCAACTAAATTAGTGTGAAAAGTTTTACTTGTTAACATGCTGGCTTTATTTGCTTGAATGGACTACTATTCAAAAATATTTAGTGATTCTTTTTCTTCTTAAGAAAGAGTAAATCAGTAGACAAAATAAAGTGTGAATATTCTATAAATCGTCAAATGTTATTCATTTTGAATTTTATAATTTTTTACCTTGGTTTATAATGCAATATCATTAGGCAATATCTTTTGCATGAGATCTAGTTGGACCTTGGTATCCCATGTATCTTCCCTCATGTATAGGGTATGTGAATGTGCCTAAGCCACTTGATAGTTTGTTATGTGGAGTCTGGAATGTTTCTCATGTCTTTAATCCGATGAAATATCTGTTAGTATATGCTGTAAATCTTTCTCAATTTGATTTTTCCACCAAACAGGGTTTTGCTAAATATGTTGAATGGAGTGCAAACATGATGGAAGAAGACGCAAAGCGGAAGCTAAAGGCTGCAGAGCTTGAGGCTAAGAAAATTAGGTTAAGAATTTGGACAAACTATGTACCACCGGCTTCAAATTCAAAGGCTATTCATGACCAGAATTTTACTGGAAAGGTAAAATATACTATATCCCATTTTTATGCCAAATGTTCATTTCTTCATTGATATAATTGTATATTTCTTAAAATTTTCAGGTGGTTGAGGTTGTGAGTGGAGATTGTGTCATTGTTGCTGATGATTCTATTCCATTCGGCAGCCCACAAGCCGAGAGGCGGGTTAACCTTTCAAGTATTAGGTGTCCAAAAATGGGCAATCCTCGTCGAGATGAAAAACCAGCTCCCTATGCCCGCGAAGCAAAGGAGTTTTTGAGAACACGCCTCATTGGTCGTCAAGTATGAAGATACCCTGTGGACCTTCTTTTAATATTACTGTTGACTTGGGCTACCATTAATTACTTCTATTTTTCAGGTCAATGTACAAATGGAATATTCTAGAAAGGTTGGTCCTGTGGATGGATCTGTAGTTCCATCAGGAGCTGCTGATTCCAGAATAATGGATTTTGGATCAGTCTTCCTATTGTCCTCTGGGAAAGCTGACAGTGAAGATGCTCCTTCAGCCGCCGTTCCTTCAAGTCAGCCAGCTGGGTCGAATATTGCCGAATTGATAATCAGCCGTGGCTTTGGAACTGTCATTAGACATCGTGACTTCGAAGAGAGATCTAACTTCTATGACGCTCTTCTTGCTGCTGAATCACGTGCAATTTCTCAAAGGAAAGGGATCCATTCTGCCAAGGATCCTCCAGTGATGCATATAACTGACTTGACCACGGTTTGCAAAATTTTAATTATATATTGCATTTTGTTTTTACTTTGAAGCTTAGAAAGTGGAACTCAAGTCTTTAACTATTTCCTTTTGTTTCATATTATTAGGCATCAGCTAAAAAAGCCAGAGACTTCCTGCCTTTCCTGCATCGAAGTAGAAGAGTTCCTGCTGTAGTTGAATATGTTCTCAGTGGTCACCGTTTCAAATTGTTGATTCCTAAAGAAACTTGCAGTATTGCTTTTGCATTCTCTGGTGTCAGATGTCCTGGTCGTGAAGAGCCATATTCTGATGAAGCAATTGCACTAATGAGGCGTAGGATAATGCAGAGAGATGTGGAGGTAATTATGTTCCTTTCTGAGATTAATATTCCTGAGTCCAAATTTTGTTTATTTTACACAGTTAAATGCTTAATTTTTGCAGATTGAGGTGGAAACCGTTGATAGAACTGGAACATTCTTGGGATCCTTATGGGAGTCGAGAACCAATGGGGCAGTTGCACTACTTGAAGCTGGTCTCGCAAAACTTCAAACCTCCTTTGGCAGTGATAGGATTCCTGATCTTCACGTCTTAGAGCAAGCCGAACAATCCGCTAAGAGTAAAAAGCTCAAAGTAAGAATGGGGTCCCAACCATGTTTGACATTATCACTTTATTTCCCTGTTAACTGTTCTAAAGAAAATTGTTTTGCAGATCTGGGAGAATTTTGTTGAAGGGGAGGTAGTACCTAGTGGTGCAAATGTTGAAGCCAAACAGCAAGAAGTACTTAAGGTGCGTTGGAATGTAGGATACTATTTTACTACTAATAGTATTAGTGATCCCTTGTTTGCGTTAATGGGGAATGACTTAATCCACGGTCATGCATTCACAGGTAACTGTTACGGAAGTCTTGGGAGGTGGTAAATTCTATGTCCAGACCGTTGGAGATTCAAAGATAGCCTCCATTCAGAACCAGCTAGCTTCTTTGAACCTGAAGGAAGCTCCTGTGATTGGTTCTTTCAATCCTAAGAAGGGTGACATAGTCCTGTGTTATTTCCGTGCTGATACATCTTGGTATCGTGCAATGGTAAGTTCCAATATGATTTTTTTTTCCTTCTCACCTTGCCAGTTTAGACATTGTAATTCTGTGGCCAAAAATATGTAGCAATTAATTTATGTAGGAAGCTGATTAAAACTATATTACTTGATGATTGAATCCGTGAGTTACGACCTGTTTCTTTCATATCTTTTTCTTTTCTGGATCCCTTCGGTGTTTTTCCCTACCCTTTTCGTTTTTGATTTTTTTATCTAGGTCTCTTGACAAGTATTGGGGTTGATATTCCATCAATATAGTTTATATTTTATAGCTTACTGTACTTTTATGAGTTCTTTTTGCATAAATAAAGTGAATTGGATTCATAATGTTAACCAGTTTATTTCACACAATGTAGCTGCTTAAAAAAATCCACCAAAATATGATTGTCCTAATATTGTTGAGCCTGATGCGCTGTTATATGGTTGATACTTTATGCAAAGTTCCTTATGACCACTTTTTGCAAGTGCCTGTATGGCAGAGTTGATGTGATGTTAAATAGTCGGTGCATGCATCACTTGTATTACCTTGCAAAATGGTTGGTGCCACATTCCTTTGATTTCATTGTACTGATTATTCATAATTGAATTGTGAAGGTTGTCAATACACCTCGAGGACCGGTTGAATCTCCTAAGGACGTGTTTGAAGTATTCTACATTGATTATGGAAATCAAGAAGAAGTAACTTACAGTCAACTGCGGCCTCTTGATCCATCCGTGTCAGCTGCACCTGGCCTTGCTCAATTGTGTAGCCTTGCATACATTAAGATACCAAACTTGGAAGAGGATTTTGGTCAAGAAGCTGCTGAATACTTGAGTGAACTCACTTTAAGCAGTGGAAAAGAATTTAGGGCCATGGTTGAGGAGAGAGATACCACAGGAGGAAAAGTGAAAGGGCAGGGAACTGGAGCTATAATTGCTGTAACTCTTGTCGCTGTGGATGCTGAGATCAGCGTCAATGCTGCCATGCTTCAGGTTTTTATCTCCGCTGACTCTTGTTTGAAATACTTTAAAATTTTGGCTTGAGCCAACAATACACACAATCACAAAAGACACCCCTTTGAACTTAATTGTTTTCTGGTGGAATTTTCAGGAAGGACTTGCTAGGATGGAAAAAAGAAACAGGTGGGACAGAACAGCAAGAAAGCAGGCCCTTGATAATTTGGAAATGTTCCAAGGAGAGGCAAGGACCGCCAGGCGTGGAATATGGCAGTATGGAGATATTCAGTCAGATGATGAGGATACTGCTCCTCCTCAGAGAAAAGCTGCTGGCCGCGGCAAATAAGTGTATCGGGATAAACTATATAATATAGACATCTTGAGTGAATGATTCAAGTTATAGACAATGAGTTAGAGAGAAAAGGAAGAAAATGCCGTGTATTTCCTTTGTAAGTTTTGTTTTGTTTTTCTTGTTTTAACTTTTGTTGTTAGATTTGGCGGAACATTTTTTTTACCATAGATGTCATAATAAGGTACATGCGGCAGGGTTCTTTTTTATGAGGACGGCAGAGATGTTTTGATCATTTTAAGAAAAAGTCTTTCCTTTTACCCATGGTACTGTTTGGTTTCGGCATTAGTATAGTTTTGTTCTTGATGATTTTTATCATATGAAAACTAGGTTGCAGAACTTGAGCTAACAGTGAGTATTTACTATATAAATCAAACAATTTAATGTTAATGCAACAATATTATATATATTTCTTCTTAATATGACTTTGTAAATGTTCTCCTAGAAGAATATTAATCAAATTTACCCAAGCTTAACATTTATTAAGACTAATAACCTCATTTTGTCCTTCCCTTGAGTTTTGATGTAAAAACTTGTATTCAAAGTTTCTATTGCTTTGTTCCTGAAATTATTCTCAAAAATCGTTTTCAAAGTTTTTTGTATTCATTACTAGTAGCACTAAAAACTTGATTGCGTAACTTAAACAAAACCTCTTTAGTTAATACTGTATTAGTCATTTCTAGAAAGAAAGAAAGAAACTCTCAAAACATGAGCTTCAGTTCAAATTTGAAATTATTATCGACATATATTATTGATTTTTTGAAGTGTATTTCTTATTAATATTACTGATTTAGGATATTTTTTTAACCTTTATATAAAAAATAAACAAACTAAACAAGTCCTCACGTTTCTTAATATGAAAGAAAAGAACAAAAGAAATGCATAACAAACTCTTAAGAAAGAAGTCCCACATCGGTTGCGATAAGTCCAACAGAACAAAGTGCCAAACTATAAAGACATATTACTCTTATACTATCGATTGTTGTGAGAATGAGCTGCTCCCTCTGTAGCTGCAAATTAATGTCGGGAAACCTTATTGAATGAACATCTTTCTGAATTCATCATTGGACTTTGGCTTTTCATCACCCTCTTCAACTTTTGGTTTAATTGCAGTATAACCAAATGGTCTGACATTTCTAGGCACAGCAAAAGTATTCTTCCCTTTAAGCTGAATGTTTACACTTCCTGCCTTTCTAGAAGAGACTTTGGCATTTTTTGCATCTCTCAAAGTATCATCGATTTCTTTTGGTGCTGAGCCTTTTTTATCAGAATGATTATTGGCATGTGCATGTTCTGCATTTTTTGGATCAAAAGTTTCCTTGCTACCTCGCTTTGGCTCAGATCGAACAATACTTAATTTTTTCCCAAGTAAAGTGTTCTTATTCTTAGCTACTGCTGCAACAAGGTGCTCATCATCCACAAAGTCCACATAAGCTAGTCCCCTGGACTTTCCGGTGAACTTGTCATGTAGGATGCGGATAGCAACAATTTCACCGATATCACTGAAGAAATTCCGAATGTGCTCATTATTTGCCGTAGGGTCAAGATTTGATATAAAAGCAGTGCACTGGTCAGAGTATGCCCGGTGTTTTCCACGGGTAAGCTGTTGCTCACTTCGGTTGTTATCAGATTTGTTATTTTCCTGATTGGTCCCTTCCACTTTTGTTAACTCAGAAGAGTGCTGCACTTGATTTATATTATTATCCTTGGGTGGTTTTTGTAAGTTTCCACCATCATCTTTCTTTCGCTTTGCTGGAGACTGTTCATCAGCTATATCTGACCCCGCCTTTCTTTTGTCACGTACATTTCTCCATGGATTATTATTTTCAGTTTCCTCTACTGACTTTGATTCCTGCTGCGACTTAAAAAAACGTAGCTCATCCATATGCGGGGTAACCTTTTGTAAAGCGTAATCAAAATCTTCCAACTTGCCAAACTCCCTCTCAAAGCGTAACCATGAGTTGCAAATGTCCTCTGAACCAGTCCCAGAAAACCTTTTACTATAGCATCTCTTGTATATGGATCTTGCTTTATTTATGTGACCCAATTCAACTTCCATGGCTATATAACCAGTCCATGCCTCCAACATTGAACCGCAAGTCTTGAGAAAATTCTCCCAAACTCCACGAGCTGCAGTTATATCTTTTCCAAGTTTTGTTTCTAAATTGGCCCAATAAGCATGTATCTGTAACAAACCATTTGTATTCTTCATGTATGGAGACAAGTAATCTGATGCACGCTGGAAGGTCTCCCTTATTCTATTATAGTCCAATGGATCCTCTCCTCTCGTGAAAGTCATTCTTCGCCTTAAGCCATCAATCCGGGTGAGAAACAATTCAAGATACTCATCCAAAGTAGAAAAGCTGCATTGCAGGGACTTCTCAAAGATTTCAGCCAAGTCTTTCTCAGAAGCATGACCGCGCTCCAAAGAAAGCATATACCTAACCCAAAGTTCTCCAACCCAAGGGCAGTTCTTAGTGGCCCTATAATATACATTGCTGACAATTTCACCAGGCTTAAGAGTTTTGTCCAAATAGCGAGTATAATCAAGCCAGAGATCAGTTGATAAAGGAAAGTCGGTAATAGCCCGCTCGTATAGAAGTTGAATTCTAAATGGTTCTCCAGCAGACTGCTCAAATTTCAAATAGTTAACATAATGTTGTAGTCTTTCTGAATCAGAAATATGTTGGCTAGAAATCTGTTCTTCAAAATGAACGCGAGCATTATAAATCTCTAAGGCCATCTGGTATGCTGGATTCAGGTCAATGGATACATCATGAAAATTTCCTTGTTCAGCCTCCCAAGTCTTATAAGCAATAAGTGTTGAATTCATGTCAGCAAGGGGGACAGATAACTGGCGATGGAATAAACTTCGAATGTATTTACGTTGCTTTTCTTTTGCATGTACATCAGATTCATCAATGGTTAGGAGTACAGCCTGCTCATACTGCCTACCCGCTTCCCATAACTTACTGCCTTGGGCAACATGGAAACCAGCAGTAGGAATGGCTCTTTCAAAGATTTCCCTTGACTTGAAAACATCATCATCAAACTCTTGGACAAAACCAAGGTAGTCACACCATAGAGAGACAGATAGATAATCAAACACCCCACGTTCATATAGCTCAACAACTTTAGAGTAACACTCTTCCTTGGAAGCAGAGTTGATAGAAAGCTCATCTTTGATCCATTGTTGCCACATGCAAGGAATCTGATGAATCTGTTTATCAACAGATTGATAAACATCAGATTAATATATTGTACAAAGTCCATTCTGATGAATCTGATGAATCTTTTGCAAATGAGCATCGTAGTTAGAGGGGTTAGCAGCAAGCTCGGTTTCGAGATATTCGAGTTGAATATTCTGTTGAGCTTCGTCATCCGAATCGGAATCGGAGGAATCAGACATGGCTTCGTCTTTCTCCATCTTTGGTCGAAGTTTTGCGCTTGGTTTTTCTATGTGACTGGTCTCTTGTTTTGCACGCTAAAAAGGGACATCCGGAATTCACCAGAAAAGAAAAGAGATAAAATTTTCAAATTATATTATGATTGAATTGAATGAATTTTCATGGTTATAATATGTATTTAAATAGTAAAATAAAACAAAATCTTTTTAAAATAAAACAGAATCTCACAATTTCATAAAATATGTGTTTGACCCTACTTATGACTTAAAAGATAAGTAAAGTTAAAATAAAGTCAGGCCGAACGGACACTTAGTAGAATAATCTCAAAACAATTTTATATATATTTCTGCTTAGTATGACTTTTGTAAATGTTCTCCTAAAATATTAATCAAACTTACCCATGCCTGTTAGTTATAGTATTAAGACTAATAACCTCATTTTGTCCTTCACTTCTGCTTTGATGTAAAAATTTGCATTCGAAGTTTCTATTACTTTGTTCCTCAAATTATACTCCAAAATCGTTTTCAAAGTTTCTATTCTCAAAAATCGTTTTCAAAGTTTTTTATAACATGCTTCTAAATAAAGTTCTTTATAACAAAACAGGATCGTATTAGAACAAAAGCATGTTATTGCATAACTCGCAAGCATCGAAATTGGCATCATCTTAACATGGCATAAGCAATTTTCCGTCAATAAGCAGCTTGTTCTTCGAGAGAAGGGGCATTTCATTGCAAAGTTCAGTGTACCAATTACCACCACTTTAGATGCATTCCAGAGATAACGTAGTTGGAGTTGGATTATTGCATTGTTGCATGAGCTTGAAGTCACTTACATGACGAAAAGATTCAATCAGAAAAGGAAACTTGATGCTGAAGCAACAAAAAGATGCTACTAATAACATATAGAGGAATTGGTGAATAGACTGAATTGTAAATTCATTTAATGTAAAAGATGTTAGATTCAATGTAAATCCCTCGATTATTCATTACTAAAGTGTGTCTTTTATAGGCTAGTACAACAAGTGATAAGTTATAGTTTGACTGATAAACAATCTGATAAACTATAGTTTAAAATGATTAACTCGCTTAGTCAGAGAAGCTTCGCTAAGCTAGATAATCGATAAGCAAAGGCACATGTAAATTATCACCCCTATTTGACCTTAAGCATAAAATTGAGTGACTAGAATCTTTTTTCAACTTGTGCTTTGAATTTTTTGAAAATGGCAAAGGCACTTGATTTTTCACTCATAACTGTGCTTTGTATTTTTTTCTCTTTTGCCAGTTTTTCTCTAATATAATTTCTCTCTAATATCTCTTGTATATTAATGTTTATAAATTTAACTTTTCACTTTGACAGTTTTTAATTTTTTACATCTTTCATGTTTCAATTATTTTATTTGGAGAAAATTTTATTTCATTAATTAAAGTTATACTAGTATTATTGACTTTTTTACTATTGTCCGATAGTTAGTATTCCCTCATTGCCTGATTTAGTAAACAAAATTGGAATGCTTCAAAATTCCTTTATGAAAACTTGTTTTATGAAATAAAGAAGAGTGCAATTAACTGAAAGACGTTTAAAAAAGTGTATTATTAAGTTTAAGTATAGTGTAATTGTTAATTAATCTACCAATAAAAGTATAGTGCAGTTAATTAAAATTTACTTATTTTTTAACCACCAAATTATAATTGTATAAATATACTTGTTCTTTTATTGTGTAGTTTTTCTTTCGGTACATTACTCTATTAAACTCCTTCGTACATTGTACTTTTTTACTACTAATACTATAAAAAGACTTGTTATGATTACACAAAATACTTGTACTATTGCACTATTGACTACTAGTATTTTCTGTTTCTTGTTAAAGAAAAAGTAAAATTCACGGGGAAGAATCTACCAAAAAAAGAAATTAACCGGGTAGCAAAAGATGGTAGATGGATGAGCAAGAAGGAAAGAGAGAAATAAATTGGGACCATTAAGAAAGCAAGAAGAAAGTCAGGATCTAGTGACAGGCCCCATATTTAGCTATGTGAAAAACATAAATTCATTCATTACTAAAAAAAGATGACAAAAAATAATTGTACAACTACAATTAGGCCCAACACTCAGTCCTCAACAAGGAGAACAAATATACTCCTTTAAGTATAAATCTTTCGAATAAGGCAAAAAAAAAAAGTGAAAACAAAGTGCACCTACAAATCCAACTAAGTCCAAAACTAACCACTTATAATTATGATGATGATACTTAATGGGTAGCAGACCCTATAAGTTTCAATCATTTCAATTGTCTCTCTTTGGCCTCCTACGTGGAGGATTGGCTGTTTCCTCCTTTTCTTTGTTGTCTTCATTCTCTCCAGCAGCTTGGCTACTGGATGTTTCTGTGTTGGTCTTCTTCTCCGCCACCTTTGGCTCGACCTTTGCCTGCAGAAGAAGAGACTTGGTTATAAACATGAACCCGAATGAAAAATGCATCCAGAAAATTAATATGAAAGGACATGAATAAAGTTTCACTACTTACAGGTTTCTTTCCGCCGAAGATGAGCCGGAAGAAAATTGTCAGGAAGACAATCACAACGGATGCAATAATTCCAATAGTCACATTTGGTTGCTTCTCGCCCTTTTCAATGATTTCCTGCAGAGAAGCATAAAGTATGAGTCATATACCAGTAAGTGAATCATAAATAATGGGTACCAAAAGAGGAGGAAATTGTAAGTTTATTATTTGAAGCTTTGGAACTTACAATAATCTTATCTTTGTAGTCACTCAAGAAGGGAATGTCTGCAATCTTGTACAAGACCTCAAATGCCTTCTTCTGCAAGGTAAAAAATTAACATGACGCATAAGAAATAAGATGAAGGCTAAAAAATGTAAGGGATAAAACTTAAAAGGGTGGATAGATGTGCAAAAGCAAAACTATTTAATTACCTGGTAGCCGGCAATACCATCTGACTCAGTTGCGGCCTCCTCTTCAGCCTTTTGTTTCTCTTTCTCAATGTTAAACTTGGGTTTCCATGTAGTTTCACGGTAGGATTCTGCAATCTTATCATCTTTAGCTATCAAAACATTATCAAATAGAATGCCATCTTGCATTGTCCAAATTTCAATGCCAATAGCAGCGATAGGCTCAAAGTTGGGCCTCGCAAGTTCAAAGTAATCTGGGTTTGGAATATCCTGAGGCTTCCATATACCCCTATAAGCTGGGTTGTCAATGTAGGGAGCACTCCATTTTCCCTTATAAGCTGGGTTCTTCTTAGTTGGCCTCTTCCACTCACCACAACCAGGGGCTTCTTCACATTTTGGGTTTTCAATTTTGGGAGCTTCCCACAAACCATCCTCTTCATCATCCCAATCTTCAGGTTTTGTTGCCTCTGGGTCATCTATTTCCTCTGGCTCGTCATCCAACCATCCTTCAGGTTTCTCAGCTTCTTCATCAATAATTTCCAAAGGTGCATCCTCATCCCAGTCCTCTGGCTTTACAGCTAATGGGTCGGGAATTTTGGCTCTCTCGTCCCAATCTTCAGGTTTTTTATCATCAGGATCTGGGATTGTCTTGGGAGGGAGAAGAGAAGGCTCAAAATCATCCGAAGATAAGAAGTTTGCCGTTTTCTTTTCCTCACCGTCAATTAAAATTCTCAACTCATTATCATCCTTAAGAATAGCAGTGTACACGTGAGATAGCTTGTCAGATGGGACAGAAGGGGGGAACTTGAGATGGTGTTCAACATACTTCCCAGTATTTGGATTCTTATGCCTGAAGATGAAGTGAACCTTGTTTGTTGCCCCACACCTATCTGGACCAAACATGATAGAGTAAGGAGATTCATTGTCAAATCCCTTGGGCTTCCAACCACTCTCCTGGGGTTGAAGATATTTAATATATGCACCACCACATTCAAGGCCTTTCTGAAGGCGTGTCTCGAACTGAAGAACAACTGTTCCATCCTTAAGATTCACAGGTGCATCAAGCTCCTTAACTATAGCATACTTCCTTGCTGGTTCACTAACAAGAAGTCCAAAATCATCATGCCCTTCACTCTTTGAATGCTTCCAGACACCTGAAACACAAATAAAAATCAGAAGATACATCAAAATTTGCCGGACAATATTTGCTAGGTGCAGGGTTTAAACTTCCAAGCTTTATTATACTGGCTAAAAAAACTATCAATATAATTCATTGCTTCGGTCTTCACGATCATATATGAGATACACACCCTAGAGAATGAAGAACATATATAATATGAAAGCATGGTTGGATAAAAAAAACGCCACAGTCTTAGTTTCTTTTTTATTGCATTAATTAATAATACATTTGACTATTAATCCACTACACTTTCATCCTTAATTTTTATGCGTATAATATAGTAATAGTAATAATTGATGTACAGCCATTCATTATTCTGTAACATATTGCTAACAACCCCTCAATATTGCCACAAAAATCATTCTTATATTTTTAGATATTTCAAAGATTCCCATTGGTTTTTATAATTGGAACCCAAAAGGAAATCATGTGGAACCCAAATCTAGTCTGCAATATTATATACATGCACGATGTATGATCACCTGGAAATGTGACACACTAACACCATTTATTTATTTTTTACATCGGAAAAATAAACTGCTCCCTACAAGAATTGATCACTCGGCCTCCCCCTACCCAACCAAAATGTCCAACAGCTCTTACCACTTGAGTTATCCTTTCGGGACGCCAATTAATCTAATTATGCGCAAAATACAAAATAAATCACTAAAATAGTAATTAGTTTGTTTTTAAATTGCATGAAACTCATAATATCTCGATCTAACTAATAAGCGCTTCCAATTAGGTTAAACTTGAATCTAACAACAGTGACTCATTTATAATTTATAATTCTTAAAATAAAAAATAAAAAAACTATACTCGTCGCAGCACAAAATTCAACTTTGCTCAAACAATTAGCATATTAATATCAGAATTAACAGAAATCGAAAACAAAATTTAATAAAAACGCGCAGTGATAGAATAGAATCTACTTACCATTGTATTCTTCCTTTTCAGATACAATCCAACGGCTATCAAAATCCTCATCAAACGATTCATAGAAGATCTAAACAGAAAGTTCTCAAATCAGAGATCCATCACAAACAAAAAACAAAATCAACAAAAAAAAAACGAACACAAAGAGTAAATTACCGCATCGTCGGCTTCATCGGAAGCATGAACGTTGTGAAAGGAAGATGAAGCAATGAAGAAAAGGAGCACCGCGAATAGCCCCATAGCCATAGGGATATCCTTACGTTCAACCATTGCTGTAAGTTTCTCTGAATTTTCAAACCCTAATTCTCTGTGTAATGATAATGAGTTTGAGTTTTGAGATCTAAATAGATAACTCGTTGTGTTGAAAGAGGAGAGTGAAAATGTTATACAGCACTTACGCTTGCTGTTCGACCTGTTTCAACCAATGATATTACATGACACGTGACAATAGCCAATCATTTGTTGACACGTTGGATTTTTTGCATCACTGCGTTTTCTTATGTACCTGCAGTATCAAAATCAAATCCAACCTAATTATTAATTAATTAAAAAAACAACAATTTTTGCTATAAAAATAAAAGGAAAATATAGTAAAATTGTCTTAAAATTTGTGTAGTCAATCTTCTAAAAAACTAAAAATGCACTTCTATTCTTAATTGTTAATATAAAAAAAAGTAAGATGTTCATCTAAATTTTAACTGTAATTTACATAAACTCAATAAAATTAAGGTTAAAAATAGTTTTTCATAATAAAAACTACTAAAGTATATTTGAAGTTTATGACAATTTTTTTGTATTTTTTATGATACAAATAAAATTTGTCTATTTTTCTTTCTTTTCTTTTTAACTTTTTACCTCTCTTCTTTTTTATGATAAAAAAAAAAATAAGAAGAGACAAATTATATTTATGTATTAAAAACTATAATAGCTTACAAAAATGTTTTTTTTTTACAGTTACTTATTAAAAATTTAAACGACTATTATATTAATTTGTAAATTAAAAAAAATTCTTAATTTAATTTATCTATTTAATATTTATTGTTCAGAAACATGAGAAATGTTTTTTGGTAGTAGCAATTATTATTATTATTATCATTATTAAAGAATTTGACTAAAATATTGTTATTATGCAATAATAGATTCATGCAGACATTATTAATTTTTTTTGTAGATTTACAGAGAAAATATCATTTTAGTACTGAAATTTTTTAAACAAATATTGATTAAAATATTATTTGATGCAAAGAATGATTAAAATATCATTATATTGAATAAATTATTATATTTTTAGTTATTTGTAAAAAATATATTTTTAACTATAACTATAACAACCAAAAACACTAAACACGATGAATAGCACGGAACCCGCGACTCATTTGATGCACAAATATCTTGCTAGTTTAATATAAAAAATTATTCTTTTGTTACCTTAACCAATGTTTTGTGAGTACTAGTTAACATGATCCAAATTCTACCAAGTTCCCATGAGCATAAGTTGGTAGAGAGATTGCATGACCGTATAGGTATTAGAGTTTCAACTCTAGCACGCATGTTTAGTTCAATTAATAGGGATATCTCATTTATATGCAAAAGTTGATATGTTCACTTAGTTTAATTGGTAAAGATATCATATTTTATATGTAAAAGTAAATATTTGAATTTCGGTCACTCCTTTTATTCACTGAGATAAGAAATTTAGTCACTAAGCTATTTGACAAAAGAAAATATAATTAATATTCATATTATAATTTCTCTATAAATTCAACTCAGCTGGTAGGTACAAAGACATTTATATACGGGAGTTAGATTTTAAATATAAAATTTTCACTTATCAACATTTTAGATGTGTGAGTCTAATCTCTATAAATCTTTACAATAAATAAAGGGGATAGGACTATACGAGATGATTTTTTAATACTTCGACAACTACTCTTCTTTAAAAAAAAGTTAATCATACAATATAATAAAGCAAGAGTAGTATTATGGTAAGTTTGACATTTGTCAGCAAATAAAGAGAGGTTTCTTTTTTAAAAATTTCTATTAGTAGTAATATTTCCTTAATTGTATTTTTATTTTGTTTTTTAATTATTAGTTAATTACTCTACTAATTTTTAAAACAATAAGAATTTTAATGTTGTTTTGGGATATACTACATTTCACGCGTCTTTTCAAGATATTGAAATGGCAAACCGAGAAATCTCATCCCTTCTCAATGCAAATGAAATCTATACTATTATTATTTAGAACCCCTTTTTCAAAAGAATTTGTCCACATGGCATTCTCACATGCATTCTTCTCCCATATCAATTTACCAATAAATGTTATTCAAAAAAAAAATCATGACTATTAATTGTAACTTTTTCTTTTTCTTTTTGTACATTGATAGCACCTATTTAATGATCCATGAAATAGGGTTGATAAAAAATAGGATTGATAAAAAATATTTACTGATAAAAAATAGGGTCTGCAACACGATTTTCTTTTTGCCCAATTATACATTTATTGTCATTTTTAATACATGTTAAAATATTTTTTGACAAATAATAATATATTTTTTAATTTTTAATACACATTTGTATACTATTTGAAAATATGAATTTGACAAACAATAAAATATTTTTTAATTTAGTCAAAGAAAATATATATATATATATATATATATATATATATATATATATATATATATATATATTAATGCACGTGCATTTACAATATATTATATCTAATTTATGAAATTGATCAAAAAAAATATCTACTATTTATGAATGAATATGATAACAAGGCGGCATTTTTTTTAGGCAAGGTTATATTATTTTTTTGGTAAGGTAATAGGCGGCATTTTGAATTTGTTTAATATGACATAAATATTATTTTGAGCAACCATTAATTGGGTGTGTCGGTTGATAAAAAATAGCACGATCAAAAACAAATAAAAATCATAATAATAATTATACTATTATTTGTTTTCCATATTTGTTTATTCCTTATTCCATATTTATATGTATACAACTTAACCACCAAGAAAACTAGGTTTGACAGTATAAATATGATGTTTATCATATCATTTATTTCACACTCATTTCTCAATTCTGCATAATATTATTTATCTATTTTTCAATTATCTACAAATGACTCCCAAATACGATTATGTTGCTTCAGTTAATGCTGCTAAAGAAAATTGGAATCTGATGGTCCGTGTAGTAAGACTCCGATCTGTCAAAGATATTGCAACACGAGTGTAATGGTGTTCAAATCGAAGATGGTTGTGATTGAATTAAACAATGATGGGTTTGTATTAAAACTTTTTTCTAATTTTTTTTTTTTTTTTGATTTATCCGACAATTGTTTACTTTGCTTGATGAACTCCTATTATGACCACATGTAATCCCGTCGCATGTTATGCTGCCAGGACTCATTAGTATGACTCTCTTTCAATTATATTAGTCTAATATTGTATTGTTCTTTTAATATCGCCATCATTTTTTTTTTTGGTCAAGATAATATCGCCATCATTATTTAAACATAATATTGCCGATGATATTTTTATACCAAAAGTAATTAATTAAATTTTATTAGTTTTAATCATTAATTTTCTGGTATTATTTTTAGGGCAGTGGTTTCATTTGTCATACTCATATATGCCATTTTCACATGTAGTCATGAATATTGTAGAAGTGTCTTTATATGCATACATATTCATGTCTAACGATGAATGTTTCTGTCAAATTTTATTTTCACGTATTTTTATTTTCAATCATTAAAGACACTGATGTATATACTAAAATTTTAATTTAATATCTTTTGATGAAGATATCATTTCAAGTGTACTCTATTTGGTGAATTTGTTGACGTGCTGAATGCATTTATTGCGGCCGGAGAATTTGTTGTCATCACCATGTTGGCAAAGGTCAAAACATTTCAGGGTATATTTAAAATTTGTTCATATGTTTAAATTCAATATTGCATTTTAGTCCCTATGTGATATATAATCTCCATGTCGTCTTTTTTTTATTGGAAGGGCTACATTTCAAAATATGCTTTATGCATCGAAGCTGATATTTAAAGAAGAAGTAATTTATATTACTTTTAAATTTTTACTCATTTATTAGTTTTAATTTGATTTTAATTTTATAATTTTTAGTGATTAATGTCATATTTTATACTATTAGGATGATGGATAAAAATGACTCACCGTCCTCTGCCATATGCATGCTACAAGAAACTTCTAAACTCACAGTTGAAGAAGATTTCTTGAATGCTACTTCGATGACTATCATTGAAGCGTTGAAGGATATGAAAATGGTAATAAAATTAGTTATTGCTATTTTTGTCTATAAAATTGCCAAAAATATTTTAATTGTAGATTTTGGTTTGATTTTTTTATAATCTATGTGAATATAGGAGACAACATCGGTTCTTTGTGCCACCGTCAAAGTAATTATTGATGATTCGGATTGGTTTTACACCGTATATATTTGCAACAAGAAAGTATATCCTGATGAAAAGATGTATCTATATCTATATTATTTGAGAGCCTTTTTTCAAAGACTATTGTACACATGGCATTATAGAATACATTTTCTTCTCTTATGCATTTCACATTTATATCATTGGATTTTAATAATGCAAGTATAAAAAACAATTGGACAAAAAATTTGAACTATTAAAGGCAATATTCGAATTCCTATTTTAACAAAAAAACAAATCACATTTACCATACAAAAATGCAATTTCGTAAAAGTTTAAAAAAAAGCTAAAATTATTCTCAAAAAACGAATTTTAAAAAAATAATAATAAAATCAAAAATTACATAGTGTTTTTTAAACGAAAATTTAAATGAATATGCTTTTAAAAAATAGTAAATTAAATTTTAAATAGTAAAAAGATTATTCAAAAATAAAATTAATTGTTTATTTAGTAAATAATTAATGAAATTATTGTTTATTCAAATTGTTCCTTTTTTTTTTACTGTTTTGACTAATTGTTTCATATTTTATGAAATTCTTGATTTAATACTATTAATACAAAATTAGACTTTTTATTCAAATAACAGTATGAAAACAATTCTTCATCTAATACTATTATTTTTATTTTTGCTGATTTTTCATATAAAATTTATGCTTAAAACAACAAAAATGTGTACAAGAAGCACAAATTAATGGAAACAATCTGGAAATCGCTGCAAATCTTTAGCTAAAAATACTAATCATAGTAATACATAAATACATGCAAATAAAAATAATACAGGGAACACTTTTATATCATAAACACTTTAGTATAGGAAATAGTACATTTTTTTTTACGCAAAGTATAGGAAATAGTACATAGAACACTTTGGTATCGTTGAAAAATATAATTAATACATGGAATACATAATTATTATATACCTAAAAGCTAATAGTAGAAATTATTATATAAAAAAAATACAGTTAATAGTAGAAGGAACACTTTAGTGATCATTATATTCGATGGGACAAATTTAATGGATCTTTATTTTCTATGTCGGTGATTGATATCACTTTTGATTTAGTGTGTGAGCCTAATATGTTATATTTAGCGTTGTATTTAACAAAGTATTTCTCACACCGAATACATTATTTGTTCTATTAAGCGTTAAATATATTTTTGGTCTCTATAAACATATAAAAAAAATTTTAGTCTCTATAAATGATAAATTTTAGTGTATATAAAAATTTTGGCCATGTAAATTTAGTCTCTGTTATTTTTCAAAATTTTAAATATTAATGTTATTTTTGTTTCATATTTATTTTACTATAAATATTACGAGATTATTTGACTTTTTTTGTTTCTTTAGGGGCTTTTTTTTTTGACAAAAATATAAGAATGTTCATTCATTCAAATAAATGGAGTATATCAGATACAAATACAAATTCAACACCACTAAAAATGTATAAGATGAATCTTTGAATAAATTCACAGCATTCAAGTTAAAAACATAAAACGGTATACTATGCTTACAAATAATATGATAAAAATAAAGTAACTGAAATACAAATGTCTCCGGATATGCATCTTTGACAAACTTGGTCATTTGTTTAGTTAGTAGTTGATCTGTCAATCTGAACCATCAAACATTGCACAAGATGGAAAAAAAGAATATCACACAATATGGGAAAACAACAACATCGCACAAGACGGGAAAACAAAAACACCGCACAAGACGGGAAAACAAAAACACCACACAAGACAGAAAATCAAGAACACGAGACACGACGGGAAAATAAACTAATGTCGCAATAAGACGACAAAATCACAAACAAAAAACCAATAAAAAATTTAATAGATATGAAAACCACTTATATAAATTGAAAAGGAGAAGAAAATATGCACATGAGCTATTTTTATTTATAAAAATATATAAAAATATAATTTTATAAAGTATATTTAAAATTGAATAAATTTAAAACGTATTTTTTTTCCCGCGCATGGCACGGGCTCATAAATTAGTTAAGCATTATTTGTACCATCTTTTAATGGTTTGCATTGATGATAGAATTATCCCTAAACAACTTCCCTCCTTCTATTTTTAATTTTTAAACTCTTCAATCTATTCTCTATTTTTTTGTCAAAACTCAAATCTTTTTATTTTTTCTGTTTGATTTTAAAATTGAGTTTAAGCACTTGTGCACTTGATATTGTAAAACTTGCACTGCAAAAATCCTTTGTTTGCCATTTCCATCTCTCTCTAATTTCTACTTAAGTTTCAAGTTCTGTTTTTGGTTAAGTTTATTGTTCAATTTTATCAGTTTTTAATTAGTTAAATTTGAAGTTAAATATTTAAGAATCTCAATGTTTTCAATGGCAACTATTCTTGAATAAGTTTATCCAATCCCTTATACTTCCTTCATGTTTGATTTTTAAGGCCTTTCTTTTGGATAGATCATTCTCCTTCGATCCCTTGGATTTTACTTGAATTTTCTTTTGATAAATTTAATTTAAAGTTGTAATTATTAACTAAGAAACTCTTATATTTTCTTTGATTGCAGGTGATTTATGGGTGATAAGAACTAACATGAAGGTGTAACTTTTTCGATGTTGTGAAAATAAGTATTATTTTATATTCATTTTCATTCATGTGAATTTTGGCTTAGCTTTATTAGTTCTTCATATTTTATTTATTAGTTCTTCGATAGACAAATTTTAACCTGCCTTAAGTTTTCTTTTATTGCATGTTGACACTACTGCTATTCCTTTTCAACAAATTTTCTTTTCATTAATTTAACTCTAATTTCTATTGTTTTATAATATTCTGTCTTCTCATCATTATTTATCATGAGGTGTTACTTACTATGCAATTTATCATAGGTTGATTTTTTTGAATTTGGCATATTTGAAATAGATAGAGGTGATGATCAACATGCAAAAAATAAATATTTATATGATACTGATATTTACAATTACATTGAATTATATCACTTTTTTTTAAAATTTATCTGTGTCAATGTATCAGTGTTTGTGTCATATCCGTTGTCTGTGTCGGTGTTTGGGCTTCATAAATGAAAAAGTGATTATTAAAATTGGTTTATTGCATTGGTTTAAGTGATTGAGTATTGGTGTTGTGATTGAGTATTGGTGTTAAACCAGATTATTTGAATTGATATGACATTGTATTTTTAAAACTGTTTTTTTTTTTTATGGATTGTTTTATTGTTCTTATTATTAGCATATTGTGTGTTCTGATTATTGAACTTGATTTTAAATATAACATTAAAATATATTATTTCTATGTTAATATATTTTTTTGTTTTTGCATTTGTTGTATAATTGCATTATCTTATGTCAAATATGCAATTTGAGATATAAAGTGTTAAATATTTTTCCCAAAAACAATATTCAATATTTTATTTTAAAATATTTTAAAAAAATATTCCCCATGCATTGCATGGGTATACACACTAGTACAAAATGAAGTTAGCATACACACAGCAAACAAGGATATTAACATTTCGTCAAAAAAAAAAATATTAACATGGCAAATAAAGATACCTACATTACAAGATAGAAAAATAGATAATCAATCATTTTTTATTATAAAGATAATCAATCATTTAAATAATAAATTGACAAATTTCTCCCTTTTTCCCACATAAAATGTACGAGTCTAAACTCTTGATAAATTGACAAAAATAAATACATGTATCACAAACTCTATTAGATGAAATTTCAACATTTATTTTGTCTTAATCAATGTTTCAAGTTTAAATCCAAATTTGAATATACACAAATTAATTTGCCGCACATTTCAATTACATGTTAGTGGAAATAAGTCAAATAAAAAGAAAAACAGTGTTAAAAAAGCGTGGACGGCAGGATTCGAACCTGCGCGGGCAAAGCCCACATGATTTCTAGTCATGCCCGATAACCACTCCGGCACGTCCACGCATCTTGCTGATTTTTTTGCCGTATTTAACACATAATACAATACTCCATCGTCCTGAAATATAACAAATATTTTTTTACACATTTAATTTTCTTTCTCTTTTATTTTTCAATAAACAATAACTAATAAAAAATAGTTTTACACATTCTTATCCAACTTATTTTAAGAAAAATCTCACAAAACCATATTTCAAATTCTCATGATTATGTGCCCGTTTGTTATAGTTTATTTTATAAAATAATCACTTATTTTTAAAAAATAATCACTTTTTAGAAAATAACATCCGGTAGCAGCTTTAAATCCTTGGGCCAGCTATCCCACCCTTCGAGGTGCCTCCAATCTAGCGAGGGATTAGTCACTGCGTTCGGCGGTGGATACCCTGGTCTCGACCAAAAAAAAGAAAATAACATCCGTTTGTTATAGCTTTTAAAAATAATCAGAATCTAAAAATAATCTAAAAACTGCTAAAAATTTGAAACTAATATTAGTAGCTTATTTTTATAGATTTTTTTTAAAGGAAAGAGAAAATTTTTGTCAAAAAATTTCGGACAAAAATATCCTTAAATATATTCTAATATTCCACAAATATCTTGTTTAGAATTTATAGGATTAGTTTGTTATTTTTAGAAGATAAGATTTAGAAATTTGTTTTATTTGTAGATATATGTATAAAGTCATATGACCATAATGAAAAATAAGAACTTGAGTATTTTTTATATATTTATTTTATATGATATATTACATTTGGATAATTGTACTTTATGGTAATTTTGTGATACAAAATCACTTTTATATGGTTGTATCCAAACAAGTTAAAGATTATTTTTTTAGAAAAATTAATTTTTATAATGGTAAACAAACACAAACTAGATTCTGCTTTTTCGTAAAATCTCTAAAAAATAATCTCTAAATTATTTAATGTCAAAATCAGTTATTTTTTAATCTATAACAAACGGGCTCTATATTTTCTTAATAAGTGAGATTATTTTTTTCCTTATATTTTGAGAAGGAGGGAGTACCTCCGTTTTGACTTTTGAGCTCTCCTTTTGAACTTTTAAATTTCAACTCGGATTTTTTCTGCTTTTTTTCTTCCTCATATTCTCCGTTTAAGTCTCATGGATTAAACTGAATGAGCTACAAGAGTCCAGAACTCGAATAAATTATAATAAAAAGATTTAAAAAATAAATATGAGGAATTTGTTATATTTTACGGAAAACGCTAATGAGTGCCCTTGAAATAATAAGTTTTTATAAAGATTTATAAAAATATGTTATTTTATTCAGTTTTAATATATTTTTGTATGTTTATTTAATGTTGCCAAAAAAAAATTATTGTCTATTTTTCTCATCTCAAGTTTGTTTATTTTATTT
Organism: Trifolium dubium; assembly: GCA_951804385.1. Classification (NCBI taxonomy): domain Eukaryota; kingdom Viridiplantae; phylum Streptophyta; class Magnoliopsida; order Fabales; family Fabaceae; genus Trifolium; species Trifolium dubium. Next base: position 6,384,142 of record OX638076.1, on the reverse strand, counting down.
TTTTGACCAAAGTTTGTTTATTTAACCAACAAAGAAATTGTTTATATATATGAAGTTGTTAACTTACATCGACCTAAAAATATCCGGTAGTAAATTAACAAATCTACACTAATTATATATTTACAAAAACACCCTCACTATATCTTTTTAAAAATACTAGTTAATAAAGGATATCATTGTAATTTGGTTTTTTATTTTATTTGAAAATTGTAATTTATTTGTTTCTTATTATATTCGTGACATTGTTATCCTTTCAAATTAATGCAATGGCCATATAATCAAATTATTAACATGAATATCCCGTAGGATAACTCACTCCCACTCCTCTAAACCCCACTCTCCCTAAAATATTAGTTCAAATACTAATTAAGGTATTTGCATTAGCTCAAATACATATAAAACAACTATAATAGTTCAACCGTGACTCCGTGAGGTATAGTCTACATTGATCAAGAACAATATCTACAATTTAGATGTTCAGAGCTAATTTAGGCACTCTGCAATTTGCTACGAGTGCCTTATATTCAAGTTGATACATGTGCAAAAACCAAGGTGATATATATATATATATATATATAAACTCTATTCAAGTATGGGTGTTTGTTTTATCACACGTTTTTACTTCATGAATTAATTAAACGGTTAATTAAATCATGTTACACATTTTGCCTCCATGTTACATGTTACACGTTTTTAAAGGCACCACAAACTAGTTTAAAACCAGTTTTATTAGAAAACCAGTTCGAAATGAATTAATTGAAACTAAATTGGTTCGAAAGAATAAATCAATTTTAAATCGGTTATTATCTGAATTGAAATTGATTTGAAAAATTAACTGGTTTGTTAGAACTGAACTATTTTTATGAACCATGAACACACCCCTACATGTTATGACCACAAAATCATGTTTCAAGAGTCACAAGGAATGAATATTTGCCTAAAGGACTAATACTTATTGTATTTTTTTTTATCGTCATCATCAACAATACAAGATTTACTAATTAAGGTATTTGCATTAGCTCAAATACATAAAACTAATCGGAAGTAGCATGAGGCCGAAGCTAAGGCCAACACTTCAAGTAGATACATGTGCGAAAATCAGGTGATATATAAACTCTACTCTAGATCGAGACTTTTCTTCATACTTTCATAGACCATATAAGTAATGCTCGCAGCTGGCACAACTTTGAGTAGATTAGGAAGGAGTCCCTTGTAGAAACCTTGAAAACCTTCACGCTGAAAAGTTCTCAAAAACGCATCGCACATCCCCTTGTAAGCATCAGAACTGTTCGAAGGTTGTGCCTGCAACCTGAAAAAGGATAAAAATGTAACGCGAGCAAAGAACATTCCTAATAACAATTAGAAAACCAGCTCTGGAAAACACAAATGAGAAGGAGAGTAGAGAAACAACAATGATATACCTTGTGCGAATAACCTGCAGCGGATACACACAAGTTGCTCCAAGGGTTCCAGAAACTGTCCCACATCCTAGTTGTACCATAGGACCAGGGTCTATGAAGGATGAAAACAAATAATAAGAAATGGTTTCACTTTTCAAAGGCGAAAAATTTAATAGTATTGTTAATTTGTTATTAAACAAAATCAGTATGTTTAGAGGTTGCGGGAATACCATACCACTATCATGAATAATATATTTCTTGGACATATCTTTCAAGATATCATAAACAGCGAGATCAATGCCAGCATACGGAATCATGCCGATCACAGATGGAAGAAGCCCTCGGTAGAAAGCTCGAGGTCCCTCTTGAATCCATATATTCTTTGTGAGTGTTCCAAGTTTAGGAGCCCTTCCACCTTCAGAGGCACAAGTCTGCAACCTAGTTTTGATAAGATCCAACGGATATATTGCGGTCTGCGCAATTCCACCAGCCATGCCACCTGCTAAGAGCCTTCCAGCAGCACCGATATCGGACTTGTTGCCTTGAGCATCTCCGATTACTTTTTTCAGCATTTCAAAAGCATAGAATTTGAGGGCACTTTCTGGTGCAACCTTCACAACATTCAATCCATTACCTCGGAAAAACCCCCTTAAACTATCTTGCTTCCATATTGTCGTAACTGCCGACATAACAGAAGAACGGGTAGTCTGAACTTGCAAGATCACCTTCAGACGGTCAAGAGGAGCAGTAGCTGTACGTGAAGTAGCACCTGCTATTCCACCAGCGATAAAATATTTGCTGCGGTGAGTGTGCTTGCTGATGTCTTCAGGAATGACAGCTTGTTCTCCTATGTCTACATGGTACACTCTCTCCCAGTGGTGATATATATTTTCGATAGTTGCTTCGTGAGGGTAAAGTAGAAGAAAATCTCTCCATTCTTCAAAAGTGATAGTTCCATTATTGTCCTTGTCGACATGGTCTACAAAGCGTGCAAGCTCCTCTTCATCCATTTCAATTCCTGCAGCATTGAAACTACACAGGCTTATGATAAATACTATCGGGTAAAATACCAAAAGAAAAAAAAAGGAAAAAACTTCCACAAAAAGGAATACCATTTCAAAAGCCACAATAAGTGCAGTGGCTAGACCAGATTATTGCGCATAAGAGACCAAGCAAGCTAAGATGTAACAAGCACAATATAGAATGCAAATGCTTATATAGAATTGACCATCATAGATTGAGCCACTCTTCCCAAAGACCAAGCATAATGCTGATATAAAGAATGACTTCCAAAACAAAACAAAACAAAACTATACCAAAAAAAATGCAACAATGCAAAAAGGAAACATCAAGAAGATTTCACCAAAATTGTGAAGAACTATAGAACATCGGCAACTAGTCAACATTCCACTAAAAATAGTTGTTACACCTGGCTAGGCTACAAATGTCCCGTTATAAAAGCAAATCATATCTCTTAACAATCATAGAATCCACAAATCAATTTCCACTTACTCTAGACTACTAAAGTCTAAAAACCAATGTGATGTGTTAGCTTTTAACTTAATTTATGCCACACAAAGCTTTTAAGCAAGAAAAGCTCTTCCTAATCAGTGATCTTTTAAAGACATCGATTAAAAAGCATTTAATACTATATATTATCAAATCCTTTCTTTTGGTAACTTCAAAAATAAAAAAGGAAATCACATACACCTTTAGTCTACTGAGCATGCTTTTTAAGTAAACACTCATCAACCCTTATTTGCTGAGAAAATTGTACTAACCTCCTTTCAATTCTGTTTAAATGACACACCCCTATACTATTACATAATAAATAGATGGGAAGTGGGGGTAATCTAGGGAGGTATATGCAATTTAAGCACACATCATGAGAGGACACTGCAATCGCCCTCTATTTTTGGCTTCAAAGAGCCTGACAGTGAAACTCACAAACACTAAATTTAAATGTGCGGGGTATTGCGGGATCAAACACACACTCAAACATATCAAGATATCCCTCGAGCTTTACCATCCGAGTTGTACTTATCAGAAAATGCAATCTCCCTTTAAAAAACATCAAATAAATGTTATCATTGTAATATTGTAATATAATATAGTGATTTTTCAGTATATAGTTCCTACTTTAAGACTGGTTTTCACTATAACAGCTTTATACTTTTCTTCTATTAGAATCTCCTAATAAAAAGTTCAACCTACACAGTGAAGTAATTATTTCTTGAACTAGTTCTTCCTAAACACCGCGTCACTCGTAACCAACAAACTAACTAAGGAACTAACAAAAATAGTAACAAGTAGCCAAAACAGATTAAAAGAAAGAGAATATACCAGCCCTATCAAGTGCATCCCAAAGTTCTTCAGGAAGAATACTACCACTATGTTCAACATCAATAGCTTGAAAGATACAGTAAAGTTCCATTTCCTTATCATCCATATATCTACGAAACTCATTGTACTCAACCCTACCATCACTATTAGAATCACAAACCTTAAAAAGTTCTCTTGCATATTTATACTCTGGTGGAATTTGCAATGCAGATAACCCTTTTTCTATCTGAACATCATCCAAATACCCATTGTTCCCTGCATCAAAGAAATTGAAAAGGCTTCGAATACGAATATCTCTTTCTTCTCTTGTTTCACCTAAAGCCTCAAGCACATGATCAATTGAAACATTTTTGTGGCTCTTCTTTTTGATACTACCCCCACCCATTATTGGTCTTTGATGGTTTGGTTTGGTTTCAGTGAATTATGAGATAACCCTTTTGAGCATTTGAGTTTCTAGACTGAAAAGTTTGTATCTTTGTTTTCAGATCTGAAGTTTAATATTGTGGGCTCATATGGGTCAAAACTCAAAATATCTTCTTCTTCTTCTTTTTCTATCTGATGTGAGGAATGGAAGAAGATAGAGAAATGGTTATAAAGAGGAGAATAATGTTGGACTGAGAAGAGTGGAGTTAGAAGGATGTGACTGAAGATGAAAATTACAGAACTGGTAATTGCGACGGTTTCAACGGTTTAGTTCTATTTCTATATACAGTAATAATAACAATGAACATGTTTTATTTTGACAAAGAACATGTTTTTGTTTTGTTTTTGTTGTCTGTATCTTTGGGGTGAAAAATGATTTGGCAAGATTTTTTATGTCAAATGTGAAGCGTGTTTGAAAAGGACAAATTTTATGGGATATTCCTCAAATAAGGATGCTTTGCTTTTGATTTAGAGAGTCATCTCCTTGAAAATTTAAAATTTGTCAAATATTTTTTTTAAATTTAAAAATAAGAAAATAATTTCTTGAAATTGTAAAAGGTCAATCAAACTGCCTTTATGTTTTGTTTATTCTATATATTTTGATGACATAATCGTTAACTGCATAAGTGACATCTGTCAACGTGTCACCACATCACATGAGAGAAAGATAATTGACTAAAATTTGCAAAATCATGAGGCTAATTGGCCATAATACTGTTAGATTTAACCCCCTAATTTTGTAAATTTTAGTCAATTACCCCTGTGGATGTGTATCATGATCAATTCCCCCTCCTCATGTGATGTGGTGTGACGTTAGCAAGTATTATGTATGCAGTTAACGTCTATGTCATCAAAATAAACAGAGTAAATGGAGTAGGGATCAATTTGATTGATGTTTTACAAATTTAGGGGGTTATTTGCCTATTTCAAATTTCAAAGGGATATTTGTCAAATTTTAAAATTTCAAGGGGATTGATATTTCACTCTTCATTAAGATTTTGATCGCTTTCATTTCCAATTAAACTTTGCTCTATTTGTTTACAGAAGTCCCAAATGGTATTGGTGACGATTCGATCGCACAACTATATTTAGAAGAGAATTAAAATCATTTGATCTCAGAATTCGTTTCGAATTATAAACTACTAAAGTCTTTCTCAAAAAATTAGAGGGTGAAAAATAAAAGGCTTAAATATAATTTTGGTCCTCTAAATATTTTCAAGGTTTCACTTTAGTCCTTTAACTATTTTTTGTTCCATTTTGGTCTTTTAACTATTTTTTCGTTTCGTTTTGGTCCTCTAACTTTCAATATGTTAATTTATTTGGTCCTAATTATCGTTAAAAAAATGCCAAAAACGTTAATTTTGCGTACGTGGCACTTAGGGACTTGGTGACTTTGGTGTGAGATCCAATAGAAAAACGCCATGTAGCTAGAGACCTTCTTCTTCATCGCGTACGGAGCTTCCTCTATCACCGTCTCCGACCACATCACCGGTGATCTTTCCAGTCACCAAAGCTTACTGAACGATACTCCAAAACCTCATGTTTTTCACGATGAATCCAAATATGATGTCTGTTTTCTCATTAGAGGCTTCTACCTCTCGTTTTTTTACATTTTCTAATGGTTAGGACCAAGTAGGTTAACAGAATGAAAGTAAGAGGACCAAAACGGAACAAAAAATAGTTAAATGACCAAAATGAAACCTTGAAAATATTTAGAGGATCAAAAGTGTATTTAAATCAAGATAAAAACAAAAATTACTTTGTTTTATTTGCTTAGAAATTCTAGTTCAACCGACAAAATTATTGAAATTATTAAATTGGACGTCGTAATACAAGTTCGAGTCTAAAATCTCACAATTATATATGACTTTAATTTCAACTCATTATCTTATTATCTTAAGATAGAAAAACTTTGCATTATTTATTTTTTATTTTTTCTTCACTCATGATTATGAGTTATGAGAGACAAAAAATATAAATGAAAGATAATTTGAAAAAGGTGTACTATATCCATATGATATATTGTAAAAAAAAGTATCATCCGATGACGCTCAAAATTTAGCAAGAAAGTTTGTGTATTAATTTTCTTCTCTAAGTGTGTGATGAAGAGAACCATTGGTTTGAGAGAGAGCAACTTCTTAATATCTTGAATAAACACAGCATAAATACGATACTTGATTTGTCGACCTTTAATAAAGTTAACACAGAGTAGAGAGTCATAGTAGCAGACAAATTCATCAATATAATGTTACCTAATGGATCAATATAATATCTTTACCAATTGAATTATGCTCGTGAGAACTCATAAATTATCTTTAACCAAAACTTCAAAATATCAAATTACATGTCAAAAAATACATCTAAATAAAATGGATTGCGATTATTTGCAGTTAGAATAATACCGCATTCACTAAGTTAGAGATATTAATAGTCGTTCGATCACAATATTGGTTTATATTTATCTTTTTTTAACAAAAATATGTTTATATTTTTATAGATAAATGTTAATTATTAATATTTTAGTACAAATATTTCTTTTTCTTTTGTCAGGACTTAAATCCTCCGGCAAAAATATATTGTTAATAATTGATTGTTCTCTAACAAATAATTATCTGAAAAATGACAAAAAAGGGCCCCAAGGACGCGGAACAAGAATTAGTTTTGATGTTACCTAAAGTATAGTTCCATGCATTGACCAAAGACCAACACAACAACATAAGTGCTCTTGAACCAATCACGTGTCATTCTATTCTAGGACACTAATTTCATCCTTTGCATGCGGATAATAACAAACAAACAACGTATGTAAAACAACACAACATACTTCGATCTCTTTCATGTTTAACCCTGCACTATTCCATACTCCAAGCAATGCTGCTTTCAATCTAGCTTCATACTTGTTCAATTCACATCTATAGACAAATATGGGTCATAAAGAAAAGTCACGAAAAGATAAGAGATTGCAAGAGATCTCCCTTTTGAGAACCATTCCTTATTCTGATCATCAGAGGTTAATTTGATCTTCTAGCTACATAATCATGTTATGATTGTTAAACATGATGCATTGTTAGCAATTAGACACATTACGCCGTTAACATGTCATTGGTTGTTGGATCAAGATCAGATGATCCAAATTTCAATGTACGATTTAAAAAAAATAACGGGCATGAAATTTAGATCATCTGATCACAATCTAAAGATCATTGACATATTGAATGTTAGAATATGCGGAACGCGACAAATTCAAATGTATTCAAATCATAGCTTAATATTTTGAGTAAAAAAAAAAAACTATGTTAATATTTGTGCATTTAATTTGGATATTTTGTATAAAGGTGGTGGTCTAAGGAAACAATTGCCGTGGTTACCGGTGGAAACAGAGGAATTGGTTTTGAAATATCAAGACAACTTGCGGATCATGGAGTTACTGTTGTGTTAACATCAAGAGATGAAAGTGTTGGTGTTGAATCAATTAAGGTTTTGCAAGAGGGTGGTTTGGATGTTGATTGTCATCAACTTGATATATTAGATTCTACATCTGTTACTGAATTTGGTGATTGGTTGAAGGAAAAATATGGTGGTCTTGATATTCTGGTCAGTTTCTAAAATCTAATTAATTTTGGTTTTAGGTGTTAGCAATGTTAAAATTTTATAATTATCATTTGTTTATAAGAAATATTAATATTGTTATTGTAGGTAAATAATGCTGGTGTTAATTCCAATATGGGATCTGATAACTCGGTTGAAAATGCTCGTAAGTGTATTGAAACAAATTATTATGGGACTAAGAGAATGATTGAAGCTATGATTCCATTGATGAAGCCATCTGCTGCTGGTGCTCGTATTGTTAATGTCAGTTCACGTTTGGGTCGAGTAAGCGGCAAACGAAATGTGAGTAAACCATCTAACTTTGCTGTTTCATTAAATAATCATATTGTAAGATAACATTAGTATACATAATACATCTAATGATAGTAATTACTAGCATTAGTTGTTTAAAAAAGACATTAGTATACGGACCGTAGCTTGCAATACACTCTTTATGCAATTAGTCTCTAACCATATATGTTAAGGGAAAGACCATTTTGAACGACATTTTATAATCTTGGAAATATATCTGACCATATTTTAATGACCAATTTGTTTGTTTAGTCTTAATTCTGAAATTATGCCAAATGCAAAACTGATTAATTATAACTTGATTGGATTACAGAGAATAGAAAATGAGGAACTGAGAGAGAAACTATGTGATATTGATTCCCTTTCAGAGGAAATGATTGATGAAACTATAAATTCTTTTCTACAACAAGTAGAAGATGGAAGCTGGAAAACAGGAGGATGGCCTCAAACATTTACCGACTATTCAGTATCGAAACTTGCAGTTAACACTTACACAAGGTATATGGCAAAGAAGCTTTCTGATAGGCCAGAAGGTGAAAAGATTTTTATAAATTGTTATTGTCCTGGTTGGGTGAAAACTGCACTAACAGGTTATGCAGGAAGTGTTACTGTTGAACAAGGGGCTGATACTGGAGTTTGGATTGCTCTTGTTCCGGATCAAGCGATTACTGGCAAGTTTTTTGCAGAAAGAAGAGAGATTAACTTTTAAATTTTAAGCATATTATGGTTTTATAGAATTCAATTTCTGCAAACTAACTGCAAAGGAAAAAAAACTTGTAACTTTGATTCCTTGTGGTCTATATGGTAATTAAGTGCTACCAATATATTCAGAGATCAATTGAGATGTTATGATAGATGGTCAAATTATGGTCTATTAATGTGATGTGTGGATTATAGAGTGATATATATTTGAGGTACATTGATGATCATCTTTTGAATGTTCAATGTTATCACTCGTTTACTAGTAATTTAACGAGTTTTTATATCATAAATGATACCAGTGTTTGATGAATCCACACTTGCATTGGGAATTTCCGAATCAGCATTAAAATTTAACTGTGTACTATAAAATGATTGAATTTGCTTGTACTTCCTTTTTCTTCGATTTGGAGAACCATGTGAGATATTTGATGGATTTATGATCTCAGACATGGCAGTAGAAACTGGCTGTGAAAGATCTAACTATTTGCTAATAAAAATAAAAGATTACAATAAAATTTGATTAAAGATTATCAGAAATCTATTTTCCGATGTACCAAAAAAAAAGATTATCAGAAATCTAATTATTATGGAGTAGTTAATTGGAAGTAGGAAAACCTGTTTTGTGACCAATTCAAGCTTCATCAAGTGTGTTACATTTCGAAGCGGCACTTCAAGATATTAAATGTCACTATAGACTAAAGTCTTTAATCACCATTGTTGGATTTACAAGATTCTGTCGCCTTTTTTATTCTTCAATGAATAGAGCGTATACTGCTACAAGGCTATAACTGCCATGACATCAGTGTAGGGTGATTGAACAATATCTTCATTATCGTACACAAGACTAGTTGAATACATCAGTGTAATGCGCAAATATTAGCAGCATGATCAATGGCTGGTCTTTTAGATTCTAAATTGGTAGACTAAATATCAACCCGCTCCTTCATAACATCAACCGTAACAGGAAGTTCAAGACCATCAAGCTCATCAGGAACAATACCAATTCCTTGCAAAAACTCGTAAACATTTTCACGCAACGTCGCCTTATCTTTCTTCATTTCAGATAAACTAGGACGAATGTAACCAACATAAGACGACGAAGGTCCTCCATTCTTCCTAATTTCGCCAGAGTCCCTTTTCGGTCCCCGCCAATCACCTGTCCTAGAAGTATAAGTCCTACCAGCAACAGAACATTGAAGCTTCCTAATCAACCTAATCTTCCTAACAGAACTACACTCATAGCAAACCAATTAATCCTCGTTTACTTTATGAAAACATTTCATGTGTTTTCATTATTTTAAAACATGTATCATCTCTAACTAACATTTCATTTTCTCTTCATCAATTGGTTAATTTCAAGTGTCTCACTCCTTCTTATAAGCAAATTAAAATGAATTCATGTTTTAGAGACCGTAAATCTATACCAATAATAAAGGGAAAACTTTTTTTTGGTATAGCCTATTTCAATAATTCCAATCATGCCCTTACATGGTAACCAACTTTGGTTTCCATTTTGTGCAAAATATAACCGCAATACAATTACTAAATAGAAATCATGTCCTTTATTTCTTAAATTAATTTCTTCCATTATTATCTTTTTGCTCTTCGGATGCATTTTCTCCTACCCTTCCAATCATTTCCTGACATGTATCTTTCCAACTTTTGAATAAAAGGTTTGAGTTTCACATTTTCCACTTCAATTTCTTCTTATAATATGAATCTTATAATTGTTATGGGAATAACAAATTAAAGACATCAAGCATTTTATAATCGAATAAATTATTATGGCATTTCTGTTAAAAAAAAGGCAAAGATATGACGTTCACATGCATAATTGATAATTAAACCTATAATATGACATTGTATAATTAAAATTGAGGGATTAATTGATAAACAAATTGGCACTGCAACCAATTAAACATGATTTAAATGAAGTGATATAACCCTTTATAGGATTGTTTTCTCAATTTTGTTTCCTATTTTTGATATATATGAATCTGAACCATATGTATGTTAACCGAGGTCTTAAATTGCTTCTCAGTATTTAAGTAATGGGTCATGTTAACATGTGCCCTAAGGGCACAAGTTAAGAATCAAAAATTAGAATTATTCTCTAAACCTTTGTACATAGAAAACAGAAAAAGTTTAAAAATTAAAGCAAATGCACGGAAATCAATGCAGATATTTCTTTATTTAGATCAGAGCACATGTTAACATTTCCCTTAAGTAATTTATGTCATTATGCCTGCTATCAAAATTTACTACTTATTTGATTGTTGAATTTTGATCTTACTCATTTGCCTAACTATTATAAAAAATAATTTGTTTTTTTATTATTTGAATGACAACAATAGTATAATAAAAGGGGAGAAACCGTTCGATGCAAAAAATAACCAAAGAAAGGAGGATGTGGTCAGCAATAAAAATGGAAGAAACAATATAAGGAGTAGAGAGAATGAAATGTGCTATGAAAATTGAGCAAGAAAAGGTACATCCCACTATATTATCTATTTTTGTGTGTACATATGTACGTAACTATTATATTTTTTTTGGTCGAGACCGGGATATTCACCGCCGAACGTAGTGAGATAACTACACTCATAGCATCTTGAATGGTGGGATAGCTGGCCCAAGAATTTAAAACTGCTCCATACTCAAGGTGAGAATCGAACCCTCGATCCTTGGTTAAGGGAGGATGAGCCCACTGCCGCTCAACCACACCCCTTGGGTTCTATTATCATTGATAGCATATACATGTAACTCTATTTGTCTCTTTTATTCCAAAAAAAATAATCTTTAAGGTAGAAATGGAAAACATACACAAACTCCATTTGATAACGATACAAATATATGTAAAAATAAACAATCTTCTATAAAGGAAGGATGTAGAAAAATATAAGAGATCAAAATAAAAAAGAAAGACATTTATAAGTATCTTCGACATAGAAGTCAGTAATATTAAAAAAATATGTACCACACATATGATTTAGTAATATGGCCCGCTAGTTTATAATAAAATAATAACTTATTATGATTTAGTAAAAAAAATAAATTATTACGGATACTATTTTTATGATCCTATTAATATTAAGATGACTAGAGAGTCCTTCAAGCTCAACCAAATGTAGTTACCAATTTGCCCTTGAAAACCTCAACAAATCATCACATTACATTACATCTCTTATTTAAACCAAACCTTCCCCTCATTTTCTCAATCCTCTTTGCCATTCACACTCACTTTACAACCAAATATTCAAATCCAAAAAACCAAAACCAGAAACCAAAAAGAAAAAAAAAATTATCAGAACAATGGGTGATTTTCATATTCAAAATCAACAAGAATCCACATTGATACCAAAATCTCAAAAACAATCAATTATCATTCCATCATCATCATCAATGGCTGATCATCTTGATCATCACACTTACACTCACAGTCACAACAAACCTGTCAAACGCCGTTCATCCGTTCATCTTCCTTCGACCAACGATCATCCAAGAAACATTCTTTCGACCAAGAAGATCTTGCCCGTAATGGCTTCTCCGCCATTACTCTTCCTATAAGTCTCTGTGGTAATGTTCTTCGTCGCTGTGATTCTGATTCATACACCTTGCCGGAGCAGATAATGCCGGTAACAGGGTCATCTGGTTTGCCACCCCGGCCACCTATTAGTCGATGTAACTCTGAAGTCATTGATCCTGCAACGGTTAAAGCAGTTGCTAGTTGCTTGAACTCCGAAGTCCTTAATCCTGCAACGGTTAAAGCAGTTGCTAGTTGCTTGAACTCTGAAGAAAATGTTGCTGATTCAAAAGTATGTGGGATTTTTATGGAACTTGTGTTTTTTAATAAAAATTTAATCTTTTTTTTATTTGGAATAATGGGTTTTCTTTGTTTTTGTGTTTTGTTTTGTGGGATTTGTGATTGCAGAAGCTTAAAAGGATGAAGGAACGGTTAACAACAATGAAGCAATGGTGGGATGAAATTATGAAAGATCATGAAGAAGATGAAAAAGAACAAGAAAAAGAAGAAGAAAAAGAACAAGAACAAGATGAAGAAGAAGAAGAAGATGAAAAAGATCACTCTCTTGTAGCTGAAGATGACAAAGTTTCATCTCAGGTATGTTTTGATTTTCTATTGTAATCTTCAATGTATTTGTATTTTAGTTAGTACTTAGAATTAGACTTAGAAGCATACGGTTTTAAATTATGGTTGCGGTTATCGTGTGAACTTTTATGTTACAACAAAATACAGTCAATGTAGTCGAAATTGTGATTGCAAAACCGTTGTGGAGACCTCAAAATCTCTTATTATGCTAAAAAGTTGATAGCCTAGACTTAGAAGTATAATAAATTTCTGTTGTGACCTGTAATAATTTGTTTTTTAATTAGTACTTAGTTAGAATTAGAAGCATATGGATTATCAAAAAACAGAAAAGAATTAGAAGCATATGGTTTTAAATTACGGGTGCGGGTTATCGTGTGAACCTTTATGTTACAACAAAATGCAACCAATATAGTCGAAATTGTGATTGCAAAGTTGTTGCGGAGACCTCAAAATCTCTTATATTGTGCTAAAAAGTTCATAGCTTAGAAGTATAATAAATTTATGTTGTAATGATTATTGATAATTTGATATAGATATGATTCTTAGATTAATTTGTTGTTTGATGTTGAATGAATCCATTTTCTGTTTTTGTAGGATGAATTGGGAGGAGATTATGAAGAAGCTGTTAGTGTAGAATGGATTGAAAAGAGCTTAAGTCTTACTTTTAAGTGTCCATGTGGCAAGGGATATGAGGTTCTAATATGTGCAAATAATTGCTACTACAAGTTGGTTTAGATGCATTAGTATGCTTAATTGATTCTTTTAATTTAGGTATTGCTTTTGTTTTTATTTTTTCTTAGATTGGAAAAAATCTTTTCTGTTTTCATATGTAATAGCATTTGGTTGTCATTGGAATCAAATGTATATTTGAAATCACTTTCATTTGTTTTGTAAGTAAAATGTTATGTTACTATCTTAACAGATTAATAATTTGTCTATGGTTTCTAAATATTTATGTGTCAAAAAAATTTATGGCATGTGAAGTTTAAGGTATTGAATATCATATTTGCATTTGTAGATTCATAAAATAATTAAGGTGTTTTATTTCACCTATTCTTATAATTAAGAATTTAATCCCTATTTTCTTTTATAAAAATAAATGTACCAATTAATGTGAACTACTCTTATATCAATTCATTTTTTTCATTTTGTAAATATTTGTTCATTCCTCTGTCTGTTCTGCTATTCACACCTGATGAAACCAACTTTCATTAATTACTTGATTGTTTGAATTTCCTTCAACATTTTGTGGCAATGTCGTCCAAAACATTGCTATTTTGCGCCCTTCACCCACACCACACATATTCAAAAAAATATATTTTTAGGCAACATAAAAATAAAAATTTAATTGCGTCAAAATAAAAGTAAATTTTTGTACATTTGGATAAGACTCTGTCTCTAAAAGCATAATTTAATTGATAGAGATACATATTTTATATGCAAGAGTCAAAATTTGATTTCTAAACACTCCATTTATTCTCCAAAATTTAAGTATTTTCAAAGGAGAAATACATAAAATAAAAATGTTAAAATTAAAAGAGAATTTTAAAAATAGAGTTACTCAAAATGATACTCGCTCCGTCCCTTAATATAAGACTATTTTTGACTAAATTTTACTATTCATCTATCATGTTTTGACTGTATTTTTCTAATAATATACAGATGTAAATATTAGCATATAAGATCTTGTTTGATTTGTTTTGATGAGTATTTTCAAGATATCAAATTTTTATAATTTTTACTGCTAGATAATTAAATGTATTAACTATCAAAATTGAGTTTTACAAGTAGGGACGGAGGGAGTATGAATCTTGAGAGAGCTCTTCAAAATGAAATTTGCACCTAACATTCATCAAATTCTTATCTATCTTGTTTGTTTCTCTCTTAATTGTTGAAAGTGTTGAAACATGAAAGTAGCAATGGCTTCTTCAATATGCACGCTATTACTCTCCTCCTCCGTAGTTCTCTTCACTCTCTCCACGGCGGATCCCATCCCCGCAGTTTGGCCGGAGCAGTTCCATTCCCTACTATTCATGAACAGAACCGGAACCCTCCACCAAATAGACTTATGGTACGATTGGCCCAACGGTCGCAACTTCAACATCATCAAATATCAACTCGATGAAGTTGTCAATTACGATCTCGAATGGAACAACGGCACCTCTTTCTTCTACACTCTTCATCCCTCCGACCGCCATTGTGAAGTTGCTCATGTTCCTGTTGGTATTCTCCGCCCTAATTGGCTTGACGGTGCTAACTATTTAGGTCAAGAAAAAGTTGATAATTTTTTGTGTAATGTTTGGGAGAAAGTTGATTTTATTGTTTATTATGAAGATGTTCTTACTCGTAGACCTGTTAAGTGGGTTTTTTACACAGGTTTAGTTCTTTCTCTCTAATATTATTACTCTTAATTATTATGTTTAGACTATTTAGATTTTAGATTTAATTATTTCAGTTTATTTTTAGATAGTGTATAGAAATAGCTTATGTTTCCTACCCGACTGGAGAAATTAGTCTATGTAGTTGCGCGCAGAGGATACCTGGTTCGAACCAAAAATAGCTTATGTCTTTAAGTTGTTTTCACCTTATTTTTATAAACTCTTCGGATATGTGTTTTCAGTTGGTATAGACATGACACATAATGTGCAGGAACTAGAGTATGAATCCTGGTACGCCCACTTATTCGTCGGGTGGAAGTTTAGCCACGAGACTAACTAAAAAAAAAAACTTATACATAAACAATTATATGAAAGTATTTGGGCTTATTAATTTATCATTGTCAAGACTTAGAAATGCTAAGAGAAGAGTTGGATATGATAAAACCTTATGGTGTCATTTGATCCGTGTAGGCGATCCTAATTAGTGGGATAAGATTTTGTTGTCGTAATTGTTGTTGTAAGTTATTGAATGAAAGTGAATAGAATTATGATATTATTGTTGTTGTTTAAGATGTTGTTGCTGTGAAATGAAGTAAGGTTTGAATATATTGGTAATTAATGTAGGATATACTGCACATGTGATGACATTTGAGGTTGGGGCAGTGCTTGAAGATCCAAATTGGCAAGCTCCTGTATACTGTTTCAATCAGACTGAGAAGGAAAAGAGTGTATCTTCACTGTTAGAATCTACTACCGTTCGTGGCGATTTTTTTTTGAGTTTGATGAGAGGCAAAGCGGATGCTGCTGCT
Organism: Trifolium dubium; assembly: GCA_951804385.1. NCBI lineage: Eukaryota > Viridiplantae > Streptophyta > Magnoliopsida > Fabales > Fabaceae > Trifolium > Trifolium dubium. The sequence goes on along the minus strand of OX638076.1, from coordinate 6,368,082 downwards.
GCATAGGCACATTGTCAATTATGAAATGGTTCGAACTTTATATGTATAGTCTATTTCTGTTTTAGGAATGTTAATGATTGTTTAGTTTAACAAAATATTTACATGGATTTTCTTCTATCATTATGTTGTAGGGATGGATGTATGTTTGTCTTCATCCAAACTCATCAATCAAATTTAGTCAGCTTAGCTTATCTTTAAATTTTGGGAAATAATGAACATGATTGCTATTAGTCCCATAAGAGATGGAAAAAAGGAAGAGAATTTTGATGTAAAAAGTAATCTAGTGATGGATTATATAAGTAGTAGTAATAGTTTTGTAATATATCATGAGTCCCTTTGAGTACAGGGAGTGTAGAGGCAGGTCCATCTCCTGCAGGAAAGTACAAGCTTTTGAGGCAAAATTCTTCCACTTGAATCCTCTCCTAGTTTCCTTCATTTATTTTCTTGGTCTCTCTTCATTGAAATAAGAGAATGATAGAGGATTTATGAAGAAGAGGATCAATTTGAAAGTTCTTAGCATTAAGAAATGAAATAAAATTTGTTATGATGTGTGGAATGTATGTATTGTTACTTTTAAGTGGGAAGACAAGCTTCATTTGATGGTCTATCTTACAAATTGTAACAAGGATTGTGCGTGGTTGAATTCATGGCAGAATCACTTTCTATTTCTTTGGATGTTCTTCTTCCTCCATTTGATGCTACCTATATTGATGTATGATCATCTAATAATTAGCATTCTGAGCCTCAAAGACAAAAAAAAAGGTAGCATTCACCCATTTTAAAAGAAATTTCGTATCTGAAATTTAACTTACATGAGGTAAACAGTTGTTGATACGTAATCTTCAATTCCAATTCTCAAGTAGCACGTTCATTCGATGATCCTCAAATAGATAATCCAGTTTTTGAAAATATCTTGAAGTGTATTCTTCACAAAGTCTCATAATTTATTCTACTTGATGTCAATTTTGGTGGGTTAAGGTGTACTCCCTCCGGTCCGACTTATTTTCTACTTTTCTATTTTTTTTAAAATGGAATGGAAAAATATAAAATTGAATTTAGTCATATTTCTTCTTAAAATTATTAGAGAAACAAAGTAAAAAAGTAAAAAATACAGAGGAGTGGAGCCAAACACAATTTTTTTCCTTCTTTACTATTTTTAAGAAGAAGAAAAAAAAGTAGAAAATAAGCCGAGCCAAACGGGGCCTTAATATAATATAAAAATTGTTTTTAAATTCACTGAATTTTTAATGTTTTTGGACTATATTATAAATTAAATTCATTAAATTCTCAATGTGTCTAAAACGAGAATATTTTCTTATGTCGCGCCGCGAAAATCGCCCGAGCGTTTAAGACACTCGGAATGACACAGAGTCGCCACCAAATTTTATTTGTTAAGGAAAATATTGATAAAACCTTAAAAACAATGGAAAGACGGTCGTCGAAACCATCCTTGGATTCGGGAGTTGGTTATGTAAGGGGAAGGTACTAGCACCCCTCACATCCGTTGTACTCAACAGGAACCTCCTAATTAATTCTAGGGTATTAATGTTTTTTAGAATTTGTTTACATGTTTTTTATGTTATTAGAAATTTATTTTATTTACAAATATTTACAAGAAAGAGAAAAATTAAGTTTTTTATTATTATGCTTGACAAGATGTAGAATCTTGCTCCTACGTATCCTCTGGTGCGATGAGGAATTCAAAGCTACGTAGTTCTGGGTAAAAATTGTTTGTTGGTGTTTTTTAGGGAACGATGTTTTAATCGCATTCTAGTGGTTAAACTCAGCTTGTATGCTCGCACGATGGAGGCTTAAGCGTCGTTTGTATCAGATTAGAATTGATTGTATACATGTTCGTTGATGAAAAGAATTTTAGTTTTTAACTGCCCTAAAGCAAAAATTTAGTTTGATGTGTTGGTATTTTTTAATGTTTTACTTTGAAAGAGTTGCCTTTAATTTAATGAACGGAAGACAAACATTGGTAAACGAAGAGTGCACTAGGCCACCAATTATCCGAGAGAAAAATGAATGTATTCACCCTCTCCTTTTTAATCCACTTTAAAAGAAATTTAATTTTAAAGAGACAAAAATTAATATTATTAAGTTTTATACTATACTATATACTATTTGAGTATGTTACATATATGTTTAAGCAAAATAAATCAAATAAACCAAATAGCAAACAGGTGGCAGTTATATACAACAAACAAATATAATAATATATACATGAAGACTTAACCAGAAAGAAAGAAACATTGAAACCATAAGAACCTGTTTTTCTTCTTCTTCGATCTCCTTTGCGACTGCTACGGTGGAGAATGATTATTAACAATGGTGGAGGGTGGCCATTATGCCTTCTATACTTTTTTCTACCTTATGTTGCAGAATTTTTGTGTGTGGAGAATTTGTTGTTCTCTGATTTTTTGTTGTGTGTTGAATTGTGTAGAAAGAACCTCTATTTATAGTTTTAGAATTAGAGGTTTAAAATTGTTAATGAATCTTTGAGAGATTTGTTTTGTTAGAAAGAACCTCTATTTATAGTTTTTAGTTTAATTTTGTGCTTGATTTGTTATAGAAATTATATTTCAGTGTAATTCTATTTTCTTGATGCACAAGACCAAAGATTTTATCCTCTTTTGTTTTGATTCACTTCTTTTTTATTTTTTAGTGTCTTTCTCCTTTTCTTTCTACACAAGTTTAAATATTTTCCTTCTTTTTATATATATGCTTTATTTTTATAATTTTGGACAAACAAAAAAAATGAAAATATATATTTTAATAAAAAAAGTTTCTTGTTAGAAAAGATAAGTAAAAAAGTTAGTATGATTAATGAGATAAAAAATAAATGTATCAAGTGAGGCTAGAACACATAACCTTGTGCTAGTAATATTTCCAAATGCTCTCTCACTGCCATCTCAACTAACTTGCTATTTCAAAAATTAAATTGACCAAAAAATATATATACAAAATCAAGAGGGCAAAATTTAGGGTATGACATCTTATATATAGGATCAGAGAGAGTATAGTATAAAACTCTGGTTTTAAATATGACTCCCGTCTCGCGAGTGGACGGTGGAGTTAGTCTCATCTCAGGATAATTAGTTATCAGAGACTGGATTCCTAGTTCTCAAAAAAAAATAAAAAATTATAGTATTTAACTTTAAAGTTGCTTTTGCATAATAATATAATAAATGTGGCATTGAAAGTTTATATCATATAGATCATTTGTGTAAAATTTAAACGATATACTACTCTAGTCTTAAATGTAAGCAAATATTGGTCAAAGAAAGTTGATGTATCTGAATCAAATTTTGTACTAGATACATCAATTTTCTTTGACCAAAATTTCTTACATTTGAGACCGGAGGGAGTAATTTTATATAAAATATACCGTTGGATTGAAAGTTTATATCATATAGATCATTTGTGTAAAATTTCAGAAGAATCTAAAATCATTTGATATGTTATTGAGACGCATAAAGATTAACGGTGTTTATGAAATCATAGAAACGGTTAATTTTGATGCGTCTCAATAACATATCAAATGATTTTAGATTTGTCTGAAATTTTACATCAATAATCTATATGATATAAACTTTGAATCCAACGGTATATTTTATAAAAATTTATATTGGTTAATTTTTTTTTAAGTGATTGGGGATAAATACCCCTATATTTTGAGGGAGTAGACAAGAATTAACCTATAATAAAAGCAAAAAAATAAATTAATAATAGTAATAAAGAAAATGATAACCAGTACTTTTAAGGCAACGATTTAGTACCTTTAGAACAATAATTAAAAAATACAAATATAGTTAAAGTGCATTGGAGTTTGTGCGGTCAAAACAATAAAAGTAAATAAAATGTTGTTTTCAATATATTAATCACTTAATTGCATATCACACACTCCACAGCACAAAGGGGTTTAACTATAATTATAATAAATCAATGATTTGGAGGTAAACCGCAGGATTTTGTCTCATCTCCGCCTCTGGATGAAGGTGATTTGTCTTGATTCACATTTTACAGTTAACCTGCAACCACCACAACTCCTCCCAATAAGAATCTTCTAGAACTCTCATTTCAATTTCCGCTGTTTAGCTACTTCATTCCACTGAGAGAGATTACTCCACAATCATTCAATCAATTCCATCCATGATTGATTCTGATTATCACTATTCAAACTAAATTATGGGTACGGATGATTCCAATGGATGGAACCGTGCTCGAGGGTTAGCAGTCAAGGCTCTTCTACTCATCGGCGGTGCTCTTCTCGTTAAACGTCTCCGTAAGTCCACCACTCGTTGGGACCATGCTCGTTTAGTCGCTCAGTCTCTCACCGGCGAAAAGGTACTACAACACTTCTTCTTCTTCTTCTTCTTCTTCTCACTTTTCATTTTCTTGTTTCTTTAATTTCTGATATATTGAGTGAATTATTGATATGCAGTATTCTAAGGACCAAGCTTCTAGAGACCCTGATAACTATTTCAATATTAGGTTTCTTTTGTCTCTCTCACACTCTCTCTTAAATTAAATTATTGTTTACAAATACGTCCCGTAGGATAGTAGCTCAAGTGGTAAGAGCTGGGTCGGGTAGGAGGAGGTCCAGGCGGGAATAATTTATCTTTCTGATGTACCAAAAAAAAAATTATTGTTTACAAATGCAATACTGAGTTATTATATACTTTTGCAGAATGCTTACATGTCCAGCAGCAGAGTTAGTAGATGGTTCACAAGTCCTATATTTTGAGCAGGTTAGCATTTCTGGGATGATTGTTTTCAGTTTTTGTATCTATGCTTTTAGAATGAGCTCAATCAAGTTTTTCTTTGTGCTGTTAGGCTTTTTGGAGGAGTCCTCAGAAACCCTTTCGCCAGGTATACTATTTATCTTGTGACAGTTTTTATTTGGATTTTGTTGTTTTCTTCTATTTTTTGTGCTTCAATTATGAATAGGACTATAGGAGCAATTTATATGATCTACATCAAAATATTCGTCGAGATTGAGAGACCTGTCTGTCTCCTTTCTATTAATTCTACCTTCATTCTCATCTCACACACCTAGCTAAATTGCTTACTAACTAGTTAACTAACTACCTAACTAAGGGGTTACTTATCACAAGACACTTCTAGTAGCCGCTGCGAGTTACTATTTTTGCATTACTGATTTAAGTTTTTCTCCTATGATATCATGAAATATCTATAACTTTTTGCCATCTTTCATCTTTTTGCAGAGATTGTTAATGGCGAAACCTTGTCCAAAAGAGTTGAAATGTGATGTTGAGGTATGTATTCAGTCACTTTAGATATCCATGTTCTTTATGAGATTTTGCTAATCTTCTATTTACCGTTGATTTATGTGAGACACGGTCTAATGATTTTCATAGGTTTTCTCTATAAGAAATGTTTTCTTCAGGATAATAGTAGCTAACAATCCTTGCCCATGAAAACGTGTGCCTTATATCTTTTGGTATAAATATACACAAATTTTAATAGAACTCCCCCCCTCATTTTCTTTATAGGGAGAGAGAGCAAGTCAAAATTTGTACACAAAATAACAAGGCAATGTTTACTTTTTTTTTTTCTAGGAAGAGTGAGCAAGAGTGCAAGACACATTTTTACACGAGATAATAAGACAATGTAAAATTTTAACACAAGAGGATCCATTTTAGATATAAATATGAGATTTTCCATAGAGGGCATTATCATTATTTTTCTATTGAATGACATTGAAAAAACATTGTATGTTATGACTTCTATATTAAAGGGATATTTTTTTGAACTTCCAAAAACTTGTTCTGAATTTTTTTTTATACATAGTGATGCAGGAATTAGGGGGCCAACTATAATGAAATGTCAGTTTGTTATTTGTGCTCTGGTAGATTAGTACTCACACTGCTGTCATGTGGACAGTACTCTTCTACAATATTCGAAAAATGTCCAAAATGAAAATATAATTGATCTATACATTCCCCTATATTTTAGGGATACTTGTTCTTATATTTCTATACTGATTTATGGAAGCATGATTCCACTTAAAGTTTTTTTTCCTTTCTACTTAATGAATTGTATATTCTTCTTTTTATTGTAAACATGGAAGTTATATTTTGTTTTTCTCTTTGCTGGCAGTTAAGTACATATGCCATTAGAGACATGGAGGAATACAAAAATTTCTGTGATCGGCCAAGGGATCAACGACCGCAACCAGAAGAAGTCATTGGGGTAAGCATTAAGTCATGTTCATAGTTCATCCTGTGATCTTAGCTCCAAGCATCTTTTTTTGGCATTTGTCATTTGTTTTTGTTAGGGAGGATTGGGTTAGAAAAGAGATTGATGTAAACAAAAGTCTTAGGATGTAAAAATGAGTTGGGTCGAGGGAGAGTGAAAAAAGCACAAAAATGGGAGAGAAAGATAATGGTACCAAAAAACTTGGGATGTATAGAAGTATAATGATGAAAAGAAAGAAAAACAAGGTAGAAAAAAGACTCATAAAAGAAGTAAGGTTTTAGGATGTTTAGAAAATCAGTCTATAATATGCGTAAATTGACTGATGGATACCCAAGAAATGGCTAGATATGCAAATAATTAGAAAACCACAGATGAACTACTGAGGTCAAGTTTTGGTATTAAAGATTGAGAATTATACTACAAAGTGATACATAGGTTGAGTCCAATGCATCTTTGTATCAGCTTTCACTCTAAGGTGATGACTGTGCAAATGAATTAATGTTCCGGTTTTTCTATTTCGCTGAATTTTGTGTGAAGGTAATAATATGGTCATTCCATGACTTATTAAAGTAGGATGTAGAAGCCTAGAATTCTATCGAGCGGCTTAGATGGTTTTGGTGATGCAGAGAAGTTGGTGTTCTCTTAGCAATGGCACTATCTTTTAGTTTGATTTTCTATCCATCCTGTAGGAAGGAGCCTTGCCACATAATCTATAGAGTATTCTTCCTTTGTTTGGGAGTTTTTTCAATACAGAGAGTAGTATTTCTACTTCATACTTCCCTCTATCTGGTCCCTGACTGGACCCTAGGGAGAATTTCTTCACAGCTTGAACAAGTTGCTGATAACATAATGTTTAGGGGGGAAGTACGCAAGGTAACACCCTTAGTAAGTTAGCGATAGTGTAAAACGATAGCCTATAAATAAAAGTGAAGGGAGTTTGATGAGGTCATCTTTGGTTCTAGAGGGAATTTTTCAATAGCAGAGAACCAAGTCTATTGAATACCTGGACTGTACGAGAATAATTTTAATTTATGTCAAAAAACTCCATTTTCTTCTATATTCTAAGCACATATCTGTAAGTTTACATCTGTAACGACTTAACTACATCAATGAAATAACCTTTTTGGAATTTCTGCATAAAACTTATTTTGATTGACAGTTTCTTAGGTATGATAATTAAGTTTGTATATATGCATACCTTGAAATGTCCAATACTTGAATAATGTAATACTACCTCTATTTCTTTCACTAGTTGATCCTCCTTGACATATCCTGTAATTTGCAGGATATTGGAGAACATTTGACAACAATACAGCTTAAGCGTTGTTCACGTGGAAAACGTTGCTTATATGAAGGTTCAACCCCACCTGACGGATTTCCTAATACATGGGTAATTTTCACTTATAACTTCTGTCGTATCATCTCCTTGTTTTTTGTACCAACCACTACACCAGTGTCTTAATATCTGCACTTTTTTTCTAAGAACAGAATGGAGCAGCCTACTGTACTTCAGAACTTGCCATTATGAAGAACAATGAAATACACACCTGGGATCGGGGTTATGATGACGATGGAAATCAAGTTAGTTTTCATCTCATATTATTAGTCTGACTAATTTGATGGATTGCTTTATTTTTCTTAACTTGAAATTCTTAATAACAAAGGGGAACTGAAACATGCTTTTTTTCGTATTCAATTGTAGGTTTGGGGACAAAAAGACGGTCCTTATGAGTTCAAGCCTGCACCAACATCCTGTTTTAATGATAGGTTTTCGCCCTTGAATTTCCCCCCTCCACCATCCACGGAAAGAAGAATAGAGGGTTCATTTATTTTGCAAGAATGACGCAATTTCATATAACCATAATGTGTAATCATGCCACTTGCTATCTGTCACTGTCAATAGAAATATTGTCTTCCTCTTCAGTTAGTCATTACTATCTTGTTAATATTTTGTTATCAGTCTACATGTTAAAAGCCATAACCAATAAAAGAGCTGGCTTCTTAGTTTTTTTTTTACAATCAAGTTTGATTAATATTCCTAGCAAGCATATTAGGAAAAGATAGAGAGCTTAGTTATGATGAAACCTAAGAAGCTTAGTATTGATAGAAGTGCTCATGAAAATGCATAATTTGCGCCTTCATGACTGCAATGTAATTTGAAGAATTATCTTGATGGAGAATGTATTTTTTATAATTGGCAATTGGAAGAAAATTTTGACCATGATTGCAAGCATATCATAGTAACTCGCCCTTGTCTAAACCGTAACCATTGTATTTTCTGCATTTCTTTTGTCAAACTTGAAAATATCAGATGGTTTTATCACTGGTATTGGGTGACAATTTGATATATTTTCGACTGGGAATGTTTACATTTCACTTCATAAATAATCTTAGGTTACCCAAGATAGTAATAGTTCAATACTACGAGGCCTTTGCTAAGCCATAGGTGGAAAATGAAACATGAATTCACTTTTCTTATATTCAAGCATTATTTTCAGTTTAACTTATAAGAACAATTTTGTTGTGAGCTATTGGAAATTGAACAGAAGGAGCTAATTGGAACTGTGTAAAAGTGTTGATGGACTAAATAAACAAAAGAACATGAATACATTAAAGGTCTGATTTTGGGACCAAACATTCATCTAAAATGTGCTGTTCAGATAGAAGTATAATCCTGCAAGAGCAACTACTCCAACGGCCACTGCAATAGGAAGTGCTTTCCTGTATAGTATAATAAAGTATGTTAAACCAGATAGATATAATGGGAGGGAGTGAAAATAATAAGTTGATATATGATTCACTCACCCAACTGCTTCATCTCTTTGGAGTTCAGCTTTTCTTGCCTTCCTAACATCTGTTTCATTTGCTTTTTTGTTGACATCTGTTGCGTACGGCTTAAACCTTCGTTTGGGAGCACCACAAACTGCAAAATGCCATTTTGAGACAATGATAATGCAGCTCTTTATTTCTTTTGTTTCTTACAAAACTGCCCTATTTTTCCTTCTTATCAGTATAATCGTTAGACCTTAAGACCTCAATAAACTTGCTGGAGGAAGAAATGAGACTAGTCTTTGTGCATGCTTGGATTGGCAATGAAACTATGCTCTGAAGTTCTAAATTTAGTGGCACTTCGATTTTATTGATACTCTAAAGTGTAGTATTTGCCTAAATTGTAGCAGCAGATCGTGATTCTATCAAACTTACCAGTAAATTCACTGATTCAAACATGCACTTGAATCCACACATCCTATACATGAACATACATGTTTTTCTTTCTTTTTAGTTGCAATATAAAGCTAGGAAGTGTTTCATATATAGGTACAATTCAGATGATAAATGAATGTAAAGACAGTTGATGTACTAGGGCGCATGCAAGTTCGAACCCACAATTCTTCATTTATCAACACTTAGTGTGTGAGTTTTGCCTCTAAACTCATTAGAACAAAAAACAACCCAGAGGGATGTTATATCCTAAGTCAATCGAAAATGTTATGATCATGATAAAATTGCATTGATTTTGTTAGTCGACTAAGGCTATGTTTATTGTTTGGTATCACATTTCATCATCGTAATTGTGGCATACCCACTTTGCACTAACTAAAAATTGGATAGATATTTATATTGCATAGAAAGCATAAAAGCAATAGTACTATTTTGACTTTTGAGTGAAAAAGAAATGAAATTACCAGGGCAGAAGTATTTATCAGGCAATTTATCAAAAGCGGTCCTCTCATTGTAAATATACCTACAACACAACATTATTATCAACAACAGAAGAAGCATATAATATGATAGGTAGAAAACAATATCATTAATTCATATAGTACTAAAGAGAGAATTAATGATCTAGAAAGAAAAATAACCCGCAATCACGACAGATATAAGCTTGTTTGGAAGCTACACGCATGGTAATCCTGGGAGGTCCATAAGTAAGACTTTGTTGCTGATTAGGATCAAGTTTAAGGGAACGTGAGAAGAAAGATGTCTTAAGAGTAAGTTGATTAGAGAGTGTTCGGAGAGCAGTAGGGGATGATAATGAAGGTGTAGATCTTGTAGTGTGAAGAGTGGCCTGCACTTGCAAGGCCATTTTGATTTCTAGTTCTTCTTCTTCCTCTGGTTGGCTATATGAGTTGAAGAAGAAGAAGAATGAGTGGAGATAAGAGGAGAATAGTTGTGGAAAGTTATGGTGATTGAATGTGTAAGGGTGTAATTTGCTTCAATCCTACGTGGAAAGCGTGGCATCCATACTCCCCACACAACTCTTTTTCCCACTTTTTCGTTTCACTCATGTTACTTTACATAGTTTTTCTATTTATTTCTCATTTTTAATTATTTTTCTCTATTTTTTGTTTTTATTTTTTTAATAAATAAAGAGTTAAATTTTGCAGTAGATCAGTAAATTATTTGTTCACAAAGTTTTGAACTAGATTTCCGCAAATTTAGTATTCTTTGATGTTTTTTTGTACATAAATCGATGAGATGACAAAGACATCTTAAACTCACGCATAGAGCTGTAAAAAATAGGCTGAACCGATGGGTCGATCCATTTGCCCATGAATTTGGACGGGCTGGGCTTCAAAAATGATGGTCCAAACACAATTGAGTTTTTTTGGCTCCTATGTGGCCCTTCAAAGAATTGGGCTGGTCTAGACTAGTCCATCGAGCTTTGGGCCGGCCCATTATCATTTTTTTTACATCATTTTTGTAAAAATAATATCAATAAATATATAAAAAAAATATTATTTAATTAAAAAATTAATATAAAAAACATAGTTTAACGTGTAAGTTCAATAAAAATATATTTACCTAATACTTTAGTAAAAAAAAATTATAATTTATTAATACATATTTAGTAATGATGTAAAAATTATTTACACTTGCATACAGTAATATCTCAATAAAATTAATAATGATAAAAAAACTAATATATCAAAATTATTTTTAAAAAATTGAATAAAAAAAAAAATCGAAGTGGCCCATAAGCCCATTGAGTTGGGACGGGCTTTTGCAAGGCCCGACCAGATTCACTATATCATGGTCTAACAAAAATTGGGTCGGACTAATCTGGCTCATGAATAGTGTAAAGCCCAATGAGCCAGACCAATATTTGACAACTCTAGATGTCACCATATATTATTGGTTGTAATAAAATTAAATATAAATAAAATATTAATATATAATGTAAGATTGTGGGATTCAATGAGTTTTTTAATAATTGCATAATAAGTTATTTTATCATGATGTGACAGACCTACAAAATATTAATTAGTGATTCATTAATGAAGATGTTAATTCCCCTTCTTTCCATAGTTTAGAAAGATAGACACAAATTATAAAAGAAAGAGACGTAGAAAGTGATTTAAAGAACAAAATGTTTTCTTACAAATGCAATAAAAGAGAGGATCTAGATCCCATTTTTTAGCAACAAACAAAATTAAAGCTCATACCTAACCCAATTGGGTAGTTGGGACTTGAGAGGAAATAATTCTCACGTCAAATACTAGCCACAAAGTCACTCAAAAACAGATACCACATTTAATTAAACCTCACATTATTTTAAAATGCCTTCTCTATTATTTTAATATATGAACAACAAGGCAATTGCAATTGGTGCTAGCTGTTGAGACAACAATTGATTCATTCATTTTTCAACAAGAGAATGGAAACAGTTAGCCCTGAACATGAAAAATCAGCATTGGATTCCAAACCTGAAGTGCCCAAAGAAGAAACTAAAGCACAAATTCTTGTTCAAGATGATGAAGCTTTGAAAGACAGCACAGAAGCAGAACTCACCAAAATCACTCTTATGAGAGCTTTTGTTGAAAGCCGTGACCCTTCTTCTAAGGTAACTAACTATACCAAACAAACATCATCATATAACATGACATCATCGTATCAAACAATTCAAAACAAAACTTGCCACTTTTTGATACAACTATACAACCATTTTTGTCATGTTTGGATCTATGTCTCAAATTTGCTACTACATATATTAATGTCCCAAAGTTTGACTTTTTTTTAAAAAAATGTTCTTTTTTGGACTAGAACACTTGGGTTGTGATTAAAATTCAAAATTTATGATGCCCATGTTGTTAATACATTGTTGATTAGGCTTAAGTAGCAAGTAATTGGAATTGATTAGTTTGAGACTTGATGGGCAGGAAGTAGATGATTTGATGATTAGAAGATTTTTGAGAGCTCGTGATTTAGATGTAGAGAAAGCTTCAGCTATGTTCCTTAAGTATTTGAAATGGAAACATTCATTTGTTCCAAATGGTTCTGTTTCCCCTTCAGAGATTATTGATGATCTTGCACAGGAAAAGATGTATGTTCAAGGAGTGGATAAGAAGGGTCGACCTATTACTGTTGCCTTTGCTGCTAAACATTTTCAAACCAAAAATGGTTTGGATGCATTCAAACGTATGTTCTTTTTTGTTTCACTTGAGATGATATTAATTAAAACATGCTTACATTAATTATACAGAATATTATGCGAAGTTCTGTTTTGATCGACTTGTTTCACCTTATGTTAGTAGTCGTGTGACTCTTTGAGAGAACTTATGAAAACAAATTACGATTTCCTCTTGTGATTATCTAGAAGAGTCCGTTTGAATTCACTTATTTGAATTTATCTACTGACGTAAACACTAGTGAGACTGTTTGGCATAGTTTATGGAAACAATTTATGACATATCTATAAGCCACTCAAGATAGCTTATGACAACATATTATAGCTTATAATTTTGTCTTAATTTTATATTTTGTTATACAGTTATAGAAATGATACATTTATAATATGATTAATGCTTATAGCTAGATATAAGTGCTTAACTAACTTGTTTATCCTAACAAGTAGTTTATGAAAACAACTTATAGCTAGTATGAAAACACAACTTTAATGATAAGTACATTTTGTGTATGCAGGGTATGCGGTTTTTGCTCTTGAGAAACTAATTTCAAGGTAATTGTCTTTCCTTTTATTAATTAAATTAACGGCTACAAGTGCATACCATAAATAATAATATGATGCATGTTGCACAGTTTATATTTGGAACTGTGAATCTAGTAAGAAAAAATGATTAAGTTTGTAGCATACTCAATACTGTGACAGGATGCCAGCAGGGGAAGAAAAGTTTGTTGCAATTGCAGATATTAAGGGATGGGGATATGCAAATAGTGACATTCGCGGATATCTTGGTTCTCTAACCATTCTACAAGATTACTATCCAGAAAGATTAGGAAAATTGTTTATAGTCCATGCACCTTACATGTTTATGAAAGTATGGAAACTTATTTACCCTTTCATTGATGACAATACCAAGAAGAAGGTAACACTTCAAACTTGATGTATGAACTATGAATAACTAACTACTTGTATTTGAGAGCTATGTTCTAGGATTTTAATACCTTGTTGCACTTTGTGCAGATAGTGTTTGTTGAGAACAAGAAGCTGAAATCAACATTGCTTGAAGAAATTGATGAGAGTCAGCTCCCAGAGATATATGGAGGCAAACTTGCATTAGTTCCAATACAGGATTCTTGATTAAATTGTTACAGGCAATTAGTACATATCGGTCGGAGTTCCATATACTTGGTCAGGTATTATTAGAAGATTTCATTGACCTTGATTGAGCAATTCATGTGTGCTTAATGCTTATAATTAGCCACTTTAGTACATGACCTTGTTCTTTGTCTGCTATAAATTGCAGAATGTAATCATCTATTACATATTTCCTTAAATTGAAGCATATATTAATATTATAGCACATAATGAAGAAATTCTTCAATATTACTTCAGAATTACAAATTCTTCCATAGATGAAAACATGTCTTATGTGTACCTATCTTAGTTCAAATCTTGCTCAAACTTAAGAATGATGTTCTGAAATCTCAAATTGTTTCCTCAAATCTTTTATACACACTTTCTTCAAATCATTGATATGTTACTTAGAGAGGATATGAATGAAATATCTCTCTAATTATATCTTTGACTAAGTTTACATATAAAGGAAAATATATTTCACACGTGTCTTTATTTTAGTTGATGAATTTTGATAGTTAGAATATATAATTTAATTACAGAAGAAGGTAATCAGACCACAAGTTGTGCCGCTTCCCCTTTATTTTTTAATGAAAAAAAGAACTAATAGATTAAAAAAGTCATATCTAAGCCCAATGTGTAAACAAAGATGGGATTAAAAGTATAATGATAGTTCAACGCATAATATTTTTATTTTATTTTGAAGAAACTAATTCAACACATAAACATAAACATTACTTAGGCTCTGTTTGGGAAAAATAGCTTATAGCTGATGACTGATAGTTTTTAGCTTATAACTTATAACTTATAGTTGATAGCTGATGATTTATGGCTAATAACTGATAAGTTAATTAAAGTGTTTGGTTAAATTAACGGTTGAATTAACTGATAAGTGTAAAATGACATAAAATGATATTTTTAATTCATGATAGAATCTATATCAAAATTTTATTCTTTGAAATTTTATTTTAATTTTTTCCATTTCAGTTTTTATATTTTATGAAAAAAAAATTAAACATAACAATTTTATAAATCAAAAGAAAATCCTATAACAAAAAAATCAAAAGAAAAATTCATAAAATAAAATATAAAGGGGATAATATATAAATAGATATAGGTAATTAGGTAAATAACATACGACTGCATATGACAATAAGGGTAAATGTGAGTTTTAATTAAAATAATAAGGGTAAAAATGGAAAAAAATGTTGATAAGCTATAAGCTAGTAAAACGGTATATGAAATAGCGTATGAAAAATAAGCTAAAAGTCAGCAAAATAAGATATAGGGTCTGTTTGGTAAGACCAAAAAGCTAGCTTATAGCTTATAGCTTTTAGCTTATAAGCTCGTATGAGGAAAAAAGTTTTGTTTGGTAACTACGAGCTTATAGCTTATTTTACTAGCTTATAACTTATTTCTCAGACGCTATTTTTAGTAGTTTTTTAGCTTATAGCATATATCTTATCATCTTTTCTTCCATTTATACCCTTAATATTTAATATAAAGTCCTTTTTCATCTCTTATAATTTATTAGGCAAATGTTATGCATTGTATATGTACACCATGTACACGTCTCCTAGCCTTCCGTCCCGTCTAACTTTATGTCATTAATTTTTTTGGCTGACTATATTTTGTTTTGTTTTTCACGTGTATTTATATATGTTTTTTTTTTTTGACGGAGTGTATTTATATATGTTTATATCAAAGCCTTTTTCTTTTTTCTCTTTTATAACTAAATAATTTAATATATATATAAGATATATTAAATTAATAAATTTAAATTACTAAAGTTCAAGTATCTTAAATATTAATTTAATTATAGATTTTATTAAGTTTTTTTACAAGAAATTTTATAATTAATAATGTCCTTTTATGTCATTTTACCTTTATCAGTCGTTGAACCACTAATTTTACCAAACACTTCAATTAGCTTATCAGCTATTCACTATTAGCTATCAGCTATAAGCTATAAGCTATCAGCCATCAGCTAACCGCTATTTTTACCAAACAGACCCATAAACTAATTTTGAAAAAACCTTGCCAAAGAGGACTTTTTATATCAAATGAGCTTATAAACTATAAGTTATAAGCTCAAAATTGCAACTTGCCAAAGAGACTCTTACAAATGAAAACAAACATGAGCCAATGCATACCAAAACCAAATGGGCAATAGTAGAGATGCCTTACAAATTATTCAACCGCGCCAAATCACTTGATTCCGATCAAGTACACAAATATCAGTAATGTTCACATGTTAGGTTGGGTCGATTTTATTCGACCCAATCAAATTTCAATAGTTTGGGTTGGATCAAAATCATGTAATTTTCACCAAATCCTAACAAACTTTATTGGTGATGAGTAGATTGGATTGGATGGGGTCATCAAATCCATGTGAAATTATTTTCTAAATAATCATTGATAGTAGCCTGCGGGATTGGAGAATTGCCTTCTCCTCTTAATGTTACTCAGCTTTGAGTGAGTTAACAATTTTAGTGTATTTGTTTCTCTATTTTTTGTAGAATCAGGTGACACTAGGTGTCAATATAATTTTTGATAACAAAATCAAAAAAGTTATTCGTCAATTTCAATTAATCTAATGGTCCATGTTCATTTTTCTAAATCAGCTCACATTACACTTAGCTAAAAAAAAAATCAGCACACATTTTCCTCGTTATTACATTCACGCAATAATGCCAAAAAACATATGTTTAGCTATCTTTTTCGACATGTCATGTCACTCCTTACCAAAAAAAAATATGTCACTGCCATTAATTTTTTCTTTTGATCAAAATAATCATGTTTTTCTTTTTTCTCACTCTATTTCAAAATAAGTGTCGTTTTAATAATAAAATTTTATTTTAAAAATAAATGAGATTCTCAATTTTCAATGCATCATTAATTTTAATTTTACCCTATAAATAAACACAAATGTGTCACATGATAAGTCATTAGGATGTGCAATGGTTAGAAGCAACCCAAACCAAACCAAATTTATAGTTCACGAACCAAACCATAATCAGTTTTGCCTAAAATCAGTTTTTTTTTTTGTAAATCTGGTTCAATTCAGTTAATTTACAAAAACCGGTTTTTATTTAAACCATATTTAAAATCGATTTTCTTGTTTAAACCGGTTTTTTTCCCTAAAATTGATTTTTTGAGCCTGAACGATTTTTTAATTACCTAAACTTGATTTTTTTTCTTCTACAAATTTTTTTTCTTCTAAAAACAATAAATGGAGAAAACATAAGTACAAATAAACTTGTAGTTATTCAACATCATATGAAGCAAAACCACAAAGAGCATATTCATTCAACATCAAAGTTACTGTCAAAAAATTAAAAATTATCTACTGAATTGATTTTCAGTTTTAGAATATATTAAGCCAACGATCAATAGAAACCAAAAAAAGAACAAATAAGAAAGAATTAAACTGATATAATAATACTGAACAAATAAGAAAGAATAAATGTGTGTTTGTCGAGTATTGGATCTCGCAGCGGAATAATATTTATGTTGATTGGTTCAAATAAAATAAACTCAGTGAAGCCGTTGTCAAAATTAGGTTAACCATTGGTAAAATGGGTACCATTTGTTAATGGTTTAATAAAATGTTGCGTCGTTGTAGCAAAAGGAACAGACTTGGCAACAGAGAACATATTAAATTTTTTATTTTTATTTTTGGTCAGGGAACATGTTAAATTTATTATTGGTTTTTGCACTTTTATGTTGCATTGAGCACTTTTATGTTGAATAAATTGAAATTTGTTTAGTTTCTATTTATTTTCTGTTGTTTGTGTTATAATAATGGATGTCGCTGAATAGCTACGTTGGTGGTCTTAATGTTGCTTTATTATGTATTTGCTTCTTAATTAGTAACGAATGGTGTCTACAAAATAATTTCAGTACTATATTCTTTATTGTTAGTACAATCACCTGCAACATTTATACTACTGTAGAAAATGTTACTAATATTCTGTGTGATTTTGTGATAGATTTCACTTTTCAACTCTTGTTAGGAGTAACTTTCTATCTCGTAACATAAAAACTCATTTCAACTTTCTTTCACTTTCTTCTCCTATTTTTCTCTCGCATTGTGATTGAAAGTTGAAACCAAGAAGAAAAAACGACATGCTCTCAAATTCATCGCGTTTCAAAGCTTCGCCGTGCAGGGATTAATAACAATCCAAGGAAGAAGAACAACGAATGAGAGAGTTTGTTCAATCACAGTTGTTAGAATTGCCTTGAAATCTCATTGGAATTGAAAAGGAACACAAAAATAGCAAAGGAGGAAAACATATTATGCCAAGCACGCGCAACATACTTATCTGCAGGAAAAGCTACTGTTAGGCACGCGCAACGTGCTGGAAGAGACGTGGGGCGTGCGTGCGCGAGCCATATTGTTCCCAGTTTATTGTTATATTTTACCCCTATAAATATAGAGGTTTAGGAACAAGGAAAAACACAAGAAAAATAAGAAAATAAACAAATACATTCTAAAATGTTTATTCTTCATCTTTAAAACACAATTTAAGTTTATTGCCTACATGAAAAAACTTGGGATTATGGTAGGATTAAATTTGACGGCTGATACTTGTAACCATAATTTTGGAGTTTTGTTTTAACAATGATTCTTTGGTTATAGTGGAATCGAGGGGCTGCTGTCTCCCTCAGGTCGATTTGACTGAACTGGGTAAACAAATTGATTGTGTCTCTTTACTCGTTTTCTCTAATCTCTCTTGCTTTATTGTGTTGAATTATTATCTTTATTGTCTCTATACTTTTCAACAATTAGTTGTTTAATCACTTTGATCCACACATCAAATTTATTATAGGTGATTTTACTCAAAAAATTCACAACAATTAGCGCCCACTGTGAAGCAAGGATCAAATTGTTGCGTGTAACATGATTAGAGAACATTTTTTAATTGTTGCAATGTTGCATTGCAACATGTGAAAAACGTTGCCTACTATACAAAGGAAAACATATTACAAAATTTTGAGTTTGGTCCTTTGTATTGTACTTTTTTTGGTTTTGGTTTCTCATTAATTTAGTCATGTCATCATGACCATGTGACAAAAAGTTTGGATGATACAAAACTATTTGGAATAAAATTAAAACTGAAATTGGGTATACAAGAACCAAAAGGATGTTTAAGCCTTAATAATATTAGAGGCTGTAAGTTCCTTTCTCAATTCCTTTGTAAACAAAAAAACAGGATCAAATTGAATATTATCCCAATTGAACTAAACCGCCAGGTTTTACTCATAATTGAATGGTCTTAATTTCTCCTCTTAAAAATCAATTTAAACCATACAAGGAACACTCCAAATTGCAAGGTATACATGCATTTGAACAAAGAAACAGTAAGAAATGTGGTACCATATATATACCATACCACTTCTCATCTCATCTCATCCATCTAACCTCCATTAATGTTTTATGGTAGGTGTCTGTCTGTGTTGGTAGTATGGGTTGGAGTTGAAGTTAGAAGCAATATGGTCTTCAAAAGTACTAAACACACATCATGAATCAGCCTTTTTCAACTTGACAGTGCTTTGCTTTAAGACCAACTGGAACAACCTGCAAAACCTTACAGAAGAAGCAGCTGTACTTACTTTCATCCCTGAATCACTGCTTCACTCCCATCTCCTCGTCACTCATCAAGAAACAAAGTAGGAGTAAATAGTAACCCCATTCTTTACTATCATTGTTTCCACATTAATGTTTTTACTGTTTTTACGTCCTTTTTTTGTCTCTTTCCTTAACTAGCTAGATAGTCTTCATAAACAGCTAAATACCTCAGTGAGATTTTCTCTGATTCCGTAACACACCACACAACCACACTACAGTATTATTAACAGAACAAACAAGAATCACTCGTGAATCCTCTGCCATTTCCACCTTTCTTCTTTGTATCCAAAAAGATAATCATATCTATTTAACTTTGTTTTTAGTCACTAGTTACATTAAACCATAATTATAGGCAGTAACGAAAAGTACCTTGGTTATTTTGGTTACATCATTACATGCATGGCTTTCACAGAAAAGTGTGCCTTACCAAGTTTTCGTGGTTAATTTTCTACTGCCCTTTCCCCTAAATATAAACCATAATAATAATAATAATAATATGATTGAACACCTACCTATGCTACATATATGTATGTAGATATAACTATAACTATATTACATTTTTTAAGAATTAATTAAAACCTTAATTTTCACATGAAAAAGTAATCTTTAAAAAGTTTATTAAATGTAGAACAATGATAGCTACTAAAAATGTTACCGACAAAGGCTGGAGTTCAAATTAAAAAAAAAAAAACTCACGTATGAGTCTAATCAGTATATTAAACTACTAAGACGAAAAAAAAATTATAAACTTTGGAAGAAAAAATTATTACAAAACTGGTTCTTTATGATATTTGAAGTATACATTATGAGATAAATAAGATAACTCATCCCATAAGATCAACTTAATTGAACTAGTAATGATTCATATTGTTAAATAGAATGTTTTTATTTCTTTACTGATTTATAATAGTTGATAAACAAGTTTTCTATTCAAAAAATTGTTTTACCATGAAATCGAATGCAGATTTTCCCAAAATTCATCCTTTAATAAAATTTATTAACCACTTGAGTTCAATAACTTTACAAATAAACATGTTGATAAATAATAATCACAAAGCTAAATAACTCTTCTTAATTACTAAATTTTTGTTTAAGAAGGCTGTATATAACTCATGTAGTAATAGTGTGTTACAACAATCAAAGCATCAATTCATACACTTTGAAGTTTGAACAAAGTAGTACAACACACTAGCATGCATATGACACATAAGAGCAAACACACAAAAATTAACAGTCAAGTCAAATCATAGGTCAAAACCCATACACACACAAAACAACTGACTTATTTGGTCGGATACTATGGGTAACCACATCTATATAGTAGAAGCAGATAGTACTTAGTTCAGTTTGTTTTGAGGCAATCCAGTTTCAAATCAAATACAGTTTCAACAACCATCTCTCACACAACAAAAAGAACTCCCCAACTAACCCTAACTAGTCTTGGGAAATACACTTAAAACAGCATCAATCTATACAAACTTAAGTTAAAAACCAAAGGGCAGTTTCGTAAAACCATTTAAATTTTCTGTCTGCATAGGAAATTAACTTGCACCCTCGCCACCTTTACGTTTTCTATATCTCCACCCAAACAGTACCACACACCTTCTCATCTCATCACTTTCCATTTCCAAACTTTCCAAAACTTACTTACTATGGATCCCGACGCATTCACTGCTAGCTTGTTCAAGTGGGACCCACGTACCGTTCTTTCAACTGCTCCATCTCCTCGTCCTCCTCAACTTCTGGACTATGCGGTTACTCCTACTACTGCTCCGATGACTTATCATCCTGCAAGGTTACCTAGAGAGCTTGGTGGCTTAGAGGAACTTTTCCAAGCTTATGGAATTAGATACTATACGGCGGCGAAGATAGCTGAGCTTGGTTTCACGGTGAGTACTCTTGTGGACATGAAGGATGATGAATTGGATGATATGATGAACAGCCTCTCTCAGATTTTTCGCTGGGATCTTCTTGTTGGTGAAAGATACGGAATCAAAGCTGCCATTAGAGCTGAAAGAAGAAGGTTAGATGAAGAGGAAATGAAACGCCGTGGTCTTCTCTCTGTTGACACCACCAATACTCTTGATGCTCTCTCTCAAGAAGGTGCATGCACTCAATTATTATTTATATCAATTGACACATTAATTTACTGTTACATTAAACTACTGTTCTAACATAGTAAAGTCAACTGGTAATTGGCTTGATATAACAATGATGGTATGAAAGCTATATAATGTTTACAATTTTGATTTTGATTATTTATTTTTATACTAGTATGTAGATATGACAATGGTGAAGATTATGATACAAGTTAGTTATCATTAATTAGTTTATCAAAAATTTGAATTAGATTCATCGATTTTTGTTGACCTAACTGTCTCTTATATTTCCGACTGAATGTAATATGTTTAACTAACTAGCGATTGATGATGAACTAATGATAACTAACTTGTAACTACTTTAAACAATATTTAACTAACTATGACAAATCTCTAGGTTTGTCGGAGGAGCCGGTGGTGCAACGAGAGAAGGAGGCGGTGGGAAGCGGAGGAGGGAGTACATGGGAGGTAGCTGTGGTGGAGGAAAGGAGAAAGAGGCAGCAGATAAGGAGGAGGAGGATGAAAATGAAGGGAAGTCTTGATCATGGTGAGAATGAGGACGGAGAAGAAGATGATGAAGATAATCACAGTGGTGGTGGTGGTGGTGGTGAGAGACAAAGAGAACATCCATTCATTGTCACTGAACCTGGTGAAGTTGCACGTGGCAAAAAGAACGGTCTGGATTATCTTTTTCATCTCTATGAACAATGCCGTGAATTTCTGATTCAAGTTCAAGCCATAGCCAAAGAGCGCGGTGAGAAATGTCCTACAAAGGTAACAGCATTACCAATTAGGCAATTACACTTTCATTTTTCATCTTTTTTTCATCTTTTTTTATTATTATTTTAATTATTGTTAGTATTATTTGTGTACTTTCCAGTCATATCTATCTATCTTTTCTTTGAACCTGACTCTGACTTAAATCCAGTCAGATTCCTGTGTTGTGTGTGTAGTGTATAGTTCTTTCCTTCAAGAACCGTTTGAACAGTGTTTTTTTGCCGTGACATGTTCAACGGAACACGTGACGACCCAGGGACACTCTTAATGGGACCTACGTTTTCTATTCAACTGAGATTTTCATATGATCAATATATATCCTCCGTACATTTTGTTTCTTTTGTTCATTATTTATTATCCGGTTATAAACTAGAACCATAACAATTTCAAACTCATGCATTGTACCTACCGGAGGATAGTAGCTTCAACTCATAACAAATCCCAATCCAAACGTATCATGAATTTTTGTTACATTTTTGTGTATTGGATACTCCGGGGTCCACTCTAAATATTGTTTACTATTATACAAAATAATCATACTTTTGATTAATGTTGATGATATGATGAGTTAGTTAATTATATTAGTTAGTTATTTACTTCCTAGAGTTAGTTAAATGATGTTACTAAGGTATTGAGATCTCAGTTATTTTGCATGTACTTAATTTTATCTGTTGATTTCAGATCGGACAGTTTGAATTACATATTAATTTGAACTTGTTTATACAATCTTGATTGTTTGATTAAAATTAGACGATTAAGAATAGGAACTGCATCAACATAGTTAGGGCACTAAATCTAATTCTGAGATTTAGTTATGTTAATATGAAGTTAGTAAATAGCTAAATTCGTTGGTTGATTCTCTATGGACTCTTTACATTTCCATGTTTGGAGTTTGGTATTAGAGCGAATTTGCGACGGTAGCAACACAATTTTATAAAAATTCTAAATTGTAGTGTAACTTTTACAAAATCACTATGATTTAGTGTAATTTAGTTGAAGTTGTCACTAATCGAAACATGTGCTCTAATCTTCATATAATTTGATCCTATATGATTTGTAACTCTAATGAATTATTCTGAGTGTAGGTGACAAATCAGGTATTTAGGTATGCAAAGAAAGCCGGAGCAAGCTACATAAACAAACCAAAAATGAGACATTATGTGCACTGCTATGCATTGCATTGTTTAGATGAGGAAGTTTCCAATGAGCTGAGAAGGGGGTTTAAGGAAAGAGGGGAGAATGTCGGCGCGTGGAGGCAAGCGTGTTACAAGCCACTAGTGGCAATCGCTGCACGTCAAGGATGGGATATTGATGCAATATTCAACGCGCATCCGCGTCTTTCAATATGGTATGTGCCAACCAAACTCCGTCAGCTTTGTCACGCCGAAAGGAACGGTGCTGCTGCTTCGAGCTCCGTCTCTGTTGGAACTGCCCATCTTCCTTTCTGAAATTGCATGCTTCTACTCCATCAGTATTAGATTATCAATCTATCTATATGTAGAATTGTTGTTATTTATGTTCAAGTAGAAGTGTTAAGTGTAGATCAAGTACCAAATCTCATTCTTGAGGAGGACTTTTCTTAGTTATTATGGGGAAGAAATTAATATAATGGTATCTTTATGAGCCTAATAAATAATTTGCTTACATGGTTTATGTCTTCCAAATTAATATAATGAATTTCTTGATAACGCAATTTTGCTTAAAACAAGTGTCTTCATATGTTTTTGTCATGTCCTTTGCTAGGAAAGTGTGGTTGGGTGCTTTGTTTTGGCTGAGGCCCGAGCCTCTCTCAAATTTGGATAGTTTTGTTAGAACTCATTAAGCTATGTTTGGTATTATGGTGGGGTGTCACAATCACAGTGATCTATCGTGGTTTTGCAAATGTTACAAGTTTTATCTTCTGCTAGATACAATTTTTAAATATGATGTTTTTATGTTGCTAACAATATTATAGAACAATTTATTCTCTTTTTGTAAAATTTTCTTGTAAAATATCACTATAATGTGAAGATTCATCACTTTTTACTAACATGACAGATAAAAGATTAACGGTCACGTCAACAAAAATTTATTAGAATCTTCATGTTACAAGGATAATAATAAAAAAAAGTTTTATTCAAAGGAGTTTGAATTTCTAGAACTCTCAAAAGTTTTAAAAGTTGGGTTTTACACTATGGACACATATTAGCTTTTGCTTAAAAGTTACTTTCCAGTACTACTTGTTAAATGAAAAAGTTTAGATGCAAAATACATAAAGGAATCCGAATTTTCTTGACTCACAAGTTAAGGTAAAAGTGATGATGACCTTGGTTGAAAATGACACTAAAGAAAAGAAACAAAACTGTGTTAGCCGCAAGGTTTGATAGTTGAGTTGAGAGAGAGACAACTCTCCCAACACTTTTCACCGAATATTGCTGGAAAGGTGCCGGCCGGCGACAACAAATAACAATGCCAGACAGAGTTAGTCACTAACACTAACAGTAACAACAGGGGAGCGCATGTTCCTATTCCTGACATCCAGCAAATAACTATCTATGCCAAATTCATCTTCAATTTACTTGTGTTATCTTACTCCCCACTTTCACTACCACACTTATTTAACCATTTGACACTGATTAAGAAAAGAGTATATTTTAACTAAAATATTAAAAAATCACTAAAATTTGATTTTTAATAAGTGAAATATTTTTTGGTCGAACTCTTTTATATAATGTCGAATTCTAAATTACTATGACTTTTTATTTTAAGAAGGGTTAAGAAAAAAGAGTATAAACATAAAGAGAAAAGCAAAACTTGTTGAACTTATTTTACTTTTTTTAATTTTAAAAACAGAGAAATAGAAAACAGTTTTTGAAAATGCTTTTATAAAATTGGATTACGAAACAATTATTTTTAGTTTTTAATTTTATAAACTAAAAAACTGTTTTAGAAAAGGGATTCAAACAAACCCTAAATATTTTTTTTTATATATATAGAAGAAATAGCAAGTCATTAGAAACTCACGCATATAAATTGGAGGAATTGAGATTCGAACTCAGGTCAACAACATTCAACCTAACAATTTTGACATTTTTTTACCAATTGAACAATGACTTTTGAACAAATAAAATGGTTTTATATGTACCCTTAATTAATAAATTTAATATTTGGATTTTGTCTAACATGAAACAACAAAACATTTTTTTTTTGACAAAAATATGAAACAACAAAACATGTCTTTCATGATATGCACAAATGAGTTTATAACCGTTAAATTTAATAGGTGAGTTATTTTTTTGGAATATAAAAAATTCATATATACTGGATATTTTATTCTATTGAAACTTAATTTGAAGACATATTTTTATTTTAAGGTCCCGTTTAGCCTGACTTATTTTTCTCTTTTTTTCTTCCCCTTAAAAATAGTAAAGAAGAAAAAAACTGTGTTTAACTCCATTTCTCTTTATTTTTTACTTCTTTACTTTATTTCTCTAATACTTTTAAAGAGAAATATGGTTAAATTCAATTTTATACTTCTCTTTTTCGCTTTAAAAACAATTAAAAAGTAGAAAATAAGTCAGGTCAAAATGTATCTAAATCTTTGATATATATGTGGGACTGTGAGATGGTGAATGTGATTTTTTTTATTGTTAGAATTTTTTTTGTTTGTGACAATGTTAGAATGAATATTGTTTTGGATATTTCATGTTTTTGAGAGGGTAGGAGTGTAATTAGATATTCACCCACCAAACTATACTTTTTTCAATAATACCAACAAAAATTTTCATTCAATATTTTTTTTAGTATATCAGAAAAATAAACGGCTTTTTTTCGGAATTGATTTTTAGACTTTCCCTTATCTAATTCATATGTTTTTGAGCTTTTTTCCAATTAAGCTATCCAGAGAGACAATTTTTATTCAGTATGAGTATTGAATAGAATATTATTAAATTTAAAAGTTATAAACTCATTTAAATATAATTTTTCATTCAATCCTTATTTTATTTCTTCATTTTGTAATACGTGATTGTTCAATTCAAATTTTAATCAGAGTAAATTTCATAAGTAATTAATTAATTAATCAATCAACTTTTTGTTTTTAATTACTAGATCAACTTTACTTTCCATTAGATGCTTCATATGTAGAGAAAAAAAAGAACATCTATGTGACTAAATTTTGAATATTTGATTGCCGTGGCCCCGTGTGGTTTAAAGTATAAACAAAACTCATGAATTTGTGACACAATTGAATAAAATCTTTTCTTATTTGGGTGGCCAAAAAGGTTAAAGTAATGAGAAAAGAATTGAAGTTGGCCGAACTCAGTAAGTATGCATGAACTTGTTTGTTTGTATGTTTTACAGAATAATGAAAAGAAGGATAAAGGTGACGTGATGTTCAAAATAACGATCAATATATCACATATAAATTTGATCATGTCTTGGCAATAATCTACTTAGTCGCCATAATAGTCAGGTCATGAAATTAGTTGATGACCCATCCATATTGGTTAGAGGTTCTAGTCAATGGAATCGTTTAGTGTACCCCACATAATACCTCATACTAATATAGACTTTTTAAATTATATGAATTTTTTCGTATGATGAAATGATAAAGTTGTTGTAAACTCATACAAATAAAGTAGAAGGATCGGAGATTAAACTCCGATCATGAACATTTGACCTATTAATTATGGCATTTTCTGTTAATTGAGTTAAGATTTCTAGACATTTATATGAATTTTTTATAACTTTTTCTAACATAATTTTTTTTTGACACAAACTTAGTCCAACATAATTTTATTTTATATATAAAGTGAATAAACTGAGCATGTATGAAAGTTAGAATCTCAAATTTTTTATATATAATATGCAATATTTATATCAATTGAACCAAAATATATAACCAAAAATTTCTTTTAAGAAATTAAATGACAAAAAATATATACTCTCTCGTTTCAAAATATAAGAGAAAATTGATCAAATAAAGTTAGTGTATGTAGTTTAAATTTTTAGAATTTTTAACTAATTTTTTCTATATTTTTGGCGAGGGACTTGTAATGGTGATGACATGTTTCACTTGTAAGATGAGAAACGTGTGTGAGTGTGTGGACTTGTTCAATAGTCTAAAGTCAAAGTTAAGAATCAGATGTATAGTGAGATTTCACTTTCCATCACCATTAAAGTCAATTGTTGGCAGAGTGATACATAGACTTGTAACTTGTTGAAACTCGACTTTCTGGTAATCGGTTGCCGAATTTAACGACCACAACGCTACAATACATATATATACAACTAATTATACTATATTCTGATCAAAGTTTAGTTTGACTTTGACAAATAATATCATAATTAACTTCACTGGATTGTCTTTGATGTCAATCTTGTCTTTGAATATTCGTGCTAAGCGTGTTATTACATTAACGTATTTTGAGCGCCTTAATTTCGACTTGTGCATGAAAAAAAAATATATGTTTGTTTATGTAATTAATACAAGAAGACACAAAACATGTGTGATGTGAATCATTATTATTCACTACTATACTAAAGTAGTATGAACGGTGTACATGGTTTGTGATACTCGTGCGCACCCAGTAATTGGGGCGGTGGCGGTTCCAACTTGTCTTGCATTGCAAGTTTCAACTAAGTGGATTACACACATTAACAATGTACTATTCCGTACACATTAACAATGATGGATGCAGAACTATATTTGGACCTTCATCGCAAGGAATGTGACTTGAGCTATATAAGATTCTATGGTAAGTTTTATTATGATTTTTTTGATTTGTTATCTATAACGGTTAGCTTTTATAGTGTGGTTATTGGGGGTGGCTTATGCCACTTGTACCACCCACGGTCAGTCAGTGTAGTATGCATAATTACCATTAAATGGTGTGGTAAAAGAAAGCTACGATGCTAAGATTGGATAATTGCAAAAAAATGAATATTTAAAAAATATGATTGAGTGGTTTAAATAGTTGGTAAACATAAAGTAATATAATATATTATGTGGGGCCCATTTATACCATCAACATGAGTGATATGGATGTGGGTGCTCTAAAGTTCTTCATCAGCATTTCTTCTAAGCTTTTGGGTTCCCTTAGCTGAAGTGGAAGAGGATCATGTCTGACAAGTGGGGTTCAATTGAGCACATTTTTTTTAATGACAAATATATTATTAATAAAATTAGGTCTTTGTTCTAGACAAACATAGATTGATAAAAGAAAAATTTACAAAACAAAGACGCCGAATATAAACGAAACAACAATAAAAACGCTTCAATTCAACATGTTTTGTTGAAGTTTCGGTGGTTTGGGTGTTAGATGCAGTTGGGGTAGGATTTTTTATAGGCAAATTCTATGGTACATTAGATAATTTCTAATGTACCGGTACATGGGTATCACAATAATAAATAACATGAATATTTTTTAAGAGAAATTATTTTTCTATCATTAAAAATATTATAATAATCAAATATCATTAATCAAAATTGTCAAAACTATAAATTTTGATATTTTTTGAATTTTTATTCTTCATAATAGTCAATATTCAATTTTTTTTATTAAAAAATGTTAAAATATTAGTGTAATCATTATAAACAATGAAATTTTATTTTTTCTTGTGCTATTATTATATCTAAAATACAATAATTAACTAATAGTGTTTTTAATTCATAAAAATAACCGTTAATATATTAATTTATGACATCATGTACCGGTACACTTGAATCCGTAGAAGCTCCCTTTTTTATAATGTTATTGATTTTTTGTATTTTGTTGTACTTTTATTTTATTTTTCTCGCTATTTGTATTTGTACATTTTATACTTATTGAATATTATAATAGATTTGGTGATTATTAAAAATTATAAAAAATAGAAGAATGAATGCATGAAACAAATTTCTATTCTCTCTTTTTTTGTCGGTCAAATAATTTAGTGATCATAGTTTTGTCTCTTAAAATTAATGTGAAATTCCACAAATTATAATTCTATTAATCTTTCCGACCCTTCTAGGTTTAAAACTTTATTACGTTCATATACTATGTTCAATTTCAAACCTCCTAGGTTTTATTATGTTCCGTGATTGTTTAACTCCCAAGTCACTAAGACATTATAGTATTAATCTCATTCGTGTACTCTAAACATATAAGTATGAAACAAAATGTTATACTGAAAACTCAAAATAATTCGTTCCCTTTTTTTAGGGTTACACACCAATATGCTTTTGAGACAAACATTTCATTCAACAAAATAAACAATAAGTTCAAACTTCAAACATAATAACGGTAATACAAAATGGTGATATAAGGATGATTTGATGGTGAAAATGGAGAGTTAAGAAATAGAGAGTAAGAACTTCAGTGTTCGATCTTCACTCTGAGCATAAAAACTAAAAGTACATCGTTCCGAAAACAAACAAAAAAATTAAAATACAGAATGGATCCTCCATGGTCGGCTTTAATTTATCGTGCAATTTGTTGTAGACCGTTCTCTCTATTAGTCTAATTGTGTATGGTCGATCAGTTGCACCGCGTAAAATTGGTTATAGAGGACCGATCCGAGTCCAATAAAACCATGAAATGTTTGGATGAACAAGAAAGAAAACAAAGAAACCTTGGGTGGCAGCTCATATATATTTCCTTTTCATTGTTTTCCATCCCCCCAATTCCTTGGAGGCTCATAAGCAGAAGAAGATGAAGAAGAACCTCCAAATTGCATCGACAATCTTAAAAACTCTTGCTGTTGCTGAGTTAATCCAGAAGACGAGGATGAAGATGAAGATGCATTTGATAAATTCTGAGAATTAGAAACAAACATATCTCTCCCATAGAAACGAAGCATATCTTGATTGAAGTTACTACTTCCACTAGCCTGAAGTTGTGCTTGTGCTTGTGCAGCATATTGATAAGGATTTGAATGTGTTTCTTGAGAAAAGTGTGGAACAGGAACTTGTTGGTTAGATTGTTGCATGTTACTTAGGGGATGAAATTCTTGGTTGTATCCAAATTCTGCTGAACTTTGAACTCTTTCAGGAAAATTGAGCTTAGCTTTGCTTCCTTTGAATCTGAGTGCAGCTTCATCATAAGCAATAGCTGCAGCCTCAGCAGTTTCAAATGTTCCTAGCCATACCCTTGCTGCCTTCTTCGGATCGCGAATCTCTGCGGCCCATTTTCCCCATGGTCTCTGCCTCACACCTCTATAGTGTCTTCTTCTTACGCTCCCTTCATATCAATAACATAAAAATCAATATTTACATTCTTTTTGTAGACATATATGTTAGTATGTGCAGTATAATTTAGGTTTGAAGTTACGGTTTTTTTTTTGTACATCAGAAACTAGGATTTGAACCCTAGACTTCACTCTACCCAACTCCTATCCCCAGCTCTTACCACTTGAGCTATATTACAGGAACGGTTTGAAGTTACAGTGAATTTGGTACAATTACAATAAATCACTGTGATTTTGACAAATTCATCGTGATATCAAACATACATAGACTAATTAAGTCTCTCAGGATATACACACACATAAAAAAAGATATATAAAAAATAAGGTTTAGCGCGCGTTTGTGAACACTTTGACCGATGAAATTAGTTGTCATGTCATGTCATGGACATCTGAAAACAATATCTGTTTAATACATCAAGTCTTAATTAATTAAGTAATCATCAAGTTTTCAAAATCAACTTGATATATGAACACAATATTAATGTATATTAGTACACAAATATTAATTAGAACAACAAAAAGCAATAATAGTAAGGAGGTGTGAGTATAAGGCACTTAACTACCTTGATCTTGTTGTGGTAGTTGAGGATGTTGATTAATATTATGAACTGAAGAAGCTTCATGCATTTCATTGTTGTTGTTGCCACCCATGACTTGTGTAAGTGCAGATACTATAGCTGACATATCTTGCTGAGATCTTTCAGAAAACACTGGAAACAAATTATCATCTTCTTTTCCCTCTTCTTCCCATGATTCTCTCCTATTATCCATCACAACCAATCTTAATAAAAGCAAGGATTTACATGCAAATTAAGTATATAATTAATACTTAATTAATTGTAATTACTTGGAATTACTGCAAGGTTAATTTGAGATGGTTAATGAATGGAGATATAGAGATTTAGGATGATGAGAGGAGGGAAGAGGAAGTTTTAGGGTTTTGGTGGAGTGATATATATAGGTGTCAATGGCTAGTGTGAAAGTTTGAAAAAAAACGAACAAATAAAAGAAGAAAACAGAACCCGCCGAAAATCAAAACTTTTTTCTTTTCTTTTTGAGAAATTCTTATATATACTTTGTAAGAAATTATAATATAAAGTTGCTGCAATATGTAATAATTAATATCAAAACAAAAAATGTTTTTTTTTTGGTTAATTACCTATTACCCCTGTAATATAATATATGTAAAAGTTGTTTTATCCCTTGTAAAATATTTTGTTGCTTTACCCTCCTCTAATATAAGATTTTGTGTTTTACTCTCCTTAACTCAAGTCAACCGCCGCAAAAAAATCGTTTTAACAAGGATTTTAAATCGATTTTTAAAAAAACTGCTGCAAAATATAATTTTAACGAGGGTTTTAAACCGCCACAAAACAAAACCGTCTCAAATTATATTATGGTTGACTTGAGTCAAGGGGGGTAAAACACACAATCTTATATTACAGGGGGTAAAGCAACAAAAAAAAATTACAGGGGATAAAGCAACTTTGATATATTTTACAGAGGTAAAATATAATTAACCTTTTTTTTTTTATAAGCATCAAAACAAAAAATGTAATCCACTTGCGGATGTTTAAAAATTCAACTCACTACTGTCAAAAAAAAAATTCTACTCACACTAACTGTTGTGTTTAGTAATTTGATTTAAAATTAATTCTCAGTTTATATGTAAATTCAACCGTAAGTTATTTGTTTTTGTTTTTTTGAGTCTTAGAGTCTACTGAAATTAAACTCACACAACTGCGAACACTACAAGAAAATATCACATTAGCTACAAAAAATTTGCTACAAACTGAGTTTGTAGTTAGTCTCTGTTAAAAAGCCTTCCATTCAACCGATCAAATCTTTTTTCAACTTATTTACTTTTTTCTGTGTTTATTTTTCTTTTTTTTTATTAACTTCTTCTTCAGTTACTTTTTATTACTATTTTTAATAAATTAAAAAATCATTTGTTATAACTCAAAATCATCTTGTAGTGGATGTTGTGGACTCAAATTCATATCACAACATTAATTTAGTCTAACAATTTCGGTATTTTAATAGTTGAGCTAAGACTTGTTTGTTTCTTTCTATTGTATGAAAGTGTGTATACAATTTTTTTCATCATCAAATAAATAAATAAAAGTTGTTTATTTTACATTATTATTTATTGTTATTATATTTCGTTTTAATAAATAAATAACTATAAATATGAGTTTTATGTTTACAGTGGTTTTACTCTCATCCCAAACGTAATTGTAGGAATCAACTCACAGTCATCGCTACCAAATTTAGCGCGCAATCACCACTGGATAAACTAATGTTTGGTATTAAATAAAAAGGATTTAGACACGATGATTTTTGGCTTTGAGTTCTAAGGTTTTTTTCTGTATTTAATAGAATCATCCCTTCATCGTAAATTTTAGTATCCAAAAGAAAAAAATTATGATGTCCACTAATTTATTTAAAATAATGTTTTTAAGTATTGAATTATTTGCCTAAGTGTAAATTATTAACATGTCAAAATTTAAAAGTATAGTATAACATTGATAACAACCAAGTATCAACGGTTATTTTAGTGGATTTAATATGTAGGTTGTTAATTGATAATAAGTCAGATCATTAAAATACTTTAAATTTTTTTTTTTTTAAATTATTCATTTCCTTAGTTTTGATTTGCTCACAGTGTCAGTGTACACAAATTTTTTAAATAAATATGCAATTTTTTTATTTTCTTGGAAACTCACTAAGTAGGTTGCATTTCATAAGGCTCAATTTCATAAAATAAATAGTGGATAACTAATAAATTAATTTATAGTAGATGATTTATAAGTTATAATTTGTAGCTTAAAGCTAGCTTATTGCTTCTAGCAAAAAAACTAACTGATTAAATTTATAATTTTATTTTTAGTTTTTACCCACTAATTCTTAGAAGAAAAGGATTTTAGTAGTCTAAAATTTGGCCGTGAAGTAAAGCTTAACCAAGAAATTGTTCCACCTATAAATCGAGTCTGGTTATTCCAAAATCTGTTCTTTAGTGAAGATTATTAACCACTTGAGCACAATGACTTGGTTTAATTAAATTTATAATATCTGATAAAATTAGTGGTTCACATAAATGTTTATTTAGGACATGTTTGAATCTCTACTCAAAAATAAATTTTTAATTTTTATCAGTTTTTAAAACTAAAAAAGTAAAACACACTAAAAGAACTTTGTTTTTCTAATTTTAAAAACTAAAAACTAAAATTATTTAAAACAGACCCTTAATATTTATTTATTTTCAAGTCAAATAACAAGGGTTAATTCGAGAAAAAAAAATATAAGATATAAGATTGAATTAGCTTATCAATAAGCTATAAGCTCATGAGAATAAAAAATTACCGAATAGTTTTTTTGTTCTTTTCAAAATGAGTTTATAAATTATAAGGTCAAAATTTTACATGGCCAAAAGAGAGTCTAAATCTAAGCCATTAGATTTTAAATTATTATAAATCAATAGTAAAAAGAGCATTTGTGTGCTTGCACACAAAGTTTGCACCCTAAAACAAAAAGCCACGAATATTTCTCGGGTCTTGTTAAGATTACCAAAAAAAGAAATAGTTGCATTGGAAATTGTATTTCATTGTTTTAGAAAAGTAGAAAACACGAATTTCGAGAGTTTTTTTACTATTTTTGTTTCCTTAACCATTGCCCTAAGGGCAATGTTTATCATTTTCCATATTTCTCAAGATATAGCCCTATCCAAATTCCAAAGTCTACTCATTGACATCCAAAGTAAACTCCATAAGCCTCTTACACTAGCATACAAGAATTAAAGTACCCTACTTTCCAATAGATGAATATTAAGTTCAATATAGGTCCTACTAGTCAATGGCAGCAAGTCAGCAATCATATTTTTACTGCAAAGTTTCCTGAATACATGTTTCCTGGTATATCAAACACCAAAGGCCACTATCCCCCTTCTAACTAGCGCTGACAAATGAGGAAAAAAAACGAAAGTCACTTGTTTATGTACATATGAAAGCAAATGCAACAAGTTAAATTGCATTACCAAAACTAAACATTTGGCATGTGGTTCAGTACAGAAAAAGTGAATTTGTCTCTGGTGTTGAAGTCGTCTTACTCTGTCAGCATAGATGGCTGATAGTACTCAATTCCTATGGGTTCAGACCTGGGAACAGCAGCCATAGTAGCTATTATCAAAATTCACGTCACAATCGATAAATATGCTTATTCGGCAAACAATTATATTGACTTTCATGCTTTGATAAAGATGCGGGGCAACACTTTCTGTACTAGAAATCCTAAACATAGTCTCATTCAATGAGTTTCATTAAGAGAATTATTATAATCCCTATATCAGACAAAGGTTGCAAATAAAATTTAAAGACCGATTTCAGGGATTGGAATATAATCAACCCAAGAAAAGTTTGAAAATTACCTTTGAACAGCATATGTGCCAGATATAACTTATTGAGGAACATATGGATAATATAATGATGACGAAGCATGTAACTGCGTCACGGCATTGGTATTGTCGGTATTCACCATGGAACTGTAATCAGGTTGTAGATTTTGAGCTTGCTGATGTGTGTGTTGAGGATCTGGAAATGGTTGAGCATAACTGCTGCTCACATTTACTGCAGAGGTATAGTAGCCAGTTTGCAGGTTTTGGATATTCTGATAAGTACCATAAGGATCCCACAGTACTTGGGCATGACTGCTGTCCACATTCGTTGCTGGGGGATGAACACCAGGTGGTGGTGGGTTTAGGATACTCTGATGAGGATATTGAGGATCTTGCAGTGACTGAGTATAATTGTTATTCGTCAATGTTGAAGAAGGAAATTCAGGTGGTGGATGAGAGACATTGAGATGTGCTTGTTGAGAATATTGTAGCGATTGATCATGACTATGGCTACTATCCGCAGTCACGGAAGCATGAAATTGAGCCTGCGGATGTAAGACATTAAAATGTTGATGTTGAGAATACTGCAGGGGTTGAGCATCACTTCTACCCATAGTCATGGAAGAATGAAATCCAGGTTGTGAATGTAAAACATTAAGCTGTGCATGCTGATAATTTTGCATCGACTGAGCATGGCCAATGCCATTATTTATCAAGGATGAATGAAATTTGTGTTGCGGGTTGAGGAAATTCTGGTGTGCGTATTGGGAATATGGAGCTGATGCAGTATAACTGCTGACCGTCCCAGTTGCATAAGTACCCTCTGAAGTATCAGTGCTTGCTAGTGCATGAATCTGATTTGTTGAAGCTTGTGATGGCACAGACTGAGCAACAACTGAATTGGCCCAACCAGTAGGCTCCTCAAGTCCATTTAGTTGTTTATGGCTCAACAGCCTAGGAGCTTGAGTGGGTGACATCCTAGACAAAAATGAATCCTCAGAAAGAGATGCCCTTGATGTCTGATGAAAAACGCCATTCTCCGGTGGAAGTTGCAACGTCGAGGCAGAATGTATCCCGTTCAAACCATGATGTCTGGGTGCAGTTGACGTTGGATGTAACGGGCGAAACATTTCTAATAGACTTCTTATCTGCAACATCACAACATATTTCAACTAAACAAGACATCGTAGTAATACATAAGGTCCTTTTACTCAAAAAGAAAAGGCAAAGCACATAAAGGAAAAGCAGTATGTAATAGTTGCAAGTAACACCAATTTCAAATTTAAACAGAAGCTTGCCTGTCCAATATTGAGTTCAGGATTGAACTTGTAAGAGTGTTTCTGATAATTGTCTTTTATAGCATGTTTAAAGTGATTCTCTGGCAAGGGCAAACAGTCTTGGTGAATTTTGAAGCTCACCTGAACAAAATACAAAACATTGTTGACAAAGAGAAAGCAAGTGACAGAATCTATTTATCTACATTCTACACACACACTCCCTCCGTCTCTCGGTATAGGATAAGGAATGCATTTCCAATATTGGGATCATTGAAGTAAAAAATTTGGGCAGCCAAAAAGGCTGAAAAACACGTCGGAAAGTGCGGGACAGACATAGGAAGCTGAAACCGGACGATGAAAACGGCTTTCAGAAAATAAACTGCACCGGTAGACAATGGGTCTACCAAGTAGGCAAGGACTAGAGTTGCCTTTTGTTAGGCTCTAGATACCATGTTGAGAAAGAGAGAATACGAGAGAACAAGTGACAGAAGCTGTGTGTATGTGTGTATTACACAACAGATAAATTATATACTTGTATACTGAATCATAAAATAAATACAAATATTACCAGTACCCTATTTACAATATGTATATGATACTATCGGTCATAGCTACTTATTTACATCATTTCTAGCAAACATGAAAGTAGTAAAAGGGGAAATGGAGCATTAATAGACATGGTGCAGTTGACATAGTCGCCATCAGTTTTGACTTTTGAGTATAGGATTTATGAGAGGCACTTGCTGATTAGACGCCAAAAAATTAAGGTATTTACCATCTTATGAAAGTAATTGACAAACGAATGTTAACTAGAAGTCAGAACAAGGAAAAATTTAGATAAACACGAAAGTCCGCAAGCGAGGCAACAACTACAACAAGGCCAGTGGTAATACAGATGATTTCTAAATGAACCTGTCAGGCCAATCATACTACTATGTAGTTGGTACAGATATCTTGCCGATACTATGTCACAGTTCCCTATTCCAATCATCAACGGATTAAAAGCTCACCTGAGCTGGGAACCTTCCTCCAAAAGCCGACGGTTCTATATTTAGCATCCCGGTTGAGGTTGCTAAATAAGTGCCATAAAGAAGCTTCACATCAGTGTCAAACAGAAAAAGGTACATGCCAGGATTAATCCTCTCCACAATATGCTTCCTCCCTGCAGGAAGTGCAAAAACCCGGTATCGATAGCAGTCTGGTTTCGTCATTCTATTGCACATGAAAATAAAGCCAGCAAGTTCATCTTGAGCGTCCGTGCCCGCTTCTTTTCCTTCCATTGAACCACTACATGTATAAGCAACATATCAATTCTATATATGTCAATCAATATACCACACAATTTACATAATCAATTTAAAAAATGTCATTAACAGAAACATAATCAATTAACAATGTGCACATTAACATTTTTGTGTCTTGCTTTGATACCGTGAAAGGAAACATAATAACAAACCCTGGTTCTATGAACTCAAACGTTAGTCGGTTCGGTTTAGAGGTGATTGACGCTGAATTTGATAGTTCCATCTCCCGTTACTGCGTTCGGGAGGGGGAATGAAACCAGTCAATGCCAGAACTGACCCGAACCAGATTAAACTGGTCGTGAAAACCAAAAGAATCCTAGTGCTATGTCAATTTCAAAAACAAATAATATATAAATCGAAATTTAAATCATCAAAATAAATGAACAAAACCTAGTAAACGCGCAGTTAATGTGAACAACAAAAACCCCCAAAATAAAATCATGTGGAAAATTAAAATGGCAAATTGTACGCAACAAAAAAATTGGAAACGAAGAAAAAGAGAATGTGTGAGGCATTTTTTTTTACCTTAGAAAGAAAAAATGAGATTGGGAAGAAGCAGTGCAGAAGTGAAGTAGCAAAGAGTTGAAGGATTTTGAACTCAATTCTGCAACGGGTGCGTTCGACCTACATAAATACGTTTCTAAAAAAATAAAAAAATAAAATTCTCTACATCATATATTCATATTATTCATTTTTGGACTAAAAAATTGATAATGGGATCTATTTTAAATAATGTGATCTTTTTTTAACAGCGTATAATATAAGAATTGGAGTAAGTACAAGTGTCATTCAACCCACTTTAGTAGAAAATGTACATATGATACTTGACCAACCAAAGAACGATACCAAAAATGATGCGATATATGATCTGATGTTAGACATCTACGTTTTTAATATTTTATGGATTTTAGGTTAACTTTGATAAAATAACCTCTTGTACATTACAATTTTGTTATAAATGATAAATGAAACATGCATTGATTATAACGATTGGCATCTCAATTCTCAACTATGATCTCGCATCAAGTGACCAACGTTTTGAATCTCAAATAATTGTTAGTGATACGCGATTGATTTTTGCAATCAATGGGAGAAATAATAATATAAATAGAAGAAAAAAAATTATACAAAGAAGATATTAACACTCAAAATCTAATGAAGATTTACTTGTTTGAAAAAACTTTTTTTGTTGATATTGTGAGATAGATAATCAAATATCTATTGTAAAAAACTTTTAAGCATATCTCGAGAATAAATTTTTTAACAACAAAATAAAAAATTAGGATATGAAAAAGAGCAACAATGCAATTAGGCATGGCAACAAGACCCAGCCCCGCTTGCACCCACCCGCCCCCGCCCCGAATTTAGCGGGGAAAAGCCGTTTCCACTGGGTGCGGGGGCGGGTGCAGGGAAAATCCGATTTTTGAATACGGGGTTGGGGGCGGGGGTGGTATGACCTCCTACCCGCCCCGCACCCACCCCCGCTCCCGCGCGGTCCAATTTACTTATCACTTTTCTATTATATTTAACAAACATTATTGTATATTTATCCTTCTAAGATAGTAAATTAAAATATAGTATTTTTTTATGTTTGGATTAGGTTTATTCACTTATTTATCTTTTATAAAAAATAATTATGACACATGATATTTATCAAAAAATAAAATAAATAAGTGTTTTTTTATTATTATAGTTTATGCGGGTGCGGGGAAACCCGTTCTCTGCTGGGGGCGGGGGTGGGTGTTCAAACTTCAAATCTTACCCCCGACTAAATTTGGGGGCGGGGATGAGGGTGGTAGAGGAAGGCGGGGGCTGGGTGGTATTTCTTAACCCCGCCTCCGCCCCGTCCCATTGCCATGCCTAAATGCAATCAATCAGGAGAATCAATAGCGGAAGATAAGAAATATTAATTTGGATAAGAGGCAAAAGACATTTTATAATTTTGCTTATGCGTTTTAAATTTTACTTCTCAATTTTATGTTTTGGCTAATGAAATGTTGGGGTGTGAAAATAACATTGTTAAGCCGAGATGTGTAAAAGAAATTATACTGAGTTGTAAACTAAAAGGTAAGAGACTGTTGGTAAAATCTGATAAAATTTTGGGTCCTCATTGTATTTTTTGAAATCATAATGAGTAGGCCATACCCAACCAAAATTTTCCTAATTTGCAGTTCCAAATAGATTTGTCCCTTTACTCGGTCAAAAATTACAAGTTACAACCCACAAAATATCAAAGGTCTAAGTAAAATCAACATTCCTTCCTAAATTTTTTGCAACATAACAATTCAAAAGTCAGTCGAAACAATAGGATGGCGGCGGAACACTTTACTTCTGCAGGGTGTGCAACCCAATGTTGAGATCAGATGATATGGAAATGAGAAGTGGAAGAGACTCAAGCCACAGGGCTCCGAAGACTCGTTTCTGATGAGCTCTTATAGATTGCGAAGGCTTGTTTTTGTTATATCTTATATCAAATATATGAATCACAGGATCTGCTGAACCAGAGGTTATATAAAGACCATCAGGAGACCAAGCCTGGTTTATCAGAGCTGATTGGGATTCACTGCTTTCTTGTTTCCACCCAAAAGCATGAAGTTCTGTCCGCCTCAATCTAATATCAAATAATCGAAGCTGCTTCTCATGAGTCCTGATCGAAAGACAAGTAGTTAATATACTATAAATTTTCAGCAAGCTAAATAATACTACCAAGGAATGGCAATAGAAGAAAAATATTGCTGTCAAGTGGAAATAGGATCAACATGGTATTGTTAAGTACTTAAGTTACTATCTCTCTTTTCTTGACAAAATTTATGTTCCTATCTTAAAGGAAGACTATGTCCTGAATTCAATATACAATAGAAGATAACAACCGATGATAACCGTTCCTATCTTAAGTGGCTTATGAGTTTAAACTATCATACCAACCAAGAATATGAATGACAAAAAGGGATTTTCACCTCTAAACCACAACAGTTGAACAGACTCTCAATCCTTATATTGAAGAGAGTGGATTGGTCATGCACCTACTGAATTATGGGTCAATCATTTCGATAATTTTATCCATGTTTGTTAAGCAGAAGTAAAGAATACTGCATCCTACTATTTCACCACATTTCATATATTGAAAATGATAAGCACACACAATAACTTTCTTCACCATAATGTTGTTGCATGCATAACAACATTTACATGCCCTTTTAATAGAGATTCCATTTTTTCCAATTCAAAGAAACAAACATGAAATATAGAATGGTGGGATTTTAAAGTTGAAGTAAGTCAAGTAACCACCAAACCAAAATCTTTTTTGTTCCCATTTTCCCTGAACTACACAGGTAACTTGACTCTTGAGCAATGAGAATAATTATTTTGCATTTTGGCAAACAAAGAGTAATAATGCAAGAAATTTCATGTGGGTTCAAATTTCTGGATCAAATCTTATATCACTAAGTGGACATATTTCATTTTCCCTAAAAAGAAATTTGAGACGAATAAAAACTTCAAATTTGAAGGATGTTTAAGCTTCTGCATTTTTTGTCAAAAACAAAAGCACAAAGCTTAACAAATGAGACTTCAAAGCAGCCGTAACTTACCCTGTTTGAACCATAAACATGTTGAAGTCACACGGATTGGGAAGCACACTCATGCATTTACTATCAATCTGATGACTGAAATCTGCTCTTCCTAAACCAACGTCAAACCCAAATATTCTCTTGTCTGCACCTGCAGATAACACAATCTGCTTCTGCTGCATACCAGCAACACCCATGACAGCAGAAGAATGAAGATTTCTGTGCAATGGTCTTGGCTTCCATTTGTTCTCACCATCCTGCTCACGCCAAAGTACAACGGCATGGTCACTTCCACCAGTTACAAAACATGTATCTTCCCAAGGCATAAAAACAATGCCATTGATAATTCCTTTTAAATGGGGTTTGTCCTCTAAGAATTTCACACGTTCTCCCTGTCAATTACATGCAAATCCTACATATATCAATAACAGTGACCAATAAAAGAAACCCAAATCCAAAATTTTAAATTTTATGCCATGGAATGTGTTGAAAGCCATACCCCTTGTACTTTATTCAGATCTGTAACTGATACTTGTGAGTCTCCACCCTCAGCAGTATATACTGAAAAGAGCTTGTTTCCTTCCGGGTGCCAAGCTATATCTTCTGGCCATCTCTTATTTTGGGATGCACAATCAGAAGAGTTAAGCAGAGAGGCTCCTGATCTACAAAATAATATAGATAGGAGAAAGATAACACGAGTCAGATTATATAGGTGGGTCAACTTTACAATATTTTAAGTTCATCTATAATGCTCTACACTCCAGGACATGAATCATATCTACTGAGGAAGAGACCATCAGTGGTAGAGAAAAGAACCATCGTATAGTCAAATTACAATTAAATGGGAAGAAAGAAATATACAAAAAAACCTCACATTCAGGAAATAGAAAAATGTCAAGGGAGCGACCTAGCTCAAGCTCACGAGAAATTGTATAGTCCCTGCCACATCATATAATATGCTTGTCACAAACATATTATATGAAGTGGGAGGGACCATACAAGCTCTCGTAAGCTTGAGCTAGGCTATTCCTTCAAAAAAAATTGATAGAGATAATAGATTGTCAGCAGAATCGGAAGGAGCAAGCATAGAGAGTAAACTACAAACAAATTATGTATGTGCAAAAACCTAATACTGTATGTATTAGAAAGACTCCCCTATCCAAATTTTATATTTAGATGTATATTTATACCAACATCGTCACATAAATAAGAATAAAAGCTCTGCAAAGTGCCACCAGAAAGATAAATTAAGGCATACCCCCTAGCTTGGACTTGCCAAAAGTTAACGACTCCATCCAAAGCACTGCAAAATTAAAAAAAAGTAGCAATCATCAGACTAAAACATTATATCTATCTTGCATTACCAGAGTCATATATTACAAAAGAGAGCAAAAATGACAACAGTTATCGCTCAAACCACTAAAGTTCATGTCATAAAAAGACCTGAACCGCCTTTTATGAAATAAACAAACCTTTGTACAAGATTCAATATTTCTATATAAATCTTGATAGAGAAGCACACTCGCAAAACAACTTGTCAAGTAGTTTCGTAGCTATAACTTTCTTATATAATCTAGTTCGCGCAAATATATTTTTAGACAATGGTTACCGATAAAAGAAGCAGAAAGAATCATGTTTAAGAGAGATATTAAGACACCAGAGGCCTTGTTGTGGAAATCACGTGGATGTTGAATTTTATTCAAATATAAGGTTAAAGACCAAAAAGGTAAAAACTTCACTTTCAGAACATTGATTTGAACCTCTCATTTTATCTTGATTGGCAAACTTTATAGGTTGGCACTTTCCCTAAAAGTATAAGACTAATTATTGATTTATCGTATTGCAAATTGTAATTTAACTACAACTGTTCCATGATGATAACACTTTGAGCCCATACCTTATGTGGACAAAAGCTGGGAGATGAAAGAGACAGGTAAAAGGAGAATTTAAAAAGGGAGAGATTTAACCTATGTTGTCGATCCCGGCCGCGTCGGCCGTTATCTCCCCGTTACGCAGCAAAATCGAGAAGGCCGCTCAGGGTGGTGCGGTTACCCGTGTTAGGGTGATACGCCCACTACGGACGTGA
The DNA here is from genome assembly GCA_951804385.1 of Trifolium dubium. Classification (NCBI taxonomy): domain Eukaryota; kingdom Viridiplantae; phylum Streptophyta; class Magnoliopsida; order Fabales; family Fabaceae; genus Trifolium; species Trifolium dubium. The sequence goes on along the minus strand of OX638076.1, from coordinate 6,324,975 downwards.
TTGTAACGCCGTTCCGTGTCAGAGACGGCTTGGCTCAGGGCGATTCTATTGTTAGGGAAAAAACATATTTGCCCTTATTTTTAAAAACGTTAGGGGGTAGTTTTGGGTTTTCGATACTCAAGTCCCAAAATTGGTATTTGGAATTTGGAAGTATGCTATAATGTATTTGGATGTGATGAAATTTGAGTTTTTATTTTGGTATTTGGTAGTATTAAATGTTTATTGTTTAGTGTCCGCGCCACAAGAATATCCCCGCGCCCGCGCCACGTCAATTTTTGGGTTGAGCGCGCCACGCTGAATTCCGAGATTGACAACAAAGGATTTAACTATTAATTGTTATTAATGAGTAAACTTTAAACAAATCTGAAATTATTAAGAAACAAAATAATCCTAATACCTAGTTGCAAAAATCTGATCATTCACAGGACACAAAGCAATACTCCGCAATTTTCTCTTGTGCTGACTTGAGATGTGGTTGCTTCCTTGGCAGTGTACTAATTTCACAGATAAACTCTCACGTATTAAGGGAATCAATTCCTGGTGTTCTTTCTGCTCTGCAAAAGCAAACCAAACAATTATGAAGTTCAATTATAGCCACAGGCAAACTTGAGAATTGAGATGAAGATAACAGCAATAAGCTAGTATACAAAAGAACTGGCTCTCATTTTATCTAATGTCGGACACATGTTGGTGTTAGACACTGATACAATATAGACGCATTTTGTTACTTTAGTTCTACTTTTTTATAAGTCATGCTACCAAGTGGCCTAATGGTACTAACTTGTTAGTAAATGTTAAGGAAACAAAAAAAGAATATTTTGCATTGCAAATATCATTTTTTTTAGACTTTTTGATTACTTGATTACACAATTTCAAAGATATCATAACTTTTTTTGTTTTCATAACTTGTTAGCATTTTCCTTTTTACAATTATTACCAGTATATATCTACGTGTTAGTGTCATGTCTGATGTTCACGTCGCTTCAAAATAATATAAAAACCGTTTTACTAGGCAAAAACTATAAAGCTATTATAAATAATAAGCTCTTACAAGCTAGAAGTTAATCCAAACATAATCTAACATAAAGATGAATAAACAAAAACAAAGAAACAATCAAACCCTAATACTAACATTTCTCATTCCATCATAAAAACATCTTACCAAATTTTCTTTTTGTCCCTTTATCCTTAACTTCAACATTATTCTGCTGCTCTCTACGAGCCTTATCAGATTTTCCTCCACTAACCGAAGCAGCATGAACCGGTGGACTAGCTGTTTCAGAACCAGAAGCAGAACCAGCAGCTTTGGCAATAGACCGCGAAATCTTCGGTATAACAGCAGGTATAACAAGTGCAGGTTTAGATTGATTATTATTTTTATAAGAACGTTCATTCCTATCAATAGGACTATTTGATCTAGACTCAGTCTTCACAGCTATAATTTCATTATCACTAGAATTAGTTAATTTTTTAGTTGTAGATTCAACTGAATTATTATTATTATTTTGACCTCGAAGACGAGCCAATTTTGATTCAGAATCTTTCAACCTCTTTTCCGCTTCATCAAGCTGCAACAGATTAATTTCCGAAACATTATAATAAGTATAAAGTTGATGTGATTATCTGAATGTTGGAAAATAATAAATAAGAATGGAAAATAAATAGTAGTAATATATGAATGAATTAGAAGGGTTTAATTTAGGGTAGGTTAGGAGGAATGAAGAAAATGACCGACCTGATTTTTGACATAAGCGAGACGTTTACGGAGATTATTAACTTCGAAGGTACGGTGTTCGATTAAAGCGACCAATGCTTCTTCTTGTTCTTCTCTGGTTGTGGTTCCGTTATCTTCTTCTTCCATTTTTGTTGTAGTTGTTGTTGTTAATGGATCATTTCATATGAGTCGAGTGTTGTTCGGTCTTAAACCTCGCTATTTTGTCTAGGCACACGTTGTAGCGGGATTGGGCTCCGCCATCGTTCCTTTATCTTATTTATTTGTAACATTTTGTTTTTTATCTTTTGTTTGTAACAAATTGATTCATTATATTTTATATTTGTAACATTTTGGTTCATCATCAAAAATTAAAGTATCAACTTTTTTAATAAAAAAAATGAGAAAATGAATTTATATGAATATGTTATAAAAGATAAAGGACCAATTTGTTACAAACAAGAATTAATTTGTTACAAACAAAAGATAAAGAACCAAAGCGTTACAAATAAATAAAATAAATGACCAATGATACATTTTTGCCTATAAGTTAGGTACGTGATCTTGTCAAAAAAAAAAGTTGAGTACGTGACATTCAAAAATTAATTTTTAGAGGGTAAAATTTATTATTTTGATGTATAAAAAAAAAGTTCACTTTGGAGTTATTGGGAATACTATTATTGAAAGTGTTAAAAAATAAATTAAGACTATATGTTGATTTGCAAAAATAAATATTAGATAAATTTACTGCAAAAAACAAAACAATAAATGGTAAAGTTTATGGCATTGAAGAGTGTTTTGTCTTGTGTGATGTTGGTGAATAAAAATTTATTTTTATATTTTAATTTATTTATATTTTTTATACAAAAAGTTGTGTTTTAATTTAGTGAAAATCAAAATTAATCCCATCAACCGTTTAAAAATCAGAATTAAAATTATTATGTTTAGCTCCTTATTTTATTAGCACTTGAACGCACCCTAAATTTAATGAACTAGTTTACTACTCTGACTCTTTACTCTGTGTTAATCTCATCAAAGACTCACAAGTCAACTAAAGGGGTGTGGTTGAGCGCCATTGGGCTCATCTTCCCTTCACCAAGGGTCGAGGGTTCGATCCTCACCTTGGGTATGGAGCAGCTTTAAATTCTTGGGCCAGCTATCCCACCCTTCGAGGTGCCTTCAATCTAGCGAGGGAATAGTCACTACGTTCGGCGGTGGATACCCCGGTCTCGACAAAAAAAAAAGGCCCACAAGTTAAGTATCATATCTATGTTGTGTTGATCCAGGATACCAAGGAGTTGCTCTCTCAAACCAACGGTGCTCACCATCACACACTAAGAGAAGGGAATCAATGTGCAGACTTTTTCGCTAAACTTGGAGCATCATCAAATGTTGACCTCCTGACTCATACATCTCCTCCAGAAGTCATCCGTGAACTTCTTAGGAATGACGCAATGGGAACTCTCTTCCCTCGTGCTTAGTTTTTCTTTTTAATTTTCTTTTTGTCTCTTTTAGCTTCTATACCAGGAAAAAAAAACACACTCTAAGAATCATTTTTTTATGTTTTAAGATATATATTAATTTGTGTGTGTGTGTACATATATATATAAACTTAGAAACTTTTTACAAGATTATTACTACCTCCGTTCCTTTTTACTTGTTGTTGTAGAAAAAATATTTGTTCCTTTTAACTTGTCATTTTTGCAATTTATGTTATATTTTGTCTATTATACTCTCTTTTCTATTATACCCTCTTTTCTATTTGTCTATTATACCCTCTTTTCATGTATAATACAATTCAATATAATCGTACTTTATCAAAATTGCATTATCAATTAAACAATTTGTAACACTTGTATAACTGCATTATCTCAAATAAAATACTTGAAAATTCAAACCAATTAAATCGATTGTGTATCATATATGCATGCTACTTGTTTAATAGTTTGAAATAGAGACGCACTTATGCAAGAATAATAGCAACAAAGTTTTCAACTATAACATAACCAAAAATCATAACCATAACCTATATTATTCTTGTGTTACATTTGAGATGTCCATGTATTACATAAGTCATAACCATAACTAATACATGAAACAAGCTCAAGTATCATATGAAGATGTAGAGAATGACAATATATATGGCTGACATTCTAACTGTCACATAACCACAAGAGACATCTTTATGTTTTATTACATGAAGATGTAAGCATAACATCCTTCATGGCTGACAACATTACTGTTACAAAACCACAAGACACATCTTTATGTTTTATTACATGAAGATGTAGGCATAACATCCTTCATGGCTCTTGTCAAAAAAAAAAACATCCTTCATGGCTAACAACCTACTATTACAACAACATACTCATTCGTAAAGAATGTGGATGAACAATAACAACAACAACAACAACAACAAAGAGAAGATGAACAACAACAACAATCAACATGACTCTTAGATTGGATGCACACAGATATTCAGTCGAGGAGAAGTGAAGAACAACAACAACAAAAAAACAAACTCAAATATGAGATCGGATACAATAAAAAGGTATTCAGTCAAGGAGGAATGTTGAGAATAATGCCTAAATATCTTTTGAAGATTTTAGATTAAAATATAGTTTAGATATATATTTAAAATAAACTAATATTAGATCTAACATTTATATTAAGATTTTTTTTTTTAAATAACCCTCAAAGCCCCAAAAAACACCAATCTACACCTTTTTTTTCTGAATTTTTCTGATCTGCCCTACTGTCACATAGCAGGTCAAACGCGCTACTGCAAGTAGCGAGTTTGACTTCTTAAACGCGCTAGTTGAACTAGCTAGTTTAAGCACTGCCTTTGGAACCTGCCTGCACACTGACGCTGACTGACAACTGATTGCTGCGACTTCTGATGACTGAACGCTCTACTGCAAGTAGCTAGTTTAAAGCTTAAACTAGCTACTTGGAGTAGCGCGTTTAGGCTTTGTTTTGATTTTTCCTCCGTTAACATAAGTTTTATACTTCTTCATTTATTTCTGTTTTATAAATTGATTGTGTTACTAACTCATACTAAATATTTTAGTTTTTCACTTCCTAAATTGACATATAATGACAACCCAACACATAATATGGTTGGTATTCGGTCGACAATTAATCACACGGAAAAAGATGATGTAATATATCTTAACTTTATCTATTATAACTCAGTTTTATTTTAAACTAGTTTATCTTAAACTAACAATAAAACTACCATTTTAAAACTTAAATCAACCCATTTCCGTTAACGGAGGAAAAATCAAAACAAAGCCTAAATGCGCTACTGCAAGTAGTCAGTTTAAAGCTTAAATGCGCTACTCCAAGTAGCTAGTTTAAGCTTTAAACTAGCTACTTGCAGTAGAGCGTTCAGTCATCAGAAGTCGCAGCAGTCAGTTGTCTGTCAGTGTCAGTGTGCAGGCAGATTCCATAGGTAGTGCTTAAACTAGCTAGTTCAACTAGAGCGTTTAAAAAGTCAAACTCAGTAGCGCGTTTGACCTGCTATCAGATCAGAAAAATTCAGAAAAAAGGAGGTAGATCGGTGTTTTTTGGGGCTTTGAGGGTTCTTTAAAAAAAATCGTTTATATTTATGTTTAGAATATTTATATTTTTGTTTAGAATATCTAGGATTTGTTTGTTATTTAAGATCAATATGATCTAAAAATATATTTTTTGTAACTCTATAAATAGAGCATTATACCATGAATTATAACGAGAGGAAGAAAATGAAAACAATGAATAATATATTTGTTATATTCTCCAATCTCCAAAACTTCTTCATATAAAAATATATCCCACCAAATTCCACAACACAAAATCAAAAACCACATCACTGATATATACCAAAAATATACTCATTAGGATGATGGTATTTTAGATGGAAAAATAGTAACCGCACAAATTAAAACAAAATGTGCAAACACCTTTGAAACACACAATGATGTTCACCATCTGAAAGGAATTGTGCATTCAAATCTAGCCAAAAATGTAAGATGGTAGCATGGTTCCACACAAAAATTTAGGCAATAATCCTAGCATGGTAGCATTCAAGCCAATTTTTTTATTTAACTTATGATGCAATAATCCTTCTTCATGTGGGTTTGCCGCTTAACATCATCCATAAACATCCTCTTGCATTTGTGACATGGCAATTTCGCTCCTTCGTGGCTCTTCAAATGATCCTCTAATCCCCTCTTTGTTGAAATAGTCTTGGAGCAGATATGACAAGGATATTTTTCTACATAAAAAACAGCCAATGGTCATCATTCAGAACACGAAGCTTGATCAAGATGTGATATACATAGGGTTGCTTTATTTGTTGATCCTACAATTAGGCCTCATGATTATGTTGTTGTAGCTCTCTATAACATGTGTAACTGTATTGCTTTCATAAAAGCCGACCAAAAGGAATGGACTTACATGGATGATGCATATGACGATGATTCACATGACAACTATTTTTGTTTCACCGATGTTATATTCTATAAAGGTTTAGTCTATGCTATGGGACGGTGGAATAACATCATCTCTTTCGATGTTGATATTTGTTACCCGAAGAATGAGAGGGTCATACCCAATGTTGTTTCTTCAAGACAAAAGGATGTTTATGTTCACGACAAAAAATTTATTGATTATCCGGATTATGATGATGATTATGATGGATATGCCTATAGAATTGGTACTGATTTTGAAGTGTATAATTTAGAATTGGATCTTCAAAATGATAAGCTTGTACAAATGTTGAAACTCGATAGTTTAGCAGACAATGTTTTATTCTTGGGTGACAATGATTCTGTATCTTTATCGGCTTTATATTTCTCTGAGTATCTACAAAAGGATAATGCAGTTATACAAGTGTTACAAATTGTTTAATTGATAATCCAATTTTGATAAGGTACGATTATATTGAATTGTATCATACATGAACACCGAACAAAATTCCTCTCTGATACTCCAAAATTGATGTTTAAATAAACATTATATCAATGTTATAGTCGCTTAGAGGCAGATAAAAGAGAGGATTATAAAAGTAGGCAGAGGAAATCATATAATTGAGCGTGGCCAAAAAAATAATTTATTTATTGAATAAAAAAATTATTAAAAAAAATACAAAATGTTTAAATAAAATAAAACATATAATTGGGGACAAAAAAAAATAGTATATATAATTAGTATTGACAAAAGAGAAAGACTTTGATAGACTGATAGATGCCATTGCAGTGATAAACATATTATGTATAGTAAACCTTCGATCAAACATTTTATTTTGTTCTTTTGTTTATAATTTTTTTGTCATTACCAATTATTTGTTTCTTATTTATTTCTCTTTAAAGATTGTAATTTTTTCATAATTTTTTTCGTCAGAAAAATGAATTATTTTTTTGCCAGACCGATTATATGTCTTTTTATTTTATACAATCAAATGTATTTAAATTTATGCTATAACTAATTGATTCTATTCTTTTTTTTTCTATAATTAATTGATTTTATTCTATATTAAATATATTTTGACAATCCTTATTTTCCGGTGTATCAAAGAAATAAGTCTCACAATAACAATTATTATCAATCAATCCTAATCATTAATTGATATTAGAATTAAATTTAAGGTCAAGATTTGGAGTAAGTTATAAAACTTACTTAGTATCAATTGATCCTCCTCATATTTATTGATGTAAACATTAATAAACATTGATATAAATCTTTAGAAAGAGTGATTTCATTTGATCACTTAATATCTTTTAAAAAAGTTATACTCCGTCATTAAGGCATATCTAAGATTACACTTAGTTCTTTCACTAATCAATTATAAGAAACAGTTTTACCCAATGTTTTAAAAACTGGACCGGTCATCGAACCGGTAAGGCTACTGGTTCACTGGTTCACTGGTCGAACCCCGGAGTCACTGGTCGAACCGCATGACTAAACTGGATCAAGCCGGATTAAACCGGTGAAATGAACCGGTATCTATAGTAAAACTATATAGTAATTAAACCGGTCGAACCGGATGACTCGATCTCTAAAAAAATCACGACACTTAAATAAAATATAGTTATTCTTTAAATTTAAATTTTATACATAGTCATCACACATGCAACAAATAAATAGGATAATATAAAAGGTTTTCACATGTGTTTTAATATAGTCAGATAAGTTTTAAAAAATATTTAGCATTTATAAAGTGTTAAAAAAATTAAATAAACTAATACGGTTAAACCTAATTAAATCAAATAACTCAGTTTATATAAAAAATAATTATATGTATTAAATTGGATTTAATCGAAGAATATACAGATAATAATTTTTTAAAAAGAAAAATTATAACATATATATTTTAATTATAAATATAATAAATTAAAATCATTTGTGTTTTTTTATCACAGAAGTAATAATTATTATAAATATAAAACAAATCACTTGTTGTGGTTAAACTTGTTTTATATAAAAATAATAGTAATATAAAAATAAATATAATATATTTAATACAAAGTAAATCTATTGTCAAATAAACAGTATAGCCTATTGACAATTTTCTAATATTTTTAAGCATTAAAACATTTCATGTTACTAGTAACAAAAAGACCCTGTTTCAATACATTAGAATGGGCCAAATTATAAATAAAAAAACGCAAAATAAAATATAAAAAAAAAATCCAAATTTTCAAAAAAAAAAACACTAGGCAAATAAAATTAAACCGGCCGGTTTAGGAAAACCGTCCGGTTCACCGGTTTGCACCGGTTCACGCCGGTTTTCCACGGTCTAACTGCATATCCGATCTGATAATCTGACCGGACCGGTTGAGCACCGGTTCACCGGTTTGACCGGCCGGTCCGATCCGGTTTTTAAAACACTGGTTTTACCTACACAGTTATATTATGCGATACAATTTTGATAAGTGCTGAAAAGAATAAATATCATGTAATTAGTAGTTTTCATGTAATTAAAGACCAATAAATATCACACAATTACATGAAAGATTCTTTTTATAAGTGCTTTTTAAGATTTGTATTCAAACTCACTCTAAATTAGTTACATGATAAAAATAACATTAATAGATAACAATATTAATTACCGTGTCAGAAATTGTAACTAAACATTTGTTCTTCTTGCTCCCTCCTGCCGCCATACTTCACAAATAAAAAAAAAAAGAAATTAATAGCTTTACATTAAAATAGAAAATCATAAAATCAAGGGTTAATTACCTTTTACCCCTGTAAAATAGGTTAAAACTGTTTTACCTCCTATAATTTTTTTTTGTTACTTTAGCTTTGTAATACATAATTCTACACTTTATCTTCTGATCATCAATGTCAACAAAATCTTACTTGCCAGAATCTATGACAATTTCTAACAATATACAACAATTGTTCTGTTATAGTTGAACTTGAACTGGACACCATTTGCATGCACAATAGGTTTAAGCACTTATGAATTAAATAACAAGCAACATAGAAATATACAAATCTAAATGAAAGTTCCAATCAAATAACTTCTCTCAATAATTCCAATAAAAATTCTATAAAGATGCCAATGCTCAAGGGATATAAGGATACAAAATTACATATATGAACATCATAAACAACAATAATGAAAACAAAACAAAGCACCCTTGAAATCAAGTGGCGGAGTTAGAAATTTTTTAAGTCTGAGCAAAATTTTAGTCTAACAAATTTACAAAATATCAATTTTGTCTTAAATAAACCCTTAAAAATTTCAATTTATTTCAATTTTGAACAAAAAGTCTCAACTTTGCCCTAAATTAACCCCTAAAAATATCAGTTTTAAACAAAAAAATAACAATTTTACCGTAAATTAAACTCTAAAAATTTAATCTTATCTTAAATTAACCTTAAAAATATTAATATGTTTAGTCGGAGCCGACCAGACAAGTGCCCGGACATGCCGGGCTCTAACTATGCCCTGCTTAAAACATACAATGACGGTGCACCATCTCAAAGGAACTGCAAATTGTGCATTCAAATCTAACCAAAAATTTAAGCTTCATTTAAGCTAGTCCCTCTATATTTGTAAGATGGTAGCATGGTTCCACGCAAAAATTTAGGCAATAAAAAAAAAATACTAGAATCTTTGACTTCGTTCTGATTATGTACCTTCCTCAAACTTCAAAAACTTTTTCAAGGCTCCTCTATAAGTCCAAAATTGTGAGCCCCTCTTAGTATTACCTACCAGCTGCTCCAACTCTTCTCTCTCTTAGAGGTTAAATATATTTTTGATCTTTATAAATATTTGAATCTTCTGCTTTTAATCCTTCTAAACTTTCTTCTCACTTTTTAGTTCCTATTAAATTCTCTAACATGAATTTTGGTCCCTACATTAAAGTCAACTCGTGTATACTAATTAAAATTTGAAATTATGTATTACAATAATGTTTAGTGTATTAAAAATTGAATTGATTTGCAAAATTTGAATTTTTTTAATTAGTGATGAATTAAATATGAATTTTTGAAGTGTTTGCACTTAAAAATTCATAGTTAATTCATCATTTGTTAAAAAACTATGAATTTTGGTTTGAGTAATTTTTATAATATTATAAACATGTTCACAAAACCCTCGTTAAAAAATTTGAATCGTACGGATAGTTGAGTGAAAAGTAGGGACCAAAAATCATGATCGGAAACTTTTGAAGGACCAAAAAGTGGGAAAAAACTTTAGAAGGACTAAAAATAAAAGAGTCACATGTTTATAGGGACTAAAAACATATTTAACTCCACAAAGAAAATGTAAATATACAATGATGGAGTTGACATGGCATGCAGCATTGAACTGTTAGTGCACGAGGCTAAATCAGTCAGTGTTCTCTTGAAGAACTCAGTGAAGAATCTATTCCGCTAGCAAACTCTTCTGCACTTGCCAAAACTGAAGAATTTCCATGAATACGGTTCTCCTCGCTGCCACAATTACGTAATTTTCCCGGCCTTACTCTAACATTTATCTTCATTTGTTTCTCATTTTTGTAAAATTGACATGTTAGATTTTCCCTCTTGATAGAGAAATATTGTTGATTTAAGAGTGTTGAATATTGTTAAAACTATAGATAATGAAGCTCACATGACTTTACTAGCTATGATATGATTCCACATGTTAAATTTCAGAACTCTATATTATAATTAGTAAGATTTTACTTTCTTATCAATACTTATTTTTCGAAATTTTTATTTGAATTCAATTTATTCATCTCTAATTATACTTCTTTTGTTACCGGTTAATGAACACGTTCAACTAGGGGATATGTGCATGGGATGGAGTCGGAGACAACATGTAGAAGTTATGTCTGCAAAATCAGTAGCAAATTATGGTGGTAAGATACTACAAGTTCATATATTAGAAATAAAATTCAGTGATAATTCAAATTCAAATTATCTGTGAGACTCCATGTATAATTAATTTGTTTAGGGACATAATATATTTACTGCCTATATTGGAATATTTCAGTTAGTAAAGTTTGATTTTGCATGTATTATTAGGAGGTAAAGACTCATATGAAGGAAGAGAACTCTAACAAGTTGAAGTTTAAATTCAACAAAATCAATGCTATCTAGACTACAATCAATACAAGCCCCAAGTCAACATCTTACTTCAAAAAGTACAGTTTTTTATTTATTGTGAATTCTGGTAAATATTTGTTGTTGAGTCATAGTAGTAGTTTTTTTACATGAGTTGGACCCAACAAGTAAAACATGTGAACTATATATCATGCTAACAACATTATTGACTCCATCATATTTTTGTTGGATCTAATTCATCTAGATTTCACCATTTTTGCAATTCATGTAGATCTCACCATTCATTTATAAAGTGGTTGGATCCACAATAATTTCACTTATGTATAAATTAATAATGTATATATATAATATTAGTATATTACCACTTAATGTAATATTTATTAAATAGTTATTTTTTTTCTTGACAAAAATTATATTTAAATATTTTCTTTTGATAATGATGTTTAAAATTTATAATTGTGATATTTGAACATCATTTATTCTTTTGTATTTATACATCTTTTTTTATCATATCACTAATTTATCACACCTATCAAACAAATGTCGATCTCTATATCTTTCTCTCTCAAACCGCATACACTCACGTATACACCTAATTTTTTTCTAACTAAAATTTAATTAGTAATTATAATCATGTGTGTGTGTGTGAGATGAATAATTGAAAGAGATTTGAGTTAGAGTGTAATAAATTAGTTTAGTTCGACATTTTAAAAGAAAAAATTGAATTAATAAAAAAATAGTCATTTTAATTTTTGTAATTGTTTCATACTAAATTTGACTCAAATAATAAAGCTAAAATTGAGTATTATTTAAATTTTAAAACAAACACGACATATAAATTATAAAATTTATAATTAAGGTATAAAGTTATGCATTTATGCAATATATTTTTCACATTAAACAAACAATTACCTTCTTCTCAGCCCCTTTGTTCTTGTTATTGCTTGCACCTTTGTTCATGTTGGTAGCTCCTGTCATGCTTCACAAATAAAAATAAAAAAATTATTAGTTTCAATACTAAAATACAAAATCATAAAACCAACGTAACTCTAAAGAAATTGTTATTAGCTTCATAAAATCTAAGTGATTATGAAGAAGTTGATTTAGTTAAAATCAACTTTAGGTCTCTGCACAAGATCGACTTTCAGAGACTGGTAAAAGGGGAATTATAAAATGAAAATGTTGTATATAAGTGGAACACCAATAAAAAAACTAAAACAAATATCACTTAATAGAAGTCTACATCTAATCTTATTCTTAAAAAGACACTGCTGCTTAAGATTTGGAATACCAGAAAAGACATAAATCAAACTCTAAAGAAATTACTAAGAAAAGCATAAAAGAAAGTGACACAAAAAAAAATGAGACGATCATGAGTTTTGGCATCATAGAGGATTCAACAATAAACCTTAGTAACGAAGAAGATGATAGAGAGAGTGTGGAATGGTTTTGAGTTGAGGTGACAAATTTGATATACTACAAATGGTTGAGCAGTTTGTTGCATCGATGAGAGAATGAGTAAGTTTTCCGGCTTTTATAAGAAGAGTTTTTAAGTTAGAGAGGAAGGTTAGTATAAGTTTGCATGGAGAATAATCTGTAATAAATAAATATAACACTTGTTACTGTCACTTTTATCTTCAATGGATAATTTCCTTGAATATTGTTGAATTCTCTTGTGAATAAACAAATGACATGTGGCTTTTTAATTTATTTATTTTTAGTGATAGGAAAATTAATGGTAATTTTTCAAGTCACATTCAAATCAACATGATTAGAGGCGATTGTATCCGAACCAATCCAAAAACAAAACTACAAACCGAACCTATTCAAACTGAAAACCGCAAAAACCGCATTTAATTAAAACTGCACGGATCATTTTTCTACTAAACCGCTCGGTTTGGTTAGGTTCGCGGTTTTCATTTCATAAAACCGAATTAAACTGAATCAAACCGCAATACTTAAATTAACTATATCAACTATAAACAATCAATCTATTACATGATCCAACTTAACAAGCTCAATCAAAATTGAGTCTATAAAATAGTAGGTTATCAAAATATATCATTTTACATGATTAAGAACTATAATGTTGCTATTAAAAATAAGTTCTTTTTATAAAATATAAAAAAGTTTTAGGATATATGCAATTTTTGTATATGCATTATGCATATTATTTATCTAAAAGTTTTTTTTTTTTTAAAACTCGTTATCCAGCCTAAGAACCGACTAATCCGAGGAAAACAATCACACCGCCCACTTGTGGAGACAACATTTAAAGCTAGAGTTTTTGCTCTGTATGGACTAGTCCACCAAAATTGACACTAGTGAGAATTGAACCTAAAACCTTGTGAGAAGCACACTCCACCAAAGTAACTTTGTATTGAAAATTGTGTATTTTATTTTTTTAGAAATAAAAAATTGTTTAATATGTAAATGATATTCAATTTAGCCCTAACCATTTAGAAATTCTTTACAGGTTGAACTGAACACCATTTACATGCACAATAGGTTTAGGCACTTATGAATTAAATAACAAGCAACATATAGAAATATACAAATCTAAATGAAAGTTTCCAATCAAATAACTTCCCTCAACAATCCCAATATATGGATAAAAATCCTATAAAGATGCCAATGCTCAGGGATATAAGGATACAAAATTACATATGAACATCAGAAACAACAATAATGAAAACATAATGAGCAAAGGACCCTTGAAGCACACAATGATGTGCACCATCTCAAGGGAACTGCAAATTGTGCATTCAAATCTAGCCAAAAATTTAAGCTTCAGTTAAGCTAGTCTCTCTAAATTTGTAAGATGGTAGCATGGTTCCGCGCAAAAATTTAGGCAAATAAAAAAAATTACTAGAATCTTTGACTTCATTCTGATTATGTACCTTCCTCAAACTTCAAAATCTTTTTCAAGGCTCCTCTATAAGTCCAAAATTGTGAGCCCCTCTTACCTACCAGCTGCTCCAACTCTTCTCTCTCTTACACACAAAGAAAATGTAAATATACAATGATGGAGTTGACATGGCATGCAGCATTGAACTGTTAGTGCATGAGGCTAAATCAGTCAGTGTCTCTTGAAGAACTTGGTGAAGAATCTATTCCGCTAGCAAACTCCTCTGCACTTGCCAAAGCTGAAGAATTTCCTTGAATACGGTTCTCCTCGCTGCCACAATTACGTAATTTTCCCGGCCTTACTCTAACATTGGCGCCCAAGGGGAAAGGCTCCTGCAAAGAAAAAAGAGGTCAAAGCTACAATAACAGATAGCATTTTCTGTGTAATCAAAAACCAACTCAAATTAGAATCATAATGCTTTAATAATTGTTATGTATGAGCCAGTCATATAATCGTTACTCTGGAAGCATGCATACAATAAAGTGATAAACTCTTTCTTGTCGTACTTGATGCATGAAAAGTTAGGCAATAGGCATCTAACGTGTTAATATTAAATATAAAAAAGCAAAAAAGTCTTAATAAATGAGAAAGCCTGAAATGTAACGCGTTGTACTTGTATCAACCCAACTATTAATGTGATAACATCAATAAATTCAAAAATATGAAGCATAATATCTGAGAGAAGAATGTTGGTACTATAGCAGTTGCCTAGGAAAATAGTTACAGGTGAAGAGCAAGCTGATTTACCGGATCACCAGCATTCGGACCATCTGTATGGAATAGAATAGGGCGGCAGCGTTTATCTTCATTCATCAGACTTGAATTCTGGAAATGAGCAATAAGAGCAGATTTTCCTTGGATTCGGGCATATGCAAGTACGGCTACCTTTTCACTGTTAAACTTCTCCCATTTTTTTCCATGAAAAGCCTGCATAACAGTTCTTAACAATTAGTTTTACAAACACATGCAGAACAAAAAAACAAACAGATGAACTTGAAACTCATTGCACAAAACCAAATAAATAAAATTCATAATTACATAAGAGTTCTTAAATTAACCTTGTGGAACGGAATTATTTGACCAGGATCAGTCATATTGATGAATGCATAGCCAACATTACATTTGTTCTGCAACAATTTGAACAACTAACTAAGAAAATATTTATGATTGCTTCACTTATCAAGAGTCAACCAACACCAAACAAATACTTGCCTTGAAATCAATTGGCAAATACAGAAAATCATAAGTTCCCCGACAACTTTCATCTATGGCTGTAAGAAGCATTTTTGAAGTATACCTGCCAAGACATTCATACAAATATCAATAGAAAAGAACAAATCAATAGATCAGCCCCAAAGAATTTGCTCTCTTTACTCCTAGTAAGATTTGTTAAGGTAAAAACCAATCAATCAAACGTAAAATATGCACAGGCAAGTAAAAAGAAAAGGTATATCCTCACAAGTGTTATCAAGCAAAAGAGCGAGATAACATTGGTGTAAGTAATGCAACAAAAATGATAAGGGCAAGAACCAAACAAGGATTTTGTTAAATGAAGAAAAGACAACAGGGCAAGAAGGAAAAAAACAATGCACAAAAGATAGAAAGAAATACTTGTTGGGAATATTTTTTATCATAAGTGTTGTTCGGTTATCTTCCCCACGCAATATGCGGCCTAGGTCCAGTTCATATTGTTTTTTATCAGCATTGTTATTATTTGCTTCACTTCGACGATGATAGAGGTTTCTCATCCGTTCATTGGTAGAATCAAATTTTGACATTGAAGTCATGGGAAGTCTCCCAGGGAAGACATGTGACAACTGCTTAGGAGAGCCCTGCCCAACACTGGATGTCAAATCGTTAACATTCCCACCAACATGAGAAAACATGTTGCTAGCAAGATCTGGAGGATGCAACTGCCAGCTACCATGAAAACCTGCATTTCCTAGAGAACCAAGTCTAAAACCAGGAGCATCAGGAGACTCTCCCAAGTAAGAATGTTGTCTTTCCCAGGGTGATCCTGTAACAACTGGTGCTGATCCAACATGGTGGTCTATATGTGATGCTCTCAGCACATGATTCGGTGTCCTGGGAAAGCTAGGCATCTGTGGAAGACCAGGAGCACAAGCGCCATTAACAAAAGATGGTGTTTTCTGCCAAACTACTGCATTTGATGGAGATTGCTGACGCAAGTTTGAGCCATTCCACATATGATAAAGTTGACGATGAGGAAGACTACCATTTCCTGATGGTCCAAATTCCAAAACAAAACAGAGATTTCATAAACAAAAATTCAAGTATATAGCATTATTGAATCCAAATTTAATATCACTTCATGTCATAATTTTCTGTAGACTAAAAACAATTCTGAAACTGTTGCAAACAAAGTATGATTATCCATCCTTCCATAGCATATTAAACTTACCTCCTGTATTAAATTCTGCTAAGTTCCCAGCTGAGCTCATTCCCTGAATGTGCCTTCTGTCAGATGCTTCTGTGGATCCAGTTCCAATATTGGCAGCCATTTTAATGGTGTTTGACAAATTGTAAGGACTACCATTAGCTAAACCATCCCGATACTCGGGCAAAGAATGAGGGTGGAATCTTGGAATAGATGCAAATTTCATTGCATCAACAGCGTTACTGGACTCACAAACACCAGATACTGTTACAGCAGATGCCCCTCTTGTGGTGTTGGAAATACCGTGAAAAATTGTGTTATCAATGAAAGCAGCATTCATTGGCATCTGCGATGCAGGTTGGAATCTTTGATTATATCCATTTTCCAAGCTTCCACCAGATGCAATAACTCCAGAAGACACTCCTGTAATTTATGTCTAGTGAGACCAAGTACATCTTAGCTTCCTAAAAAAAGGTAAGTACAAGAAGACAAAATCATACCCTTCTGTCTTAAAAATAAGATGTCATTGAGATTATGACCAAGATCAGGTTCATCTTGTCCCTTTTGAGACGGCTTCATCATGCTACAAAAGCAGGGGTTCCGTGATTGTTATGATCAGTAAAATCTTAATAGAACAAAAAGGTAATATTTTTTCCATCAAAGATGATTGATGAAAACTTTACTCTATTAACCACTAAAAAGCAATAATACTATCTATGGTGACAAGAATAAATATGTAGACTCTAAAGGAAGACTTCACCTTGACATATATAGCTAAGATAGGCGAACTTAAAAAGTAGAAAAGAGTTCCAAAAGTTATTAAAAAAAGAAGAAAATGTGATTAAAATAAAATTATAAAAATAAAAAGTAGTAATAGCTACCATGTTGCAATCTTAGGATGGCCAGGTTCAAGCTTGATGTGCTTCCCAGCAATGCAGATTCCATTCAATGAACGGAGAGCAGCTTCTGCGCCTCGAGCATCATAAAATTCAATATATTTGATATGACTCATTTCTGGATATTCGTAGATCTGCAATAACAGAACATACATATAAGAAGCTGGTATTATCTTTTGATATATAAGCACAAAAACTGGATGAAAACCAACAATCAATTACTTACTTCTTTGATTTCTCCATAAAACCCAAATATATGTTTTAGTTCGTCTTTTAAAACAGATGGATCAAGACCAGATATCATCAGTGTGCCATGGCCAATATCCTTCTCTGAAGCATTTCCCTAACATGTCATCAAAGTTGAGATATATCAATAATCGTAAAATGGTAATAATGGAAAAGGAATTATGCATATATCAAATGTTACCAAGTAAAATGATACCTTCGGAATTGAATAATGTATATCCAGTTTCTTAGAATTCAATGACTTGTTTTGAAGTGCTTTCATTGCATTTTGTGCAGCCCTTAGGTCATAGTAAGAAACCATAAAAAACTCACGATGCTTGCAGGCAGTATAAATGGTTCGGATATCTCCATATTGCTGCAAAAACAAATAAAATAGTCCACTTATATGTCACTACAGGTGGTATACAGTACTTCATTTAAATTTAAATTCAAATATAGCATCAACCACCATAAAAGAATAAAGAGTAAAGGTTCACCTCAAAGAGAGCCTTTAGCTCTGAGTCTTCTGCATTGCTAGAAATGTTTCTGACAAAAAGTGTTCTAGAAGATTGTTCGCCAAAAGGAATTTTGCCTTTAGAACCCCCAAAGTAAGCAGGATCTCCATCTAAGCCATTGATCCTTTTTCCTGAAACTAGATGTTCATCTCCTTCCAACTCCATGCCTCCGCCACTGCTGAACAAATCAAATTCTTCAAAATCATCGCTTGTTCTGGCATGAGCACTGCTTCCTAAATCATCAGCGACGCCAGAAAATAGATCATCTTCGTCAGGAAGGAGATCCCCTATAGTGTCAGCCTCAATTTGTTCAAGAGATTTGTATGGTTCTTCCTCGGGAAGAAAACCAACATTAATGTTCTGATTAGACAGAACATCATTTCCCAATAACCTCACTGCACCACCAAAATATGCATATAAACACTAAGTCTCAGTGATATATGAGGATACAACTGAACTCAACTAAAAACATGAAAACTAAGACGAATAGAAAACTTTTCTTGGTTCTTTCTGGTGGTGTTCTGATGAGAGTGTTGCGGGGGGGTTATATAAAAAAACACATTATGCTACGCTAATGATGGTACAATAGCAAATTAACACAACAAATACTTGCATCTTAAGAAAATTAAAAAAGGTACAGTACCCATGATACATGTGTCAAACTATCTTAGCATGCATGAAAAACTTTCTTACTCTTTTGGCTAAACATATCAGAGAGTGAGCTTGAGAATAGACTGCTTTCACGTGAGACTGCATTGGTGAAAATCTTGTTCCCAATTAAACCATATGAGCTTGATGCTGGCTGCCTATGCACATCAGACCATGATCTCGGATGATAATTCAACGATTCCTTTGAATCCTTCAGCGCATCTACAATGCCAGCTTGTCCACCAAAGTGTAGGTTTTCTGAAATTTCCCCAGATACACTAGTCTGTGACATTGGGAAGCCTGATTTTGCATTTCTTTCGAGAGTTGATGGAGTATGCAAAACGCCTCCAGCTTCGCCCTTTCCTGAAAATTTGAACATATAAGTTACTATATCCAACAAATTAATTACATGTTCATTAAATGAAGTGCTTATTTATGGAACACAAGTAAACAAACAGGAATATGGGTACACAGTACACACAGATACTACATTATTACTACATCCAATATCCACATGATTAAAAGCAGCAAAATCATTATATCATCTACAGGAAAAGAGGGGACATAAGCTTCAATCCAGCAGAGCACAGCATATAAACTCATAAGATCACCATTAATTTCCCAAGCTATACCACAATAAACATGACTTAGACAAACCAAAATGACATCTGTTAACACCATAATTATTTATGTACATCCATAATTATTTATTCTAAATGTGATAAACCATTCATACTATACCGGACAAAGAAAGTAATAGAATTATGCATTCAAAAGTCCAAAAATAGAAAGTAAAACTGTGTTTAAATTAAGACTAGAGAGGTGTCAGGTAAGGTATATAGAAAAAATATGGAAAATATGTCCAATAAATCAACACATCCAAAATCATATCGATAGCAACCCGCCATTTTTAAAACGAATATGTGAAACAGTGATCAAGGTCTGAATCTTAACCATATGCTAGTTGATATATTTGGGACATTAATGATACAATTGGAAAACGGGTAAACCGTAAACCAGCATGACATATATGACTTCATTAACAAATATCAAGCATGACATAATAAGAGTTCATGAAACCAGCATGATATATAGGACTTTCTTGAACAAATAATGAGTTCATTGACTTCACCTTGTGGATAATCATCATGAATGGATTCTGGATTCCGTAATCCATCATTCCTCTGCACATGAAAAGTTCAAAACATGTTTAGAGAAAGGCAACAATAGTACTATTGTCTATTGAGGCTATGGAGTGCATGAGATCAAGAAGTCTGTTGACAATTTTGTAAAAGAACACCGAAGTCTTAGAGTGCAAAATGTGCTAAAATGATAAAATTTAATCAAACAAAAAATGAGACAGTTAGGATAATAATTACCTCAGAAGCATAGGAAACATCATCATAAAGATGGGATGAAGCAGTAACACCCCTTTGATTCATTATTTCAAAAGGCATCCTATAGCTTATCCAGAAAATACAGAAAGAGAAATATTACAGAAAATATTCGCACTTGCTAGCTTCGTTGGACTCATCTACTCCTCTTCATCATCTGTTGAAAAATTCAAGGTCATTTGCTTAACAAAGGAAAGAACATATAACAATAAATATAAATAAAAATAGCAACACATTTAAAAAGTGCCATTGGCAAAAACAGAACATGAGATCATTTCTCACCCAAAAAGTATCATCTATATTAGACCTCTACTAACATAAACCCATACCTCATAACAGAAAAAGAAAGGTGAAAAAAATATACAAAAGAAACCTTACTAGAGCCTCTTTTTTCTAGATTCAATTGCAAAATTCAAAGAGATTAGTTTAAAACTAAGACAAATATAGTTGCATCTTCAACTAAACACTACCAGAATATTAGGACAGCACATGATAATAATACTAAGAAAATTAGAAACCTCATTTCTTACCTACCAACTACCTAATAGGTTCAACTATTTCATTGCCAAAAAAAAAAACATAGGAAAATTGAAACAAAACACATCTTAGAAAAAAATTAGAAATTGTCAAATTCCCATTAATTTTTTTATTAAATAAAATAAAAATCATCTAGATGAAGCTTACAACGTTCTTCCACCTTGGTTCTATCAAAAAATCAAACAAAAAAGAGAGGGAATTTCACAGCTAAAGCCTTAAATATCAACAGATCAAGAGCAACAAAACCATAATTTAATAAAGAATCCAATCTGAACATTAACAGATCAAAACAAAAACATGAACATGAACATGATCATAAACCCAAAACAAAAAAACACCAAAACCTTAAAAAAAAAAAAACCATAAAATATTTAGAAGCTAAGAAAATCAACCTTATTAACAATTTGAACATAACCAAGCTAGCAGAAAACACCAAAAATCTTGTTTATCTTTGGTTAAAAACAAAATTGAGCAAAATCTTCATGAAGAAACTTGAGATAACAAAAAAAAAACTGAATCTGGTGTAAACCGTCTAGAACATAAGGAATTATTGAGAAAGAAAAGATCTCAGGATATTTTGCTTCAGGAAAAAGAGAATTTCGTCCACATTGCTATATGAGGGATAGTTTAGCAGGAAGAGAATGAAAAGGGTGATTTGTTTAGAGATTTTGTGTTGATTATTGAGAATGAGAATTGGGAAGTTGAAGAGAGGAGGAATGGTGGTTGACGGGGAAGAGTAGAGGCGAATCTCCGGCGAGGTTATGGTCTCGCCGGTCGCTCTCTGGTTTGGTCGGAGAGGAAATCAGACAAGGGAAGAGGAGGTTGTTTTGAGTCTTTGTTAGGAAAAGAAAGAAAGAGAAAGGAAAAGAAAAGAAAGAGGTGTTAGTTGGCTTTGAATTGAGATATCATATTAAAATTATTAATTAATTATTTTATTTTTATTAAAAGATTTATTAAAAGATAAATATATTTTGAGAATAAATAGGCGCAGAGATAGTGTGTATAGATTGTAAATTTGTAATAAAATAATAATAATAAATAATAATAATAATAATAATAATAATAATAATAATAAATAACTTCTTCAACAAGGTGTCTTTATTCGAGTGAAATAGTCATTTTGTTGGATTAGATGCACTTCAGAAAGTGGGACAGTTGTCCCAAGATTTAAGCTTGCTTCATACTTAAAAGGCTTAAATATACTTTTGGTCCTCTAAATATTTTCAAGGTTTCACTTTGATCCTTTAACTATTTTTCGTTCTGTTTTGGTCCTCTAACTTTTATTCTGTTAACTTATTTGATCCTAACTATTAGAAAAATGACAAAAATGAGAGGTAGAAGCCTCTATAAAGAAAACGGACATCAAATTTGGATTCAGCGTGAATATTAAGTGGTTTTGGCATATCGTTTCGTAAGCTTTCGTGAGTGAAAACATCACCGGTGATGTGGACAAAGACGGTGATGGAGGAAGCTCTGTACGCGATGAAAAGAAAGTCTCTGGCCACGTGACGTTTTCATATTGGATCGCACACCAAAGCCACAAAGTCTCTAAGTGCCACGTACGCAAAATTAACGTTTTTGACATTTTTCTAACGATAATTTGGACCAAATAGATTAACATAATAAAAGTTATAGGACCAAAACGGAACGAAAAAAGAGTTAAAGGACTAAAATGGAACGAAAAATAGTTAAAGGACCAAAATGAAACCTTGAAAATATTTAGAGGACCAAAAGTATATTTAAATGGTGATCAAACATTAACACTTAGTTAAAGGAGAACGAGTCACAATCGTTTAATCATACTATTTGGGTTCGACGGTATATATTCTTATCTATAAAAAAATACCCTTAATCAAATGCAGATAGAGATGAGAACAAATGATCTGGTAATCTCTCAAACAAAAAAAAAACAAGGAAAAAAATCAGATAAGTTTAGATCTTTGTATTTTATTTTTTATTTTTATAAGAATATTTTGTATTTTGAATTTAAGTTAGAAGGTATGAGCCATGAGGTGTCTTTATATTTTAAGTTTAAATGGAAGGATTATGGAAAAAAAAAGATGTTTTGCCTAAAAAAATGTTTTAAGAATGAAAGTGATGTGCATATGACAAAATGCTAGGATAACAAAATAGTTGTATACCTTTCCTAAAAAAAAAAAAAATAGTTGTATACCTGGCACATAAATAATAGTTGCACAGACTAATATTCATTGATTGATTTCTGCTCACTGCATAAATAATACCGGCCTGTTTTTTTTATATATATAAAAACAAATTGATATTTACTCAGATTAATATAATACATCAAATCAAATACAACCACATATTTAATATTACTAAAAATATAAATGATGAATCTACAAACAAATTTAAAGTATTCAAATTAATAACATACAACGGTAAATTGCATGCTACAAGTAATATGTTAAAATTAAAGCTATCCGAATATCAATGTCTTTTGATTTTTAATGTTGATGCCCAAATAAATAATTGAATATGTAATTGAGTAAAAGTGATATTCTAAACTAAAACAAAATGCGGATATGTTTAACATGTACAATATTGTACATATTGAACATATTAATTAAGAAGTTTAAAAGTTAGTCAAAAAAAAAAAGTTTAAAAGTATTAGTCAAAAAAAGAAGTTTAAAAGTAATAACTTTTTATTTAAAAGTTGCAATATAATTTTTTATTGAAAAACAATCATTATTAGTTAAAAAATTATATATTATATAAATTGCTCTAATTTCAATATAAATTTACTATTTTTAACTTACAATAAGAAGAGAAAAAATACACATTTCAATTAACTTGTTGGGCCTTCAAAATAAGATTATCATTTGTTTTCGGCCTATAAGTGGTGCATACACACAAGTTATGAATAACATTATAATAAATACAAATTTTATAAAATTTATCGTTAGATTAAAAGTTTATATCGTATAAATTACTCATACAAATTTTTAAAGAAATTAAAAAATATTTGATGTGTTATTGAAACTCATCAGGATTAAAGATATTCAATAAAAAATTTATAAATTGTTTAATCTTGATGAATCTCAATAAAACATCAAATAATTTACAATTTCTCTAAAATTAAAATTTTGTATGGATGATTTATATAATATAAAATTTTAATCTAACAATAAACTTTATATAAAATTTATATTCGTTATAATGTTGTTGGTATCGATCTTATACATTATACACTACTTAATCAAGTTGTGCATGTTAGACAAAACTTTTTTTTTTTGATCAGGTAGTTTAGTGGCTAGAAAATTCACCCTTAAAGATGAATAAGTGGACATACCGGGTAACTTATTTTTCTTATTAATATGCAAAAATGTGTAAAAATATTATTCTTCTTCTTTCTTTGTCCAATTATACAATGATTTTCATATTTCTCGCTTAAACGGTGCACATATTTTCCATATTTCTCACGTACCTGCCATTTTCCTTATCAGTTGCAAATTTTGTTTGTACACCCAACCACATGGCCGATCATTTATTTTGGACTTCTCATCATGTTTATTAATTATCATCATAAATAATATGGAGGTACTACAACACTATTCATTTACAATTTTATATATATGTGGTCTTTGTCCAAACCGCTTAAAGAAAAATAATTTTTCAAACAACATATGTAGAATAGATATGTCATATAGATAGAGCATGGATGTATCAAAGCAGATGAGATGGTAAAAAATGTCTTTCGACTTAATTAGAAAATTTTGATTTAAATTTAGACTTGAAAATGTAATGGAGCTAAATTTGTTTGAGGTTAGTTTACACCAAAAAAGATCGAATGTGAATGTACTTTTTATTCCACGAAACAAATAGCGGGTGAATATTTCGATCTTTGTTGTGAATGTATTTTTATATCATGGTTAAATTTGGTATTCATGTAGTGAGCAAATTAGTAAGAACATAGAAGATGATGATGATATTGTGCATGTTGGGTTAATAATTTGCTTTTGTTTAAGGGTTCATAATTTGTTAATTAACCAACATAATATCGAAAATGATGACTCAAATCGGTTAAGATGTAATCATAATTCAATCAACAATAACAACTAACAAGAGGAGGAGAGGACCATGCTGCTCTAGTATTGAGGGGCGGCACAAGATTACGTCAACACGTGAAATTCATCAAGTGCACTCAACTGGATCATAAGTTTTCAGTTGGGCTAGAGACAAGTAGATCGTCACGTACTCCATATATTTGAATTGGTTCAACGTAAAAATGATGGAACTTATTTTTATAAGAATATGATATGATGTCTTTTATAAAAAAAAAATTTATACTAACAAAGATATTCATTCATTTAAATGGGAGAATACATCATACAAATACAAATTTAATATTGCTAAAAACAAAAATGATGAATCTGCAAACAAATTCACAGCATCCAAGTTAATAGCATAAATCGGCATACTTAAGCCTACAAAATAATGTGACAAAATAAAAGTAATTGGAATATCCATGACTCCGGATCTGCGTCGTTGAGGATCTAGTCACTGATTGAATCTGAGTTGATTGAAGTTGATCTGACAATCTGAACCAAATGAACATTGTACCAAGACAAAAATACCAAACACCGCACCAAGACGGGAAATCACAAACACCACACCAAGACTCATCACAAACGCCGCACTAAAACGACAAAATCACAAAAATAACACGAAAGAAAAACTTAAACAATGTGAAAACCACTTATTGAAATCAAAAGAAATGGAAAAGATGCTCAGGGGTGATCTCGGGTCAAAAAACGACCCAAAATCACCCCTTTTAGATGAAGAAGAAGATGAAAACTCTCTCAAAAAAAAAAATAGGGCCGGCTGTGTTTTGACGGGTTCTAAAAATGCCACTTACTGAAATGTCTTTTATAAAGTTTAAAGTATTTGTCATTACTCATTTTTATAAAAACAAGTTTTGATATAGTAGTGTACTATATAACTAATATTCGAACATAGTCTCTTAAATGTCGGGATTGCCTCTTTTTTTTTATATATATATAAAGATCACAAAAGTACAAAAGTAACATTTAAAGCATCTTAATTATATTGGTACTCCCGAGATGCCACCAAAAAGTACCATAGTAAAATATATTAAAGTAAAATAATAATAAAAAGATATAAAGAAACCTTGAGGAAAAAAGAAAAACCTAAAAGGATAAAATCATGATAAAAGAGAAAAAAGTACAGAGATAAGATACAAAATCAAACATAAACAATAACATCAACAAAATTTATATAAAGATAAACTTAGCCTGTTATGATTGAAATAATTTAAAATAGAGTCAGGCAAACTATTCTACCAGTTGAAGATATTTATTGATAAACCAATGTTCGCTAATTTATTAGCATAACAATTTATTTTTCTAAAAATGTGTATGACTTTGAAATTCATTTGAGAAAGAAGACACATGCAATTCTGGCATCTGTTGTGAAGAGTTCGGAGGATAATGTTGTGAATTAGTTTCAAATCACAACTAATTGTGAATTAGTTGTGAATTAATATATCAAAATTTGAAAGTCAAAGTAGAAAGTTGTGAATTAGTTTCAAATCAAAGTTTTTTTTTTTTTTTACAGTTGTTTTAAATCAAAGTTGTGAATCAATTTTAAAGATGATACAAACACGACTCTAATGAACATACAAATTTATAATTCAACAGTAAATATGGTAAAAAATTTGTATTAATTATAGTGTTAATCATATCTAATTCACCGTACCCCACTTAACCATATACATGGCCTTAATAAATGATGTCTACGGTGAGTAAGGTAAAATTCTGCACCATAAACTGTCAAATTATCCCAAAAGCTTAAGCTGTTAGGAAAGGCCACATCAATGGTTTTATATTATTTCTAACACGCCCCCTCACGCAAGAGCCCATTGGGCTCCTACCATATGCTTAAAATTCCACTTTTAAATTAGAAAGTGAGGGGAGCGGGAATCGAACTCTAGACCACTTAGTCATAGAGGCTCTGATACCATGTCAAATGACCGATTATCCCAAAAGCTTAAGCTGTTAGAAAAGGCCACATCAATAGTTTTATATTATTTCTAACATAAACACATAACCTTCAAAATAGAAAGGGTATAAATACACCTACATGTAATTAACGAGATAATTTCAGTTAGTACTAGTAATTCGTAAAAAGAAGCAACCTGAGTTTAGTACTGATTTGAAACCAAAAAAATACTGTATAGTCTCAAACGTGGAAAATGCACGAGATATAAATAAAACACACAGAGGACAGTACAGTAGTACTAATTCTTCTTCCGTTTAGCTTCGATAAGGCAACCCACGTGAACAGAACAGCGAGTGAGTGTTTGTGGATAATGAAATGGAACTAATCAATCAATCAATCGATTATTATCTTCTATTGTAATGGGCCCCACATATAATGTGGTGGAACAGTTCAACTCTTCTTTCATATGTTGACTTGTTGGATTGTTGCGGAAGGTAACCGGCGCCACAATGCCACATACCCACACTTCACCACTGTACCTTTGTTTCTATTTTAACACTTTGTTTGTTTTAGGTGAAATAGAATAGATGTTCATTTTCTCTTGATTGTTTTGATGAGAAATAGAGATGAGAGAATAAAATGATGTGGTCTAATTACCTTTTTAACAAACAAAAATAAATATATTAATAAATTGAGAATTTCGATTGACTAATAGAAAGAATGTTAAAAAGAATTTCTAAAAATTTACACTGGTTAACAAACGATTAAAATAGAACCAACAAAAAATTTAGCCGATGTCTATATAAATTAAATGGCACGACCGCTATATAGGAATAGTTAAATCTATATTTAATTATTTATATTATAAGTCTTCAATCACTAGAATGAATGGATCTTGACTATCTATAAAATTTGATAGATTGAACCAGTCTTAGCTTTGAACACCCTGTCATTACAATTCGACCACAACACCAAAATACAATATAACCAAATGAGTTGCAAAAACAAACGACAAGGTCTCAACCCCCAAGTAGAATGAACAAACTGCAGAAAATAATCATGTACAACTGCCGAATCAACTGAAGACAAATCAATCCAAGATCTAATAACCAAACACCAAAGAGAAGTGAAACCCGGACAAACAAGAAAAAGATTACGAGTTGTTTCTTGTCCCCCACAACCACCCACACATACTTGAGCTTCTTGAGAGATGATATGATGCAGCGCCATATTATCTTTTGTCGGTAACCTATTACGAATAAATCTCTGCGCTAAAAAAGAAACCTTCATGAACAAGTGTTTATGATGTGGTCAAGTTATGTTTTGTTATGAGGGAGAGAAGTCAATTTTTACTCAATTTCATTTTTAAGCTTGTATCTTCTTTCATTATTTAGTGTATGTTTGATATTGTAATTTATTATGATATAGTGTAATTTCTATAAAATTAAAATGAGTTACCGTGATTTTGATATATTTCTCATAATATTAAATATTGATCTAATTTTTTACTGGGTTGTTTTTCTTCTCTTTTAAAATTATTTTAGAGGCTAAATAATTATCCAAGCTAAAACAAATAAAGCAAAAAAGAGGACAAGTAGCAATACACTCTCTTTTTAAAATAGTGCGGATTTAATCTAAAAAATTTGTTTAAAATTAGTGTCGTTTTTTATTTATAATATAATATTTTTCGATCCCACCAAATATTATTTTACACACTATACTCAAGAAAACAAAAAAAATATAACAGGACTAATTTAATAAATCTGTTATTATTTTTAACATAATAATTACTCCATCCGTCCCAAAATGTAAGAGAAAAAAACTCAAATTTTTTGTCCCAAAATGTAAGAGAAAATGTCTAAATTGTTATCTTTTCAAAAAAAGTTTACTCTCACTCTTACTTTTTCTATAACCAACAACCAATAAAAATTGTTTTTACATCTTTTTATATAAGTTTTTTTAAAAAAACATACTTTCAATCATTATATTTTACTTTTTCTTAATAAGTGTGATTTTTGTTTTTTCTCTTACATTTCGGGACGGAGGGAGTATGTTATTTAGTATTTAATACTATGTATGTACATTTTTTGAAATGGAGTAATTGAGAATTGAGAAGTGGTAAAATCTTTTGAAATTGAAACTGGAAAAACAAGAGCAACCTGCAATCCTTTTGGATTTTTCCAATCAAGTTAAGTTAGTCTGGGAGAGATTAATGACATTTTGACTACATAGTACATACACTTTCTAGTCTTTTCAGGCTTTTCTTTTCTTTTCTTTCCTATCCTTTTCTTTTTAGAAAAATCGAACCTCACTTTGTCCTCTTTAGTCTTTACAAAGTTCTTGTTTAAATTTTCTTTTCCTCCTTCATAGCATAATAGTTATTGCTAGTATAAATTATGAGGGTGAATTGGTAATCTAGTCTTCAAAATTAGTAGTTTCTTCTTAAGCATAGAAATTTGTGTTAATTACCTTTTGAAATTGAATTTTAAGGATAATTTTTCTAAAATATTTTAAAAAGCCTAGAAGACAATTATTTTGGTGGTGATTGGCTAATTGGTAGATTGGTTGACAAGTTTCTCGTAGCTCTAACATAAAATTTCATTAATTTACTATGAATTGGTTGACAAGTTACAATTTCATTAAATGTATAGTACTACCATATACCAATACTAAATTGTCAATTACAAGAACTATCCGATGGGTGCAAACAATTTCAAAGATTACTAAACCAAATAAAAAAAAAGTAATTATAATAATATTTTCTAAATTTATGTAACCATAAAATTTTAGTTTAAATCAGATATCATCTATATGCAACCGTAAAATTTTTTATCCCATGATCTTTGAATAAATTGTAAAAGATTTTTTATCATACTATTTTGATTTGATAAAATAAAAAAAAAATCATTAGTACTTTTAACTGGATGGGGAATAAATGAGTTCGAATGGTTAAAATAATCCTTCCGTTTGATCAAAATAAGTGTCGCAGTTGATCAGTTTATGTTTGTCAATGCACAACTTTAATCGTTAATATCTTTAATTATCTATCTTAAAAAATTATAAAAATTGTATATCTTAAAAGTACTCATCGAGACAAATCAAACAATATCTTACTTGCTAATATTTACATTTATATATTAATAGAAAAATACGGTCAAAGTAGATTATGTGAATAGTGCAAAATGGTCAACTGCCACACTTATTTTGGGACGGAGAGAGTAGTACTAGCACTATGCACAGAAAATGCCAAAATGATCAGTAGCATTCGTATGATCATGGTATAGCTTATGTCTCGTAGTAGTACTATTGTACAGTGTTGAAGGATTGAAAGGATCCCAACATGCCTTTCCCATGTGTCTGTCTGTCTTCTGTTCCTTCTGCGGTTGAGTGTGCGTATCAATGTATCATCATAATCCGTACTGCAGTGCAGTGTTTCAAATTTCAAGATTCTTTATAACACCTTGAGGCTTGAGCTGCCCGCAATGCCAATGCCATCACAAAACAAAACATCAAAATTTTCTCGCCATTCCATTGTAGTCTGAGAAACTTCCGCATGTCCATAGACAAAGAGATTCATCACATCATCTTCAATTGAGAGTATCATCAAACCCACATGTCATCTTAATTAAACCACTCAAGTATACTAGTACTAGTAGTATTTTTTAAATAAGGTATTTTTAACATGTGACTTAAATAAGATATTGTTAATACGTGTTCTTAGAATAAATGTTACAGGTAAAAAATTTAAATTGAAAAAAGGTGGTATTTAACTAAAATTTTTATTTCTTATGCTTCTTAACATGTGTCATGTATTCACATGTTAACATTTTTCTTTTAAATGTTGATATGACTCATTCAAAACTTTAACATGAAATCTGCCGAATTATCTTATTCACCCATTGTGCAATTGTTATAGAATAAAAAACAATAAAAACAAATGAAAAACACCGTAGCTCGTGTCTCATTAATACCATCCACCATTAGTCAAGTAGTGGTGGTAATATTGACAAAAGTTCCAACTGCTCTTGTAGACTGCACCGATGTAGGATTGTAGGTGCTTTTAGATACTCAATTGGAGTAAAAGGAAAACAATACTTATTTTACTTATTTAAGTACTCTTCTTTCTTAAATATTAAATAAGTATTTTCTCTTTCCTAAATTTTAATGGAATCTACTTGCTTTTATACATTATTTTCTTTTTTTCTATCGCATTTATAAACAATGTAGAGTTATTAACGAGACTCATTTATAATATTTTAAAGAGATGTTTGATTGAAGGGATTAAGTATTTATTAGATACTATTATTTAATTTTTTTATAAATAAGTAACATGTACAACATGAGATCCACTTAAATACTTAAAAATGAATTGCTCCATTGTGGATGCTCTCAAAGTCTCCAATCAACACACTAATTACTAAACACTTGTTTAAGTAGCACAAGATGCACCATTTATAAAACATTATAACAAATACAAATTTTATAAAATTTATCATTGAATCAAAAATTTATATATAGCTAGATTATTCATTCAGATTAAGTCCATACACCTATTACTTTAATCCAAAAAATTAATGTAATTTGTACGAGTATTGATCGATGCAGTTTTGAATAAATCTTCAATTTACTAGTTTCTAAACTATCACTTTCTCCTATCCAACATATTCATCTAGATAAATTAAGACATAAGAGCACCCACAAAAGAAGCACTGCAATAGAAATTCTGTTTGAACTTGAATACATTTATATAAGTATATAAGGCACATAACCTTGCCAAAGATCATACAGATGAAGTAAATAGACACCAAAAACAACTACCAAGTCCAAGAAAAGTGACCAATTTCTAATCATAGCAATATATATTCATAGGATCAATGTGTACAAACCCAGGCATATGCATTAAACTAAACAGTTTTTTTATCATTCTTCTTCGCCTCTTTCTTTCGCTTCCTCTCATTTTGACGATCTTTCGCTTTTAAATCATTCGAGAAAGTCCTCAACAAACCAGATAAATTTTCATTTCGATGCGCTGAACCAAAATACATATACGGTCATAAACAATACAATTAATAACAGAACCAATGCCAAAACAAGAAGGAAATATTATGAAGGCGAATGCGACGAAATTCACGAAAACTAACCGCAGAGTATGACATCTTCCATATTTACAGATTTTCGATTAGCATGCTGTGCGAATAGTTGAAGATCCTTAGCCAATCGTTCTGCTCACACAACAATCAATTGCTTTCATCTCACTATTTTTATTATTTAATTAAACATTATGAACTCGAACTATGAAGCTCCGACACAATACTGACACTTACAATTACATTGAATTATATCGCATTTTAACAAAAATTATCTGTGTCGCTGTGTCAGCGTCCCGTTGTGTCTGTGCTTCATAGCAAATTACTAACTGAAACTATACGTAATTAATCCATCAAC
Source organism: Trifolium dubium (assembly GCA_951804385.1). Taxonomy (NCBI): domain Eukaryota; kingdom Viridiplantae; phylum Streptophyta; class Magnoliopsida; order Fabales; family Fabaceae; genus Trifolium; species Trifolium dubium. The sequence goes on along the minus strand of OX638076.1, from coordinate 6,292,773 downwards.
ATTAAATTTAAGCATTTGTTAGGGAAATTATATCAAACACGTTGTAATCATGCTGATAGAAACGTTAATTCGAAGTGCTGGACGTGATTACCGGTGTATTTGAAGGCTAAATCAGCAACACAAGCAACTACAACTTTTGAAACTTCCATTCCGTTTTTGTTTGCTGCGAATCACCGAATCGAAAACGAGAATTAGGAACTCTGAAATCGAATCTTCAACTGTTTTTTTTTTCCGTCAAAAAGATGAAGAAAGTGTAGAAATTAAGGGAAAAGTGAGTGGGAGAAGAATTGAATTGAACCTTGAGATTCGGCGATTGAGATTGCGGAGAGTCTGAATCTGTCTCGTAAAAGCTTCATTTCCAAATCGTTTTCCACTTCGCCGGTACCGCTTCCACCTTCCGTTGCCATTTCCAATTTCGAGATTCAATGGAGGGAAAAAATCAAATCTCGCTATAAAATGTAACCGCCATGGGCTCAATTTCGTATATACCGGTCCAGGTACAGTTACTATTAGCACCACCACTTTTGACAGATAATTAGTATTAATCTTTTTTGTATTTTTTTCTTAATTTCAAATACAAATATGATTATTTCACTTTTGCAATAGTCTATATTCCAATTTTGTATTATATATATTTTTTTTTGTTTTTCACCATCAACTTACTCTGGTTCAGGAATCAGTTCTGTGATCATACTTACTAAATTCAGTGCTAATCACCACTAAACCAACTAACATTCGTTGATATAAGGTCCATTTGAAACAATTTTGATTTTTAATTTTTAAAATGTGTTTTAAAAAACTGTTTTTAAAAAAAGAAAAACAAAACTTCTTAAGCCTATTTTACTTTTTTAATTTTAAAAACTGATATATAGAAAATAATTTTTGAAAACAGTTTTGTAAAATTGAATTACCAATCAAATTTTTTAATTTTTGAAAAATCATTCAAACATGCCAATAATTTTTCATTTTTACAAATGGACAAATGCGCTTTTAAAATTGTAAAATATAATTTAAAATGGTTTGTTTGTTGAACTACTATTGTTAGAGGTAATGACATGATGCATTAATTCAACATGTCATGTCATGTGGCAACTTGATCCTACATGTGTTAATTCATTAGAGAGTAGAGACTAATTTGCCTATAAAAGTTAGGTATTTCATTGACAAAGTTGTCAATAGTTGCAATTATGCATGCAAGCACTAATTAGAGACATTTTGTCCCTAACAGTCCTATATTTCATAGATAAATTGATTATGTTGTGGAATGTGGCGGTTGATCATGTGAGATCAACATTGAGTCGCACATATTGGATTAATGTGCTATTTCATTCGAGATCATCAATGTTACCTATTACCCATAAACTATTCTTATATGGATTTATCTAATCTGTGCAATGTTGCACAGTATAAGAAGCATTTAATACCTCATTTTCTCTAAATCTCATTAATGAATCATTAATAGTCCTTTTTTTAATTTTTTTTCTCTTTCTTTCTCCTCTCCTATTTTCTCTCTCCTCTCCTTTTCTTAAAAATGGCAACGTTCTTTATATGGATCAATATTCAGGATTCTACCGGTGATGAATTTGCAACAACTCGTTTGGGCAATATGTTCACTATTGGTAAAGGAATAAAGCCATGGGTATCTCTTTCCCAAACGTGAGGTTATTGTGTTAACCTTCATAGAGGAAGCTAGAAAGAGGGCCTGCTGCAGCCCAACAAGCAATTCCTGCTTAAATCTCTTTGGAATGAATTTATATTATTAGACTTGAGTGAGTGTTTTGTAGTTTATTGATGCTTTCGGGGTTCATGTCTTTTATGAACTAAAAATGTGACAGCGGTAAGCTGGATGCAGCAACTAGAGGGACGACGGCGGTGCGGCGAGACCACGTCGGCTTGCAAGGTAGCTTGTCAAACATTGGTAAAGTTAGAGAATTGCGCCGGAGCGGTTAACAGAGGAGAGAAGAAGAAAATAAAAAAAAAAAAAAAAAATCAATTTTCAAGAAAATTCATTAATGAGATTTGGAGAAAATGAGGCATTAAATACTCTTTATCCTGTGCAATGTTGCACAAAAATCCTTCTTATATTGATAATGTAAGATTAATTTTCGCTTATGCATAGTTCAAATAAAGATCAACTAACACATTTTTTATTTAATTTTGTCAAATTTCAAGAGTCGAACTTAGAGCTCCAAATCAAACTTTCGAGGTTACTCCTTCAAGCTAAATAACACATTTTTTAATTCTACGAAATTTTAAAAATCAAATTTAGGAACACCATACCGACTCCCGAATCTCTTAGTAGGTTATAGTGTTATACCACTTTAGACAAGAGGGGGTGTCTTACATAAAATGATAAACTATTTTGATAATTACTTACTATGATTAATTTATTTACCAATTTGCCAAAACAATTTACCTATTCATAAAATTTCAATAATATATTTACCATTTTCTTGCCATGAACATTCAACCTAATAATTTTGATTTTTTTTTGCTAGTTGAGCTAGTAAACTTGGACACAAACATTTTCTCTTTTTTTTTGACACAAACATTTTGTATTCATTGTAATCTTGTCATTTTCAACTGTGTTTGAGTATTTTTATGGATATTGGTACTAACGCTAATTGTACTAAATAATAATAGTATATTAACAATAAAATTTTGGATAATCAAATAAATAAATAAAATCTGATCATCATTCTCAAAACAGTAACGCTCATAACTGTAGCTCACTCACATGTGTTACAGAAACAACCAAATCTGTAATAATCTCGTTAGCTGTTTTCATTCTTGTTCCTTTCCCTCCTATCCCACGAGGCACCACATCCACACCTATGAAGCACGAACACTAACATAGATAGGATACTGACACGTCAATATCAATACTTTTTTGAAAATATATAATTCAATATAATTGTAAGTGTCGGTGTCGGACAACTTATTTGATATATGTCTCACACCGGAACACGTCTAATATAAAGAATGTCCGAGCTTCATATATCCACACCGTATCATCACCATTTAAAATTCAATAGTTTTAGCAGTGTCATGGAAATCATAAACTGACAGTGATTCTTGTTTTGTCACAACTCCCAACCAACCTTATTATCCTCCCAAAACGACAAACAAAACCGATAACCAATGCACATTATCATATCCAATCTTTTTTTTGTTCCTTTTAACTTTTCTTTTGTTCTTCAATCTTCACACTTGAACGTGCAGTGTAGTGTGTTCTTGGTTGGTTAGTCTTGAATCAATGGATAATGGTGTAGTTCTATGTTTATTGGTTTCACTCTTCTTTTTTGGTTGTATCATTTCATCTGAATCAAAATTCATAAGATATAATACTAACTCAACCACTGTTCCTGGGAAGCTTAATGTTCACTTGGTTGCTCATACTCACGACGATGTTGGATGGTTGAAAACCGTTGATCAGTACTATGTCGGTTCCAACAACTCCATTCAGGTAATTCTCTTTTCCACACACATTCTATGCTCTAACTCAGTTGAATTGTAAAGATTTTGTTGTTTTTTTTTTCTCTGGTTTTGAATGTGCAGGGAGCATGTGTTCAAAATGTGCTTGATTCCCTTATACCGGCTTTGTTGGCAGACAAGAATCGCAAATTCATCTATGTTGAACAGGCAAGAGTCAATACTATAATATTGTATTTATTACCTATGTGGCTATGTCGATGTGTTAGGGTCTTGTTCTGTGTTCGTGTTTGTGCTTCATTGCTATGTATACAATCTTGATATGCTGTTCATAACGATATATTATTGGTACCAAAATTTTCCACCTTCATTATATTGTAGTTTTCAAAAAAATAATAGTATTAGAATCACCTTCATAGTGGTGATCAATTAAGAAGACATAAACTAATATGGGGAAAAGGGAGCAAAGTTGAATTCATAAATCCTAACTCAGTTGTTTTGGCTTTCTTTTGTGCGCATGAATGATGAACTTATAGATGTTTATTGCTTGTATTTTAGGCATTCTTCCAGCGTTGGTGGAGACAACAAAGTGAAGTTGTTCAGAAAACAGTCAAGCAGCTGCTCAACTCTGGTCAATTAGAATTCATGTATTCATCAATCTCAATTCTCACCATTATCTAGTGGAAGTTAAAGCAGCAGTTGTTATGTCATGGAAAATTCATCTTTGATCATTATCCATATGCTTGATAGTAGTATATTATATGATACAGTTACATTTATATAAAATCACTGATCCTAAGATTTCTGATTGCAGAAATGGAGGTATGTGTATGCATGATGAGGCTGCTACACATTACATTGATATGATTGATCAGACAACCCTTGGACATCGGTTCATCAAAGAAGAATTCGGCATAACTCCAAGAATAGGATGGCAAATTGATCCATTTGGACATTCTGCGGTGCAGGCCTACTTGTTGGGAGCAGAGGTACCATTCTGTTAAATTATATTTATAAGCATAATATCAATTTGATGATGAAAAAGTAAATGATTTTGAAGTTGATTTACTTATAAGCCTCTTCATTTTGCATCTGCATTCATATTTTTTACTTGTTTCTTAAGATCTTCCATTGTCGTCATAGGTTGGATTTGACTCTTTATTTTTTGGACGGATCGACTACCAAGACCGAGCTAAGAGAAAAGATGAAAAAAGTCTTGAAGTTGTGTGGCAGGGCTCTAAGAGTTTTGGTTCATCTGCACAGGTGATTGATTCATAGTGCTTTATGTTTATGTCAGTGCTGCATATGATTTTTTTTTTCATTTTCTTTATCTTGGCTTCTGTTTATTTCATTTCATCATCCTTGTATCCTTACAAATACTTAAAATTGTCCATTGATAAAGATATTTTCTGGTGCGTTCCCTGTTGATGGTTATGAACCTCCCAGTAAGTTCTACTATGAAGTAAATGACGATTCTCCGATTGTTCAGGTAAACATCTGAGTCAAATATTTCCGTTAGGCTTATTAGCTATTGACGATATGAGTAAACTAAACTTTGATGTTTTAACTTGAAGGACGATATTGATTTGTTTGACTACAATGTCCCTGAAAGAGTAAATGAGTTTGTCTCAGCTGCAATATCACAGGTATGCAATATCACAAGTAAATGGGGGCTTTTGCATTATAGAATTGCTATGTTTGAAGTCCCGAGAAATAAAAATGATGTTCATATTTATTGTCATTCAAACGATCAAAGCTTTATTATTCACAATTTTAAAAGGATTTGAGTCAACAACTCCAATGCCTATCCTGTCTCAGGCCAATATAACGCGCACAAATCATATAATGTGGACAATGGGGACAGATTTCAAGTACCAATATGCACATACCTGGTTTAGGCAACTGGACAAGTTTATTCACTATGTTAATCAGGTTGCTAATTATCATCAACTCTTTGATTAATACAATAGTTTCTAAATTAGGCTTATTTTTCCAAGAGCACTTTGAATGTTTGACATACTAATGGGCCAGACGGCTAATACTTATTTAGGATGGACGTGTTCATGCCTTATACTCGACCCCATCAATATATACTGATGCAAAACATGCTGCAAATGAAGCCTGGCCAATCAAGACGGATGACTTCTTTCCGTAAGTTCCAAATGCAAAATTTGCAATATATAAGATACCAACTCCAAGCCATGTTCCGGAAGAAGCTTTGGATTGTAGCATATGCCCGCAACATGACCCGCAACATGACTCTAAGAATAGCATTAGGGTGGCTACACTGCCTACCCAAATAGTTAATTCACGTTTCGCTCAATAGTAGCATTCATTCTAACTTATTATTTCATATTTGCACCATACATTTATTAGGTACGCTGATCGTGTAAATGGCTACTGGACGGGGTATTTTACAAGTCGGCCAGCACTCAAAGGCTATGTTAGATCGTTGAGTGGCTACTACTTGGTAAGCCTTCAAATTATGTTAGTTGAAGTAATTAAGAATTGTATTATATTTGAGAAACTCTCATATGCTTAAGGGGAATTCTGAGTTCCTCTTTTTATCTGAAAGCTGTGACTGAGTGCACTTTAATTATTTGACCTTGCATTCCGCTGGACGGTTTTGGAATGTTAACCGAATTCCACAACTTAGCTCTTATTATACTTGAATCTTGAAATAGGCAGCAAGGCAATTGGAGTATTTCAAAGGGAAGAGTGCCTTAGGTCCTAATTCTGCTAATATTGTTTATTCTGTAATATCTGCTAATTTTGTGTACAATTTAATGCTCATGAATAAACTGTATATTAGCAATTCTAGCATACATCAAAAAATTTAATGTTCACCAATACAATAAACAGTACATTCTCTCATTATTTTTTCTTAGAACAAAATCTAGATATCAAATGGTTTCCTTTTGCTTCAGAGGTTGTGAAGAGCCTATTACAAATCGGACAGTGGTACTTTGCAGTCCCAGAATGGCTTAGCATATGGTCTCTCAACTGTTTTGTTGAAGAGAGTTTGCGACGACATAGGTTGCATTGAAACTTATCAAGGTGTGGAGGTACAATTAATTCGGACTTACAAAAGTCCGATTCTTCATGCAAGTCAGTAGAGCCTTTGTATGATAAACGTGCTACCCGCTTCCCAAAAATTGATGATTTGTTTTCCAAGTACACGACAATCACACTCACGTCTTTATTTAATACCTCTCTGCTTTCATTGTCCCAAATACCTCTTCTACCAGGTACATTTAGAGCAGTACAAATAAGCCTCTTGGCAACTCCCTGCATAATTAACAAATGTCAGTCAAAACAGTTTTTACCATAACTAAAACATCTTTACACTAATTCTATTGACATTTGAAATTACAAAGAATCAAAACGGTAAATATATGCTTACATTTCTTGGACTGGTATGCACAATTCGTGCTGCTTCTTCATTTGTCAAAAGCTCCCAGAGTCCATCAGAAGCAAATATAATAAACTTATCCTTAGATGTCAAAATTCTAGAATGCATCTCTGGTTCTGCTGATACCACACCTCTAGTAAAAGGTTCGGGAACATCTTCATACTGAGGGAATTCATCATCCAACCATAAATCAGGCCTCTTCAAATATGCATCACCAATACTTCTACTAACCTATAATATAAATACAACAAAACCTTATAACATTCATAAACCAGTATCAAATATCAAATTAAATTATACCTCTAAATCTAACTTCAAAAATGCATCTACTAACCTAATATAGTAATATACAAGAAACCTTATAACAGTCATAAATTATTATCAAACATCAAATCAAACCTAAATTGATTAAAAGAAAAACAAAATTACCGTAATGAGGCCTTTAACGCGCCACCCTCCATTCCTTTCTATCACAATGCTAGGATCGTCAGGATGCAACTCCCCGAGTTCTGTTCTAATAGCTTGATTATTACAATTGTGATCTCTTGTCAATTGTTCAACACAAAGTCGGTTGTCATCCATATAACCTATTACAGCACGCGAATCTCCAAGATTCGCAACATGCAGCGTCCTTTTCCATATAACCCCAGCAAGACAGCAAGAACCAGTTTTTCCAATCATCCTCATTCGATGATAATTCACATTTACATATTCCAGAAATCCATTTTCAGTGTCCGAAACGGCGTCCCTCAAATGACAAGCATTGATAGCATTATCATCCTCTGCTAACCCTATTAACCCCATAAAATAAACAAATTAAACATTCCCCCAAATTAAGAAACAAAACAAAAATTAATTAAAAGAGCTAGTTAAAGAAATAAAGATACTAACTCAATAGATTGTTGAAGAGGTTTTGAAGGATGTAAAGCGAAGCTTCGGCACCACCATGGCCATCATAAACTCCAAGATAGAGTGCATTTTGAGCAGCAACTTCAACTTGGCTTTGATCTTCCATAATTGCATTAGCTTGAACATTAGCCATTGAAAATTCCCCAAAACAATGACTTTCAAGATTGACCGATCTCGTGAGAGGATCTTCATCAAACGCAGCAATGAAATCATCGTTTCTGCTGTTCCTGCATACATCAATTATAGCTTGAATCCATTAATCCAACAATGCAATATTTTGCATCAAGAAAAGTAAAAAAAGATTGATTCTTGAATGTGATTGAAATGAATAATGAATATGTGCATTAATTACATGATGTTGAATGAAATTGAAAAACAGAAAACTGAATAATCTAACAGAATTTAACTAACGTAACGTACATCTTTGTGTACAAATAACCAGCTAGGTGTGATGAAGTTATGAAATGGCGGGAAGAGAAAAATTGAAAGAAGATTGTGTTTACTATGTTATATTTTATGAGAATTGTGATGTGATGTGATGACTGTGAGATACTCATATATTTATAGGAGTTTTGATATCACTCATGGGTTTTTTTTATAACCATTCTCATAATATGACCGCTACAAAATAAACCGTAGTAAAAAAATCTGCCGTATTTTTTTGCGGTGGTTTAAAACACTTACTAAATTATATTTTGCGACGGTTTAGAACCCTCATTAATAATATTACGGGGGATTATGAAAAAATATAATGGATATTGCAAAACAAAACTTCAGTATTTTATACTAAATACGATATTCTTAAAAAAAAATTTAGTATATTTAGTATAAAATATAATACGATTTTCTTAAAAATGTTTTTGCTGCATTTCGCATTTTATAATACGAAATGTGTTAATAAAATATGTATGTGAATTATCAAGTGAATTTTATTAATAAAATACGAAATTGGCTTTATAAAATGCGAAATGCAGCAAATTTTTTTTTAAGAAAATCGTATTATATTTTATACTATATATACTAAATTTTTTTTGGCATTAAAAGATTAAACCAATTTCGGTACATATGTATGTAATTCTATTAAATTAATTCCAACAGCATATGGTGATTCAACTAGAATTGGAACAGTTAAGTATGTTTTTTTTGAATGGCAGAACTAGGGGTGGCAATGAACCGAACCAACTCGAAGAAAGTTCGGACTCGATTCGACAATGGATTCGTTGAACTTGGTTCATTAAGCCAATGAGCTGAACTTGAGCTAAAAATTAGGTTCGTTAATTAAATGAGCTGAACTTGAACTATACATACTTCGACTCGTTTGGTTCATGAATTGACTCGAACATATATATAATACTTAAAAATTAACTTTGACAAACATAACTTAATTATTTTTACCCACAAACATAAATTGCTAACATAAATTAAATAACTAATTTTGTATAAATAAAATCACTATTTATTTATTATTAATTCATTTTGTTTGCTTTATGTTTAAAACTTACAAAGTGCTACAAACATATCATTTGTGAAATGTAAAGTCCCACATCAGATGTTTAAGAAATTTTGAGAACATGAGTACATTATAATTATAAATAAGTAATAGACACTTACTAAAGATAGCTTAAATGAAGTCGAATATGAGTTAGAGTTAGAAAAAATTGTGTCAATTTTTTGAATTGAGTTTTGAGCTAAAAATAAACCGAACCTAACGAGTCGAGCCGAACTGTTCGCGAACTTTAAACGAGCTGAACTCGAGCTGAAAAAAAAGTTCGTGTCGAACTCGAGCCGAACTTCGAGCTGAACCAATTCTTATCGAGTCGAGCCGAGCTCAGACATGGTTCGACTCGACTCGACTCATTTCCAGCCCCTAGGCAGAACAGTTAAGTATGCGGGAAATGTAGAAGGCTATTCAGATACTTTAACAATGGAGGAGGAAAACATGATGGATCCATTAACAATGTTCGCTATTTTCATGCCAAGACTGAAAAATCAGGTTCATTTCTTCGTCCTAAGAATTTGTGTAAAGGTTTTTCATTCCTTGAAGCTCTTGAAAAAAGATATCGAAGTAACTCTACTAAAGATGAAGAGGGTAAGTGACTATCACTCTCAATTTAACTATTTTTTTTTAAGTGTTCGAAGCAAAAGTGAGGAATTTTGGATTCGAACCTGCATTCTAGGAAAAATGATATAAACTTTGGATGAAAAAGTGAATTTTGTAAAATTCATATTAGTTATAGCGTTATTGAGCAGTGGAACATTTTTGCTCAAATGTTACATTGGTGTAATTTGATCCCTCCGATCCCCATTTATGTATGTTTATATATATATATATATATATATATATATATATATATATATATATATATAAATTTTGTGTGCTTGGAAGTAATGTATGATATTATTTTAATTTTGTAGATGAAATGTATGTTCTTTCAACTAGCAACAAGAAAGTTTCTATAGAATTATTGGGCACAAGTGAACTTAATGATAAGCTAAGTCGATTTGAGGAGTTGAAAAATGCGTCATTGGCGTATATGGGTGTTAGTTTCTCTGGAATTCCATGTTAAATTAGTACTACTGTGCCGAGTAAGCTTAAGTCTATAATATTCTTATTTCTTTGTTTATAAAAAGATAAGTGAAACATCAAATTAGTGGCCGTTTGTTTTGGTGTGGGATTGGGAAGAATCGGTAGAAGTGTGGTATTTCTGAATTGGTTGCTTTTATCTTGGTCAATATATTCTCTCCGTCCCATTATATAAGCACCTTTTCAAAAAAAGTTTAGTCCTAAAATATAAGCTCTTTGCAAATTACTATGTGTAATCATTACTTTTTTTCCTACACATACTCCTAATTATTACACTAACTTGCATTGAAATGTGAAAAGTCAAATTAAATACATATACAAACAAAGGATAATTTAGTAAAATTTACACATAAACTAGACATAATAATTCCATTACCAACCTTTCTTAATAAACGTGATTTTGGTAAGAGAGACTTATATAATAGAACGGAGGGAGTAACAATTTTAGACAGCGGCCGTGGTCACGATCCTTTGTACTGCTGGCAAATGCCACTAATAAGGCCTGCAATTTGGACAACATTAAAAACTGTGAAAATTTCTCTTCCCACCCCCCGATGCTTCTCTTTAACCCCCCTCAAATCCGAAAATGCCCTTCATTTAATACAAAAAAATGGGTTCGGATTTTATTATCCGAACTAGGACAAAGAGAAAATGACCAAATCAGGTTAAATTTCCCAAATTTTGTAGTGAAAGTTTGGAAAAAAAAATCGAACTAGTTAGGGAAAAATAATCCGAACCTAAACTTGTCTTACTTAAGTTCAGCTGCAGATCACTTTCTCCAACTTCTTCTACACACAATCAAAAAATCTCTTCTCAAAACTATCTCATTTGGTTGGCTTGAAGATCTAAACTCAACATTGAAACATTAGAGATGAATTTGCACACACTTTGGAGTGTCAACATAAGGTAATCTCTCATTTAATCGCTCCAAAGTGTTGACGCTCCAACGTGTGTGCAAATCCATCTCTAATGTTTCAATGTTGAAGAAGTTTTGAGAAGTTGATTTTTTGATTGTGTGCATAAGAAGTTGGGGAAAGTGATCTGCAACTGATCTTAAGTAAGACGGGTTTAAGTTCGGATTATTTTTCCCTAACCAGTTAGGATTATTTTTCCCTAATCAGTTCGGATTATTTTTCCCTAACCCCCTAAAATATGCCAATCGCGTTTTCTAGTTTTGTAAAATGCCAAATATGGAAAAAAAATTCCGAACTTATATGGAAAATTCGGATAATATTATCCGAACCTCTCTAATGCGCAAATAAAGACAAAACGGGTAGTCAAGGGGGTGAAAGAGAACCAAAAAAGGTGGAGAGAGAAATTTTCAAAAACTGTTAAGTTGCGGTGCGACCGAGGTCCGAGATTGTGGTTGTGGGCCTGTATTTAGAACCCTGGTTAAGATGCTCTTACTTGAAGTTACACTTGAAAATTTTAATATGTGCTTTTATTTTCTAAAGCAATTTGAATATAGATAAATAATTCACTTGGGTTTGTCACTTTTATGGCAAAATGCATGTTTTAAAATTGTACTTTTCTGTTTGGTTAATGGAGTTTCTATGGTGAAATCACTAAAGTGACTTCTTTAAAGAAGTCATTAATTTGACCAATCAAAATGTAATATTGAATTAATGATGAGTTTAATTGTTGTATACTGTTAGTGTAAAACTTTTTTACACATGAATCCAATCAAAACACAACAAAATGCCACTTTCATATGTTAGTTTTTAAAATATCTCCATAAATGCTTACATGGCGTGATTTAATTGGATGCACGTGTAAAATAATTTTACACTGTCGGTGCATATAAATTAAATTTATTAATGATTGCCAAGTAGGATTTTTAAGCAAGTGTTCTAGTGTATCAATTCAACATATGGTCTATCACATAGATCATGATTTATATCCGTTTGATCAAATAACTTTACTAATATTATTAAAATTTATTCCAAATTTAAATTTGTCTACATTTTTAACTGTGAGAAACAAATCTCTTCATCTTCTATCCAAAAGAAAAACAAAACTCTTCATTTTTTTTTGTTGATAAAAACAAACAAAACTCTTCATGTTCCATCATAATCCAACCAATTTGGGTTTACAAGTAAATCAAAAAATCTTTTTTTTCCTCTCCCTCCTAATCTTTAGCATCATCAACAACAAACCAAATCATGGGGTTAAAGTTATAAAAATAATAGATTTTAGTTCATTTGTAAACATAAATTCAAAAGTTAATGTCTTGGTTTAAATCTGAAAATTATGTTAAAGATGAAGGTTGAAGATGAAGAAATTAAAAATAAATAAATAAATTGCAAAACTTTGGATTGGATCCTATAACCTATTACAGAAACCACAACATTTATTACTTCCTAGATATGCGATTACAACCGGTTGTACTTACCACCACCACATCAGCATTTGTTAGTGGAAACTGTGGAAGTTTAAAAGTTTGACCAAAATTGGAGACGAAAATAATTTATAATTTATAATAACCATTATTTGATGAAATTTCTTTGAAGGATTAAAAAATTAAATTTGATATATTTAGAGATAAAAAATATATTTAACTCTAAAACATATTAAACTAAGAAAATTGTTTTATTAAAGATATTGTTCAATGTATATTTTTAAATAAATAATAATTAACATGTTATACTTTATTTTAAAATTTTATTTTATTTTAATAATTCTAAATCATTAACTTAACAATCAGTTAAATACTAATGTTAATAATACTTTGATTGAACCAGAGTACTACCTCTATTTCTTATTATAAGAGAAAAATATATTTTCTGGATCCATTAAAAAAATTAATGTATCTCATCAATTAATGAATTTATATATATTTATTTTTTAATGAATTCAAAAAGTGTATTTGTCTTTTATAATAAAGAATAAAGATATTTTTAGTCAAAGACTTAAAGTTAATAGTGTTTATGTTGTCCACGTATGATATAGCTGGTAAAAGTTGAGAGACATAAGACCATGTTTGGTTCGGGGTTTTTGGAAGAGAGGGGAGAGAATATTTTAAATTTTTATGTTTGGTTCAAATTTTTAACGAGGGGAGGAAATAATGAATTTACATTTTTATCTTGAACCAAAAAAAATAAGGATTAAATTATAATGGATATATAACCAAAAAAAATTCTAATGACTAGAAAACCTTTTTTTTTTTTGTCAAAAAAACAAAACCTAAATTTTTAATATTCCAACGAGGATAATTTAATATTTTAATAAAAAGGTGTGGATAATTTTGTCAACATAATAACTTATATTTTCTCTCTCACTTCACCTCCATAAAAATCTCTCCCCTCCCCCTCGATTGAACCAAACATACCCTAAGAGTTGGGCAGGGAGTTCAAGGATCAAATCCTGATAGGAGCAATTTATATTTCCGATATATCAAAAAGAAAAATACTACCTCCGTTCCTTTTTACTTGTCGTTTAAAAAAAAAAGACCAAAATAGGAGGGGTATATTTTTGTCCCTTATTTTACTAGTATGCCCTTTTTTAAAATATATCATATTTTAAATCCACCAATAAATTCCTTCTTTTTCACAAACATTATCTATTTTCAAAAAAATTGTAATAAACTTTATTTAAAAACAAACAAAATTTGCATACAATAATTTTTTTTTATCATTTCAATAGAAACAATTATACAAAATTTAGTCAATAAAACAAAATAAGAAGGAGGATATAATAGGCAAAATAGAACTTAAATTGCTAAAACGACAAGTAAAAAGAAACAAATATTTTTTCCTAAAACGACAAGTAAAAAGGAACGGAGGTAGTAATATTTATGTTGAAATGAAGTATAATCTTAAATAATTATTGTAATTTAGCGTGATCCGTGCAACCTTTATTAGTTATTTTAACTTTTATTGTCTTAGTTATTTTTAAGTTTTACTTCTCTTTTATAATTTTTAAGTCATTAACTTCAATTAGCGTATAACCATAAGTTGTAGACTATGATTAATAGTGTTTCAACTAATGAACTATTATATTTAGTCTTTGAATTAGGGTAATATACTCCAATTGAAGTTAATGTTTTAAAAATTATATAAATAACATAAACTTTAGAAATAAAGTAAAATTTGATTTAAGATTATATTTCGGTTCAACAGAAACACTATTAACCCTCATCTTCGATTAATGGTTATATCAAATTCATTAGAAACACTATTTGATTTAGGGTTGTACTCCAATTGAAGTTAATTACTTAAAAATTATATAAATAAAGTATAACTTGACTTAATATTATATTAATCTCTAGTTCAATAGAAGCAGAATTAACCATAGTATTTGATTGATGATTATAATCCGATTCAACTAAAGCAGTGTTAACGCTAGGGGTTTGGTTGACAGTTATACTCTAATTGAATTAATGACTTAAAAATTACATAATTAAAGTAAAGTATAAAAATAAAGTATAATTCAACTTATGATTACTCTCCGATTCAAAAGAAGCACTATTAAATCTAGTATTTGACCGTGGAGTGTGAATTATACATCGATTCAACTAAAGTACTATTAAGTTGGTATTTGATTGAAGGTTATACTCCGGTTGAATTTAATGAATTAAAATTATATAAACTAGTATAACTAACCCGTACAAATGTACGAGTTAAAATTCAAAATTATATTAATATATATAATTAATATTAAAGTAGATTAGTTTAAATATTAATTTTTGTAATTTAATTTAATTTTTTATATCTTATTTTTAATTAATGAATTTTTTGTCATATAATTTATGTTTTTCTAATTACTTATGAAATTGATTTAATATTTATATTATTTAATTATAAAAAATAATTATATATTTAGGGATTTTAAATGGATAGAACATGGTGGAGAATGATATTCCACTCCCCGTTCTCAATAGTATGGTATTTTCTTTTTGTCCCCATAAAAATTAAAAAAATAATAGGATCTGTTTTAATATATAAGTATAAATATTGTCTTGTATAAATTACAAAATAAAAATACACTCATATTAACATGAGTGTAAATATAATTCATAGCTGGAGAATGATCTCCCACTTTTCGTTCTCAACAATGTGATATTTTTCTCCCATCGCCGTAGCAATTTTAAAAAATATAGGACCTTGTTTTGATATGTGAATATAAAGTCTCATTTTTTAAATAAAAAAAAAGCTCTTGCATTAATATATGATTATTAATATTGATCCCTTGTAAATTATAAAGACATGCACTGATATTAATATAAGTGTAAATATAAGTAATGATAAAAATTACAAAAAATGGGTTTATTCTATTAATATAGGAATAAAAATATGTTCTTAATAAAATACAAATAAAACATAAATAATAAGTATGATTTATATTTGATACAACTTAGTAATAAAAAAAATGATCGATAGAAATGAGTTAAGTTTTGCATGTAAATAAAAGTTAAAAATTAAATTAATAAAATATACTTTTATTTGAGAAATTATGAATTTTTTTATCATAATAATATTTATGTAATAGTATATATTAATTCATACAACTTTATTTTTAAAAAATAGATACATATAATTGTTTGGGTACTTATATTTATATAATAGTATTTCAACATTTGAATCAATTAATTTTTTTATGATATATCATTAGTTACGATGATTAAAAAAAAGTTATGGAAACGTTATTAAGAAAAATTTTCTTTAAAAGTATTAATCTTAAAAAATTATTGTTATTTGTTAGAAATTGGCTTGATTTATTTATCTTTATCCAAAAATTTTGTTTGTTTTTGTCTATAAGTGACTATTAATCTTAGTTATATATATAGAATATGTGTTTCAAAAGTATCTTTTAAAAAATGTCTCATAATTAAAAATGTGTCATGAGTGAAAATCAGAAAATGATACATTAAGGAATTCTAAAAAATAAAATAAAATAAATTGTAGCATAATTAAAAAAGTGTCATGAGCGGGAATCGAAGAGTGGTACATCAAAGAACTCTAAAAAGTAGAATAAAATGTTTCATAATTGAAAAAATGTCTTGAGTGAGAATCGAAGAGTGATACATTAAGGAAGAATTTGTTTGTTATGTAGATAGTCTCATAGTTTGCCACATAGGTATATGGGTACTTGATAGCTTGCCACATAGGATTACGACCAGGAGAGAGACATCCGTAAATATATTATACTAGTATAACTAACCCGTACAAATGTACGGGTTAAAATTCAAAATTATATTAATTTATATAATTAAATTAAAGTAGATTAGTTGAAATATTAATTTTTTTAATTTAATTTTTTTTGTATCTTATTTCTAATTAATGAATTTTTTTTCTTGTAATTTATGTTTTTCTAATTACTTGCGAAAATGATTTGATATTTATATTATTTAATTATAAAAAATAATTATATATTTATGGATTTAAAGGGATAGAACATGGTGGACAGTGGTATTCCACTCCTCGTTCTCAACAGTATTGTGTTTTCTTTTCGTCCCCGTAGAAATTACAAAAATAATAGGATTTGTTTTAATATATAAGTACAAATATTGCCTTGTATAAATTACAAAATCAAAATACACTCATATTAACATGAGTGTAACTATAAGTCATAGTTAATATTTTTGAGAATGATCTCCCACTTTCCGTTCAACGATATGATATTTTTTCTCCCATCCCCGTAGCAATTTTAAAAAAAATATAGGACCTTGTTTTGATATGTGAGTATATTTTTATTTTTTTAAAAAAACCAAAGTAGATTAGTTGAAATATTAATTTTTTTAATTTAATTTTTTTTGTATCTTATTTCTAATTAATGAATTTTTTTTCTTGTAATTTATGTTTTTCTAATTACTTGCGAAAATGATTTGATATTTATATTATTTAATTATAAAAAATAATTATATATTATGGATTTAAAGGGATAGAACATGGTGGACAGTGGTATTCCACTCCCCGTTCTCAACAGTATTGTGTTTTCTTTTCGTCCCCGTAGAAATTACAAAAATAATAGGATTTGTTTTAATATATAAGTACAAATATTGCCTTGTATAAATTACAAAATCAAAATACACTCATATTAACATGAGTGTAAATATAAGTCATAGTTAATATTTTTGAGAATGATCTCCCACTTTCCGTTCAACGATATGATATTTTTTCTCCCATTCCCGTAGCAATTTAAAAAAAAATATAGGACCTTGTTTTGATAGGTGAGTATATTTTTATTTTTAAAAAAAACCTCTTGTATTAATATATGATTATTAATATTGATCCCGTGTAAATTATAAAGACATGCATTGATATTAATATAAGTGTAGTCATCATAAAAATTACAAAAAAAAATGGGTTTATTGTATTAATATATGAATAAAAGTATGTTCTTAATAAAATACAAATAAAATAGGAATAAGTATGATTTATATTTGGTACAACTTAATAATAAAATAATGATAGATAGAAATGAGTTAAATTTTGTATGTGAACAAAAGTTAAAAATTAAACTAATAAAATATACTTTTATTTGAGAAATTATGACTTTTTTTTATCATATATAATAATATTTATGTAATGGTATATATTAATTCACACAACTTTATTTAAAAAAATTAATACATATAATTGTTTGGGTACTTATATAATAGTATTTCAGTTTTTGAATCAACTAAATTTTTTATGATATACCATTAGTTATGATGATTAAATAAAAAATAATTATGGAAAATTTATTAAGAAATTTTTTCATTAAAAGTATTAATCTTAAAAAAATTATTGTTATTTGTTAGAAATCGGTTTGATTTACTTGTTTTTATCTAAAAGTTTTGTTTGTTTTTGTTTATAACTGACTATTAATCTTAGTTATGCATAATATGTGTCTCAAAAATATCTTTAAGAAAAATTCTCATAATTAAAAACGTGTCATGAGTGAGAATCGAAAAAATGATACACTAAGGAATTCTAAAAAATAAAATAAAATGTATCATAATTAAAAAAGTGTCATGAGTGGGAATCGAAGAATGATACACTAAGGAATTCTAAAATATAAAATAAAATGTCTCATAATTGAAAAAGTGTCATGAGTGGGTGTCGAAGAGTGGTACATTAAGGAACTCTAAAAAGTTAAATAAAATGTTTCATAATTGAAAAAATGTCTTGAGTGGGAGTCGAAGAGTGGTACATTAAGGAACTCTAAAAAGTTAAATAAAATGTTTCATAATTGAAAAAGTGTCTTGAGTGGGAATCGAAGAGTGATACATCAAGGAAGACTTAGTTTGTTATGTAGATGGTCTCATAGTTTGCCACATAGGTATATGGGTACTTGATAGCTTGCCACATAAGATTATGATCAGGAGAGAGACATCCGTAAATATATTATATAGAGATAGAGATAAACTCAAATATAAAATAAAATTTAATTTGACTTGTGATTATATTCAGGTTCATCAGAAGCAGTATTAATTTTAGCCTTTGATTAAGGATTTTACTTCGATTCAACTGAAGTTAAAGACTTAGAATTATAAAAATAAAATTTTAAAATAATGTATAATTTGATTAAAAGTTGTAGTCCGTTTCAACTAAGACCCCTGGTTGATTCGGGGTTTTTGGAGGGGAGAGAATATTTTAAATTTTTATGTTTGGTTCAAATTTTTAACGAAGGGAGAGGAGGGGAGAGAATGATTAATTTACTTTTTTATTCTTAACAAAAAAATATAAGGATTAAATTATAATGGATATATATAACCAAAAACAAAATTTAATGAGTAGAAAACCTAATTTTTTTTTTGTTGACAAAAAAATCAAACATAAAATTTTAATATTTCAACGAAGATAGTTTAGGATTTTAATTAAAAAATGTGGGTAATTTTGTGAACATAATAAATTATATTTTCTCTCACTTCACCTTCTTAAAAATCCCTTCTCTCACCTCCCCTCCTCCTCGATTGAACCAAAAAGTACCATTAATCATAGTTTTTGAATGAGGGTTAATTTTAATAAAATTAAATTTTTGATAATTAAAATTTAAAATTTTGGACTATTAAATTATATTTTGACTGATACTTATAATCTGGTTGAAGTTAATGACTTTAAACATTAAAAATCTATTTTTTGACTATATATGTTAGGATGTATTAAACTAAAAATAATTCTTATAAGTTTTATTTTTTTACGAATCTTATTAGTTTTGTTGTTGGGATAGTTAAAATTTTTTCACTATAATCCTCGACCAAAGACTAACGTTAATAATGTTGGATAAACAAAAATTCGAATAACTAAAACATATTAATTATAATTTCATTTAAAAGCATACACAAGACATTTTTTTTTTGGTACATCAAAAAAATATAAATAATTTGTTTTGTGAATCTTTCCCTATCTAACTTATATGCCATTTAATTCTTACCACTTGAACTATTGTACAAATACATACACGAGACAATAGTTTTGATAAAACAATTTTTTTTAGTTTTTAATTTTCACCCTCTAGTCTAAGGGATTTTAATAGTTTAAAGTTCGACTGCGAAGTAAATAAAATCAAGAAATTGTTCCACCAAGATTTTTTTTTTTTAAGTTTAATAAGTTTTAAAGTTAAATATGTTTTTTTTCGTCAAAGAACAACGGCTCAGTTCCCATAAATATTTTTTTCCCAAATTTTGATCCAAATTGTTGTCTTCCACCGACAAATTTATGCAATATTATAACCTTAAAGACGTCAAAAAAAAAAAGTAACAGGTTGGTGGGTTCGAAACCCATGCTTTGCATTTATATTTATATTTTATCATCTTCAACCTCCAAACGGGTTATTCCGGCCCGGTTCAAGATCCATGAATCTTAAATGCAAAAACAACGATTTCAAGCATTTTAAACATAAAAAATTATTCAAATACAGATTCATGACGAACAGCGGTCGATAGTTTTTTTATTTCCTAGTGAGGATTTATGTTCACAAATAAACTCAGATCTATTATTTTCTTTAATTTTTTTTTTTGTGAATTCAGAATTTGGTTTGTTGTTGATGATGTTAAATATAAGGAGGAGGATGAAGAAATGATTTTTTAATTTATTTATAAACTCAGATTAGACGAATTGTAATGGAAGATTAAATTTGTTTTTTTTTAATATAAGAAGAAGAGATTTCCTTTAAAAAAAAAAAGAAGAGATTTGAAAACGTAAACAATTTTAAAGTGAAATAAGTTTTAATAATATTAATGAAATTGTTTGATTTATTTTTTTTGACGGTATGAAATTGTTTGATCTAAATGAAAAACATATTTTTTTTTGGTATGGAAATGAAAAACATATTTAGTAAAGGATGAAATTTAATTTTTTTTACCCATATGCTTATTATTTTTAGTGTTATTATCCTCCTTGATTCTCACTTTTGTTTTTAAAAGTGTCCTATCAAAATGAAAAAAAATAAATAAACTCAATCTAGAACACATTAGAAACATTTGAACTTTTCTTGGTATGAAAAGAAGAAAAAGTTCAAGTTTGATTCATATAAGTTATGTATAATCTTTTATGAAGAATAACATAAATTATATGATAGAAATATCGTTTACTTACCTGTGTTCTTTATTTTTTCTTCGTGTGAGATAAGAACTTTCGTTTTTTTTCCTTCTGCAAAATAAAAACAAATGATTTGTAAAAAAAAATGAAACTGAAATGAGAAGAAAATAAATGAAGAACATGATAGAAATGAAGAATTAGAGATTGAATGAGATTTGAATTAGATTTAAATTTGAAATTTGTGAAGAAAGGGAAAAACAGTAGTGATAGAAAACAAAAAAATTGATGAAAGAAAAAGTGGTTTATTGCTTCAACTTTGAAAGTGATTTCTTATACAATAAAAAAGGTGATGAAAGGACTTGGTAGGCTGAGCAGCTGCTTCTCCTAAAGACTGGGCTCCCAAGGCAGGCATTGTCATTGCCGGATCCAGGACCTTGGTTCAGGAGTGCAAAAAAAATTGTCGACTTTTAAGGTTAATAAGTGAAAATTTTGATGTTCGAATATCAATTTATATATATTGCAATAATTATGACCGAAACTCACACACACTTATGAGGTATCGGGTTCAAATTTAGTAAAATAAGTTCAACCTAACAACATTGACATTTGTCGATCGAACTAAAATTTATTACAAAATGAACTAATCTTCGTCAGACATTAAGTGAGATATAAAGTGATTTAATTAGATTCTTCAACACATCTACTTAAATAAACTCAAATATTTTACTATTTAAATCAATTCATAGTTAGTTTTTATATTAAAATTATAGATAAAACAGAAAATTAATTTTAATATATATAAACAAAAGATATAACAAAAAAAAAACAAAAAGATTAAGAACGTTTACCGATAATGTGTTTAGATACATAGAACGTTTAACTATTATACAGAACAAAATCATGTCAAATAGATTTCGTTAGCCTAGTGGAATGGTGTATATACATTTATGATAGAGTGCATCAGTTCGATTCCCTTAGCTGACGGAGGGTGCAAATCTTAAATTTTCAGCGGGTGCAATTTGTAAAGATCATATATAATTGGTATAAATTAATAAAATTGAGGGTGTGCAGGTGTACCCCTGACCCCTGTGTGGGTCCGCCCCTGGGCATTGTTCGCCTTGGACCTGGAAGATAGACATATGATCTCCAAAAAATTTGAAATCTTATTTCAAATAACTAATGGACTTTAAAAGTAAAAGACTTTATGAATAAAGTTAAATTTTGTTATTACACAATGTGTAAAAGAAGTTGTGAATTGTAATAAGACTACAAAGTACAGTACAGTATAATTTTAGTGAGAAAAAACATATTTAGAATGTGTCAATTTTTGAAGAATGGGTATCTAGGTCTTAAGATATATGCATATTGTTTATATATATTTTATATATATGTATATTGATTGCATTAGAATTGCATGCATAATGTGCTGCTTCTGTCTTAGGTGGCTGGTCAATGGCTCAATGCCATATACCGTTGGATGACTCTATTCAAAGTTGCAGCTTCCTTGCATTTACTGTTATGAATACATTTGTGGTTAGGTTCCTCTATCTTTCAGGGACTGACCATTGGACTCGTGTATTATATATTTATATTTATATCTGTATTCATACATGACTACATGAGATGTGTGTGTGTGTTTTTTTTTCTAACATGCTTGCTTACCTTCTGGTTGCTCATTCAATTAAAGGATCACATCTTATTGGCATTCGATGTGAGAAACATATTTGATCTGATGTTTTATTTACAATTTTTATGCAGGTATGTTCGGCTTGTGGTCTCAAGGTTGCATGTTAATCCCGACGAAATCAAACTGGTATGAGAGAAACAAACTTATGGTTGAAAATTGAAATTATTTGTTGCATGCATTTGAATTTTCAGGGATCTCCATTGCCCTTGCTTCTTGACAATGACGTACGCGTCATCTCTTATGGACCTTGGCGTTGGCAATGATTCAGTTATCATTGTAGACGGAGGGAGATACTTGACTTGATTATAAATAATATCAAACAATTTGTGAACAACTCTATGGTGTAATCTATATACTGTTCTAGCTAGCACAATTAATCTTATATTAAAGTACGACTTCATAATGAAGAATGTATTCTTTTGAGTTGTTTAGTATAGTAGGTTGTCACATCAGAATTTTTGATGATGTGGAAGAATTTGTATTGCTTGGCATGACATATGAAATGTTGAGTTTACATTAGGAGAAATTGAGACTCTAATTTAATAGATTATAATAGATAGGATTAATATGTTAATACCCTTATAAAATACTCAAGTTTTATAATAACTTTCTATAATTTTTTTTTAGAATTCCCGATAATGTTAGAGTTTTTGCAATACCTTTCGGACTCAGTCAACCATAATATAACCGCCACAAAACAAAATCGCCGGAAAAAAATCCGCCGCATTTTTTTGCGGCGGTTTAGAGCCCTTGTAAAATTATATTTTAAGCTGATTTTTTTTGCGGCGGTTCTGTTTTACGACAATTATATTATAATTGACTGAATCCAAATGATATTGCAAAAACTCTAACATTAAGGAGGATTATGAAAAAAAAAAACATTTTATAATGGATATTGCAAAACTTCAATATTTTACGGGAGATATTAACTCTATAAAATATATCCCCTTACATTTGAATAATAAAAAAAATTAATCTATCTAAAAGATAGAAATAAAACTGTTGCAAAATTTTTGCCATATAAAATAATAAAATTGTTGAGATATTATTTATGAGAACAGAAAAAAAATAGAGGGAAATTTTTTAGGTTTAGGGTTAAGTAAGAGTTCAAGCTTACTCCCTCCGATCTCGAATATAAGAAACAAAAAAAAAACACACATATTAAGGAAATTATTGTATTTCCAAATTTACCCTTAACTTTTGTTTTTAATTAAATTAAATAATTAATATTTATTACTAATAGTTATTAGTTTTTAGGATTAAGTTGTTAGCCGTTTATAAACATATTTTAATGTTATCCGTTTATGAGCATTAATTGGAAAAGTTAGATAAGTTTAATAAAGGGCAAAACTGGAATAATGATAAAAACAATAATCATTGTAGTAACTTTTTTTTATATTTGAGACTAATAATTTTTTTTTTGTTTCTTATATTCGAGATCAGAGGGAGTATATAATTAAGGAAAGGATAAAGATTTTTTTTTTGGTACAAGGAAAGGATAAAGATTTGTTTTTAACAAAAGGATAAAGTTTTTAGATTCAACCATTCAGGGTTAAGCAAGACATCAGGCTTATATAATTAAGGATAAGGATTTCTGATATATTTATGCCAAATGAAATCAAACATCTTTAATGTCTTTTTGTTTGTCATTTTAGAAAAAATATTTATTCCTAATTATTTGTCGTGATTAAATTTTATATAATCTTTTTATTGTATTTATTTTTTTACTAAACTTGTTCATATAGTAATTTTTTAATTGTTTTTGTTTTGTTTATATTTTCTGAAAAGAGAAATTGTGTGCAAAAAAATAGGAATTTATTGGTGGATTAAAATTAAGATATATATTAAAAAAGAAGATATAATAAGAAGATAAGATGCAAAAATACAATTTCTTATTTTAATTTATTTGGAAACAAAAAATACACTTTCTTAATTTGGTTTGTTTTCTTTTCTAAAACGACAAATAAAAAAGGAACGGAAGGAGTAAATAATAAATCCAATTGAAAAGTAGAAATAAAATCGTTGAAATATTGATGGGAGGGAAATTTGAGAAGAAAAACTTTGAAAAATTAAGGTTAAGAGAAACAAAATTGTTGAGATAATCATGCCAAATTCAATAATACTACCTCTGTTCCTTTTTACTTGTCGTTTTAGAAAAAAAAACAAAATAGGAGAGTGTATTTTTGCACCTTATTTTCCTTGTATGTCATTTTTTTAAAAATATATCATATTTTTAATCCACCAATAAATTCTTACTTTTTCACAAACATTATTTATTTCCAAAAAAATTGTAACAAACTTTATTTAAAAACAAACAAAATTTGTATACAATAAAAAAGATTATATTGTTTCAACAAAAACAATTATACAAAAACTAGTCAATAAAATAAAATAGGAAGGAGGATATAATAGGCAAAATATAACATAAATTACTTAAAACAGTAAAAAGGAACAAATATTTTTTTCTAAAACGACAAGTAAAAAGGAACGGAGGTAGTATATCATACACTAATAATTTACTACTACGTATTTCACAAACATTATATCTATTCCTAAAAAACTGTAACAAACTTTATTGAAAAACAAACAAAATTTGTATACAATAAAAAGATTATATTGTTTCAACAAAAAAAAATTATACAAAATTTAGTCAATAAAATAAAATAGAAAAGATGGTATAATAGACAAAAAATAATCTAAATTGCCAAAACTACAAGTAAGGAGGAATAAATATTTTTTTCTAATACGACAGGTAAAAAGGAACAGAGATAGTAAATAATAACAAAATAAATATATTTGAAATATAGAAACAAAATTGTTGAGATATTTAAGGATAAGGATAGTTAAATTTAATTTTTTTTAATAAAAAATATTTGGATTGTAACCGAAAAACAATGATTTGGTTTTATTTAACAAATAAATAAGAAGATTGAGCTTAACAAATTTAAATTACTGCAAAAAAAAAAAAAAATTGAGATTGTTAATATAAATATGCTTACCTGCAACAATTCTATACACCTTGTTTCCACATAACTTCACTCTCCTCCTTTTACCTATTTTCTATAGTTGATTTCAATATCTCAATTTCTTATTTGTCAATGGAGGTAGATTGGGGAAATTTAGAAGCACTTCCTCTAAGTTTGATATTTGACAAGTTGGTAGAACGTCTGGATCAAATTTATTTCAGCGTGGTATGCAAGAATTGGTATTCAATTGCAAAGTTTCATTATCAGAACCGGCAAATAAAAAATAATGTATTGCCCCTACTGATGATTCCCGCAAAAAACAAGTGTAGAACAAAGAGAGGTCTATATGAGATTTCATCCAACACAGTCTACAACATCCAACTACGAGTGCCTTTTAACAAGAGGTTCTGTGGCTCCAGTCATGGTTGGCTAGCAAAGGCAGAGTACTCAAAGTCAAAGGGTACAATTATAACCCTATTAAATCCTTTCAAAAATCTAGTTTCCATCTCTCTACCACCTATCGACATGTTGGATACATATAAAAATAAGAAATATTATGAATGTAATATACATAAGGTTATTTTATCTGCTAATCCTACAATTAGGCCTCATGATTATGTTGTTGTAGCAATCTGTAGCTTGCGTGGTTGTCTTGCTTTCATAAAAGCCGGCCAAAAGGTATGGACTTACATTGATCACGACCATTTTGGTTTCACCGATGTTATATTCTATAAAGGTTTAGTCTATGCTGTGGATCGGCTGAATAACATCGTATCTTTCGATATGTGTAATTACTCGAAGAATGAGAGGATCATTTCCAATGTTATTTCTTTGCAAGGGGGTGTTTCTGCTCATCGGACTTATCTTGTGAAGTCGTTGGAGGGAGAATTGTGGCTTGTGAAAAGATTTATTGATTATCCAGATTATGATGAGGATTATGATGGATATGTCCATAGTATTGGTACTAAAAAATTTATAGTGTATAAGTTAGAATTAGATCTTCAAAGTGGTAAGCTTATACGGAGGTTGAAACTTAAAAGTTTGGGAGACAATGTTTTATTCTTGGGTGATAATGATTCTGTATCTTTGTCAGCTTCATATTTCTCTAAGTATCTACAAAAGGATTCAATTTATTATACCGACGATTTTTACGATGATATGCCAATTCCGTATCCTAATGGACCATTTGATATGCAAATTTATAATATAAAAGATGGAAGTTTTAGTCAACATTTTCCGTATCAAGAACAGTTCGCACGATCGCCACCAGCACTATGGGTTTTTCCATAATTTCAATGAGATTGACAGCTTCAAACTGAAATATGTTATTTTATTCAGTTTTAATATATTTTTGAATGTTTATTTAGTTTTTCCAAAAAAAAAATATTTATTGTCTATTTTTCTCATCTCAAGTTTATTTATTTAACCAGCAATGAAATTATTTATATATTAAGGTCATCTAGTGCACCAGGTGCATGCATTTGATTTTAATTTCATAAATGACAAGCTCTCGTAAACGTATGTCTTGGCAATGGCACCGTGCACGTACGTACGGGGCAACATATAAAGCATATGGATCACTCATGATATGATCGATATCTCACTCATGATACTAATTTTTGCATTAAATTAATTGATAGTTCTGTATAGAATATCTAATATGATCAAGTTAAATATATTTAAAAATATCTTCAATTTTATTTTTATTTTTATAAAAAATTTCATGAAGTTTGAATTTCTCAATTCTCATCACAAATTTTCATCTCTATTATTATATTTAAGCATTAAAAATTAAAAAATTCATACTTATGCGTTCTTGTTAAACAAAACTCTAAAGTTTTGCAAAGATTTTCATGATACACTGAACGTAACTGCAATAAATAATTCAAATGTTTAAAGATGCACATTAGCTGACTTAAGTAATTTACTTTTTTTATCTTGTTTGGTTCGGGGCAATATCTAATGCATTGCCCATGCTAATGATTCCCACGAAAAACAAGTGTACGTAGAACAAAGAGAAGTTTATATGAGATTTCATCCAATACAATGTGAAGAATCCATTAATCACTCATGTAACTTATATACAACCCCTGTACTATATAACTTTGATCATATGATAAACTCCCAAAAATTTGGAATGTTACAAAACTCAAACTCTTGTTGAAAATTGAAATGGATGTGAAGACTCCATTAAACAGCCTATCTCATCTTACAAAATTTGAATATCTAGAAACATTACAAAATCAGTACTACCTTGTAATAAGCAATTTGGCAGCTGCAGTCTTTCCTCTCAAAATGCAGTAATGCAGTGGTGTCCTATCTCTTGAATCAATAGCATTTACATCTGCGCCGTACTGTAGAAGAAGCTCTATCATTCCAGTGTCACTTGTTAGGCAAGCCAAGTGAAGCACACTAGAACCTTCTTGTATGTCCTCCATTAGCTGAGTTTTACTAGTACAAGATTTGTTTGGATCACTTGAAGATGTATTAGAAAAAAAACCTGCACAGGAATTGATTGTTTTGTATCCTTTTTCAAATTTCAATAGAAAAAACTTGACAGAAGTTTGGAATTTTGTGATTAGAAGGAATACCGGATAACGCGTCTCCACTAACAGAATTGATATCCACATCTGATTTCACAATGTGCCGGTACACTGCTTTCTTTTCATTGACATAGATTTTGAGAGAATCAGTTGAAAATAACTTTTCATTTTGGACTCAAAAATAATTTTTTTAGCAAAATGATTTCTATAAAAATCTGAAACAAACACATCAAAAATGAAAAAAGTGATTTTTTTAACAAAAAAATAGATTTTTTTGAGAAAAAATCTCATACAAACGAGCCCAATTTACCTATTCATAAAATTTCAACAATATACTAGGGTACAACACATAAACCATCATGTACCGGTACAATAAGATGTATTGACTAATGATTATTTGACATGTTGGATAATATTTGACAAGGGGTAACAATTAATTTTTAAAATATAATATAAAAATGATGATGTAGACAAAAATAATTTTTTACTAGATATAGACCCGCGCGTTGCGCGGATGATTAGAAATATAAACTTTTTTATATGATAGAAAATTAATTTAGGATCATCAATATTTTTTATAAGAATGAATTTATTTTATTTTATTTAGATCTATTACTTTTGTACTATATATTCAACAAAAATTACATAAATATCGGTTGAGTATAATTTAATAAATTATAAACAAAGTATATTATTTATGTTAAAAAAATAACTTTTTTTACGCAAGTTAAAAGAATAACTTGAATTTAGTTGATTATATGTAACATAATTTGTTTATTTTAAAATGGAAATAATTTTTTCTTATAAATAAATTATTATGAGTTTTTTATTGACAAATAGATTATTTTGAGTTATAGTTTTGTAAAATATGTATTTAGATTTGTTAAAATGTACATTAATATTTACATATATTTAGAAAATAATGAGTAATTATTGTTCTGAAGTTCTTAACTCAATTGATAGAAAATGTCAAAATTGTTAGGCAGAATGTCTATGATCTGAGTTGGATCACTGATCACTCCATTTTATGTGTGTGAGTTTATGATGACTTGTCATTTTTTCTATGCTTAAAAAAAAAGATAAAATATGTATTTAAAACGGCTTAAAAAAATTAAATAGCATGTACAATTAATAGTGAGTTATTATGAATAAACAACATAAATTTATAACTGAAAAATAAATTATATCACAAAACAAAAGTTTATGATATGGAATCAAACGGTTATAATTGTTAAATTTAATATGTAATGGGTCTCGGGTCTCTAACTTATTGTTTAGAGTAGAATATATATAAGAAATTTTAAAATCAAAATAAAAAATTATTATCAAAAAATAATAATAATTAGAAAAATGTAATTAGCATTAGCCTCGAGGGGAACTTGACGAAAAACAAATTTTTTTTTTTTTAATAGTAAACAAAAAAATAACCAAATTTCAACTATATATATGTTCGATTCTATACTTACATAATATAAAACAAAAGTAAAAGAAAATGGAAAAAAAAAAGATGTAAAAGGTTTGTACCTTGGCATATAGATACAGTAAAAATTATGTGATTCTATGGAAATGAAATATATAAAACTAAGTAAAAAATGAAGAAAATAGTGAAGAACAATAGGAGAATTTAATCTTCAAGAAAGTAGAAGGTTTGTTGGTGTGGTCATGAGGAAGATCTAAAAATTACATTACATGATATAATGCTTTGAATTGAGAATATGGAATGAGGCTTGCTAAGTCTCATGGAAAAGGATGGTATGAAATATAAAATGGTTTGCTGGATTAATATGGATTCTCTAGGGAGAAGGGAATAAGTGATCTTTATAGAGTCTAAAATGAAGAAAATTGAAGAGTTAGAACAAATGATTACCAATAATAATGGAAAAGCTATGAATATGTAACTCATGATTTTTGAAATCATGTTAATTGTAATTGTAAAACAATAAGAATAAGACTATGAAAGTAATATGAATGCCATATAGAAAAAATGAATGATGTGGCAAAAAAACATTATTTGGCAAGAAAATAATAAGATGTCATGTTGATAATTTGAGGTTCTAATTTAATATATAAAATAGATTGGTTAAATTTTTATTGTACCAGTACATGATGATTTATCTATCGTACCATATATAGAATTTCCCTAATATATTTACCATTGCTTATCAAAATAAAATAAAATAATATATTTACCATTTTCTTGCCATGAATATTCAACCTAATACTTTTGATATTTTTTTGCGAGCCAGTAAACTTGGACACAAACATTTTGTATTCATTGTAATCTTGTCATTTTCAACTGTGTTTGAGTATTTTTATGGATATTGGTACTAACGCTAATTGTACTAAATAATAATAGTATATTAACAATAAAATTTTGGATAATCAAATAAATAAATAAAATCTGATCATCATTCTCAAAACAGTAACGCTCATAACTGTAGCTCACTCACATGTGTTACAGAAACAACCAAATCTGTAATAATCTCGTTAGCTGTTTTCATTCTTGTTCCTTTCCCTCCTATCCCACGAGGCACCACATCCACACCTATGAAGCACGAACACTAACATAGATAGGATACTGACACGTCAATATCAATACTTTTTTGAAAATATATAATTCAATATAATTGTAAGTGTCGGTGTCGGACAACTTATTTGATATATGTCTCACACCGGAACACGTCTAATATAAAGAATGTCCGAGCTTCATATATCCACACCGTATCATCACCATTTAAAATTCAATAGTTTTAGCAGTGTCATGGAAATCATAAACTGACAGTGATTCTTGTTTTGTCACAACTCCCAACCAACCTTATTATCCTCCCAAAACGACAAACAAAACCGATAACCAATGCACATTATCATATCCAATCTTTTTTTTGTTCCTTTTAACTTTTCTTTTGTTCTTCAATCTTCACACTTGAACGTGCAGTGTAGTGTGTTCTTGGTTGGTTAGTCTTGAATCAATGGATAATGGTGTAGTTCTATGTTTATTGGTTTCACTCTTCTTTTTTGGTTGTATCATTTCATCTGAATCAAAATTCATAAGATATAATACTAACTCAACCACTGTTCCTGGGAAGCTTAATGTTCACTTGGTTGCTCATACTCACGACGATGTTGGATGGTTGAAAACCGTTGATCAGTACTATGTCGGTTCCAACAACTCCATTCAGGTAATTCTCTTTTCCACACACATTCTATGCTCTAACTCAGTTGAATTGTAAAGATTTTGTTGTTTTTTTTTTCTCTGGTTTTGAATGTGCAGGGAGCATGTGTTCAAAATGTGCTTGATTCCCTTATACCGGCTTTGTTGGCAGACAAGAATCGCAAATTCATCTATGTTGAACAGGCAAGAGTCAATACTATAATATTGTATTTATTACCTATGTGGCTATGTCGATGTGTTAGGGTCTTGTTCTGTGTTCGTGTTTGTGCTTCATTGCTATGTATACAATCTTGATATGCTGTTCATAACGATATATTATTGGTACCAAAATTTTCCACCTTCATTATATTGTAGTTTTCAAAAAAATAATAGTATTAGAATCACCTTCATAGTGGTGATCAATTAAGAAGACATAAACTAATATGGGGAAAAGGGAGCAAAGTTGAATTCATAAATCCTAACTCAGTTGTTTTGGCTTTCTTTTGTGCGCATGAATGATGAACTTATAGATGTTTATTGCTTGTATTTTAGGCATTCTTCCAGCGTTGGTGGAGACAACAAAGTGAAGTTGTTCAGAAAACAGTCAAGCAGCTGCTCAACTCTGGTCAATTAGAATTCATGTATTCATCAATCTCAATTCTCACCATTATCTAGTGGAAGTTAAAGCAGCAGTTGTTATGTCATGGAAAATTCATCTTTGATCATTATCCATATGCTTGATAGTAGTATATTATATGATACAGTTACATTTATATAAAATCACTGATCCTAAGATTTCTGATTGCAGAAATGGAGGTATGTGTATGCATGATGAGGCTGCTACACATTACATTGATATGATTGATCAGACAACCCTTGGACATCGGTTCATCAAAGAAGAATTCGGCATAACTCCAAGAATAGGATGGCAAATTGATCCATTTGGACATTCTGCGGTGCAGGCCTACTTGTTGGGAGCAGAGGTACCATTCTGTTAAATTATATTTATAAGCATAATATCAATTTGATGATGAAAAAGTAAATGATTTTGAAGTTGATTTACTTATAAGCCTCTTCATTTTGCATCTGCATTCATATTTTTTACTTGTTTCTTAAGATCTTCCATTGTCGTCATAGGTTGGATTTGACTCTTTATTTTTTGGACGGATCGACTACCAAGACCGAGCTAAGAGAAAAGATGAAAAAAGTCTTGAAGTTGTGTGGCAGGGCTCTAAGAGTTTTGGTTCATCTGCACAGGTGATTGATTCATAGTGCTTTATGTTTATGTCAGTGCTGCATATGATTTTTTTTTTCATTTTCTTTATCTTGGCTTCTGTTTATTTCATTTCATCATCCTTGTATCCTTACAAATACTTAAAATTGTCCATTGATAAAGATATTTTCTGGTGCGTTCCCTGTTGATGGTTATGAACCTCCCAGTAAGTTCTACTATGAAGTAAATGACGATTCTCCGATTGTTCAGGTAAACATCTGAGTCAAATATTTCCGTTAGGCTTATTAGCTATTGACGATATGAGTAAACTAAACTTTGATGTTTTAACTTGAAGGACGATATTGATTTGTTTGACTACAATGTCCCTGAAAGAGTAAATGAGTTTGTCTCAGCTGCAATATCACAGGTATGCAATATCACAAGTAAATGGGGGCTTTTGCATTATAGAATTGCTATGTTTGAAGTCCCGAGAAATAAAAATGATGTTCATATTTATTGTCATTCAAACGATCAAAGCTTTATTATTCACAATTTTAAAAGGATTTGAGTCAACAACTCCAATGCCTATCCTGTCTCAGGCCAATATAACGCGCACAAATCATATAATGTGGACAATGGGGACAGATTTCAAGTACCAATATGCACATACCTGGTTTAGGCAACTGGACAAGTTTATTCACTATGTTAATCAGGTTGCTAATTATCATCAACTCTTTGATTAATACAATAGTTTCTAAATTAGGCTTATTTTTCCAAGAGCACTTTGAATGTTTGACATACTAATGGGCCAGACGGCTAATACTTATTTAGGATGGACGTGTTCATGCCTTATACTCGACCCCATCAATATATACTGATGCAAAACATGCTGCAAATGAAGCCTGGCCAATCAAGACGGATGACTTCTTTCCGTAAGTTCCAAATGCAAAATTTGCAATATATAAGATACCAACTCCAAGCCATGTTCCGGAAGAAGCTTTGGATTGTAGCATATGCCCGCAACATGACCCGCAACATGACTCTAAGAATAGCATTAGGGTGGCTACACTGCCTACCCAAATAGTTAATTCACGTTTCGCTCAATAGTAGCATTCATTCTAACTTATTATTTCATATTTGCACCATACATTTATTAGGTACGCTGATCGTGTAAATGGCTACTGGACGGGGTATTTTACAAGTCGGCCAGCACTCAAAGGCTATGTTAGATCGTTGAGTGGCTACTACTTGGTAAGCCTTCAAATTATGTTAGTTGAAGTAATTAAGAATTGTATTATATTTGAGAAACTCTCATATGCTTAAGGGGAATTCTGAGTTCCTCTTTTTATCTGAAAGCTGTGACTGAGTGCACTTTAATTATTTGACCTTGCATTCCGCTGGACGGTTTTGGAATGTTAACCGAATTCCACAACTTAGCTCTTATTATACTTGAATCTTGAAATAGGCAGCAAGGCAATTGGAGTATTTCAAAGGGAAGAGTGCCTTAGGTCCTAATACTGAATCTCTGGCTGATGCTTTGGCTCTTGCTCAACACCACGATGCGGTAGCTGGTACAGAAAAGCAGCATGTGGCTAATGATTATGCAAAACGTCTTTCAATAGGTTACACAGAGGTGATACTTATCTATTTATATTCACTTTGAAATTTGTTTTCTTTCATATAAACTCAAAAATGTTTTTTGTTTTGGTGTCTAATTCAGGCCGGGAAAGCTGTTTCAGCATCACTTGCTTTCTTGACAGAGGCAGCAACAAAAGCCGGTCATAAGACTCCACAGATTAAATTTCAACAGGCAAGTAGTGACGTTCTTTGATTCAACCATTGTGCGAGCTCTACACTAATTCCTTTATTATCCTACAGTCTATTGATTTCTAGTATTCAAATAACATCTCAATTAGCTATATTGCTTATCTTTGTGTGATGACTTCGATACCATTTTCCTTTTGTATGAAAAAGAAGCTCATGAAATTATATGTATGCAGTTCATACTTCATACCGCAGTAATGTCACTTTCAATAAAAATCCAAAACTTCAATACGGATAAGTCCTATATTACATATTTCGTGAATTAGTTTATTAATGTTCCTAACAACATACTTTGAGAAGTAAAATTATGAAGACTTGATGCTGAGATTGAGTTATTGGCCATGCCTTTTCATTGTGACTATTGATTTTTATTAATATTCTTTTATCTCTTCCACCTTGTCATTACAGTGTCCACTTCTTAACATAAGTTACTGTCCTGCATCAGAAGTTGACTTCTCAGATGGGAAAAATCTGGTGAGGAACTATGCCTATGACATTTAATCTGTTTCTCATCAGAATGAAGACTGTTTTTGAGTTTTCATGATATACATTGCTTCCTGTAGGTTGTCGTCGTTTACAATTCTCTCGGATGGAAAAGAGAGGATGTTATAAGGATTCCTGTGAGTTCTTTCTTTCAGTATATCTATTCTTATATTTTCTGGTGTAATTATGAAATTCAATACTGTACTTATATGTGCCTATTGATCGACTTCAAGGTGAAACATTGTGGTGCATTTTTTCTTCTGTTTTGGAATTACCGCATGTATTCAGCATGAGTGACGGAATTTTCAAACTTAAAATGGAAAATCAAATTGCATTTTTAAAGGACAAAAGACTACCATCCTCAAATACTGCTTTTGTCTGACATAACTTGTCTATCAAATTTGTCTTAGGTTGCCAATGAAAATGTTGTTGTCTGGGATTCGAGTGGGAAAGAAATCCAATCCCAGCTGCTGCCAATACCTGATTCTTTTCTTGGTTTAAGAAATTACCATGCTGCAGCATACCTAGGAGTATCTCCAAGAGTAAATCCTAAATATTGGCTTGCTTTTTCAGCTACTGTTCCCCCACTTGGTTTTAGCACTTACTATGTGTCCAAAGCAAAACAAGCAGGTTAGTTCTGATAATTAGTGATTTCTTTCCTGAGAGTTGCATTATCACATTCAAAATTCAAATACCATGCAATTGCATTGCAGCTACTATTTCAGACAGACATAAAGGATATAGAAGATCAGGGAGTCAAAGCGATACGTTTGAAGTAGGCCTAGGAAACTTGAAACTTATTTACTCTGAGAAGGAAGGGAAACTTACTCAATATATCAACAGAAAAAGGAAGGTATGTGATTTGGATGGAAAAATACTATATATAAGGAAGGTATAATATAAGTTTTACTTTATCTGATACGAGTTCTAAGTTTCTGTTCACAATGAAAGGTCAAAGAATCTCTAGAGCAGACATACAAGTTTTATGCTTCATATGGAAATGACTTTACAGCAACTGCTCAGGTGATAATGTTTTTTCTATCCTTAAAATTTTGATTGAATTCTCTTTCCTTAATACTTCTTTTTATTAGGACGATAATCGGTTTGATCATGATTACTTACATCAAGCTATTGTTTTAAATGTTATCAATTTATAAAGGCGTCTGGAGCATATATTTTTCGCCCCAATGGTTCATCAATTCAAATCAACCCCAACGGGGAGGTAAAATCATATATGAACCACTTGTGTTCAATTACCTTACCAATATTCAGTGTAACAAGAGATTGACGAGTCTTCATTTTCAAAAATTTCAGTCTCCTCTCACAGTTTTGCGAGGACCAATCGTGCACGAAGTACATCAGCAGATCAATTCATGGATCTACCAGGTAATATTCAATAATAGTTTTAAACAAAAGATACATATAACTTTTTATTTTCAATAGAATTTGGAATCTGTTAGAGGTATGCATTAGGATTATTCTTTATGTTCCTCGTGAAAGCTCTATACAGCTATATCAATATTTGACTATTTGCTTAATTGAACAGACCACCAGACTGTTCAAAGGAAAAGAGCATGCTGAAGTTGAGTTTATTGTAAGTCTTGTCATTCTATTTTTTTCTTGTTTTTCTAAAGTAAGGACTCGATGGTCGATAATTTAGTTTCTAAGAGCTAATAATCATGAAAACTTTGTTGAAATCAGGTTGGACCTATACCGATAGACAATGGAATTGGCAAAGAAATTGCAGCCGAGATTAAAACAAATCTAGTAAGCAGCAAAACCTTCTATACTGATTCTAATGGACGTGATTTCATCGAACGGGTATGTCAAACAGGTTTAGCAATTATTTTCTAGTTATAGTTTTCCATGCCAATGCCAAATATGATGAGTTTTTAACCGTTTTGACAATGCACGCATACCTTTACAGGTTCGAGACTATAGAAAAGACTGGAACTTGGAAGTGAATCAACCAGTTGCTGGAAATTACTACCCTGTATATTTTGTTGAATATGTATTACAAGGTGCTACATTTATACATATGAAGATGTCGCCCATTAATGAAATCTATATTCTTCTTTCAGATCAATCTTGGGATTTATCTAAAAGATAATAGCAAAGAGTTTTCTGTATTGGTCGATAGATCTGTGGGCGGTTCCAGCATCTTAGATGGGCAAGTAGAGCTAATGGTTCATAGGTTTGTCATGTGCCAACGCTCATTATGCATCATTCCATATTGGCACATTCTAACAAATTAATAACTTATTCCATTTTTTTCATCGTTTAATGTAGGAGGATACTTAA
Organism: Trifolium dubium; assembly: GCA_951804385.1. Taxonomy (NCBI): domain Eukaryota; kingdom Viridiplantae; phylum Streptophyta; class Magnoliopsida; order Fabales; family Fabaceae; genus Trifolium; species Trifolium dubium. The sequence continues at coordinate 6,255,805 of OX638076.1, read as the reverse complement.
TGATGATTCCAGAGGTGTTGCAGAGGCACTAAATGAAACAGTTTGTGTTTCTAATAAGTGCACAGGGTTAACAGTAAGAAATCTAAGTAGTCTGTGAGTTATCGTGCAGAAAGGATCGTAATTTCACAATTTTCTTATTCATCGTATACAACAAATTTGGCAGGTTATAGGGAAGTACTATTTCAGAATCGATCCTGTAGGAGAGGGCGCTAGATGGCGTCGAACATTTGGTCAAGAGATTTACTCACCATTACTTTTAGCCTTCACAGAGGTGGTTAAGGAATAGTTGTTATAAAAAGTGTCTGCATTTACAAGTGAGCAGAATTTGTAGTTAAAATAACTTGTTATTTTTGTCTTTTAGAGTGAAGGCAACTGGGGAGATTCTCATGTCACAAAGTTCTCGGGAATAGATTCATCGTACAGCTTACCAGAAAATGTTGCAATAATAACCCTCCAGGTGAGGCTGATGTAACTTACTACTCATTTATACCTTTCGCTCTCTATTGTTAATGAAGAGATATACTATCTCACCGTAGAACTACTTAAAAGAACATAAAGCATGAACATCCAAAAAATGCCGAGGTCTTTAATGGAGACTCTTGGCTATTTATGTTAAGCCTTCTTATTGTAATCTGTAGGATCTTGGTGATGGAAAAATTCTCCTTCGGCTGGCGCACTTATATGAGGTATATGATTTAGTTCCTTTCTCATGCTCTCTTCATTGTTTCTACTGTTTTTTAGCCTTATTTTTCCGAACACTGATTTTATTTTTTCTTGACAATGCAAGATTGGCGAGGACGTGCAACTCTCAGTTAAGTCAAGTGTAGAGCTTAGAAAGGTGTTCCACAATAAAGAGGTAGAACATAATTTTGACTACTGATCATACATTTATAGCTGATTGTTTCATTCATATGAAGCTTTGTCATTTGTCTAAGAGTTTTCATATATAACTCCATTGTGTTCAGATAAACAAAATAACTGAGGTGAGCTTATCAGCTAACCAAGAAAGGGCAGAAATGGAGAGGAAGAGATTAGTGTGGCAAGGTAAAGGGTCATCTCAAGAACCTCGAGTGTCGAGGGGAGGACCGGTTGATCCAGAAAAGCTAATTGTAGAACTAGCTCCCATGGAAATAAGGACCTTTATCATCAATATTAACCACTAAAGGTGGCATTGGGAGGGAAAGGGAATGGATCTTTTAGTTTAAGATTTTATGGTGAAAATTGTGCTCACAAGTTAGATCTCCTTTCAAAAAAACAATATTCTGTCATTTTTTTTTTTGTTAAGGTCTCACTTATGCAATATGATGAGAAACATCACACAATTTTCATGTGACAAAAAAGTCTAAATTTTAAGACAAGAATATCCATTTCCTAACACATCTTGGTGAAAAAATAAACAATGATGTCAGAAATGTAAATATGTTAAGGGTTTGTTTTTGGCTACAATTGTATGAACTCAATATGTAAATATGTAAATATGAACTCAATTTCATTGCCAATAAAGTCAATTGTTTCTCTCCTTCTCTCTTGACATCAAATTAAATTACTTTTTATTTTCTTGATATGCAAGTCTTCAACACACATAACATAATCCACCGTTAAAACCATAATATAATTTTTTGGCATATCGACTGAATTAGAGAATCATTGTTCTAAAATATAGCTTATGAAAATAGCTTATACATAAGTCTTGTAATGTGAAGGAAGGATAATAGGTAGATATATAAATGGTCAAAGGACAATTTAAAAACATGATGTTTTTATTTTAGTTGTGTCTATAAAGAAAGAAAGAGAGAGACATGGTTTATTTAGATTAGATTTCCTGTGACAAACATGAATTATCGCAACTACTACTTCAAATGTGCTCTAAATAACTTGAAAGAAAAATATAATTAAACAAATCAACCAAATACCTCTCTTTTTTTTCTTTTTCTTTTGTTTTTTATCATCACCTTAGACTTTTTCAGCAAAACAAAAAAAGAAACAAAGAGGAAGAACGTGACAACAACTACAAACAAACAAGAATATTCATAATAAACATTGTTTTCTGTTAAATGAATATTGCAAAACTCAACGACTCTCCCATGTTTCGTCAACAGGTTCTCTTCTCTTCTCTTCTGTGTATGCTCTTTTTTTCATGTTAATAGTTTTTCTTCAAGTTTTCATGTTCGTTCATGCGCGTGTAGAGGATACCCGGTTCAAATCCAAAAAAACATTGTGTGTTGTTGTAATTTGATTATTGTTACATAAGGGAAAGAAAATGTAATGAAGAAGAATTAACGTCAGTGTTCTGTTACAGTTACGTAGAGATTTATGCATTAATGTTAGCGAAAATTGCAGAAAATATAAAAGTAATATCTAATACGCCGTCTGTGGGAATCGAACCCACGACCACATGGTTAAAAGCCATGCGCTCTACCAGCTGAGCTAAGACGGCTAGTTATGACTCAATTTAGTTTATGTCATACATGTAATGATTAATGCATGTGTTTTTATATGATTGGTATTGGTAATGTGGTTTTTGGACGAATTGGTTTGGTTGCTTTGTTATGTATCACGAAGTATGGCTGTGTATAAATGCAGCTTCAGGGTTTGGAAGAAAGTGCAGAATCATTACGCTCTAGATGTTGGAAGTTCTACAAAGGATGTAGAAAATACACGTGAGTTTTCATGCTATTTCATTTGTTTTTTTGAACCATGCAATTTTTGACTGATTAAGTCAACATATATTAGCTCAACTGGCAATGCCGATATTGCGAGGTTGGACGCCTTCATTTCGGGCCCAATTTGAGACCTTAAAATGTGTGTGAGTTTCGGTGGTGTTTGCTACTTCATCTACTAACAAAAATAAAATAAAAAATAGAAGTTAAACCACGATTCTCATGCTCATAAATTTCTAATGCCTTAATAGTACTTTCAACCTATTTTTAGGGAAGGGCTAGGAGAAGCATATGATGGAGACATTGCATTTGCATCTGCCCTTGAAAATTTTGGAGGAGGGCATAGTGACCCTCTTTTTGTAACTTTGGGAGGTACTTAACTCTTATTGTTCTTGTCTTTTCTTATAAAATAAATCTAAATGGTTTCTTTGTTACATGCTTTTTGCTTAATAAGAGGCATTGACTCTAGATATGTGTACTTTCGAGGCATATGATGGCGGGGTTTAGATTGAGTGAAGTGTGACTGCATGCGGTCACCACATTTGGATCGTCTGGTCAAGATTAGATGGTCATGGTCCAAATTAGAGCTTAAAATATAGACCGTTAGATCTTAATTGGACGGTCCATATATGACTGACTGCAGTCACTGTATTCTAACTGCACACAACCCCAATCCATAACGCCGAGGATCTTTTCCCACCTGCAAAGTCATTTTAAAATTACACATACAAAAGAACACACTTTTTGTGCCATTAGGACGTATACTTGCGGCCAAAAACACGGTTTTTTCCTGTCTAGCAGTATACTTCTGAAATCATGTGTAGTCTTTTAGAAATGTGGGCTGGCTAAAGTTGCTCCCTCCCTATAATACCTTGAGGTATATTTATCCTGACCCAACATGAAAACTTATCTAATTTTTTTTGTATGACCAGGACCTGTAATGACCAAATTTTCTATTGCTTTGAGAGAAATCAGTACACACAAAGAACTTCTTCGGTCGCAGGTAATGATATGCTAACTTGTATATTCAATGTCTTATTTTTCAGTAATTTACGCTTTTAGTAAGAGTAGACCACCGATGAACATTGTGGCTTTCTGGACCATAAACTTATAATACTTGAGCTATTGTCTATTTATGATCCTTCTAAACTGGATTAAACTACAAGATAATATTGTTGAAAATCCTTTGTTAATTTGATTTGTAGAGTAACTAAGCTAGAAACAATTGATCTAGTTAATATTGCTAACTTGACTGTACTTGATGTTACTTCTTAGGTCGAGCATATGCTGAATGACCGGTTACTGAACATCCTAAATGTCGAAATCCTTGATGTCAAGGTATATATTGAGTAGCATAATTTTTAAAATGTCAATACATATTTAATAGTATTGATTGTCTTATGCTAAAACATGTAGTAATGTAGTATGCTAAGTCATCATGATATTCATAATAGTGTTGATTCAGCAAAATATGCATAATTCCTGCATTAACTATGACTTGTAAAATTTATATTTTAACGCCTTCAAGTGATGCTTGCAGGAAGCTCGGAGGCGTTTTGATAAAGCTTCTCAAGTATATGATCAGGTACTATGAAAAAAAATTCGAAGAATTAAGATGCATGTGTGAAGTCAGTTCTGCCAAGGAAGAAACTTAGGAAATTTAAAACAAATTAGATATATTGAAAGTTCATTGGCCTTTCTCTTGATCATAACACAAATAAAACATGGATTTCATGCTACAGGCACGTGAGAAGTTTATGTCATTGAGAAAAAGCACCAAGGTTGATGTTGCCGCTGTGATAGAAGAGGTACGTTAAGTAGCTCATTTTTGGCATTGTATCGACAAACACTTTATTACCTTGTCATGGACTACCATGATCTTTTTTAATCTAATATGGTAGAGAGACATTCCAGGAACTGCACAATGCAAGAACATCATTCGAGGAAGCTCGTTTCAATCTGGTAATATTAGTAGCACACGATATGCTGCTTTTAATAAGAGTATGTGAAATGTGAGCTCAGATCTTAACTACATCATGTGTTCTAGGTTGGTGCTCTTCATAATATTGAGGCAAAGAAGAGATTTGAGTTTTTGGAGGCTGTCACTGGAGTTATGGATGCTCATCTTAGATACTTTCAACAGGTATTTATATGGCATAGTCATATATGATATTATCCACATGCTCTCTTTCGCTATGGTCTTAAATATAAGTTATAAGCAAAAAATCACATATATCTGGTTCAAATTTGGATCAAATACATCTGCTTATATTTAAGACCAGAGGGAATACAATTTCGCCCTGACGCCAATTTTAAAATTCTTTCTCTTAAAGGGGTATCAGCAGTTACTGGAGCTGGAGCCTTTCATTATTGAGGTTAGGAAACATTTCACTTTCACAGATATTTATCTATTTTTCTTTTGATTATATGTTTAAAGTGAGAATGTTGAATTTAAAATGAATATACTTCCTCAAAACTCAAAATCTATGATAATTTGAGATGCGAAAGCAGTGAAGCTCATTAGAATAAAAAAATGGCACGTGTCATGTATCGAGAAAACCTGTTGGTTTGAAGATATCGTCAATATTGACTGAATGGAAGATTTCCTTTCTTGTATCTGCTATGCTGTAGGTTTTGGCTTATGCACAAAAGGCAAGAGAAAGTTACAATGAAGAGCAGATTTCTCTTTGTGAAAGAATGGTAGAGTACAGAAAACTAAGTTATCAAGAAAGTAGGTTGTCCTTGAATGGACCTTATGGTTCTCCCCGCGGAGAAAGTGCGAACGCGCATCCTTTTTCTAGAATATCAAATAGTGTTGTAGATGCAGTAGCTGAATCAGCTGCAAATGGAAAGGTAATTCTGGATATGATGTTTTTCCCTCTACTTCATTTCATTATACTTGGTTTTCCTTTCTGAGTCACAAAAGTTGAGCACTATATATGTGTAGGTTCGAGTCATTCGACAAGGGTATCTTTCAAAACGTTCCTCGAATTTGAGGGGTGACTGGAAGAGAAGATTTTTTGTTCTTGATAGTCTTGGAACGCTTTACTACTACCGTAAACCTATACATACAAATGTAAGTATCCAAGTAAAGCTAAAATTTTAATACTAATTTAGTAATGAGTATCATATATTTAGTGATGCGTGTTTTATCACATTATCTTGTTACTGAATGTTTAGTGCCAACCCTTTCAGAGTATGAATCAGCAATGTACACAGAGGAATTGTGCCACTGAAAACAGTGCTGGCATTCTGAGTAGGCTACTTTCTTCACATTACCATGGAGTTATTCCTGATGAAAAATCTGTCGCACGTCACACGGTGAACCTGTTGACATCAACAATCAAGGTTGATGCTGAGCAAACAGATTTAAGGTTTTGCTTCAGGATTATTTCACCCTCAAAGATGTATACTTTGCAGGTATACATTTTCAATACTTTGGATTCATTAACATGTAAGTTTGGTGTTTATCATTACTCTTTACAATGCTTTTGGCATAAATTGCAGGCAGAAAATGCCCTTGACCAGATGGATTGGATGGAAAAAATAAACGGGGTCATTGCCTCGTTGTTGTCTGTACAGACACTAGGTGGAAAGGTACGCAGCGATTTTCTTTTAAACACATCATCAGATGCATGTATTAATTGTGACTACTAAAGTTATAATAAACAATTATGTGACAGTCTAAATCATTTGACTCCGAAAGCGGTGACAGCGACTCTTCCAACAACGCCGACTCATTACAAAGTTTACTAGACAACGATCGATTAGTGAATGGAGATTTTGCGTCCAAGAGCTCCATCATCAATAAATCATATGAAAAACCATCTGAAGACTTACAGAAGAATAAGCTGAGTGTAAAAGTTGAACAGCCAATTGATATTCTAAGGAAAGTTAGCGGGAATGATAGATGTGCTGATTGCGGTAAACCTGAACCAGACTGGGCATCCTTAAACCTTGGTATCCTTATATGCATTGAATGTTCCGGCGTTCACCGTAATCTTGGTGTACATAAATCAAAAGTACGTCATTGATGTTGATGATTCGCGTTGCTTATCCAAATCTTATTGTTCATATTTTGTTTTATGAATGGCTTAAAGGCTTTCTGTTTTCAGTCCTCACACTTGCAACTAAGTCGTGATGACATTTTTTTGGCAGGTAAGATCACTAAAACTTGATGTCAAAGTGTGGGATTCCTCCGTCTTAACCATGTTTCAGTCACTTGGAAATCTCTTTGGGAACTCGGTCTGGGAGGAGCTTTTGCATACAACAAGTACTTCACAAACCGACGACACTCTTTATCGGTAAGTATTGCAGAGATCGATAGGTTAAGTGTCTAAAATTTCGCTAAATTTTTTGCAACCTGCATTGCAGTTCATCCAAAGCTGATAAAAACAAGTTAGGAGCAAAAAAACCAGAACATGATGATCCTATTTCACTAAAGGAAATATTCATTCATGCAAAGGTAATCTAATGCTTACTTTTAGTTATTTCTGACTTAGATAGAACTTGACTGTTTCCTTTATCACAGTATTCGGAGAAAGTATTTGTTCGACAGATGCCAAAAAGCCACCACCTTCTTTCAGTGGCACAACAAGTGCTGGAATGCATCTATGTCAATGACAAGAAAGCAGTGTACCGGCACATTGTGAAATCAGATGTGGATATCAATTCTGTTAGTGGAGACGCGTTATCCGGTATTCCTTCTAATCACAAAATTCCAAACTTCTGTCAAGTTTTTTCTATTGAAATTTGAAAAAGGATACAAAACAATCAATTCCTGTGCAGGTTTTTTTTCCAATACATCTTCAAGTGATCCAAACAAATCTTGTACTAGTAAAACTCAGCTAATGGAGGACATACAAGAAGGTTCTAGTGTGCTTCACTTGGCTTGCCTAACAAGTGACACTGGAATGATAGAGCTTCTTCTACAGTACGGCGCAGATGTAAATGCTATTGATTCAAGAGATAGGACACCACTGCATTACTGCATTTTGAGAGGAAAGACTGCAGCTGCCAAATTGCTTATTACAAGGTAGTACTGATTTTGTAATGTTTCTAGATATTCAAATTTTGTAACTTTACATCCCTATGTTGTCTATCATTGGATTCTAAATGTATGTGCTAAAAAATTTAGAACATAAAAATCCATGTTTGATCAAGAACAATTATTTTCAGGGGGGCTAATCCACTTACTGTAGATAAAGAAGGCAACACTCCTCTTAACCTTGCAGCAGAACCCGGGGCTATCGGCAAAGACATTCTTTCTCTCTTTTCAAGCAGATGACGTTTATCATAGAAAAATCGTACCTCATTTCTAGAGAAAATTGAGGACCAACCAACAAGTTATTCAGACGTACATATCCCGAAAAAACACATTTTTTGTCGGGAGCCTGGAGCTGGAGGGTTGGTTTTGCTGGGTCACATGTTTGTGATTATCATCTTTGTAGGTAAGATGAGATAGACTGTTTAATGGAGTCTTCACATCCATTTCAATTTTCAACTAGAGTTTGAGTTTTGTAACATTCCAAACTTTTGGGAGTTTACTTTATCATATGATCAAAGTTATATAGTACAGGGATTGAATATAAGTTACATGAGTGATTATTCATCAAGATTTAAGTTCCTTAAATTTGAGTCTCTTTTTGGATGCTGCTAGATATTGAAAGGGAATTGCTTTCTGTTAGAAAAAAAAATATACAAGAGATACAAGTAAATATTTTAGCACAGATAAATTTGTACAGCATAAAATATTCTTATAATTCGTTTAATAGTCTGCTGAAATGAAAGGAGTAAACTGATAAACTAACATGTAGCAATATATATATATATATATTTTTGAATGATTTAATTCATAAGTTTAAGTACAAATTAAATTGTACACATCATGTATTATAAATAATCCATGAACAGCACAAACACACTACAACATCTAAGCTTTGCACATTAGACTAATACAAATGAGTTGATTTTTAAAAAAAAAAATGAAATCACAAAACAATAAGTTTCTATCCTTAGTAATTTGTGGTGTTGTATGGTTTTCACTTCATACTCATTATAATTTTCCTTTATTTTTTACAAGTACCAATTTTAAAATATGCTAATATGGTAATGTGGTCCTACACTACTTTCATTTAATATTATAGTTTTAAAAATATACTCCAATAGGTGGGGATTATGTGTTAGTCTATATCTTTAGTATTGCCAATTTTGCTGCTGATGCATTCATTATATGATATAGCTTACTAGCTTATCCTCTATTTTAAACTACTTTTTTGCTTCAAAAGAGAAGATAAGATAAATATAAATTTATGATGGCTATGTTTAAATTAGAGGGATACCAAAACACCAAAATAACAAGTCACTTCAAAATTGTGTCCTTTCTGAAAGGAGTATAAAGAGGATAATCAATTGGACACAAAAAACAATCTTCACATCAAAACTTATAGAAGGTGCCAACCAAACTATTGTTAAAAGAAATAAAATTCATTCATGTGAAAATTTCTTCTAATTCAACTTAAACTGAAAGTCACCACAGCCAGTATCATACACTTGATTGTAATCATTAAAAAGTAAAAAACCAGATAAAACTTGCTAATTTGACAGTTTGAAATGGAAAGTACTACTAATTTTGTTTTGTTTGTTGCCAAAGCTAATTAGATCATGCCATTGAAACCAGCTGAATCCAAGAGTACTGCTTTGATTTGCTCTGGATGGACATCTTGACCTTCTTTGCATTGCTGTAAGAAAGACGACGTTAGCCTTTCCGTTTCAATCACAAAAATAAACTGAAGAAAGTATTGAGTGTTTTAATGTTACAAGATACTTAGTTAAGTATGTATGCATCTGTTATTTTATTTCATACTTTCCATGTGAGTTATGATTATATGAGATAACAGAATGATTTTTTTACCTCAGCTCTAAAAATATCCATAGCAAATCCATTGAAACAACTAATAACAGCTTGCTGAATGTCTAATCCAAGGGTATCCAAAGCCGTCATGGTTGAGAGCAACAGACCAGGTTTGCGGGCACAAAACATGTGGATATTTACAGCTCTTCCTTCCCGCAACCGAACCTCAACCTATACAAAAAGTGAAAATAACAATTGTACAATGGCATCAAGAAAACTTTCTATCGAATCATTCTAATGACAACCAAAATGCTCAAATGTGTATATGAGCCAAGTGTCATACTAAGATTGATAAGTCTAAACATGGTAAATATCAATCATAATAAGATACACGATTCATTCCATTTCCGTCCCAAAACAATTAGAAGTTCAGTTCCACCTTAAAGAAGTACACAAACAAAGGATTTGGATTGTGTGCTGCGTGACAGCGTGTAGTAAGCCACATATAGACCGTTTAGTCAAGATTGGATAGTCCATATTCCAATGTAGATTTTGATATTTACAAAATCTAAACTACCGAGCTTGAAATTTTTTGGACTGTCTAGTCTTGATTATACGGTCCAAATGTGGCTGACCGCGTGTAGTCACGAGGTTGTTTGTGATTGCACACAACCCACATCAACAAGAAAATTTGCTAGCTGTCAATACTCAATATACACGCCACGATTTCTAGTTATAGGAATTAGGACTATAAAGTGAGAAAGCAACATGAATTTGAGGAAATATGTAAACAAAACGACAACTTCAAGCATTTGGACAAACAAAATTACCCTGGCAGGTTGGCCATTGGGGCTTGGCAATGAGCTGGGGCATAGTTCTTCTTTGATACGATTCGGCAACGAAGACGGAGTCGGTGTCAAAGGATGGAAGCTTGAAACAGGTGTTAGTGAAGAGCCAGCTGGTGTTGATTCCAACTCATTATGAAGGTCATTGATCCTTTGCAGAAGCTCCTTCAGATACTCAATTGCATCCCCAAGAATTGAAGCCCTGTCCATCTATCAAAGCAAAAAACATGTCACAAAATTCATAGATCCAACACAAATCACAGAAACAAAACAACACAATTAAAGCTTTCAAAACATGTTATCTATCTTAATTAACTAATTACCATAATGATCCCTCATTATCTAAATTCTTAACAATGACTCACAGATCAAATATTTAAGAATCATGAATTAGTAACTAACATAAGCATCAATCAAAAAGGAAAATGAAACTCATTGAACACTCTAAGAACTTGAAATTAAAAAGGCTGCAAAAAAAAATGAAAACTCCTTACTTTGCTAATCTTTGGAACAACGGACCTCAGCATATACAGTCTATCATTGAGCTTCTTTCTCCGACGGCGTTCGGCCATCAAATTCTTAGCAGGCATTCCTTTCTTCTTCCCTTTCTGATCAACACCACCAGTTACAGTCCCGTTAACATTAGAACCATTTCCACAGTTTTTGCCATTATTCTCAGTCAAATCATCAGAATCATAGTTCAAACCAGACCCATCAAAACTCAAATCATCAATCTCATCTCCACCACTCATCTTCCTTTTCTTATCACTCCATTCACCAATTTCACACTTACCCATATTTTTCCTCAGTGCTGCTCTTTTCTGAAACAGAGTTGGTTGTGTTCCAGAAGAAGGCAAAGAATCAAGCGGTTTCAAAAACAGTGACTTTCCAGAACCCTCTTGAGAGTTCTGAAACCCCATGAAGCCATTGTTGATTTGAGGCAAATGGGGCAAGCTCAACTGAGTATTAGTAGCTGGTAACTGATTTTTCAAAGCAAAATCAGCAAAACCATTCATAAACAAAGAAGAGCCTTGAGGATCAAGGAAACCAAGTTCAGAAGGGATTTCAAAAGGGTTGTTGTTAAGAAGAGAAGAAAGGGTGTTAATGTTACTGTTAATGGGTTTATGATTTGGTGGAAGAAAATACTGAAGATTTGAAGGTGATGGGTCAAGTGTGTTGAAAAGAGAAGAAGAAGGTGAACATGAAGATGAAGAAACAGAATCAATGGTATGATTGTGAAGTAAAACGTTGTCTAAGTTGTTGGGTGGTGAAAAAGACATGTCTTTGATGGAGTACCATTGTTGTTCATCATCATCATGGTCATGGATGATGTTATCAAGCATGGGTTTGATGAAAGAAGAGAAATCTTGTTGAGTGGTGTTGTTGTTGTTGTTATGGATGAAAGGTGAAGCAGATGAAGGAGTGTTTGGGTTTGTAGTGTTTTCATCTTCTCTTTCTTCAACCCAACAACCATTGTTGTTGTTCATTCTGGAAATCATGGTTTTTTTGTTTTTGATTCTGACAAAAAAAAGAGGTTGTTTTGTGTTTTTTTTATAATGGGGTTTGTTTGAGAGAGAGGTTTGAGGGGCCAGGTGGTTGAGTAACAGAGGTGAGAAAAAGTTAAAAATTGAAAAGGAAGGAGAAGAAAAGGGAGAAAAAGGACTAGGAAGTTGCAGAAGGAAAAGGGCATTTACTTTTTTTGTTTAAGAATATTTCAGAAATGATATTTTATGCTACAAATTTGAGGATATTTACAGTGGACCACTTAGTCATAGAGACTCTGATACTATATTAAATCATCGATTATTCTAAAAATTTAAACAATTAGAAAGAACTTCATCAATGATTTTATATTATTTCTAACATAATATTTAGGTCTTGGAGTACTTTGATGATTTGATTGAGGTTTTTGAAAGAAAGGCACGTAACATAACATGAGGTTTTGAACGTAAGAGAGCAACAATTCCTCATATCATGCTACAAAGCCATGATTAATGGGATGAGCAACGCACAAAATGCACCCCCTCACTTAACTGTTTTCTTTCTAGACACGCTCAATATTTTTTTCATTAAAACCCTCAAGTGTTTTGTTTAATCTGCGGTTTTTCTTTCATTTTTTTGCCACTTTTCTTAACTAGTTTTGGAAGGTTTTGAAGAAAAGAGTAGTATGGCATATAACCTTGGAACGTTACACACTAACTAACCAAAACAAAGTAATGATGATGATTTTCCCAAATATGGCTTGGTGGCTTCAAAAAGCCATGTTATAATGGCATAACCATAATCATAAACAATATACACATTTTCAGTTTCTGCGTGCTCTTTGTCTATGCGCGCGTTTTCTCTCACGTTACCTCAATCATCATATATTCTAAAGTTCTAACTCACATTTTTTAACATATATTCATTCCTCTTTTAAGTTGTTGAAATTTATATGACTGCCTAATTTTTGTGAAAATTACATAAATCGTGATTTTATTCAAATTTCAACAAAAAAATATGTTAAATAATGTGTTGATAGTATTTCTTGTTTATATTATATTGTACCCAAAAATATATTTCTCAATTAAAGAATTACATAATACTACACTAGTTGTAACGGAATTGGATTAGTAGTAGTCGTTCTAAAAATGTATATATTTTATTATAATTTTTTTTATATATTTTTCTTTTTGAATTAATAATTCTAAAAATGTTATTATGTTTAAATTATAACTATTCAATCTTAGTTAGACGGTCATCAATAGTTGACCTATGACTATAATGCATTGAAATTGTGTATCACTATGTATTTAAGTATGATAAATCATTTTCTTTGAAATTCATTAGATAAAATGACAACATATCATTAGATAAACATGCAAAACATATTTACACTAACAATTGAGCAAGGATACGATGAGTATAAGTAGTTCTTCTTAAAACGATTTAGGAATGCCGGTATAGGAAGCTACTAATATCTAATCGCACTATACACATATTTAATTTTTTGTGCATTACGTAATATTATGATATTAAATCATAAAATAAATTCAGTACAAGCCAAGAATGTTGGTGATGTATAGTACAAAAATGTTGGTGACATGTATATTATCATTTGTTAGTACTAAATTGTTTGGTAGTGCAGTTATTCAGAGTGTCTTTATCTTTTGAACTCATAGTTTAGGATTGTATTTGGTATGAAATATTTACTACACAATCGAGCTGATACAACATATGAATAGTTGAGTCATGAGTGTGGATAAATAAGAGAAACCAAACTATATTTACAATTTTGGGCCGATCGAAGGAATACATGATCATGAAATAGTACTCGGGTACATTCAAAAAGTCTCACAGCTTAAAATGGACAATACTTAAAACAAACAATACTTCAAAATATGGTGTGACGTACTTAAGAGTGAAATCGAACAAGTAGTAATAAATATATTATTCATATTTACTTAAATAGACTTTAACTCCAATGGTTAGAAGGAGATTGCTGGCTTACACTTCCATGATCCATTCTCCACATTATAAATACAGAGTTGCTTACAACTTTTAGTGAGGGTCAGCTCAACAAATTTAGAATTCTAAAGTAAATTTTATAGTATGAGGCCTTAAAAAAATTACTAAGCTTGTTGAATATGAGTATGAAAGTTGAACTTGAGACTTGAAAAATTATACCTCATCTTAACCAAATATGCTAGCAATGAATATTTTGTCATATTTATGTATTTATTATACTAGAATAAGTTTGAGACTTTCTTTTAATCCAAAATTTTAAGGCCTAAAACCTTTGTTTCGGCCACTTACTAAATCATATATTAACTTAAAAAAGTCAGAATGCTTGTATCATCCCAACTCCAAGAAAATGAAGTGTAGTCCTACCAATCTATCATTCCAGTCACTATTTCTCAAGTACTTAATAGTATTAGCTAGGAAGATGGTAGAAAACTAGAATGAAGTAGTAGTAGTGGTAGTAACTAGTAAGTAGTGAGAATTAAGGTGGTAAAACTGTACTAGTAGTATAATACTCCTATATAGAGATTAGAGTCCCAAGTATCTCGTGAACCTTTTCTGGTCACCGCAGTTACTGTCCAATCCAAACTATATATAACACCATCTCTCACTATAGCCAGCCACAATATGCTACGTACACTATTCCATCCATTTCTTCTATTTTTAAATTTGGGCGGTTACTTCCCATATATGATTTCAACTATATATTCAAACCAACTATTAATATATAACCAACCAAAGTTATTAGACTTTATGATAATGGACTCCGCTAAATACAAATGTTTGAGATAATCTGAATTCGATTCTTGATAGTGAAACAATTCTTAGCCAGACTTTACTTGTTTCAGTATTATAGATTGAGCAGTAGTACGTACTTTATATATAAGATACAATTGTGAGGAATTGGGTCCACAAGAATGTAATTGTTTATGTATTTACATCATGCATGTGTAAAACTGAGCCACAATTGAATGCTAGAAATTGATTTAAACCGCATATGATTTACTCAAAATGTTACTAGTACTACTAGAAATTAAACCAGAGAGGGACAAGAATCTTAAATAAGTTGCAGACTGTAGGTATAGATACTCTCCTTTATTATTTCTCCACTAACCTCGTGAGCATGGGACATAGACACAGTATAACGTTACTAATTTGATTTTTTCATTGTGGGCTATATCGTCGTCATCACTAAATATTTGAATTCTGTACCCTGCTGCTGCTGCTCACCAACTTGTCCACTGCCACTCATATCATTCATTCATATGATACAACTAAATTTTTTAAGAAAAATTCTCTTCTCTCCCCAACACGTACTCTTTTATCCTTCTACGTTCCAAACTTTTTTCGCAGTAAAAAGTAATATTTGTACTAGAAAAGTTTGAAAAATACTTTCCGAACTTTTTTACATATACAAAAAATGTAATTTAAGGAGGGATATAAAAGAGACTTGAGGGTGGGAAGAAATATTTTCGTTTTTTTTTTTATTTCGCTGTGGTAGCTCAGCACCAAACTTTTTACGAAGTTTATCAAATTTTCCTAGGTGTTGCAAGGCCCAAAAGTAAAGTGCAGCCCATATAAGATTTTTAAGGTCGAACCAAAGTATACTTTTTAGACATTGCTCTTCGACTCGCCCCCTTAAATTAATCAGAACCCCCATGTCCCCCACCTACGGGGAGATAACTCCATGTGCACATTTTACCGGGAGAAAATATCATTCAGTAGTTTTTTCTTTTCTTTTCTAGTGTGAGCAATGCGGGGGGAGGGGAAGAGCAACCACTTACTTTTTAATACACACTCTTCTATTTATTAAGCCACAGTATTTTCCACCTACGTCTTATTTTGATATTTTCGTATTTTTAACAACTACAAAGATGTTATATATCTCACTTTTTTTAATAGATAAACCTAAAGAAAATTAGGAATTAGATTTCTAATATAACACTATAAAATTGGAGAAATTAGACAACAGAAAATGTACCCTAAATCTGAGCTCCTTGTTTCTATTTAATTTAGTACACCAATCTTCTTTTCAGGTAATTAACCAAAATGAGTAAAAAAAAAAAACATGTAATCAACCAAGATATATGTCTACAAAAAACTATATGCATGTTTGTTGTACCACTAAAATAGATGTTTTGCAATCAAGATCTGATGAAGCCAAAAAATCTCCAACAGGACCTAACTCAGGAAACTCACTCCATTCTTGAAGCCCAGATGTCTGTGGAGACTCGATTCCTTGACTTCTCCCAACTATAATAAAATTATGTTCCTTTACCATTCGACGAAGAAAACCAAGTGTTTCTGTTCCATCTTCCACTTCAATTTCTTTATATTCTACATGTTCCAATTTAGAGTGTTCTTCCTTACAATCATCTATAATTGTTGTATCAAACCTTGTATCCAAATTTTCCTTGTTCTGTTCACATCTGTTCTTGTCTACAATGTGGTATATCACTAGCACAATGCTAGAGTCTCGCGCTGCACGTTTCGCCAAACATAAAGCCTCTCTATCATCTCTTCCACCTAAAAACACCAATGCTAATCGAAATAATGAATCCGGCTGACGAATACCGCGACTCACTAGGATTCCAACTGAGCATGGAGATCTTTCCAAGACTGTGCAGTTCAAAGACCTTATGTTCTTGTCATCATATTCAACTTTGCCATCACTTAACCATTTTTTATGAAAAGGAAGGATTATCATTGATGAATTTTTAGTCAATGCTAGGTGACAAACATCTTCATGCATCAAAGTAAGTGGAGATACGGCGGTGTAAGGGTTTACTATTGCTGCACCTTCTTTATCATGTTCATATAGTTTGAGATTAAGAACAACATTATCAGAATAAGAGTCATGCAAGTTTAAAGAAACAACTTTCTTCTTCTTGTGAGAAATGAAAATCGGCGAGGATCTCCCAGCTAACTCGATTAAATGCAACGCGTCTACAGTGATTACATCTTCTTCTATAGGGTAAAATAGATCAATTACTCCAGTAATAGGAGTTACATGGTGTAGTTTATGAATTACAACTAGTATCTTCAATTCTGAGTCGGGTTTCAAACTTATTAAGTTCCTCTTTTGGTAGAGAGCATATTTCCTTGAAGGATCATACCAACGTTTTACCAACAAGTGAGTTACACAAATTGAAACCAAGATTATCAGTATAATCACACCAAATGTTTTTGGCCAGATATCCTGCATTTACATTCATAATTATAAATAATTTTTAAAAAATAAATTAAAAGCATACCACAAGCATATATGATTTGAAGAGTTTGGATCCTCTACTGCCCTTTCTATTCTGCCATTCATCTTGCTCTTCATCCAACGGTTGATAGTAGAAAAAACAACTTTAAAGAGAGAGAAAGAACATGAATGGACGGTTGAGATGATGGCAGCACGGACAGCAGGAGAGGATCTAGATCCATGATTTGAGTACTTACATTTCTATCCAATGCGGTAGAGTACATGCTTACTTGCACAACACCTTTGGAGTTCAAAAGAAGGGAAAGAGAGATAGCATCATTTAAAGGCATTTTGAAAAAGAGTGCAGATAGAAGACATGTTACAAATTTGACAATATACCCCATAAGTAAAACAAAGGAAAAAAGATAAAGTGTCGATGGTGCCAATGAATTATTCCAGCTGCGAAATTCTACTTTCATTGTACTAGTAGTAACGAAAATCGGCAAAAACAATTTGATGCCTAACAAATGAATCCTTTTAATCAATGTCGATCCTAATGGAGGTCCTTCAGGTGTAGCCAATCCAAAAACAAAAGGTAAAAAGACAGGTCCTTTTTCTACTTGTCCTGAAAACCAACACAAAGAAAATAGAATCCCAATAACAATATTGATGTAAATATCCTTAACTTCTTTTCCTTCAGGAGTGTTTTCAATGATCCAAAACATTGCAGGACGATAAATTACCAAAATGAAGATAGCTATTCCGAATAATGATCCAAATCTGATTATGGCAGTTGAAAGTTGGTGAGTTGCAGTCTCCAGAGCTGTTGCTGTAACTACAACAATGTTACCGAATATGTCAGCAATCAAAGCAGCAGATAATGCTAATCGTCCAAGTTCGGAGTTTAGAAGTTTAAGGTCATTTAAGAGAGCAACAATGACAGAAAATGAAGTTGTATTGTGTCCTATTATCATTATATCTCCTTCAAGGGGTTTATTCTTAAAAGCAACCTCCCTAATCTTCAAACCTCGTGTACCAAAACCAATTATCAAAGGGCTTACTAACCCGAAAAAAAAAATCGCCCATGCTTTTTTTCCCGTTCTCATGATCGTCAAGAAATCCATTTTTAAACCTGTTTCAAATAGGAATAACACATAACCAAGTGCTGTTATTGATGCAAGTGTATCTTGACTCCCATATGGAAACACCTTCCTCTTTAAATCCTCAAATATCGGCAACATCGGTCCTAAAACTAGCCCAGCCTGCATTAGAAGCAAAAATTCAACAGAAATTCAATTATAATTTTTAGGCTCATGTATGTATGTATGTATCATCCATCAATTGATTATAAGGGTAGTTTGCTAGAAAAAGAGTAATAAATGCTGTCTTAATTTTCTAAACGGACAAATAATTTGAGACAGAGAAAAAACTCGTACTATACTTACCAACATTTGTGGAATGAGGGAAGGTAAACCCAACTTCTTGAGAGGAAGTTTTAAAAGTCTTGTTGTGCCATAAATTAGAATGACTTGAAGAAGGAAAATTGGGAAAGAGCAATTGAATGGAGTTCTTCTTGATGAATTTTGTTCTCCCCATATGCCATCTGAAAGAATATTGGGTGGGACAGCCATGCAAACATTATACCTTGGATGATTATTTTTAATTGATGTATCATCATCATTTAAACTTTCAATACTTGCAAATAAAGTTTCATTTATATTTACTATGCCCATCCCCATTATTATTGTGGCTAAATCTCAAACTCAAAAAAAAAAAAAAACATTTGCAAGGAGGTAGAAAAGCAATATAGATAGATGGTGAAAGCGAATTAAAGATGCATGCATGCATGAATAATTAATTTTAGCAAAGACATAAAAAAAGAAAATAAACAAATACTATATTTTTTAAGAGAACAGTTGTATATGCTATAGCTAGAAAACAGAATTAAGATGGTCTATTCCCAGTCAAAGGTGTTCATTCGTTCTGATAAATAAATGATATATAATTTTAGACACTATTTATTACTAAGACGGTCAGAAACAAAATACTAAAATTGTTATATTTAGCTTTTTGTTTGACAGAAAGGATATTTCATATTTAACATAAATAGCAAGAAAATGATATTTTTAAAATTGACTCATTTACTTTATGAAATCATATTATAATAAGACAATTGATAATCATTATATATACCAACAATGTATCTCCAAATTATATTATAGACTAATGTATTGATTGAAATCATAATTCATAAGTGTTTTGAACTCTTTAAGTAGATAGTTTAAAATTCGATTTCACTCCTCAGTTTGCAAAGAAAATTAATTGAAAAGAGAGGATTCAAATTAATTTTTTTATTTTGGTACAAAAGAGGGCCTAGGCCCAATAACAAAACTAAGAAATTAAACGGATATTTCTATACGTACATACTCTAAAAATATCCTCAAACATAAGTTTGTAGAGCTTATTAAGAGGAATCTCCATCTCCATTCTAGTACATACAAGAATCTAAAGAGAGTCTAAGGTTACCAAGTTAATAAGTACAACGATTGTCCTCCCTCCAACTACGACAATACTAAACACACCAATCCAAAACTAGAAACATATGAATATGTTGCACCAAAGTGGGAATCAAACGCTTAGCTTGCAGTTATTTATTGTAACCATATTAATTAGAATTTTGGAAATTTCATTTGATAGAGATGATCTATATAATATAAAATTTTAATCTATCGATTAATTTTATAAAATTCATATTCATTATTATAATATTATTTATAACTTGTACATTGTGCACCACTTGAACAACTTGTGCATGTATGTTAAGCCAATTACTTAACTCACATTACTAACTTAACTTATATGGAAATTTCATAACAATATTATGTATAACGCTCAATTCATTTTGTGAATATGTAATTAGAAGCCAATTGGAGGAGACATGAACATACTATATGGAAGGATGAAAATGCAAAAATAGAGAAAAAGTAGAAGTAATGAAATGAAAGTGAAGCAAAGTGTGTGATGTCTTACTCTTGTTGTAGCGTGTATGTCCACTCCCTTACCCTTTGAATACAGAGGAATAAACCATATAACGACGCTAATCAAGGAGAGGTATCGTCTACGCCTTCGCTACAGCGATGTATACTTACATTTTTCTAATTTTCTTTTTTCCTTTGACTAATTTTTTGCCGTAAAAACGAAAAACATAAATTGATTAGGAAAGACAAATAGAATTTGATATGCTAGAAAACACAACGGATTAAATATGACAATTTAGGGACATGACAATTCTTTGCAGAGGATCATACAAAAATATATATTCTTGTTTCATGTAACAACTTTTTTGTCTTCAGAATCAATTGTCTAAACCACTATAATTAAATTTTTTCCATTAAATATTGTACGAGACAAAATTTCAATACCTTAACCATGTGTCTTGTGATGTTCTGTATTGTATTTGTGTCGAATACTTTTATTTTGCAAAGAAACAATGTAAAAATTCATGAATCTGGTGGGGCCATGATTAGTGAAATGCAAATGGTAGGCGGCTACGTGTCACATATAGAGACACAACCTCGAATGAATCGACGTATGAGATGAAAGTTGGAACTATAGTATGAATGATGATTCAGTGGGAGAGGGTGCATGAAAGTCCCATACACCATCAGAAGATTATGTAGTAGTAGAAAGATGAAAGAGATAGATAGATAGATTGATATTCTTGTGTGTGTGTGTGTGTGTTTAATATTTATATCTATCTAATATATCTATAGACAAACACTGAGTCCCATTTGCCACCACAATTTTATTCCTTCCTCACCTTTGCTTCCTTCAACTATCAATATAAATATAAATCATCATCATATCATATATTTTTAATTATTTTTCATATATATAAACACCTCCTTGATTTTACTCTATTTTTTTTTCTTCTTAATTTTATTGGTTGAATCTTTGTTATCTTATCCGTTCATTTGGGGATACTGCTTCCGGTGAGTTTTCTTCTATCAAATTTATTTTATCATATGTTCCTTCTCTGATGATTCATTAATTGAATTTTTTCATAATTATGTTTTGTTTGTCTATAATTGTTTCTAAATAAATTGAGTTCTATTATGTAACCAAATCCCTTTCAAACTGATTATTTGTCTGTGTTTTTTTGTTGGTTAATTTTTGCTTAAAAGATGGATTAGGAGTTTCACAAGTTAAACAACATAATTAAGAATTAAGAATCATTTACATGCACTCAACTTCCTTGCTCAATCAAATCACTTAGTATATCTTATCTTTCTTTTTTTTGGACTGAAGTAGTATGTTACCTTATCTTATTATTATTATTATTATGAATTAAAAGAATGTTTAAAAGGGTTATTTGAAGTAACTCTTCTTGATTCCTATTTTGGATTAATTAATATCCATATTCATTAATTTAGGCACTATACACATCTGTTTGAACTTCATTCCTATCCTATATAGCTTAGGAGTCATTTTGAATCGGATTGTGCTTCTTCGCGCATTAGCTTGTTGATTAAACTGTTAAACTATGTAGGAAAATATAAGAGAGTTGGTCAAAGAAAGTTGATGTATCTGGTTAAAAATTTGGACTAGATACATCAAATTTCTTTAACCAATTTTCTCTTATATTTTGGGACGGAGGGAGTGTCTCTTAATTAGTTGTAGTTTACATGTTCTGAAAAATCTTTTATGTTTCATGTATTTTGACTATTTTCTGAAATCATGAACTTATGCATTCTATTTTCTCTACATGATGCTGGTTATGAGGAAGGATTTTTTGAAAGATTTATCTCATGTGCTTATGCATTCTATTGCTTCATGATTAATAATTGATGGCTAATACGTTTTATTAATAAATGCAGTTGGCTATTCAGGAATCATGGCTAGGGTTTTGGCTCAGTCGATTAATGTTCCTGGCCTAGTGGCTGGGCACAAGAACAGTCAAAATAAGGGATCGGGAAAATCAAAACGGCCAGTCAAAACGATGTGTGCTTTGCGGACAAGTGGATTAAGAATGGCGGGTTTCTCAGGACTTCGTACTATCAATCAATTGGATACTATGCTGAGACCTGGAATAGATTTTCACACAAAGGTATCAATGGCAATTTCTTCAAGGCGGGCAAAGGCTAAGAGATTTGTAACTAGAGCCATGTTTGAGCGTTTCACGGAGAAAGCAATCAAAGTGATAATGCTGGCTCAGGAGGAAGCAAGACGTCTTGGTCACAATTTTGTTGGAACTGAGCAGATTCTATTGGGTCTTATTGGTGAAGGCACTGGTATTGCTGCCAAGGTTTTAAAATCTATGGGAATCAACCTTAAAGATGCACGTGTGGAAGTGGAGAAGATAATTGGAAGGGGTAGTGGATTTGTTGCTGTTGAGATTCCGTTTACTCCCCGTGCAAAGCGTGTATTGGAACTCTCACTTGAGGAAGCTCGCCAACTTGGTATGCATTTGTAGTTCCCCTTCCTCTATTATATTTTATTACCTAATTTATTAGTTGCACAAAGCAACTTGGTCTCTAAGTTTTTTGATTTCTTTTAGAGGAGGATTATTGTATATTTGTATCACAAATTAAAGAAGGAAAAAAAAAAAACAGAAATCATGAACCATAATGATATTTTGCCTATCCCTTATACTTCTATCCAAGTGATTGCTCCAAATCCCTTAATACAAGGTGTGCTACCACTAGATAAATAGTACTTCCTTCTGTCTTTTACTCTTTTTTATAAGAAACAATTGAGTTATTCTTTTATTGTGAGATTTATGTTAACTTGAAACCAACATATTCCCTGGGCAGGTGTTAATGATTATTATGGATAATTTTGGGAAAAAAAATAATATTAACTCCTTTAAATGCTTTGGTCTTGGTTATTTGGTTTTATTTCTTATAAAATGGACCGCAAGAGTGCACTATCCGGCTTTGAGGAAGCTCGTAGCTGTCTGTGATTGTTGGTTTGTGTTTGGGAGAAAAAATCATATTCAATTGTAAGTCTTAGCATGTTAATACTCTGACTCTTACACCATAAACATTTCAGGTCACAATTATATTGGATCAGAGCACTTGCTTCTGGGTCTTCTTCGAGAGGGTGAGGGTGTAGCGGCACGTGTTCTTGAAAACCTGGGTGCCGATCCTACTAATATTCGCACACAGGCTAGTATTATGCCTTTTTTTTTACCACATTAATGTTTACATTAACTTATTTTTTTCTTCGTAATTTGCATTAATCTGATCATTTCTTTGGAATGGGCACAGGTTATTCGCATGGTGGGTGAGAGTGCCGACAGTGTTACTGCTACTGTTGGCTCAGGAAGTAGTAACAATAAAACACCAACTTTGGAGGAGTATGGAACCAATTTGACCAAGCTTGCAGAAGAGGTAATGAAAGTTCCTAGTTTTCTTCATGACAGATGCTGGATGATACTACCTGGTGCATAAAAGCTTAAATGTTTCTCATCTGTCCTTCAGGGAAAGTTGGATCCTGTTGTGGGAAGGCAGCCGCAAATTGAACGTGTCACCCAAATTTTAGGCCGTCGTACCAAAAATAATCCTTGTCTTATTGGAGAACCTGGTGTTGGTAAGACAGCAATTGCTGAAGGTCTTGCTCAGCGGATTGCAAATGGTGATGTACCTGAAACAATCGAGGGAAAAAAGGTTAATTGAAAGAAACATCTAACCTGTAATGTTATTAAATTGGCGTTCCATTTAGATGATTTTTTATTCTATATTTGATTACCATTAATTTTTGGATGTGTTCAAGTAATTATGAAAATATCCTTTTTTTTCTCTCCATGCGTGGAATTTTACATGTTGAAAAAGCATTTTATGGCACATTGGATGTGATTTCATAGTGTAGAAATTGCTGGATTTGTGGGAGTGTAATGTGATTTTGACAAGTTTGGAATAATGTCAATACTTTCTATGCTCAATTGTATTTGACATACAACAGTTTGTTTTGGATATGTTTGTCTTTATCTTTACTTAGATTATTAATTGTTGACAAGTGGGTATTCAGGTTTCTTTGAATCAATTTAATTATATTTTTCGAAGTTATGGCTATAGAAAATCAATGATTATTTGTACCAAAAAAAAAGAAAGAAAATCAAAGATTAACTTCAATGTTGTTTCAATTTTCAAGGAGTCATATATGTTGATTGAGTTCGTAACTACTGATAACTTTTCCATTATATTTGTTGTTGACACATCCCTTTACGAAGAGCCCTTTAGGCTTGAAGTGCATTAATGTGCTGATTTATTTTTAAAATTCAAATATTATTTAGAAAAATGATGTTGTCAAGGGTCAATGTCCTCACAAGTTGGCAAAGGAGGCTTTGATGCCATGTTATAAGAAAAATTTCCAACATCCTAAACTGTTATTTGAAGCCATGTGATAGTGAATGATTTTATATATATCCAACATATTCTTATAATATGATTTGTTCACATGAACTAGGTTATAACCCTCGACATGGGTCTGCTTGTAGCTGGAACCAAATACCGTGGTGAGTTTGAGGAGAGGTTGAAGAAACTGATGGAAGAAATCAAACAAAGTGATGATATCATACTTTTTATCGACGAAGTGCACACTCTAATTGGAGCAGGAGCAGCTGAAGGTGCTATTGATGCTGCTAACATACTAAAACCAGCTCTTGCAAGAGGTGAACTACAGGTAGTAATTTCCTCAAAGTGTTTAAAATGGATTTATTACTTATTGATTTTGTCCTTGAAGTCATGGTAGTATATGCAGGAGGATGAGTGATATGGTTTTTAGTTGTTGGATTACATTAGCACCACACTTGAACCTTTTCATAAGAAAAAGTTCTGACCTTCTTTGGTCATAAAGTTTCTATAGCCGTTCCACATCATCCGTAAAGAATATATGACCCATCTTCTGGCTGTTCAGTTTGTCACAAGCTGTTGCTAACTTGCTGGCTTGTAGTCAGAATTAAATAATATCTGCAAAGTATCAAATTAATATTGGAAATTTTAATCCAAAAGTTCAAGTGTTGGCATTTCCTACAGTCTTCCAGGTGAATAATGGAATACAAAACGGTCAATTTAGACATAGTTTGAAGTGCCTTATGTCCACATTATTCTCACTGCCATGGACTCACGAGTGTATTGTAAATTAATCGATTTGATGGAATTCACTCTGCTGTTTATAGGGAAATTGTACTGAACAATGTTGACTTAAATTTCAATGCAGTGTATTGGAGCCACAACATTGGACGAATACAGGAAGCACATTGAAAAGGATCCAGCTTTGGAGAGACGATTCCAGCCTGTTAAAGTACCAGAACCAACTGTAGATGAAACCATACAAATATTGAAAGGACTTAGAGAACGTTATGAGATTCACCACAAGCTTCGCTATACTGATGACGCTCTTATAGCTGCTGCTCAACTTTCGTACCAGTATATCAGGTTTGTCATGATTCGTCTATCTGCGATTCTCTTCATTTGGCATGTCATTTATGCTGGTATTGATATTATTTCAATATTGCATGTTTAGTCGGAAGATTCCATTGAAAAGTGATGCACGTGTTCAACGTCTTGAATTTAGTTGTTTTCCTCTGTGAATATCTTGACATTATGTACTTTAGAATCCATGAAGCATGGATACTCTAAAATTGGAAGTACCAGTCTTTGGTGACAATGGGATATAGTTTGATATGGGCAGTGAAAATATATCTATTACAAATATCTTTATGTATTAAACTGAAATTTTTATTACAATTACAAATATGTTTTTTTTGTAAATTGTGATCATTGCTTTTCAATATATTTTATTTAATGAAAAATGGTGAATTATCTTGACACATGCATCTATGTAAAATATGTTTTGTGTTAATGTATTTAGGCTGAATCATGTCTTAAAATTTAAGAATGTCCAATACACATGTCATGCTGTACTAATATCAATAAAATATATGGACTCCTAGGGTTGATATTCTAATATAGCTGTTTGATTAATATCTATGTTATTCAAAATGCTTATCCAATCTTTACAAAGTGATTCCTGGCGTATAATAATGTTTATTCCCTGCAGTGATCGATTTTTGCCTGACAAAGCTATAGATTTGATTGATGAAGCTGGTTCACGAGTCCGTCTCCAACATGCACAGGTATATTGTTTGTCTACCCTTTAACTAGCAGTTCTAGCTTTGTCTACCTTTAACTAGCAGTTCTAGCTTCTATTATTTAGCTAATTGGGCTATTATATGCTTCCAGTTGCCAGAAGAGGCAAAAGAACTTGACAAAGAGGTCAGGAAAATTGTTAAGGAGAAAGAGGAATTTGTTCGCAACCAAGACTTTGAAAAGGTAACTTCTTCCACTGAAGATCTAATTTGTTAAATTTTTAGAGTTTAATTTATATACACTGTCAATGTAAAAAAATTATAATACATTCAATGATGTGTTGGCACATTTAATGAGTTAAAAACACACGACTTGTCATGCTCATTAAATGGTGTGTCGACACATCATCTCTTATTTATAAATGTTGTTAGGTTAGCAACAACTTAACCCTACTTTTTCCCTCGTAAACTATAGCATTAATTACTCTCAACTACCAATAATACTAATTCTCATTTCTCAATTTTTTCCACTTCTTATTAGTAAAAAAAATAAAAATCCACTTCTCATGGAACAAAAAAAAACATGTTATTTTGTCTTCACTTTCTCAACATTTTCCGTTCACTTCTCAACATTTTCTACGATAAAAATAACAACTTTTTCTTCACCGTTCTCTCTCACGATGTTCTCCCTTCTCAACATTTCTACAAATTCTATTTTTTTAATTAATGTTTTTATTACCTTTTAGATTTTTTAAGGATATGTTTTATTTTTGACCTTGTAATTAATCATTTTGAAAAAGTTAGTATCTCAAGGTTTATCCTTTTTGAAAATAGACTAACATTCCATTAACTAATAATAGAAATTTACTTTAACTTATTTTTATATTTTAATCATGTTTCGATATTGATGATAGTTGTGAAATGCTTAATATCATCTTTAAATGTGATTTCATTGTTGCTATAATTGTTCGTCTATGATTTTTTCTATTTTCCTTTTTTTTTTCACGAGTATTGACTGGTTTCTTATTTTTGAGAGTTTTGTGTATATGTTATTTCATTTTAAGTTTTTGCAAAAGTTGGTGAATACAATATATCAAAACTGAACTTTCTCACTATCACTTGAAACTTGAAATAAAGTTTTATTTAAATAGTCTAGAGTTTGTTTTAAATTTTAATAGACTCATATGCATTCGAATGATCAAAAGTATGTTTTATATCAAAAGTAACTTTATGAGAATAGTTAAAGATATTAAATAACTGACAATAATGTTGTAATTCTAATGTGCTCAAGAAGTTTTTCAAAATTGTCGAAAATTAATTAATATTGAATGCATGTGTCTTACATTTTATTGTTTAATTTTATATTTTCAAAATTAATATTATTATATTTGTCTTACCATTTTTATTATAAAATCTTATAATTTTTTTATTAAAAATATCACAACTTTTTAATATTATATATTTTTTATGAAATAATTTTTTGTTACACCTAACAGCTTATATAACCCGCGCATCGCGCGGGTGAGAGCCTAGTTTTTACATTAACAGTGTATATTCATCAAACATTTTCAAGAAGATTGTCAACTACCTTTATCCAATGATAATGTTTGTCTATGAAAAAAAATTCCCGTGCTCGAGTAAATATAAGAAGAATGCCTGAAATTTTATAGTTGGCCTAGAATGATCTCTGTTTCTAGTTCATTGAATTCAAAGAACGCTTAAGTTTTACCTGTGGTTTGTTCCTGATTTGAATGTGAAATGTTTTGCTCAAATAATTTGTGACCTGATGACATGTGAATTTCTGAATAGGCTGGAGAACTACGTGATAAAGAAATGGATCTCAAGGCGCAGATCTCAGCACTTATAGAGAAAGGCAAGGAGATGAGCAAAGCAGAGACTGAGGCAGGAGATGATGGTCCTATTGTGACTGAAGTTGACATTCAACATATTGTGTCCTCCTGGACAGGCATTCCTGTTGATAAAGTCTCAGCAGATGAATCTGATCGCCTCCTCAAGATGGAAGATACTTTACACAAGCGAGTCATTGGTCAGGATGAAGCAGTGACAGCCATTAGTCGGGCCATCCGCCGAGCCCGGGTTGGATTGAAGAACCCTAATCGTCCAATTGCCAGCTTCATCTTTTCTGGTCCAACTGGTGTGGGGAAGTCTGAATTGGCTAAAGCATTGGCTGCATACTACTTTGGCTCCGAAGAAGCCATGATTCGTCTAGACATGAGTGAATTTATGGAAAGGCACACTGTCTCCAAACTTATTGGTTCACCTCCTGGATATGTTGGTTACACCGAAGGTGGTCAATTGACTGAAGCAGTTCGACGCCGTCCTTACACTGTTGTACTATTTGATGAGATTGAGAAAGCCCATCCTGATGTATTCAACATGATGCTTCAGATTCTTGAAGATGGAAGACTAACAGACAGTAAAGGCAGAACTGTGGATTTCAAAAACACACTTCTTATAATGACATCAAATGTTGGAAGCAGTGTGATTGAGAAAGGAGGCCGCCGAATTGGATTCGATCTGGATTATGATGAGAAAGATAGCAGTTATAATAGAATCAAGAGTTTGGTGACTGAGGAGCTAAAACAATACTTCAGGCCAGAGTTCTTAAATAGGTTGGATGAAATGATTGTTTTCAGGCAACTCACAAAATTGGAGGTTAAGGAAATAGCAGCCATAATGCTCAAGGAAGTGTTTCAGAGACTGAAGAACAAAGAGATTGAACTTCAAGTAACAGAAAGATTTAGGGACAGGGTGGTTGACGAAGGTTATAATCCTAGTTACGGAGCTAGGCCTCTAAGAAGAGCCATAATGCGTCTTTTGGAGGATAGCATGGCTGAGAAGATGCTCGCCAGAGAGATCAAAGAGGGAGACTCTGTCATAGTGGATGTTGATTCTGACGGTAATGTGATTGTTCTCAACGGTACCAGCGGTACTCCAGAGTCATTACCAGAGGCCATTGCTATATAATGTGGTTACCTTTGCTATGATGTATGTATGTACTTTATTTATTTAAAGCATAGTCATAGTCACATTTTCCCTTAGCAGCCTAGCAATTCAAATTGAGAAAAGGAGTTAACATTACATGAACAGGTGGGAATAGGGGAAAACCAAAAAGGGTGTGGGAATGATGAAAAAGATCTGTGTATTGGACGCATTCATCTTCATCCATGGCTATTTCGTTGGAAGCTGAAGTGGTTTTATGTTTTCTCTAATAGACTTTGTAATGTAACATCCCTACATTGTTGTATAGTATCGCTACGGCGTATTTATTGCTTGAACAAATACTAATGACAACCACAGATTCGGGGTAATTAGATCAGTTTCATCTCAGCGGTTGTATTCCTAGTATATGGAATGTGACAGTAGATGTAAGTAAGTGTTCCACGTAAACTTCCAATGTAATGACCATCAGAAATGCATGTACCAGAATAATCATTTTAATGAGCACTGCTATCTGAACATAAAAAACTAGACATCGTATAGAGATTAACATATAAAATACAGTCAAAATACATGTTGATTGGCAGCAAGAAGAAAGGATAATATAGAAGATTAGAAAATTGATTTTTTTGTTAAAAGTGAGTTTAATGAAAAGTGGGCTGTGTTTGATGCATTCCCATAAAAGTGATTTTTGTGATTTTGTGTTTGGATATTTTAGTTCAAAATTGATTTAGTGAATTAATTACTAGCAGTAGTTTTAACATAAATATAAAAAAAAATTGCAAAAAGTTAGAATTTATTCCACTTCAACGTAAAAGCTACAAAATTGAATCTCAAAATAAAAACTAAACATTAATAACTGAAGTTTGAGATTTTCTACAGTGTAACCAAACAGTGACATGATAAAGTTACCAAGGGGTAAGTAAGCACCATACATATATGCAATTATTGTAAAAAGAAAAAACTAAAAGGACTTAATAAAAATGCCTAGGGACTGAAAAGTAAATCTGAAATGGCCTATTGCTGCAAGAGAAAGAGAAATATATTAGTCTGTCATTGAGTGAGATTGTCTTTGTTTGGGGCTCACACTCCCTCCACGGCTAATATTCAAAGTGGTTAATGCCTTTTGGATTTCCATTGTCATGGCACTATCAACACTCCCTGATGATAATCTTTTATGAGATTTCTGAAGATGTAGCTTAAGTGAGCTGCTGCTCAGTCCAGCATTCTTGCCACATATAGGACAAACTTTCATTGTTGGTTTCCGCCGCTGCCACTCCATTGAAACTTTCCCGTGCAGTTTTTGATCAAGTTCTTGTAAGATCTTTGCGAAACCATCATTAGGTTGTGCTCGACGGTGAACTTTTCTCATAGTATTCCATGCTTCTAATAATGTGAAGTTCCTGCATCACAAACACTTGCAGTTTCAAAACTGTCCATGATTTCATTTGAATCGATAGTCAATGTTACACATACCGAAAGATACGAAGATCGCATTATATCACTTAACTAACCATGAAAATAATTGATACTTGTACAAATAATTAATTCAGTAGCTGAAAATAACCTTTCTGATAGCATAATTTGTCATTAAGGGCTATTTATGGAGGGCTGGCTCCACAAAACATTAGTTTCAACTATAGGCAATATTGTGTTTATAGGTTTACTTACTTTTTGAGCATCAAGTAAGCAAGGACTACTGTGACGCTTCTGCTTTTTCCTTCGAAGCAATGAACTAAAACACCCTGACTTCTTCTTTCAACATCTTCTATAAAATAACAAGCTTCGTCAAATAGGATGCTGATGTTAGAATTCACAGTGTCACACACCTGTTCAAACCGGAGAGTGAAAAGAAATATAACAAACATTAGCAGAAATTAAGAGGGCAGTTGATATTTTAATCAACAGAAAGAAAATATTTTTATTGATGTGTACAATAGCAAGCATAATGTTTAAGCATTTGGCAAAAGTGATTTATTTTTAGAGATTTATGTAAAGCGGACGTTATTATACTGAAATGAATAAAAGTTAAGGTTCCACTCCAATGCAAAACAAGAACAATCCTATACGAAAATGTATGAATAAAATAATATAAACAAGACTAGGGCAAGAAGGAGGTCAACTGATTCTCACACAAAAACCTTTGCAAATATTTCAGTATGAATAATCGGAGGTAAACAACAGACACATGATAAAGATGGCTTACAGAGAAATTTTTGTAAGTAAACAGATCAGGAAATTGAGAATCTGATTGTCCAATTTCGTTAGTACACAAACACAAAATATGAGTGATTCCTAAGTGTTGCAGTGTGTGTACAGATCTTGCAGATAGTGCTCCACCGATGAACAAATTACTTGTAACAGCAGATGGTCTCTCTGTATTTGCAGCCTCAGATATCAATGCAATCCTTTCAAGGATATGCTCAAGTCTGACCTGAAAGTTAATGGAGTAGATACTATGAATATGTTTCCTCTATGAATGAATTGCCTTTTATAGTTCTGCTTAGTCTTTAAATTCGGATACCTTCAATTCATATGCATCAACAACAGTGTTGCTATCACTACCCTCAAAAAATCCTGAATTGAAGTTGTTCTCCTGGCATAACTTGATAGCATCATTTTTAAGCATTTCATTCCAATGTTCCAATTCTTTGTATGATTCTGCATCAACCTGGAAAGTATGATAAAGTATAACACAAGAGAAAAAAAAAGAATACACGATAGAGGAAATGTCGTGTTTCAAATTAAACACACCACATCAATTAAACAATAAAAAACAAGAGAAAAAGGTAAGAGTAACGTTTTTCTCCAAAATAAAAAAGCAGTAACAAGAGCACATCCAAGCCATTGTCCACAACAGTTGATTTTGTTGACAGAGTCTTGCCATAAATCATTTTATTTTGCACAATAAGCATATGAATACAAAAAATGCAAACAGTGCACCAAATCAATAACCTGGATAAACACATCAGCAGAAGCAAGGCCATGTACAAGTAAACAGAATATGTTACCTTGGCAAATTTATGAAAGTCACGGAGCTTAGCTGTAAAACGGGAACCAAGCAATGGCTCGACACTTCCTTTAGAGGATTTTCCGTGCATACCTTCTGTTGACATAGGAGAAGCAGAATCACAAAAATCTCTATTGCCTGAAGATGGTGATGCCCTTGGAGCAGATCTCTGTGTATCTGAATCACTCAAATCTCGATGGCTATCAATAGAAATTCTCTCCTTACTTGTTGGAGAGAGGCAACTACCAGTAGCAGGTGAAGGTGAATCTTCTTTTTCAGAGTCCCCTAATGGTATTTTGCTTATTGTATTATTAAATGATCGTAACACATTATCAAGTTTTTTGTGAAGTTTAAGTAGGAAAATATGAAATCCTTGCAGATCCCTAAGAGCAGCACGAAAACCACTGCGGAACTCGTGAACTATTGGCATTACTTCACTTCCTTGTACATCGGCTGTTGTATTTATGTCTTCTAAGGGAGGACTTCCTAATTTCCCTCCAGTTATATCATATAACAAGCAAGAGGAAAATTCAGAGCTATTTAGTACTAACTCAACCAACTTAGGATAATTGATCTGATCATCTGCACGTTTTCCAGCAGGGGGTCGACGAGGAACACCAGAATCGATAGCCACAATTTTGGAGCCAGTAAACATTGATTCTCTTGACGTTTGACTTTTAAGACACATACCATCAGATGATTCACTTATCTGTGTAAGAGAGCTTTGTGATCTTATTACATGATTGTGAGAACTCGATCTGCTATCTACTGACGTTGATCTTATTTCTTTCTGAAGTGTCCCTATCACCCCGGGCCCATATCGGTTCATTTCAAAATCAAAGGCTTCTCCTATTGTATCTAAATTTAAAGAGATTGTCTTTTCAGCCAATAACAAATTGGCAGGGTTCCCACGCCATCTAAGTTGACGGCATGGAAGCCTATCTTCATTTCTGATAACAAGATCTAGCATCATTATCCTGCCAAGCGCTGCTGAGACTCTTTCTGCAGAATCCCGTGACTCAAATGCACTACAGCTTTCAAGCAAAGGTGAACCGTGTACATAACTACAAGAAGATTATGAATCATTAGAATAAACATCAAAAGTTATCGTGAAAAAGAATAATTCACAGAAAAATACACTATATTAATTGCATTCATTTCATTGTTTTTCTAAGAAATAGGGATATTAAATTTGACTTAGTTTCTCACAATTATTAACAATGCCAAAACAAAAGAACCCTTGTTTTCAAACTATCACACATGGAGAAGGAGAAGAGAACAAAATAAATAGTTATTATTTGGTTATTGCCAAAACTGTGACTGTTATCTTGAAATTTTGTATGAAAATTGTATTTCTTGATTCATTGCAGAAACTCAAATATAGGACGATATTTTCTCACACCAGAATCAAAATTATCAGGTCACGTCCCTACGATGGAGCATAATTAATTTGTGAATAAAAGAAAATCTTCAAGAAGTGATAAAAGTAACAAGGCAAAGCAAAGATATCTCATGTAGCCATCAAAGCCATGCTAAAAACCATAATATATGAAAACTAGATTTGAATTGTACCTTATAAATAAGAGACACCGGCTAAGCTCAAGTGCTTCCAAGAGTTCTGAGCATGTCGTTTCACCAAGTGCATCACTCTCACAACTTGCTGCATCCCTTGCTTTTTCTGCAGCTTCCTTTATTTGGAGCCATTCTAAACTGGTATTGTGAATGACTCTTGCCTAAATTTTACAAAAAAATGTAAAAAAAGAATATGATTAACTACAGGTTAAGTTGCAAATATCATTGTTAAGTCAAGTGAGAAGGGAACAACCTGTGGCGTTTGGACTCCCATCCACTTGGCAAATTCA
The DNA here is from genome assembly GCA_951804385.1 of Trifolium dubium. Taxonomy (NCBI): domain Eukaryota; kingdom Viridiplantae; phylum Streptophyta; class Magnoliopsida; order Fabales; family Fabaceae; genus Trifolium; species Trifolium dubium. The sequence continues at coordinate 6,221,832 of OX638076.1, read as the reverse complement.
TATCCAAGACGTTCAGACTGTGTTGCCATTCTTGACGAAGATATCTTTATTACAGCTGCTGCTTCTTTTGGAGATGCATCATCACTCCCTTGGACATTGAAAAGGGCAAAGAATACAACCCCTCCAGAATTTACTGTTAGCTATGTGAACATAAATGAGAAGAAATGAGACAGAAGCCTATAAAATTAAATAGTAAGCACACGTGTTTATATGTTTCTGCACTACAAAAAGAAAATAAAACAAAAATTTACTATAAGAACAAAACATTGATTAAAAAACAGAAATGTTTCTTAGGCACCACACACATCTGAGTTCTATACTAGATGGTGTCGGATAACACAACTCAACATAATAGTTACTGATACAACATGAAAGCCCTAAGCGAAAATAAATGGAACAAAAACTAAAACGAAAAGAAGTTATAATTCTTTATAAACATTAGATATCAAATAAAAATCACATCACATATTCAACATCTGCATAATAACTAGTTGTTCATGTAAACAATATAATGAGTATAGGAAAACATGGAACCTCAAGAGCTTTATTCATTTCATCCTCAGAATGTTCATTGCTACTAGTATGCTCAGTATGGTGAAGTGAAGAAAGCATATCCCAAGAAAAGGAACTGGATTCGATATCCAACATCTCCGCTTTACCAAGCCTATCCCACAAACTAATTTCAGTTTGATCAGGAATCTGATCAATTCTTACATCCTTTGCAGATTCTCCAAAACTATACACAATTTAAATCAGTTACCATACATTTCAAAGAGCATACCAAATCCATGACAAAAAACATAAAGAAAAAACAAATTCAGCATCTACCATATACATTTTATTAGAAATTGGGTTAGGCCTAACTCAACTCTACAAAATCGGCTTATAAGGTGAGGGTTTCCTCTACTTTATAAACTCATGTCCAGGCCATCTCACATCCAATGTGGGACTTCTTAACATGCCCCCTCACGCCCGGCACTATTAGGTTTGGTGCGTGGATATAACTGGTGGGTGGCCCATAGCACAAACCTGATAGCAGACGCCTAACGGATCTAGGAGAGGCTCTAATACTATGTTAGAATTTGGGAGGCCTATACTCAACCACAAAAACTAATTTGAGAGTTGAGGTATGCACTACCCTTATACTACAAATGCTATCTATGTCGTATCTCTAGTCATTGTGGGACTTCTAACACACTAAATACTCAATGAGGACAATAACAAATTAGAGTAAAACCAAATTTAGGAATAGTAAGTAACCAAAAGGGCATGATAGTGGACGAAGAGCGAGGGAATCCAGACGAACGATGATTGGAAGTGCGTTTACGAACTGATTGAAGCCATTGTGTGAACATATGTGCAGGCCCTGCAGTTATATCTCCCAACATATACAAAACCTGCATTAATCAACAAAAAGATTGAAACTTTTTGAATTTGAGAATAACCCAATTGAAAATAAATAGAAAGAGTAGCAATAGCAAATAGTAAACATACCCGGGAAGTAACTGTTAGAGGTGATGATCCCTCAGACTCAAACTGCTCTTTGCTCTGCAATTCAAATATGAAGATTATTCAAATGAAATGAAGAAATTAAGAAAAGTTGTTTTGATTATTTGATTATATTTATAAAGAAATGAGAGGAAAAAAACCTGGTTTTGAATGTTTAAGATTGGTGTTGGTGTTGATTGAGGATGTTGGATTTGTTGTTGGTGTTTTGACATGTTGGTTTTTTTTTTTTGATAACTGCAAAAGTGGTCGCAAGTAACTAACTAGAGGAAAAGTAGTGAGTTGTTTGATTTTTAATTTCAAGAGCAATGATGGAGGGAAGAGGGATTTCCTACTTTGTGTTTTGGTGATTGATGGATGGATGGATCTACAATAATGGTAAACTAATACTACTTGTATAGTATGATAATGATATATTAATCATTATGATCACTCTTAGAAAAATGGTATTATTAGCAAGAGAAGAGTAAACTTTTTATTTTATTTCATGTGTTGACAAAGTTTTATTTTAATTTTTTTGTTTTAGAGGAATTGGTAATCTACTGAAACTAAACTCACATACAATAGTGATGTCTAGGTTTGAACCCGCGTGACGTTCGGCCTAACAATTTATGCATTTTGCTAGTTGAGTTATGACTTTAAGACTGACAATTTTATTTTATTTTTGACAAAGAAAATAATAGAATTTAAATTGGAGAATTTTTTTATTTTTTTTGTAAATAAAACTAGAGAAGTTGAGGCAATGGAAGGGTAAGGGAAAAGAAAAATTCGGTTTGAATTACACAAATCGTAATGTATTTGATTTTAAAATTGTTTTAATTGATTAAATTGGGAGACAGCAAAAACTAAAATCTTTGTCATTCGCCAAGTTAGATGATAATTTTTCGTCCTAAATACAAGCCGTAAAATATCATTATAATATATTGTTTATTAAACATCATATAAGATAAAAATTTCAATATTCTAAAAAAAAAATTGTTTTGTACTATTGTGTCATGTAATCTTCCGTCCAATACTTATCTGATTAAACGATCCAAACTGGTTTTGGTTTTATTTGGAAGGACAATGTTTTTTCAAAATTTTGACACTAAATGAAGAGAGCTGATAAACTTAATTTACCAAACCACTTTTATGTGCCATTTCTTTCTTTTGTCACATTTTTTTGTATTTAAGTATTTTTACTGTTTATTTGGAATATTTGCAGAGCACAAATGGCATCAGAAGTTGCCTTTCTGAACTAAAGTTACTACTTTAACTTCCTGAATAGACTTTTTTGTCTTCAGCTCAATTATTCTATACCTTATCTTTGCTAATCAACACCTAATTTTCTAGATCACATTTTTCAAACCTTATTGTTGGCCTAAAAATTTAGCAGTACAAGAATTCACTTGCCTTCTCTTCAACAAATTTTTTACATAATCTCTTCACTACACTTACCAACTTAACAAAGAACAAGCAAGCACACAAAAACTCAAGTACTTTGGTTGAAAACCAAAAAGGCCAAAAAAGTAGTAAAAATTGTCCAATTTTTCTTTTGACATTCTCTGCACATTTAATTTAATACATTTGGTATTAAAGGATAATGCTTATTTACAATACAATCTCAACTAAATTCTAGGAAACACACAAAAGGAAAAGGATGTGTCAGAAAACTTCAGGTAAAGGGCTTCCTTCCAAGAATGATTTGAATAGCACAAGTGATCTTTCAGGCTGTGAGAAAGGTGCTTCATGTGCAGCACCTCTGACTGTGGCAAATGAGAGAATATTTCCATAGACTTGAGTCCATCCACCAACCTAAGTTTTCATTAAAATTGAGATTAGTTTATCATATATTTTATTACATTACATAGTACATACAACTTGGATTTGAATTATGTTAAAAAATAGTGGTTCAAACACAAAAAAGTCTCACATTCTTTGATAATTGAGTTTAAGGGTAATTTGTAGTAAACACCAATTATCCTCGGCTCATTGAGACATCTTTTAACTAAAGACAAAACCGTTTGAGCTTACACGAGACTCGAAACAGACAACACTTCATAAAAACGGTGCATATGACTTGAGGTTGGAGCATTGACACTAGAAGGTGACCTAAGCTACATACGAGGGCCGACAGATACTTTAGCCCATTGGCCTCAACTAAGGGTTGATGTTCCATACACCAAAAAGGCTCACATTACTACGATATTGGATATAAGGTAGTTGAATAAACACTCATTCTCTTCTTCAATCCGATGAAGCATCATTTAACTCAAGATAAAACCACGAGGGCTTACACAAGACTCAAAACAGACAATACTTCAAAATGTCACTACAACAGACTTGAGGTGGAAACAAATAGATATTACTACAGAACAAATGCTTTCTTTGTACTGTTGGTGTGAATACAGACATAATAAAGTTCAAACAAAGAATAAAATCTACAGTTCTACACAGAACCCAATTGACAAAGACTAAAGCCAAAGTGAAAGGATCTTTCCACATTGGGGAAAGACTTGTCAGTGATCACTAGTAACTCCACTGAAGGCTTTCTGGCCTCTTATAATAAAATGTGCCCAAAATTTTTGTAATGGTTTCTAAATAATTCTAACATGTAAGATAAAATTAGTTTTTTCAAATATTTACCTGTTGGCCTTCAAACCATACTCTATAAGGGACTGTTGTATTCAGTCCTAATTGTCTGCTCAACTTTTGAACTAAGGTTCTGCTTCCAGTCAGTGGAATTACTGAGTCTTGATCACCACTGTAAAAATAATGATGCACATTGTTATGTAAATTTGGCACTAAAAACATGTATGAACCCTCAAGTTCAAGCAACAAAATAAATCAAAATGTGAATGAAAAGTTTAGGCTCTGTGGCTTCTATGTACCTGTAAATTAGGACCTTAACTCCAGCTTTTATCAATGATCCAACAACAGGAAGTGTTGGAACTTCCAAGTTAAGTACATCATAGTCAAGAACACTGTTACCAACATAATAAAGATTAGTTGTAAGATCATAGCAGGTACTGATTTTTCAATTTTCAAAGCTCAATTAAGCTAAACCATTAGCCTAAGGAGTAAAAGTACATGGTTTTTTAACTTAGTGAGAAGGACCAAGATTTTAAAAACGAGTCCACGACTGTGATTTTGACCGTGATATCAAGAATTTGATGTGTCCGCGATTGCAAATGAGGCTGTATCACTATCATCCACATTCAAAATTAAGACTGTGCAATATTAATGATTGCGAATTGCAACTGCAATTTTAAACCTTGAGAATAACTTACTTGCTGCAGACATCCCACTTGCGAACGCCGACAAGCTTCGCATGAAGTGCCTCCTGCACATCTCTCCTGTTTAAGTAGTTTGTAACCTTGTCATCCACACAAACATCTACCATCTCATTTGCTTGCTACAATGACACAAGAAAACAATCTAAATCAATCAATGACCATAATCTACGTAACACCGACACTTCACATTAAAGGCATGCTTATTGTCTAGCTTGATAGTTTTGGGTAGTTGGTATTGTTCAATTGTATTTTATTCTCTTTTGTATTTTTTCTCGCCATTGTATGTCTTATACTTATGGTAGAGTTTTATAATATATTTGCCGATTCAAAAAAAATTGACACCGACTTATATTTATACCATTTTCTCAAATGAAGATCGATGTTGACGAGTCAATGTTATGTCCTTATCAATGCTTCATAGACAAGAAAGAAGTGATGGAAAAGCATAAGAAGTTAAAGGGTACAAGAGAATAGGACTCACTTGAGGTTGAGGAGAAATAACCTTGGATTGTGACAGCACAGAGGAAATACAAACATCAAGAGTGACATCATATTTATCCACAAACCTACTAGTTTCTTTGCTCACCAATCCCATAACTTTTGAACAAAGAGGTGAAACTGAATCTCTATTGTACTCACTTACATAGCGTGAGTAATTACACACTCTAGTGAACATGTTGTAAGTTGCATCTGATATTAGTCCATGTGACCAAAAAAATTCAGCCCTTGAATTCAAATCAGTAGCATATTCTAAAACTGGATTCCCCAACTGCATTTCAATTTTAGTATCAGCAGCTAGAAAATTGTGTAGGAAAAAAAAAATCATCAACTTTGGTGCTTACAGCTATGCCTTTGAGATTGAATATCTTGTTTCTTTTGTTCATTTCTATCATAAGTTTTGCAAGTTGAGGAATATAATGACCTGAAAATATGCATGCATAAATGTTAATAATTAATATAATGATTAATGTAAAACATGTTTTTAGAAGAAAAGGTGACAAGTTTACCTGCATAACTTTCACCAGTTAGAAACAAATCTCTGTTTCTATATTGTGGAAACTTGTTGAACCAAAGTTGCAAGAATACAAGATTGTCCCTTGCTTAACAATTCAAAAAGCACAGTTTCAGATTACAAAAATATGTAAATAGTTACTATTTGAATTGAATTTGAGAGTAAAATTGTACAATAAAATCATCATAAATCATAATGATATAAAAAGCATACCATTCTAATAATGCTTGAGTAAAAAACAAGACATGAAGAATAAAAATGTAAAGTAGCATATAAAAGTTAGTGACATAAACATTTTACAATAAATCACTGTTTGTTTTATCTTATCTGAACTTTTGAAAAGCCTAAGAAAGTTTATAAATACAACATAAAGATTAAAGATACACTACTTTGTGCCTAATGCCTTTTATCAATAGGAAGTATAGAATTTAAAGGAAGTTTCTAAAGAGAAACATTTTTAGTACCAAAAAAGATTTACTAATAATAATGAATACCTGTTTCTTCATCATTCACTGTTGTTGTATAAGCAGAACTACCTTTGGCATAGGAGAATCCAACTCCAATTGGTGTCTCCAAATAAAGCATATTTGCTTCTGCAACACAATTCACTAGAAGAATGAATATTCATAATGCCATTATATTGTTGCATATAGAATAGAAGAAGATAACAATAGAGTGAGTATCTATGAAGCACGGACACAGACACCGGACAAGAATAGAATACGCCTAATCTGAGAAGTGCATGTGCTTCATTCATAGGTGAGTATATGTATGTACCTTTATTCCAACTATGTTCATTTTTTATAAGAAATTCACCATTTGGTCTAAAGGGTCCATTTTCTGAGAATGCACCTACTCCAAGAGAAGAACAACCAGGTCCTCCATTAAGCCAAAGAACAAGAGGTTTTGAAGATGGATCAGTTTCTGATTCAACAAAATAGTAAAAGAGTGATTTGTGTTTATTTTTATCAACTGTGACATAGCCTGCGAATTGTTGAAAGGCTATGTTGTGAGGTTGTCCAGGAAGGGAAATGATTCTATCTGCATGAGAATAATGAGAAGGGAAAGAAAACACATTGAAGATGAAAAAACTGAGATGAAGAAAAAACATAGCCATTATTGCCATGGTTTTGAGAAATGGAAAGTGGTGCTAATGCTAATGCTAATGGTATAGAGAGTAGAGAGAAAGAGTGTGTATTTAAAATGATGATGATGAGTAGTTAGTAGTACATACAAGGTTGGGTTAAGTGTGGTGGGGTAATGAGGTGGGTGGAACTTAGTATTAAAATTATGATTACAATTTTAACTTTTATAATGGCAGGCCTGAAAAATGGTGTTGAAAGAGATGTGACAGAGGTGTGCTGGGTCTTGTCCTATAAGTAACTATACCCTCCACCAAAAAGACAATTATTACTGTACACTTTGAATGCTTCTAGCTAAATTTGGAGTTCAAGGAACATAGGGAGCAACATGTACATTCAGCACCCATGTAAGAGAGTAAAATGAAAATTTTATATTATATGAGTTGGATATGTACTTAAATAGTGCAAGAATCACGGTGGTTCTTCGTGATTTTGTAGAAATTACAATTTACAGTTTCAGTAAATGTACGGTGCATCATTGTGATTCTGACATTTTTATCGTAATACTAATATCAAACATGCGCTAAGGAGATATCACTTATTTGAAGTTTAGATTGGGTATAATCAAATTTTACAAAATGAGCATATGTAAGGTGATAATTGCACTCCACTTATAAATTTTATGTTCGAGTCATATTTTATTTAATGTTAAACCCTTAACAAACATCTCTCGCGCTTAGGAGTAGACATCGTGACGAGATAGTGGTGACATTGTAGGTGTCTAACAAATCTTGTTTATACTTTAATATCATCTTATAATTTTGGATTAAGTTTAACTCAGCTTTAGAAAGTCAACTTATAAAGTGAGAATTGTCCTCACTTATACATATATTGTCAGTCATATCTTATTCAATGTAAGACTCTTAACTCAAACTCTAAGATGGTATTGAACATATCAAAGATTTATTGGACCACTTTTATTAAGTTTTCTGCTATCAGATCACACTCTAGACGTTCAATTTGAAGAAATTGTTAAGAGTCTCACATTAAATGAGACATAATTTGCTCATGTGTTTTACAAACGGATATAATCATCACCTTATAAATCAATTTTATTTAATTGAATTTAGCTAAATCCAAAAATGTAACAATTTTCTAGTGAAAATTACACATGATTCTTTCCCTATTGAAGAACCCAGGGAGATTAATTAATCCTTCAGAACAATCTATTGTTTCTATTTTTTATATGGGTTGTTACCCTGAAGAGTTGTTTAAGCTGTTAAGAGTTTTATCGTTAGAGTAAAAGTTTGTTTAAGTTGTTAACCATATTTGACTTTGTAAAAGTATGTTAAAAACATAAAATGAGTACTATAGCACAATGCTGGCAATAAAGTCTTAGTATCTTTACACGAAAAATAGTAAACCTTTTCATTTTCTTGAATTTATCCTGCAACAAGTCAACAGGAGTGTCTATCTACTCCATGGAAAATGGCTTTTTACTTTTAAGGTATGCTTGGATTAAAGTTTACATAATTATGTTAAATTAATTTTGCAAAACTAAGTATGACTAAAATGTACTTTCTTTAGTTGGTTCAATTATAATTGACGTTGAATTTAATAATAAGAAGAACCATAGTTCGATTCATGCAATTGTGTTTGGAAGGGAACCAGAAGTTGGAACTACTTGATGATGCTAGAACTAGTCCCGAACTCTAGAATATTATGACACATTTCCCCTATAAACCACATGGTGAAAGAAAAAATGTTACCAAAGAAAACAATATAAATTTTTAATTGTGTTTATCTCTCTCAAAAGTAGACAAATGACACATAATTTCCCACTTTATCCTTTTCTTAAAAATATTTTTTTCACCATTTAGTTACTAGAGAAAGAGACCCTGATAGTCCAAAGTTCAGAGCAAATTCTGACATCAAGTCATTTCAGTTCCCTCCTAAACGCAGTTACAGAGAATCGAATTATAGTCCTCTTTACTAAAGTTCAGCGTCAATCATCATTGGACCAACTAACATTTGATTTTTTCTTACCAATTTAATACTAAAGCAAACTAGTTGTAAATATTAACAAACAAGCTCAAGTTACAAAGTTCAGTTAAAAGAATGAGGAAAAAATCTCAGTTTCATGTAGTTTATTATCACAAATACCGTCTTCCTTTCCTACCGACTTAAAGATTCTTACTTCCTTTATATTAGACCGAAATATAATGTTGAAAAACATGGTGTAAAGAAAAAGGGTGGAAAACTTGCATAGAAAACTAAACAAAAATATACAAGCAGGGCAAAGAATCAAATCAACAAATAAAGACAATCACAATGAGGCATCTGAGTCGTAGCTAGGCTTATGATTGTCAAGTGCCGACTCTGAAGGCTGATCAATTCCCTTCCGAGAAGCTTCCCAAAGTTGCTGTTCTATACCCAGCTTCCTCAACTCCAACAAATCTCGCTCAACTATATGGAAGCAGAGTGAACAAATGAGTTCATATACATAAATTTACAAAGCACAGTATATCAAGTATTATTAGTAATACGGAAACTCTCATGCTACATTAAAATAAAAACCATTTAAATTCAAAGGGTGTTTAAACTAATTCAAGGTTCTTAGGTAATTGGTATCCACAGAGAAGCTATCGCTACAACATTTACATCTCATTATCAAACCAAAGATGGTCAGTATTATAAGTACCTCAAGTTTAGATCAAAGCAAGCCTAAAATTGAGGTTGTTCAACTAACATTTTCATCAGACCTATTTATTGTTTTGAACTTCATCTGACATTCTGACCTACTATCCAGAATAACTTTCTAAAATGACATCACAAACAAAGAAGGAAGCTTCATGGGAAACATTTCGCCAATCAGCACACAACTCAAAAACTATGTGTGTATATATATATATACTAATCTATTTGCACCTGGTAGTTTCAAAAACTGTTCACTTTTAGCCTAAGAACATATGCATTCTCTTCAGAACCAGAAAAGATGATAAGAATGATGAGCTTACCATCAACAGCATCATGTGAAGTTGGCGACTGTCTGCTGCGGGTAATCCAAAACTGAAGCCTGTCTTCTGCAATATCTTCTTCCACACCATGAAATAAAGCTCTCCTCCAGAAATAAGTTAACCACGCCTGCAAATATTTGTAGTTTACAAACTGGTCATTCAAAAGCCGTGATTATAGTATAGAAGTGTCCACTCTATGTTTCATCTCAAGGATTGTAATTAATGAGAAAAAACAGAAAGAACAAAAAACAATTGACTGAATTGCTGTCAAGATTATCAACAAAGAAATAAATCTAACTTCTGCGGAAGGATTATCAACAAAGAACACAAATTTCTGTCAAGATAACTGATTGCTGATTTTAGTATGATATTTACACAGGCGTTAGCCACGAGACTAATGCTAGTAGAAATGAAAATTCTATAACAAGTTTAAAGAGGTATTACAATTTCATAGAAATCAAGCAAGAATATTGATGACTCTCGTCATTACTTCATTCTAAGGCCACTTCAATGGTGTTTTAGAGGTGTTTTGAAGAGGGTTTGATCATAGTTAAGGTGCAAAAAAGCTAAGGATTAGAAGTTACTTCCGCGCGAAGAAAAGCAGAAAATTCACCATTTTGGGCTGCAGCTGCGCTAGGTGCAGAAAGCAGTGAGTCTGGTCCTGTTTTTGGGGCTGGCTTACGCTAGGCGCAGGAGACAGTTGCTTTTTGCAATTTTGACCCATTTTTGGTGATATAAAAGGAAGGACTTGTCTCCTACACGGGGGTTACAAAATTGGAGATTAAAATGGGTCAAAACACGTTGGAGCTTGAAGAACATGGATTGGAGCTTGGGAAACATGGATTGAAGCTTGGGTACAAGATTGAAGTCCTCTTTCCACTAGTTTCTTCATGTATTTCTCTTCTCATTCCTTTGCACTTCTTGTAATAATGAATTGCTAGACTTTTTAGATTGGATTTTGTATGAGGAACTAGTATGAATTTATGGAATACATGTTAGCTTTGTGTTAATTCTCTCATTATTGATTCAATTTACCATTTCATTAATCTTCTTCATGAATGTTGATAAATGTTTGTGATGATTTCTAGATTCATGCTTGCTAAGAGATTAGATGTATGAATTAGAAATAGATTAATGATTATCTCTTTTAATTTGCCTAGAGATAGGAAATTAGAAGTTGTGACTAATGATCTAACAAACTTGTATGCCTATGTTAACTTGCAATTGAACTAATAGATTATGGAATTAGAGTGTAACATTGTCAGTTATATGACCATGAGAGTGGGTATGATGGCTTTGATAGATTGTCCTGGTAATTGAATGAATCATGCTAGGGAATTAATCACTAACATCAAAATGACATGCTAGGGAATCATGTGAAATCCAATTGTTCTAATATCTTGTTAAAAACCAAATTTCTCCTATTGTCATTTTTACGAATAGTTTATGTGCAAACTCAAAAACTCCCCCCAATTTGTCTTTTACTTCCTTTTAACATTGGTTTAATTGTTTCGTTCAAAGTTAACGTCAATCCTCGCGGACACGATATCTTAATTACTATTTGGCGATAATTGTATACTTGCCATTATCTATCAAATATAGAGTGCAAAGTTTCAGAATCTTCAAAGAAGAAACCAACCTCTTTGAAAAGAACGTCTTCGGCTTCCTCTGCACTTAATTCTGGAGGAAACAGATAAAAAAAGATTAATAGAGTATCATTAGGTGATCTTCCATAAATATTTCCATTTACAAATGATGAATGGCTAAATGCAGCCATGTCTATAATATATAGAAGCAAAAATACACTCGTAGCCAGTGCCTCGTACATAAAATAAATCTTATCCCATAGAAGAAGTTCACTACATAAATAGTAGACCATGTATATTGTCCAAAGTAAATCTTAATTTCCCCACCAATCTAAAAGAAGAATAACATAGAGAAATGATTGAAAAATATATAAGCAAATTTTACTAGTTAAAGGAAGACAGAAATTTTCTGTGCTGCAGATGGACATCCTACAAATTTAACATTTCACAAGAGGGATTTATATCTACAAATTTTACACCACTAAATCACGCCAAATTAAACACAAAAGAAAAGAAGCAGAAATCTCATTCCATGCCGAAATTTAAAAAAATAGCTGAACATCAAATGAAACTCAACTAAAATCTGACGACTTAACACTTACCAAATGCTTCCGAATATTTGGCATCGCCAGGTGATTTGGAATCTGAAATAAAATTAAAACAGATGAAAAAAATTATAATTCAAATCATCCAACAAAACCATTCTGCTTTGGAACATTAACATGATAATAGAAGTTGAGAAAGTAATTCAAAAACAAGCACATGAATAAAAACAAACCAAAACCCAACACTCTCATTACTAAACTCAAAAAGATCATCCACGCATGACAAATCGTTACACTATAACAATGATTTAATCAAACAAAAACTGTATTATAAGAGGAAAGGAACTAATTCAATTAATATGGTAAGAATTGTACCAGCTACAGGTGGAATATAGATAAGTGCCATATATCAAATGGAAGAGTCAAAAGTTACCAAATCGACTAACCAGAAGAGAAGTAGAAAAATTAGATTTGAGAAAGATATAATTAACGTACCTAAAAGAGACTGCCGAATCAAATTTGGGCGTCTGTGCTGGGCTAATGCAAGCACAACGGCATCCTCAACCTAAAAGATGAAAATGTTGTTTAAATATTGATAGGAACTGAAATTCTACTATAGATAAGCGCATGAAGTGGAGATGGAGACCAACTCCATACGGACACAGGTATCCCTCTGTACGGGACACAAACAGCAAAACAAATAAAGCATCAACTTAAACAACATTTATTAAGAACCTTCAAAGAAGCAAGCTCCCTCAAACCCATCTCAACTGAAAGCATACTCTCTATGTTTCCTTCTCCCGCAAGATCATTCAAATCACGAACGCCTTGGCTTCTATCTGAACCATCAGCACCTAGTCCATGCTGTTTAATTAGATGTCACTGTAGCTAATTGAAGAGGTAAATTATTCAAACTAAACTTTAGAGTACCAACTCATGCTCACTTTTGTTCCAAGAATCCTCCTTAGCCTTTTGTCCAGCAGAGATGACAAGTTCAAAAGGAAGAGGAGCTAAAGAAGACCAGTGTTCGTACTTGGACTGTGCTATATCTGCACATATGCCTTAAAAGCATGGAAGTAATAAGCCACAAATACTATAAGCGCTCATATGCTAGCATAGATGAACAGACCTTTGCAAAATATGCTTCTCATATCTTTGTAAGTCGTGTTTTTTCAGATCAAAGGAGAAATAAATTAAAGACTGAGAGTTTCTTTTTCTGCAAAGAGTAGGGAGCACAAGCAATTTTGTTACCATGTTTTACAGAAAGACCCCAGTAGCGGGCCAGCCAACATCTCTTCAGGACCACTTCCTCCTAAAAGGTATAAAAAGATAAATTGAGACAGATGGAAAAGTGAATACTTGTTAATTCTTGTTTTAATGAAAATTACGGACCATTTCTTCTTGGGTCAAAATCATTCTCTGTGTCATTGTTCGAAGAGCCTTTGCTTCGGCTTCGGCTTCTTGCCGTTGTTCTTCTGCTGCTGCAGCGTCATCTTTTAGGTTCTGAACAAAGCAAATAGAAGCTATAACTTGTACCGGAGAATAATTGAACAGACCAAGTACGTGGTAGTGTGGTACAACTAAAAACTGAAAATAAATTCACGCTTCCTTCAGAATTACCTGAATTTCGACACGAAGGGCTGTGAGATCCTCATCCCTTTCGCTCCTTGTTTGTTTTGCAGCCACGAGAGCAGCCTGTGACAAAAATATTGAGTATTCCAAGAATATTCTTTGAGTGAACCGCCATTTATGAACTTATTGCTCAAAATACACAATTTAAGGAAAAAACTGCAACTATAAACAGAGCTTTAGGTATAAAAAAATTCAAGTTAAGATTATACAACCAGATGCAAAACTGGCAATGCATCATCCCTTTGCACAAATATGCACACATGCATCCTTCTTAATAATACTGATTTAAAACTTGGAAGTGCTAGTCTAGTTGCTTATCAAGCAAGGGAAATCACGCACATTTTCCATCACCAATAATTTCATATTTTTGCCATGTCTAGTACCCATTCATACTGCATACCTCTCTTTGACGCAAAGCAGCTTCTTTCCTGCAAATATACCAAACAAAATCCATGACTTACAGAATAAATAATTTCAGATCCGACCAGCAAGCATATAAGGGAACTTAAAGCTATGTTACCTGCTCAGAAGTTTCGCTTCCAGGGATACACCTTCTCCAAGAGAAGCAACCTGCCAAAACCAAAAATGATCAAGGATACAGATATCAGCAAACATAACATGCAAAATGAAAGCTATAAAAGTGAAGTAACTTTTACATGTTAAGTCGATCTTCTTACATCTACAGACTGCTGAGAACAGCATAGTCGTTATGCAAAATATGGCATCTAAACTATGGTATTAAGATTTCTATTAGGAACCAAAAAACAAAGTTTACAAGGGGTTCTCCTTACAACTGCGAGACTTGGTTAACTTCTGATTATTCCAGAATGTGATCCCATCTCTACAGTTCCCACCATGTGATCTCTAACTTCCTAACTGCTAGTGTAACTGACTGTAACCAACCTACTAACCTCCTGTTGTTTATTAATTCTTGTATACAGTTTCAAGGCCGATTTTTTCTGCTCAGACTTATGACTAACACAGCTCCAAAGTTAAGTAGCAAAAAATCTCACCTGTTTCTCGAGTTCCCTGGATCTGGTCTCCACTTCTTGGCGCTTTTCCTCTGCTAGGCTTAGCTGGAGTATAGCCAGGCGTTTACATTCAAGATCATATAAAACAAATAAGAAATGATTTTGTTTGGGTGTGAGTAAGCATACCTTTTCTAATAAAACAGCATTCTCTTCTTGTAGTATATCAAGCTGCGATATCAATAAGAATCAGCTTAAAAACGCATCAACTAAGAAATAAAATACAAAATTTACTTAAAGCTTGAGAATTAACATAATCAACTATAAAGGATCATCAGATTTCTTTTGGGAGACAAATTGATGCATTTAAATACTGTACTTCATCACGGAGTGCAGAAGCTTCACGCTGATCTCCCGTGTCTTTCGAGTTAAGTTGCCTGATAGTGATGTCTGGTGGAAACCTGAAATCATCAACCAATGATTTTAAAATTCAAAGACCGAGTCAATAATATCACCTATCGGCCAACAAACAAGGATTAAGCTCATTCATACATAAACAACAATCAAATTTCATACATGGGCAGAGGTCATTTTTGGCCAAATCAAGACTAGATCCCGAGTACTCAATGTCCTAATAAAACTTATCAGAAAATAAGGAGCAAGATGGTAAAATATAATTCCTCTTATACTTGTGCATACTAAATAAAATAATGGTAAGGGAAACACACTAACTTTGTCTGTAACACTGATGGCTTGGTATATATTGCATGTCAATCGACTTTATTATTTTTATTTAGAGACCAGAGTATTATGAACCTTCAAATAACTATACATTACAACAGCTTCCAATCTTTCGGATTTTGTTCAGGAATTAGGAGGGGGAGCAAAGTCAGGGCTTTGGGGGGAAGGACAAAGGAAACAGAAACGAGGTGATAGTCCCCACCTTGTGTGAGAGGTTTACTTTTCTCTATATAACTATAACCCTCCAATATTGAACACAACAAATATGTATTTGGGGAAGGTTTTAGGGGGCTTTGGAGGGTTTTGAAAAATCCTCCAAATTCTTTTCCTCATTTTATAATATCTAAAACTAAAAAAATATACGACCAAATTGGTCCAGTGGTGATTGACGCTGGACTTGGTAGGGAGGACCACGAACTTGAACCACTTGATGCCAGAACTAACTCCAAACTCTGGACTCCTAGGGGCCCTTTCCCCTAGGAACCAGAGGGTGAAAACCAAAAAAAAAAAACTAAAAAATATACTAATGATATGTATTCTTGTTCCCTCCCTTCCAAAAATATTCTCTCAAACAAGGTGAGAGATTTTTCTCTCTTTCCCTCCTAACTCCATACTTTTTAGTGTTCAGAGATTATACAGTTAAATACTAGTAGTCTAGTACACTATAAAAGCCATATATGTTATATTATGATTATAAAAATTTCATGCATTCACTCGTCCGATGAAGCTGAGTTCGTAAGAACAACAAGCCATAACAAGTGTTTTACATGTCCAGATCTTCTAAATTTATCCTCAATCACCTTTACAGTATTATTAGCTCAAATGCACACTACCTCTTCTCTTTATTCCTATTGGTCGGAGGATCAATCGGAGGTACAGCCATAGGTGTTGGAATAGTAGATTTGGGAGGCGGCACCACCGGCGTCGAACGAACTGAATTAACCGCCGGTCTTCCAGCTGACGATGAACGCACTGATTGAGTATGCTCTACTAAGTTCCGACCTAACTAATAAAAACATCAAAATCTTATTAGCTCAACACAACATAAATTTGAATAACTCAATCAGATCTGATCTCATCAAATATCACCGAATACCGAATCGGTGCAAATAATCACGCAATTGAACTAGAAATGAAGCATACCGCAGGAGAAGGAGATCTACTTGGTCTGGCGAGCGAAATTGGAGGAATGGAAGGAACATCGGCGCTCTTAGTTCTAGAGATAGAAGTAAAAGCCGCCGGAGTCGGAGCACTGAAACGGAAGTCAAGATCGTCGTCTTCATCTTCGTCGTCGTCAACGGTTCGAGAAGCCATGGCGCGAGCAAGGCGTTGAGCGGCGGCTTTAGCAGCAACGTTTTGAGTACGTTTGATGGTGGAGAGGCCGGTAGAAGTAGGACCGAGGCGGGACTGAGGATGAGCCGGAGACATGACCGGAGATGATGAGCCGGTGCTGCTGGAATTGCCGCTCCACTGACGCGTGTAAACTGGACTCTCGGTTCTTCTCCGGTCCATAGGAATCTTTGTAGAAGAAGACTTTGAATTGAAGAGAAAATCGAAGGAGGAATATAGTTGGAAAGTTTTGTTCCGTTCGGATCGTGCGCTGGTGTGTGTGTGTGGTGTGTAGGATAAAACGACGTCGCTTTGTAATTGTAATTACTTCGCGGGAGAGAAAACTAAAATCTACTCTTATAAGATTCCAATATGTGTCAATTTTCAGAGATTATTACTAGTAGACATGTACTCAATCAAATTATCTTTATACAAATTAATTATAATTTTCAACTTAATTAAGATAGAGGCTGTTCCTTAAAAAAATTAAGTTATGAAATGATTTGAGTTAAAATGATTAAAAAAAAATAGTCACTGTTTTTCATAAAATAATGAGTCTGACCAAAAAAAACATAAGAATATAAAAAATAAAAAAAAAGAGTCATTTATTTTGGCAGCTTAAGAAACACCTATTAATCTTTGATGATAGATGGACAGGTTTACTACAGTGTAATACTATGTTTGAATTTAACTGTTTTTAGTAAAAAATTACAAATACTAAAATCTATCTAAAAGTAAAATAGTCTAGTATTCGTTCTCGTAATTTTAACTCAGTTGATAAAGATATTGTATATTATGTAGAGGTATCAGAGTTTAAATTTTAATATACTCATTTATTTTCGGGCTATGAATAAAAACTCTATCAATATGCTATAGGATGAGCGCAAGGTGTTAAGATAAATGACTTTTACTTGGTTCGAAGACTTCAAAGCCAATTGAGGTATTCCAAATTAGAATATTCAATTCATTGTCAACTCTCTAGCATAATCTTGCTTTCAAAAACATTAGAGAAGATCAAATGCTATGTCCTATATAATTAGGTTGTGTCCCACGAATGCTCTCAAAAAATCTTCATTTGTGAAATATTTAGCTTTCAAGATTTTAAAAATCATAGTACAGTATTTGGGTTGGTCAACAAATTTCAACCTTATTTTCCCAACATTGTTAAGTTGAAACCATAGATGTGTCTAAATCTCAAGCCTCCCCACTCCTTCTGGCTTCTTTTTAGTAAGTTTTTTCTAGGGCTGGAAATGAGTCGAGTCGAACCATGTCTGAGCTCGGCTCGACTCGATAAGAATTGGTTCAGCTTGAAGCTCGGCTCGAGTTCGACACGAACTTTTTTTCAGCTCGAGTTCGGCTTGTTTAAAGTTCGCGAATAGTTCGACTCGACTCGTTAGATTTGGTTCGTTTTTAGCTCAAAACTCAATTCAAAAAATTGACACAATTTTTTCTAACTATAACTCATATTCGACTTCATTTAAGCTATCTTTGGTAAGTGTCTATCACTTATTTATAATTATAATGTACTCATGTTCTCAAAAGTTCTTAAACATCCGATGTGGGACTTTATATTTCACAAATGATATGTTTGTAGCACTTTGTAAATTTTAAACATAAAGCAAACAAAATGAATTAATAATAAATAAATAGTGATTTTATTTATACAAAATTAGTTATTTAATTTATGTTAGCAATTTATGTTTGTGGGTAAAAATAATAAAGTTATGTTTGTCAAAGTTAATTTTTAAGTATTATATATATGTTCGAGTCAACTCATGAACCAAACGAGTCGAACTATGTATAATTCAAGTTCAGCTCATTTAATTAACGAACCTAATTTTTAGCTCAAGTTCAGCTCATTTGGTTAATGAACTAAGTTTAACGAATCAATTGTCGAATCGAATCTCGAACTTTTTTTGAGTTGGTTCGGTTCATTACCACCCCTAGTTTTTCCCAACTCATTCATCGAATCTCCTTTTACATGCCCCATCAAAACGAGTTAAGTTATCTTTTCAATTTCTTTTATTATTGAAATAGGAAGTAGAAAAACACTTGCCTAGTTAAAAAAAAGTATTAACATTAATTTTTTTTATAGTTTTAACGTTATGGTTCATTTGTTACTGATTAAAAGAAAAATGTTTTTGTTCTTGTAATATTACTCAAGTGGTAAAATTTGGGAGACATGTGAATTGGGTAGAGAAAAAATTCATGGATAAATTTTTGACGGAGCAATTTATTTTTTTAATATACCTAAAAGAGAAAATATTTTCTTAATCAAAATGATAATAATTCATTTTAACATTTAATAATTTAAAGATTACTCTTTTATGATTTTATAGAAACATAGAGTTTATTTTGTCTTATTAAATCAACAAAAAGAAAGCTACTAATTTTACTTGGACAATTTTCTAAAAATTGAACAGTAAAATTCAAAAACAATTTTTCCAAAAATAAAATAATTCAATGAACAATCCAAAATTGTTAATACATCCTTACCTCAATTAACATCTTTATAAGCGTGAAAAACTATCACCTTCCAATCAAAGATCAAGATATTTCGAATAATTTTTTTGGATAAACTTTAAAATTGAACTAGTGGATGTACTTTTGTTTGTTTTTAGGCACATTCAACAAAATTCTACTTGTTCTCCAATGGTTAAAATTAATTCACTTGAAAAAAATATCATTTCAATAACAACACTGATCAAGAATTAATTGAAACAACAAGTGAAAACAACAAATTCAAAACAGATTAGATCAAGAGTTTAACTCAATGGAAAGAAGACTTTGCCAAGAGACGAAGATAGTGAACACATTATTTTTAGAAAATTCATAATTTTTATCTCACTTATGAAACATCTCCCTGCAGGTCAGAACAAGCTGCAAATGTTTCAATTTCAAGTTAAAATTATATTGAATGTGTGTATCTGTTCCCAGGATTAGGGATAAATTATTTATTTTTAGCCGTTGGATTAAAATGAACTCAACAATTAAGATGCTGTGTAGATTTAATGAGTTACTCCTGAAATCAACGTATATATTCCCAAATTTTAAAGAAAGTCTGCACATTGTTGCATCAAAGAAATTAGTAATGAAAATATATTGGATAGTTAATAGTGATCACTTTCTGACTGTGGGTCTGAAAATTTAGGATGGGCACTACATTACCTCTCAAAGATTAGTGGAACGTATCAGCCATTTACAGCATTCTTTACCAAAAAAAAATCCCCAAAAGATACAAAATTGTTCCGGACATTGATGAAAGAATATCTTTGGGGTTAAAATAGGTCTGCAACAAACTTACTCTTCCTCTAAAATAAAAATAAGATTTATCATTACAAACCCAAACCGATTTTTCTGGGGAACTTCTTTTTGTTATAATATGATCTTTCTTCATTATCTGTTGGCTATGTAACTTGTGAGTTAAATGTAATGGATACCAGGGAAGGTTAGGTCTCTTTCCTCTCAGGTGTTGACGAAAAATAAATTGATGATAATTCCTGCAAGTTCGTCTCAGAGCTCGAACAAGACCTTCCACCAATATTATGATCAGACTATTCCCCTTGATAGAATGCCTAGTTCATCAAGTGTTTTTCTCACAATTTTCTAATAAAACCTTCAAACTAGCCTCCTTGTGAAACCCTGCTGCTCTTCAGTGACTGATCCTGATCTTGATGAAGTGGGAACACAGTATCAAATACAATTCTTGCAAAAACGTGTCTAATTTCTTGTATATTACCATTAGCTAAAGACTCATAATCAATTTTCATGCCTTGCTTTGACAAAGATTTCTTACTAGAACTCCTTTTCACACATTCGAAAATGTTGAATGTTTTTACGTACAATCCTAATGGGATGAACACCTGTCAAATTGACTTAAAGATTAACAACACAAATCAAGAAATATTCACACATTATCAAGGTTATTAAGTATTAACACTTGGTCAAAAGAAGACTAGGCAAAGAATGTGAATGAAAGTGCTCTTTCACCATTAATCATACCAATGGTGTTTTTTTCCCGACCTCTCCACATGTTTTGCACATCAACGTGAGTGCTATTGGTGAGGAAAATGGTATTTGCAATTTTTTTTTTGGTCAGATAGCCTAGTGGCTAGAGTTTCACCTCTTAAAAATGAATAAGTGGGTGTACCAGGGTTCGAACCCCGATCCATGCACATTACGTGTAAGTGTCCTACCAATTGAGCTATACTCACGGGACATGCTATTTTCAATTTAATTGAATGATAAATAATAATTAAGGTATTTAACATCCTCGTGCATTCCATGTACTGGATAAAATCCTAAAGTATATGCATAAGACAAAAGGAAAAAGATACTCACTAGGTCAGAATGAGGGGCTTGTGGATAGTCAGCCATAGCCTGAGATACAAAATATTCATCCGTCATTTGCAACAGTGCCCCTCTAACAGACTCTGCAAGATCCTTCACCCCAGCTTCCAAAGTCTTTGCATTCATGCCTGAAGGATCTAATAATTCAGGAAATCTCATATCATGTGGCTTATTGATCATCCTTGCTATCTTAACTGCTTCCAACAAATTTCCACCATTTTGGACTGCAAGGCTAAATGCAGCAACCACCAAGGGGTCCTTTGGTCGATCACTCAATGCTTTATGTAATGCTAGGATCCCAAACCTGAAAACATGGATTTAGCTTTAGTTACGAACTTTCCATTGTTGACTTGACCCACTTTTAATCAGCTTGCTGATATTAGTGTGTTCTAAGTAACTGTGTATATTTGATGCGGTAATAAAATAAATTTAATCATGTTCACCAAGACCCTGTACAATTCGGATATAAGAAAAAAAAATGTTTAAAATGTATTCTTACCAATGAGACACATGAGTATTGACGAGTGTTGATAAATGAAAACATCAATCATACTCAAATTGTGAAAGTGACCAAAGGATAGACACACAAGCTCCAAAAGTATCTTTGAAATATTATTTATAGAAAACAAATTTTGTTAAATAGAGAATCTAAAAAAATGTAACGAACTAATAGAAAAAGGATCATTGTATAACTTCAATTGCTTCGTCTTCATAGAACAAAAGGAAGAAAACTGAAGTACAATGGGTTACATTGATGATAAATGTAAGGAATTAAAAGTTGATACGTGAGACATTCTCTCAGAAACAAAAAGGACTTGTAAATTTAGAATCCATTTGTTTAAGAGTATTTTCTGAAAAACTTAAACTTTTAAAAAACTATAATCACTATTAAGCATTTCAACTTAGTTATTGCTTTTGAAAATAATTAATCTAAACAAACAAAAAATCTGAAATTTGATTTTAATGAAAAAAGCAGCTTCTGAAAATAAAAATGGTTATATTAAGTGTGATAGATGAGAAAGATTAACAGAGACAATTTAGGTTCTGTTGCACATAAATTTCTCAAATAAATAAGCAGTTAAGCACTAGATTACCATTTTAGGTAAAAGCGGAGTGAATGTAACATAGCACTGCTCTTATGTTTATCACATAATGCGAAGGAAGCACGGAACATAAAGGCAATTTTGTTGCACAGATCTTACCATAAGCTACTATGACATGGACGGTTTGGAGCCAAAAGCTTATCTAAATTGGAGAAGAGAGACTGCAATGAAATTCCAAAAGATCCAATAGAAAAAAAAGTGTCAATCCGATGCTAATATGATCAAAATTTTGAAATGATACCAAGAAACAAAATTATTTTGCATTTTTGCCAAGATAAGTCTGATAAACCACATAAAATTGGAAGGTGATCCCCGCCTTACCCCCACCCCATCTCACTACTTGGACACTGGAAGTCTTCTGCTGTGTGTACTTAATCAAGGACTCAAGGTATTGCTAATATGTGTGTATCTATATGTAATTGTATGCACCGGCATATGCATGTATGTAAGTACGAATATAGGAGTATATTGCATGTCTTCAAGTAGTGGAACAAAATGAACTTGTCATATTGCATATTCTATATTTAAATCATATGCAATCATATGAAATGTGACAACTGACAAGCATGTATTTGAAAACTCTGAAAAAGCATGATCCACTTACCAAAAGCATATTGGTCCTTTTGTCTCTCCTTCGAAATCCATGATGAGCAAAATAAGCAGCCTGTAATGTTCAATCTAAATAAATATTCATTCCATGATTGAGTCAAAAATTCAATGCATAATAAATATCTACCTGGAAGGGAAGAAGTATATCTAGCAGTCCAAATTTCCATAATAACCTCAAAGAAGCTTCACCGGAACCATAAGCTAGCATATAATCTATTTCCATCAAGAGCCTACTCTAAAAATATTGAAGAAAAACAATTAGTCCAGAACATTGGTATTATAGTGTCATATATATATATATATATATATATATAATAAGACAAAGAAGAACACTTGAAATACCTTATCAAGTCTTACTACAGAAGAAGACAGATTTTTAACAAAATGAGCCGTTTCCTTAGAAATACTAAATCCTAAGCGGGCAGTAACTCTAATTGCACGTAGAATTCGAGCTGCAGAAAGGAAAAATGGAGTCAAACATACTTTGCTAATTCAAAGAGATGGTGATTCCAAAACGGTTAACACTACATAAAATATAAGAAATCAGGACGAAGTAGTTGACCGATAGAAACATACCACAATCTTCCCGAAAAGAAATATCTGCATGAATTATAGTCCGTACCTATTTATACAGAAAATTTAGTAAAAAACCTCGAAATTTTGCTTAGCATAAGAAATATAAGAAAACAAAGTTATTAAGAAATACATGCACACTTTAGCTTTTCTAATATCTTCTATTCCCCCCATGTAATCATATACAACTCTTGCATACGGATCAAGCATCAACCTGCAAGAGCATGAAGTTAGTAAACAGCATAAAGTATTGTACAAAATTAAGTTGAATATTAAATAGATCAGAGAGGCCACAGAGTAGACTAATTGCAGCCACATGTACACCCCTAATCCCCCAAAGAAAAATATGTTCAAACTTCTAAGTTGCACGAACTGGTACACAACCCATTAATTGTGAAGTCACGGTTTAAACAATTCATCCACCGAAGAAGGTCCTTCTTATCACAACCATTAGGTGCTTTTGTATGATGAGAGAATTCCACACCCTTCTTGCATGTAGTAGCAGTGCTAAAACTTGACACCTAATTGAATGGAAATAAATTAATCAGCATAAACCACGACAATCAAGAAAAACAGAACTTAATATAGAAAAATTTAAGCAAACGTTTCACTATATCAAGTTCAGGACAAAGCTAAAATCCTTTGAAATTAACCAAAATAAACCAACCTCAATAATGGTACCATCCATGTGAACATGACATATTGGGAATCGTCTGCCAACTATCTCACACCTGGAAAATACTTTCCTCACCTGCAAATTAAGTCAATGTTTATCATGCAATTTTATGAGATATCATATCATCCTTTCATGCAAAGCCAAAGCAAAAGTAAGCACAACTAAAGGCCCCTTTTAACGTTTGCTTACTAACTGAGCTTAATCTATAGAGTTGTCCAGTAAACTGTAAGTTCCTAAATAATTTAAACAATAGAAGAAAGTAACCTCTTTTAGCTCAGCTGAAGTTATAATATCAAAGTCCTTTGGTGTTTGCTTTAGAATAAGATCCCGTACACAACCTCCTACAAGGTATACATCATATCCTATGACGAGAAGAAAACAATTTCTTCAGACTTCGAGAAGAGGATATACACAACATAAGCAGCAAAACATAATTAATCTGGCATGATAACCTAGCATGGCTGATGGCACACATAATAATCCATGGAGGATCAAGTCCTCCTCACATTCTTGCTGTAATCAAAGCAAAGCATCTAAAAATTACTATGCAACTAAAGATCACTTATTATTGTCCTTATATGAACCTAGCAGTCTTGGAACCCTATGCTTAAGCTATGAACATGCAAGACTAGTTACAAGACTATTATTCGATAATCTATTCTTTTAAACCAAATGATAATGCAATTCAAAAGTAGAAATTTCCGAGACCCTACAAGCCTAAAATCTCGATAAAAGTAAAAGACACTATTTTCACACTGAAAAGGAACCATGTTGCTACAATAGGGGCGAAATGGTTATACTAAATTGCAGCATAATTTATATAATTAATGAATTTATTTCTAGTGCTTGTAAAGTCACTCAGATGTAAGAACAAATTTTAACCACTAATCAAGGTGCACTACAAGGTATTTGTCAAAGTCGTGTAAGTAAATCAAAAGGCCAGTTACATTATTATGAACATGGTATCATGTAAATGTTCTTCCATTCATCTTCCATATTATATAAAAATCCCTGATAAAAGTCCACATGAGCATAGCTCAATTGGTAGGGACAATGCATATTACATGCAGGGATTGAGATTATAACCGTGATACACCCACTTATTCACCCTATAAGATGGAATTCTAGCCACTCCCCAATAAAGAAAGACGTGTAAAAAGTGATAGGAGTATGTACTATGTACCCCTTTTCTTGAGCCCATTAAGAACCTTTCTGGTAGTAACTCCAATCGATGAATTATGAATTCCAAGCTCATTGGAATCTATCCTCTTCCATTTAGGGAATTTCTTATTACCTTCACAAATTAAACAACAAACACAATTCGATAATTAAACAAACAAAAACCCTAATTCATAATTTGAATAAATGAATGAAAACAAAAACCCTTGAGTTCACTACTACTAACAATTGAGTTGAATTTTCTTCACTTGCCTTCTTCACGAATTGAACCGCGGTCATTTTTATTTTTGAAGGTCTCTGCTGCTGCTGCTGCATCAACGGCAACGATGTGTTTCGGCACAGCCTTGAATGGAATGAATAATAAGAAGCGAGATAGTAAAGTTAATGTAGATGAAATAGTGAGAGAGGAATGGTACCTTACTACGGGGATATTGGAAGGGAGAGGGACGAAGATGGAGGGTGAATTGGGGTACGAAGTTGAAGTCAATGACAGCCATGGAAATCAACAGAGATGCACCATATGAATGAATGAATGAATGAATGAATGAAGATAAAGATTTTGTAAGTTACACAATTTGCATTTCAGGGTTTAAGGCTTAGGAGATAAAGCTTTTGAAAGTTACACAATGTATTTCCAGAGATAAAGCTTAAAAGATTTTGTGTGGGAAAGAACACAAAACACAACTCCAGCACAACTTGAGGCTCCTATCTTTTTTGGTCGAGACCGGGGTATCTACCGCCGAACACAGTGACAAATCACTCGCTAGATTGAAAGCTGGAGGATAACCATCGACCCTTAGTTAAGGGAGGATGAGCCCCAACCGCTCAACCTTCAGGCTATCCGAAACAATTTTAGTTTTTAAAATGTATTTAATAAAAATAATTAAAAAATTGTTTTTAAAAAGAGAAAAATAAAACTCTTTAAATTTGTTTTACTTTTTTAGTTTTAAAAACTGATATATAAAAAACAATTTTTGAAAATTATTTTGTAAAATTGAATTATCAATCAAATTTTTTAATTTTTAATTTTTAAAAACTAAAACACTGTTTTCGAGTTTATAACTTACTCCCTCGGTCCTATAATATAATACTCACAAATATAGTCAAAGTTGACTTATTTGGTTTATTTAACTGTTGATATATCTGACTCAATTGATGTATCTGACTTATATTATTGATTAGATATATCAACAGTCAAATGAACTAAAAAAATCAATTTTACTTATATTTGTGGCCAGAGGGAGTAGAAGAGAAAAAAAATAAAAATCACATTTATTAAGAAAAAGTAAAATATAATGATTGGGAGTATATTTTTTTGAAAATAATTGTATGAAAAGATGTAAAAACAATTTTTATTGATTATTGGTTATGGAAAAGATAAGATAGAGTAAATTTTTCTTGAAAAAGAAAAAAAATTGTTTTAGTTAGCTATAATTAAGAGGCTTTTTCCCGAACCCACTTAGGTTGATCTGGTGTTGCCTTGGGTCTTAGAGTATGCTCCTCACAAGGTCTCCGGTTCGATTTCCACTGATGCCAATTTCGGTGGGCTGGTCCATACAAAACAAAAACTTTTATCTAAAAGACTTTTTCCCGATATATGTTACTATTTAAAGTTTGAAATAGATAAATTTATTATATGAAAATCTAGAAGTACTTTAATTATAGAAATTAAAATTGGATTTAACTAGAAGTACTTTATTTTTATTTATATTTTACGAATAGAAGTACTTTATTTATAGAAATTAAAATTGAGTCTAGTGCTTTCTATATACTGTTGTACATAAAATTATAGTCATCACGAGCTTAGCTTAATTGGTAAAAGACGTTGCATATTTGTGTAGGGATCGAGGTTTGAATTCAATATACCCACTTATTCACCTCCAGATGATGAATTTCTAGCCGTTAAACTACTTAAATTTTTTTATAAAAATACTGCTTCTATACTTTGATATTTCGAATTAAAACAAATTTTGAGTTATCTTGAGAATAAACAAAGTATATTTAGTAAAATTAAGGTAAACTTTTGAAATCGAAAAAATCTTTTGATTTGAAAGATTTTGTCTATAAGTGCCGGTAGCAAAACGGGAGTGAGAGACTATATATGAACGAGGGATCACCTTTTTCTACTTTTGGTCTCTTGTGTTTAAAAAATGTTAATATTCATGCATTGTACACTTTGAGAGAAAGAAATAAGAAAGAGGATAATGTGTTGGTGACTTAATAGAAATAGAGAGATGAAATTGAGGTGTTGAACTAATTAATTGACTGAATGTTAAGAAATTATATTAGAAGTGTCCAAATATTATTATTTTTAACTTCCTTTTTTTATCTATCTTTTCTTGTAATTATAGAAGCTATATGATGATGTTTTTTCTCCCAAGAGTCTTATAACTAGTAAATAGTAAAAGTTATAATTTAGAAAAAAAAGTAATGAAAGTTACAAAATTTTATTGGCTTTTTTAAAAATTAATTATTTAATTAAGTAAAGAAAGGATTTTTTTAAAATAAAATAATGAGTAATAACGAAGAAAAAAGTGTCACACACCCTTTGAGGTGCCTAACTCCAATATAGCGAGAGGAATAATCACAGCGCTCAGCGATGAATATCCTGATCTCGACTAATTAAATATATATACCCTATAACATGAGCTTCAGTTTTAATTGAAACAACTTTTTAATAAATTTCAAACTATAATTACATGTAATATAATTTAGTTTCTACCAATTAAACTAATTTTCAGAGCTCATATATCTTCTAATAAAGAAAATAAAAATTTCAATATCCCTTTATCTATTACCTCTTCACGTAAGTGGCCATGGACGGTGTTGAGTTTTTGTTTTATGATGATATATAGAATTTCTTCATGTTGGTGATTGAAACGACAACGCAAGCATCATTTTCATTACTGATGCAGCCATATCTTTTGGACTCACATCAATTCTATGGCAGAATTCGTATACAAGAACCGTACTGCTTTTGTTCTCTTATACCAAAACGCGTTTTTGTGAAATAAAAAGCCAAATTAACCTTGTTTGAACTTTGTATTAATATCACTTTCTCAATCTCATGCATGATCGTACAATATCTTCAATTCATCACTAGTATATATAGGCTCTGTATGTAAGTTGTTATCATAATGTGGTCCAAACTATATTATACAAATGGAAGTTTTCATAATAATAATAATAATAATAATAATAATAAATATTAAAATTAATCAAAAGATACCATAAGCTGATCTTATAATTAATTTCTGGTTTGTCCTTTGTTTCCGTGCACCTGCTTTTCCAGCAGTAGTATGGCTCTGTTACTCAATTTGCTGTGTCATTTTCATGCATATCACAGCCAAATTGATATGTTGAAGATTTTTGTAAGTAAATTAGCATGCATATATGAGTAATATACACTGAGATATTGTAATGAATGTGAGGTAGACGTTTGCTACTGTATTAATTACTTTATGATAGTACTTAGTACTGGTATTAATTTCAATTTGCTTGCAGACAACAATCTCACACATTCACGAAGTACGTAGGTGGTGTTTGACCATAATCGGACAATTTCGATTTATAATTCGGTAATTTAGATTTTTAAATCGAAATACACATTGAAATGTGGATGCGATTTTGGACGAACAATCATCGATACAATACGCGTCGACTTTGTGAATGATGAGATTGTTGTCATCTGGCAATTTGAATCCTTATATATAGTACCATTGCCTTTAATTTTAAGTACTTAACCTTATCATCATATTAGAAGGTAAGTTTAAAAAGACACTACGGGGCATACACACAATCACACAGGCATTGTTTTTATTTGTGGTGATGAATATCAATATTATCCTGTACTATATCATTTTTATAAGAAAAAATTAGGTGAATTTTGTTCAAAGGCTCACTAGGTTACTTGGTTTAGGGCGCAGACCATAAAGTTCGGTTATAAATTTACTTACAAATTATTCATTAACGAGAGATTTACGCTTAGAAGCAAAAATTAAACTCACGTCTTTACAAAATATGAGACAATTTTTATTAACTGAATTAACATTCGTTAATATAATTTTCCAGTTTAAATTGTATTTTGATCTCTGTAAATTTATATGTTTTTAATCGTAGTTCATATATAGTTAATATTTCAAAAAAAAAGAGGGAAGAGTATTGTGTTAGCATAATTCATTTCATTGCACAAAGATAATCTTATCAAAAACAAATGGACGCAACATATGACCCCTACAAAACCCGCATCGAAATTGAATTGGATCAGTTGGCTTTACAAGATTTGGTTTCCATCCCCACAATATTTTCTATTCTTCAATTTAGTTTGGTTGTCTATCAAAAAATAATACTCCCTCTATCCCATTTTAAGTGTCGCAGTTGACCAAATCACACAATTTAAGAAAAATGTGTAAAAGAAAGAGAGATTGAGAGAATATGACTTTTACTAAAATACCCTCTATTTTTATTGGTAGTAGACATTGAAATACTAAAAAGTAGATTTGTGGCTGTACTTTTTCTCTTACCTAATGATTGTTTTAAGGGATAAAATAGTAAAACTAATGTTATAAATAGTATATGACACTTATTTTGGGACAAACAATTTTGGCAAGTATGACATTTATTTTGGGACGGAGGAGTGGGTTATTATAATTTGTATACCTTTTCAAGATTTGAGGGTATCTATCATCATCGACCATTCAATAATATTTTAACTGATATAAATTTTTATAAAATACACTGTTAGATTGAAAATTTATATCATATAAATTAATTGTATAAAATTTCATATAAATCCAAAATTATTTGAAATATTATTGAGACACATCAAAATTAACAATTTGTATGATTTTTTAAACATAGCTCATCTTCAAGTGTCTCGATAACATATCAAATTATTTTAGATTTGTTTAAAATATTACACAAATAATTTGTATGATATAAACTTTCAATTCAACTATGTATTTTATAAAAATTTATATCGGTTAAAACATTAGTAGTTGAGAGTAGATACCTCAAATCTTTGAGGGGTAGACAAAAAAACCAAAATAATAATTGTTTTTTTTTTGTCAAAAGATAAATAAAATGGTTTGGTTATGTATGCTCTCAAAAAGGTGGGGTATATGTGTATATCCATTAGTAACTGGATCAAAAAGTTGGGAATACAAATATTGGTTACTTTTTGACACATATATAAATAATAAGTTCACACAAATTATACAAAATAATTCTGCATCAAAATTTCTCACTTGTTAGATATGCATACTTTTTGTGCGTAGGCATACCGTTATTGTTGCTAGATATTGAAGATGTGACCGTATATATGTACAAACATGGTGATGCAATCACATTATTGTTTTATGAAAAGACATACAAGATATATAAGGAAATTGATTCTCTTCATTCAAAATAATAAAAGGAGAAGTGTTAAATATTATCATAAGGAAATTGATTCCCTTATTTTTTCTTTCTCACTAACTCATTAATGGTTAATTTCTTTCCATTTTTCTTTCAATTTTCATCATGAACTCCTTCACTATTCCTTGGCCTTGTTTAGATTCTTCAGCAAAAGAATCTCGAACAGAAATCACTAAATTAACAACCCACAAATCCTTTGCTCAAGCGGTTAACAATGTTTGTGAGATTCCAATTTCGCAATTCCCTCAAGCGTGTGTTAAAGGTGACCGCCTCGCTATCACGATACCAGAAAAAGAATATCTTGCAGGAATGGAAGCTTGCAAACACAATCTTCACGGGAGAATCGTTTGGCCAAAAGGGGCTACTCCTCTAACTGTCTTTGCTTTGAAGAACAAGCTTGCTCCGATGTGGAAAGATCTAGGCAGATGGGGAGTTATCTCGCTTGGTAAAGGTTATTATGAATTTACTTTTTCTTCCTTAGAAGATGTTAGAAGAGTCAGATCTATTGCTTCTTGGTCGTTAAATCCAGGAATGTTAAAATTGTTTGCTTGGACAAAAGACTTCAATCCTAGAACACAACAAAATAGTTCTGCACAAGTTTGGGTTCGTTTTTATGGATTGTCTCAAGAATATTGGCGTCCAAATATACTTTTTGCAATTGCTAGCAGTATAGGGACACCGATATGTACGGATGATGTAACAGCTAAACCTTTTTTTGAAAGAACTTTTGGTCAGTTTGTCAGAGTTTTAGTTGATATGGATCTTTCACAAACTATTAGACACAAAGTTTTAGTTGAGAGGCAAGGTTTTGCTTTTTTTGTGGAATTGGATTATGAAAATCTCCCAGATTTTTGCACGAATTGCAAATTTATTGGGCACAATTACAACAACTGCAAGAGAATTCACGCTAGTAATGAAAACCAAATTATCAAGGAGCAAGCTTTTGTTAGAAATCAAATTACAGAAGCTAAGAAAACCTTTGTGCAGACCAAAGATGGTAGGGTTGATCAGGGCACTTCAAAGAGTATGGTTGGTGGGATTAATAATAATGGCAAAATTCATGAGGCAAATGAGGATGTGGTTAGTGTTGGAAAAAACATAAGCACTGAGGCTCAAGTCGAGGAAGTTGAGAATGTGGTTATTGTTGGTAAAGAAATATGCAATGAGATTCATGATAATTTAGAGCTTCAAGACAACGAACAAAGTTTGAAATCACCTCCACTTGATTTGTCAAAGCATGCTGATTTGCAACAGGTTCAGGTAACTAGTTTTAATAGATTTGCAACTCTTGGTGAATCAGACTTTGAGGGTGAAAATCACATAGAAAATGTTCAAGCTCAAGACCAAAGAGAGAATGCAGTGATGAATGTGGACTCTCCCAGTTCTCAAGATACTGAATTTGTAGCAAATACACAACTAGTTGACATAAATGTTGTGAGATCAAACCAAGATACTGATAGAAACAAAACTAAGGATACTACAGAATTTTTACAACAGTCCTGGGTTAATATGTTAGAAACTAATGAGGAATTAGAAGAGACTACAGTTATGAAGGAGCCTCAACAGCCACTCTTCACGATTGTTCAAGCCAAAGCAACACAAAAACCACAACAGAAGTCAAAATCTCCTAAGAATTCCTATGGAACCAGATTAAAGGGTGATGCTTCCAAACCTTTTAAATGAAGTGTTTATATTGGAATATAAGGGGTGTGGCCAATTCCCCATCAAGATTGGCTTTAAAAAGGTTAATATTGAATAACAATCCTGATTTTATTTTCATTGCTGAGCCTTGGATGTATTATATTGATTTTCCTAGAGGTTGGCTTGCCAGATTGGGCTTTAAGCTAATTAGTGTGAATGATAGAGGGCAGTTGCAACCAAATCTTTGGTGTATCTGTAAGGACAGTCTCAATCCCTCTCTTATTTCTTTGGATGATCAGCAAATCTCTTTCTCATTTTGTGATAACAATACTACTTTTTGTATTGCTGCTATTTATGCGGCAACTTGTTACATTAAAAGAAGAACCCTTTGGCAGCGCCTAAGTAATCTTCAACAACAATTTAACCATCCTTGGTGTTTCATAGGAGACTTTAACACAATATTAGGAGCTCATGAACATAATGGTTTCACTATTCCAGCTAGAAATTCAATTGAAGACTTCCAGAATTGGACTGACACAAATCATCTAATGCATTTGCCTACTACTGGAGCTTTTTTCACATGGTCAAATGGTAGAGGTGGATCAAGACACACTGAAAGAAGACTTGACAGGAC
This sequence comes from Trifolium dubium, assembly GCA_951804385.1. NCBI lineage: Eukaryota > Viridiplantae > Streptophyta > Magnoliopsida > Fabales > Fabaceae > Trifolium > Trifolium dubium. Next base: position 6,188,959 of record OX638076.1, on the reverse strand, counting down.
CATCTGTAACCAAGCTTGGTTAGATGCTTGTACATCTTTGAATTGCTCAACCCTGGTTAGAAATAGATCTGATCACTTCCCTTTGCTCTTTGATTTTAACACTCATAATTTTAGTTTCAAATCTAGTTTCAAATTTATGAGAATGTGGTCTCTTCATGAAGGTTGTCATGAAGTAATAGCAAATTCTTGGAATGAAAGGGTAATTGGTTGTCCTATGTTCATTTTGAATTCTAAGTTAAAAAGATTAAAAGATAAGCTCAGAACTTGGAATAGAGATGTGTTCGGTAATGTTCACACTTATGTGCATGAAGCTGAGCAAGCGCTTAGTAACATTCAAGCTCAGATTCAGAATGTAGGCCAATCTGATAATCTTTTGTCCTTGGAAAAGATAGCCCAAATCAATTTAGATAAAGCCCTAATCAAACAAGAAGAATTTTGGAAAGAAAAGGCTAGAATCAACTGGTATTTAGAAGGAGACAGAAACACAACTTATTTTCATAAAATTGCAAAGATCAAAAACTCAAATAAGCTAATCTCCTCTCTCAAACATAATAATGAAGTGATTTCTGACCCTGATCTGTTAGCAAGTCATGCTGTAGACTACTTTAAAAATATTTTTTGCACTAACACTGTTTTGCAGGATCAGTTACTGGTTGAAGAAGTTATCCCTCATATGATTGATGACAATGTCAACTCTCTGTTAACCTTACTTCCTTCAGCTGAGGAGATTAAAAATGCAGTCTTTAGTCTTAACAAGGACAGTGCACCAGGTCCAGATGGTTATGGAGCTTTTTTCTACCAATCTTATTGGGACATCATTCATAAGGATGTGATTAATGCTGTGTTACAATTTTTTACTTCTGGTTGGATTATGCCAAGCTTCAACTCAAATTCTATCATTCTTATTCCTAAGTCCAACAATGCAGACTCAATTGACAAATTCAGACCAATAGCTTTGGCAAATTTCAAATTTAAAGTCATATCAAAAGTGTTGGCTGACAGATTAGCAACTGTAATGCCAAACATCATCTCAAAGGAGCAAAAAGGATTCATTCAAGGTAGAAACATCAAAGATTGTATTTGTTTAGCCTCTGAAGCCATTAACCTTTTAGATAAGAAAACTTTTGGGGGTAATGTAGCCTTGAAAATAGATATTTCTAAAGCTTTTGATACTCTCAATTGGTCTTTTCTTTTGAATGTTTTAAAGCAATTTGGTTTCAGTCTTACTTTTTGTAATTGGATAGAATCTATTTTATCATCTGCTCATCTTTCCATCTCAATTAATGGAACTCAGCATGGTTACTTCAACTGTAAAAGAGGAGTGAGACAAGGTGATCCCTTATCCCCTCTCTTATTTTGTCTTGCTGAAGAGGTTTTGAGTCGGGGTATCACAAAGCTAGTCTCTAATGGTAGTCTAAAACTCATCAAGGGATCAAGAAATTCTCTATTGCCTTCTCACTGTTTGTATGCAGATGATATTATGGTTTTTTGCAGTGGAAGACTTTCCTGCATTCAGGCCCTCAAGAATCTTTTCCTAAGATATGCAAACTGTTCTGGCCAAATAATCAATGCAGCAAAATCCACTATTTTCAGTGGAGGTATCTCTCAAGCCAGACTCAACATAATTGTAAATAATATTGGTTTTAATGTGGGGACTTTCCCTTTCAACTATCTGGGAGTTCCTTTATTCAAAGGAAAACCAAAAGCCAGATATTTCTATCCTATTGCAGACAAGATAAAGGCAAAGCTTTCGGCTTGGAAAGCTTCTCTCCTTTCCATAGCTGGAAGGGTTCAGCTGGTGAAATCAGTGATTCAAAGTATGACCATTTACAGCATTTCTATATACTCTTGGCCAGCATCTATTTTAAAATCAGTTGAGGCTTGGACAAGAAACTTTATCTGGAGTGGTAGTATAAATCAAAAAAAGTTAGTTACTGTTTCCTGGAAAAAAGTTTGTGCTCCTTTTGCCGAAGGAGGTTTAGGCTTGAGATCTCTCAAAACTCTGAATGAAGCATCAAATTTGAAGTTATGTTGGGACTTGATTCATTCTACTGAAGACTGGGCTCTAATCTTGAACAGTAGAGCTATGAGAAATGGTAGTCCAATAAATCATCATATTTATTCATCCATATGGAGCAGTGTTAAGCAAGAAGTTTCAGTCATTTTGGAAAACTCTTGCTGGAAGGTTGGTTCTGGTCAAAGTATTAATTTGTGGACTGATTGTTGGTGTGGTGATCCTCTTGTTGATATCTTAAATATTCATCCAAATGTCACTCTCTGGCTCCCACCAAAGGTCAGTGACATTATGCAAAATCAAGAATGGCACATTCCTCCTCATCTTGATAATTTATTTCCTATGCTGAAAAATATTGTCTCTCAAGTTACCTTGCCTGTTGAACCTTTAAATGATATGCTTGTCTGGAAAAATTTAGAAAATGGTTTACTTTCTTTAAAAGATGCATATGAGTTCAAAAGGCATCATTATCCAATTTTAAGCTGGACCAAAAGCATTTGGTGTAAAGACATTCCTCCATCTAGATCCCTCTTGGCTTGGAGAATCATGCTAGATAAAGTCCCAACAGATGATAAGCTCATGGAAAGAGGATGTAACCTTCCCTCTATGTGCTCTTTGTGTAATCTTCATGCTGAGACCATGTTCCATCTTTTTTTTGAATGCAACTTTGCTTATAATATTTGGTGTTGGTTGGCATCTACTTTAGATATCACCATCCATTTCCATTCAATGGTTGATATTTGGCACCTGGCTGATGGTTTTTCTCCTCAATGCAAGATAGTTATCAATGCTGCTCTCATCAATATTTTGAATGCTATTTGGTTTGCAAGGAACAATGTCAGATTCAACAATTTACCTGCTAATTGGAGGAATTCTGTGTCTTGGATCTCTGCAAGTGTCACTATTGCTGGTAACTTCTCTAAGAAGGTTTCTTCTTCTTCAATTACAGACTTCACCATTTTAAAACGATTCAATGTCAATATTCATTCTCCTAAACCCACTACTCTAAGGGAAGTCATTTGGCAACCTCCCTTGGCTAATTGGGTTAAATGTAACACAGACGGAGCTTCAACTCCTTCCTCATCTGCTTGTGGGGGTATATTTAGAAACAATAATGCTGAATTTCTTTGTGGTTTTGCAAACACTACTGGTATAGTCTCTGCTTTCGTTGCTGAATTATGTGGTGCTATGACAGCTATAGAAATTGCAGCATCAAGAAATTGGAGGAATTTGTGGTTGGAAACCGATTCCACTCTTGTGGTTATGGCCTTCAAGTCTTCTTTGCTTGTTCCTTGGCATTTAAGTAATAGATGGCACAACTGCAAATCTATTACACAGTCTATGAATTTTATAGTTTCTCATATTTGTAGAGAGGGTAATTTTTGTGCTGATAGTTTAGCTAATGTAGGACTAACTCTAGATAGTCTTACCATTTGGTACGAGATTCCTCATTTCATTAAGGATTTTTTTGAAGCTAATAGAATGGGGAAACCCTTTTTCAGAGTTGTAAATTTTTAAGGAGGTATTGGCTTAGTCCCCCTCCTCTTTTTGTATATCTCTCTTTTATCATATATATTCAGGTTTGAGGTAGTAGCACGTTGCTACTCCTCCTTTTGGTAAAAAAAAAAAAACCAAAAAAATAAAAAATTAATGTAAGAATTGTAAGAATGCTAGTAATTTGTTGCAATTTGAATTAATAAGAAACTTTTTTTTCTTTTCACGGTTGGCAGAAATCATAGGGTAAGTGTCTTCACATGTTTTTTTGAAATCTTTGTGAAATTTATCGTTTTTTAATAACAGATTTAATTTTAAGAGAATTGGAAATCTTAACTATTATCTCTACATTAACATTATCAATAGTCATCATCTATTGTTGATCTTGACCATTGATGATGAATTTTCTTATATTAATTAGGACGACATTTTTTTAAGATGTACTCTTATAAGTAAATAAGATAGGGGGAGTGTAACAAAAAAAAAAACTAAAAGATAGCGGGAGTATTATTTGATACTCATGACATGTGGTAATTAATTGTTTGGAAATGTCACAAATTGGTTTAAAATTAATGAATGAAGTATAAAATATTATTCTAACAATTACTAATAATAATATTGATATTTAACAAAAAAATTAATTCAAATTAAAGAGCGATATTAAAGTCGAGCTGAGAGTAATTGTATATAAATTTCAATTCAACTGATAACAAATATTGAAATTGTTAGGTTGAAAGTAGTGATTAGACGGAGTTCAAATCCGAACTCCCCAACTTATATGTGTGAGTTTTCAATAACTATTGTCATCTTATTTATCTATAAAATTAAATAAATTGTGGGTGTCCAAGAATTCTAGTTCAACTAGCAAACAAATTTGAAATTGTTAGACAGGAACGGAAGTGGGGTTCAATCTCCAACCTCTCTTTTGTGTGTGTGAATTTATGATTACTCTGCTATTTCATAATTTTTTTGAGGGCAAGTAATTAGAGTTGGGGTGATTATCTAGCTCCGTAAATTAAAGTTTTGTAAAAAAAAATTTCATCTCAGTGAATTACATGATCACAAACATAGCATTGACATGAAGGGCACAACTAGATCTGTGAATTAGGCGAAAAGCTGCACTGCAACCATTGATGTCGTATATATAATTCAGTGTTTGTGGATGAACAAAACACAAGCCATGGTCCATGTATACTATGCATGTGTATGTCCTTTTCAATCCGTGAAAACTTACTTGTACATGACTTTACATTTTTATGAGCAAAGTTTGTTGATTAAAGCTAGGGAGTATACAAGGGTTAAATTAAGTTCAAACATTGATACATCTTATTACTCATTTTAAAAGATAAAATTATAAATTACTTAAAAAAAAGAAAAGAGTATATAGTCCATGCCAATTAAATTTATTTTCAAATGTGGAGCCACAACTTTTAGTATAAATTAATTAAAATAATTTCATTTAAATATTATTTTGGTGAAAAACATTTATTTAGATAAAGTATTTTATTTTTTTGATAAAAAACAAACTGAAGATTTCAATTCAAAATGGTTGGTTCAATACAAGATAGACAATTATTCAAATTTTGGGACTAACCTGAAAATGAGATGTTTGAGCTAAATCATGAACAATTTGGTTGGCTTGTCGTCTAACACAACTGATACTGCAGTTTTTAATCAAAAAGAGAAAATTAGGACAACTATTAATGATAGCTCCAAACTCAGTGTTATTCTTTTGCTTTGAACGAACTGCTTGCACAACTTTTGTAGACAACTTGTTTCAATCACAATTCTGTTATATTGGACTCACTCAACGTTAATGTATAACCTCCAAAATGTCTTGTGTTTCGGCCTATGTAACGAGTGATTTGTCGTCATATTTCTGCATAAAACCTACCATTGTTGTCTCTAATGCAAGCTCCCACACAATAGAGATTTATCTCACCATAACAAAAAGATTTTTATTGTTAGATATTGAAAATTTGATTTTTTTAAAAATAATGAATATATTTTTCATAATTTACAAAAACTATTAAATATATTTGTTCTGGACTGAAAGCTCAATCCAACTAACGAAAGTTCAGTTCACCTCAAAGGTACAAATTGACATATAATATAATACTATTCATGATCATCGAAGCTTATGGTGCACTAGCACACAACAAGATAATGACCCATAATGTACTATCCCGCGACGTGCGATAATAGTGGAATCATCACCTTCATGTAAATGCCACACACATTTGTCCTATATATACTCATGAGCCCTAGCTCTAAGATACACATTATTTATCCAATTCATACACTCTTTTTCTTAAACAAATACTAACTTGAGTGTCGGAATATAACAATTTTTGCATATACCTCCTCCTTGGAAACAAAGCTTCAACATCACCCACAAACATCATCTTTTCATGCTGGAGTTATCTAGTTTTGCCCTTTCAAAACAATATTAATGACATATATATATATATACTCTTAATTCAAGGGTAAATTTACTTATTTATTTATAATGAAACCAAGATCGCATGCAAGGATTTCATGCATATCATCCAAACCCTACACTATTAAATCTAAACCTTTCAAGGAAAATTTCTCTTTCCACCCCTCAACACTCTCTTTTTCCCCCCAATACTCTCTCATACAAATTTTTTTTTACTCTCATACAAAAATTATTTTGGGGGGCGGGGGGGAGAAAGAGAGTATTGGGGGGTAGAAAGAGAAATTTTCCCGTTGAAAACGTAAATTAAATTTCAATATTTTTTTGGAGTTAATTTTTTTTTCTTGAAAGTAAAATTTTATCATACTCATCCAATTCTGTTTTTGTATCTTTAATAGTCTCTTTTTTTAAAATAGATCCATCCTCTCATATTATTCTGATTCACCCTTATCTTATTTTTAATCCAATAGTTTAGGGTTTGAAAATAAAATCCAATAGTTGATAAATTATAAAGAGAAAATAAATGATTTAGACGAAAGAGAAAAATGTTAAATAAATAGTTTTTTTTTTGACAAAATGTTAAATAAATAGTTGAAATTAATGCAACATGGAAGAAAATTTGAAAAGGATCTAACTCCCTTAAATTTTAGTATTAATTTTTGACATTTTATAAATTGAAATAAATATGTGGAAGTATGTATGCCAAAAATTTCACTTTCTCTTCTAAAAATTCTTTTTTCCCCCATTGATGGAGACTTCAATTTATTTAATTTTTGACAGAGACTTTAAATTTTCTTGTTTTTATATAAACTGTTTTCATTTTATCTTATATGTAATTAAATAAAATATGCCCATGAAAGCTTTAGTTGGGACCCCAAAGTTTCTGTTCACCTACACGGGTATTAATTCCACCTTCAATATATACATAAATCCAAACAAATATCTTAACTGGAGTATGAAGTATACAAACCTTCCACCTCAAGTTTAATTTTCTAATCACTTAAATAAAAATAAATCCGAGTACTATAGGTATATTTATAATAAGGTCATGTTAACACGGCCCTAAGGGCACATGTTTAGGGCACATGTTAAGAATCTAAAAGTAGAAATATTCTTTTAAATTTTGTGCATTGAAAACATGAAAAATTTAAAAATTACACTAATACACGGATACCGATACAAAAGTTTATTTATTTATCTCACTAACATGTGCCCTTGGGGCACATGTTAACATTTTTCTTATAATAATCACACTTTCGAAAAAATGAAGGTACGTGGATATTGTTTTTTTCCATTTTATGAAACCTATTGACATTTTTCCATCGATTTTAATCCAAATATTTTATTTTCTTAAAAAGAAAAAGAATCTCTAAACATTTTTTTTTTGGTATTTTGGTAATCTCTTGGTTTTATTTACAAAACTCTAAACCTTTTTAATGTTGTATAGTAAGAGAGCATGATTTAATTGACGATGAGTTTCGCCAATTCAGAATGTTCAATTGTAATTTTAGTAAATTAAAGATTAAAGATACTATAGATTAATGACAATATTTATTTTTATATAATAAAAGGGGTATATATGCCTATCAACAATGGAATTATGCAAGTGATAAACAATTTAAATTCTAATTGTAAGTGGTCATGCGTTTAAACATTTGCATACGTAAAAATTTAGGATCAGTGGAAAATCTACCTTATGTATATACCATAACATCATTTAAATGAAGTTTCGATTTGAAGATGTAGTGTCTTTTTTCCTTTGGTTTGGTGAATTGGCAAAACGCAAGCATGGTCAATAGTTTGACCATGCAATGTTAGAAGTCTTACATTGACTAGAAATATAATATATATAATTTTTATAAATGTGTGCAAACTTCAACTCTTAAGCTAGTTTTTGTGGTTGAGTATAAACTCTCAAATTTTAATATGGTATCAGAGTCTATCCTAGATCTATTTGTTTGTTGTGGAGACCTCCCATATTTGAGTCATCCGTTATTGTTGATTCTACGTTTCAGCTTAATCAGTTATGGACGTGAGGAGGTATGTACGTTAGAAGTCTCACATTGGCTAGAGATATGATATAAATAGCCTTTATAAATGTGTGCAAACCTCAACTCTCAAGTTAGCTTTTATGGTTGAGCATATCTAATAAGTAATAACACCACCACATTATGTAGGACCTATATCACCTTTGACCCTTTATAAAAAAAGCCAATCGTACTATTTTTTTTTTTATAGTGTTACTTCAAAGTGATGAGTGAAATGAACCATATTCTCTGATACCATATTAATTAATAATAACGAATATAAAAAAGCCTAATCGGAAGAACACTTTTTATCTTAGGTTTCAATAAGTGAATGATGAAAGCTCAAGAAAGCAAGAATTAGAAAGAATTTTATAAACTAGAGATTAAAAAATTACAAAACCACCCTTACATAATAATATAAAAACCATTATCTAACAAAATGCACTCATTTATCTTCTGGCATCCCCCACTTATCCTCCACGACAACTCCATTAACAAAAACAAAAACAAAAACCAACCAACCATCAAACTCAAGAATACTTACAAGTTACAACTCATTTCTTAATAACCACACACAATTCAAATTAGCCATTTAATTTGAAAAGGATATGAAATAACAACTAGTAACTACTTAACTTATGATGCACAGCATCTAAATGCTACATGAGAGTACTACAACAGTATACTTGAATAAGATTTTGAGACATATCAACAAGTTTTAACAAAATTAAATTTTACCATTATTTCGTCAAACTTATCCAAAATATACAAATCAATGCCTCCAAAGCTCCACTTGGTATAAATAATGAATCTTATAGTAATTGCTTTCATTTACGTTATTATTTAATAAGGCAAATAATGAGCCACCACCACCATCCAAGACACTGCCCAATCAAACTGTCTAGTTTATCATTATTTGTGACTCAATTATGGTAGACATATTATGCCAGTCAAATGTACTGCCTCAACCTTGCATTGCATGGAAACTAGCTAGTTACTGCTTCACTACTAATTTATTTTTTATATACGGGGAAAATGTTAACATGTGCCCTTGAGGCACTTCTTAGTATACTAATTAAAGAAATTTATCATTCGAACATGTGCATTTCGTATTTTTAAAAGTCAAACATTGTTAATTTTAAGATAAAATTATTATATCGACTGTCCTTAAAATGTGACCTTATATTAACTAACATGTTCCCTTTATATATATTTGACAATTGATGTATTTGGTCTTCGTCTGACCAAATATATCAGTTGTCAAATGTAAAAAAAAATAATCAAATTTGCTTATAATATTAGTAGTGATTGGAAAGAGTAGGATTTCAACATTTTATTATCATACTATGTGCCCATCCATATTCATATTCTATATATAGACCAAAACCTTTTTGTCACACACCAAACTTTCCCTTTGAGTACCCACTCATTACTACTATCACCATTTGAGAACAACTTAATTGCATTTTCAAACTCAAAATATGGCAGCTTTTTCATATCAATACCATCCTTTCCTTGTTGACTCATCATTCATGCTCAACATCAACACTTGTTCTTCTCCTCCTACTTCTTCACAGTTTCACCCTCTTCATCAAGATATAATTAACTGTGTTGATCAACAAAGCTCCAAAGTTACCATCATGAGTGACAATGAACCTTCTTCTGTCACCAAAAACCTTAGTCCTCAGTCCTCCGTGGTACTCGACAAGCTCGAAACCGGTGATGAGCAGGTTACTCAAAAAAATTCTTCTATGGAGAAGAAGAGGAGAACCAGAAACAATGGACCTTCCTCTACTAAGCCACAATCTCATGTAATAATATTAACTGTTTCTATTTTCGCCCATGCGATATCGCTGATAGAAAAAATAAAAATTTTGTCTAAAATAAACAAAATAAAACTTCTATGACAGAATTAGAGATAAATTTCACATATTGTTTGTAGTGCATTTTTTCTTAGCACTTTGTTGTACAATATCGCTCTGCCCAGGATCGCGCCCCGAGTTTTGCAGCGGCCAGCATGTCCTCCTATTCATTAGGGCCTGACCCATGCCCCAACGGCCGGGTATAGGTCGCGTGCTTTAGTGCCATCCATTTTCACATCTAGCTAGTTTTATTAATTAAGCCATGCCATGCATATTAATGATATATTTTTGGCTAATGTTATGAATTGAGTATTTTGTTCTGATTTTTTTGTTAATTAATTTGTTTACAGGATATTTTAGCAGAAGGGAAAAACAAGAAACAGAAAAAGAACAAAGAAGAAGAGAAGCCAAAAACAGAGAAGAAAGATCAGAGGAAGTGTTTGGATGAGCCACCAACTGGCTACATCCACGTAAGAGCAAGAAGAGGTCAGGCCACTGATAGCCACAGCCTTGCTGAAAGGGTAACACTACTGACTACAGTATTCTCTTCTCTTCTTTTATGTGGGGTCCACTTGTTTGCTACATTTCCAAAAATGTCCCTTTAACAGTTTCATTATTTTCTTCATGTCTTATTCTTAATGTTGGAAATTTAATTTCAATTTGGTTTGATTAATTTCAGGTAAGAAGAGAGAAAATTAGTGAAAGGATGAAGAAGTTGCAACAACTTGTGCCAGGCTGTGATAAGGTATAGTAGTAGGTCAAGTAAAACCTTCATGACAGCACATATAGGCCCAAACAATTAAATGTGTCTCGGACTCTCACTGTGTTTCAGTGTCGGACACGCGTCAGTTACTGACATCGACATGACACTAAGACATATTATTATACTGAATTATGTCATTTTTTCAAACTATTATCGACGTCAGTGTATCTGTGCGTGCATTTGTGTCGGTGTCTGTATTTGTTTTTCATAGAGTCTGAAATAAAAACTTTAATGAACATTTAATATATTTTTTAACATAATTATTAATGGACATTTTGTTCCCTTTGTAACCAGGTAACTGGAAAGGCTCTTATGTTAGATGAAATAATAAATTATGTGCAGTCTTTACAGAATCAAGTAGAGGTAACACAATATTTCTCAAGCTATTTTTTTTTTTTGCTTATTTATTACTTAAAATGTATAAATACATATACTAACAATCTATAGTTGTTTATGCTTTCTAATTTTTGCAGTTTTTGTCAATGAAACTTACTTCTGTGAATCCTATGTTCTATGACATGACAACAGACCTAGACACTTTCTTAATTAAACCAGAGGTGAGGAACAAAACCAAGTAGTTAATTAATTAACTCAAAATTAAAAACTCTCTAATAATATAAAAACTTAACTAACTTTGTTTTGTATGTTTGAATTTTCAGAAATTAAATAACTTAGCATCACCATCACCATTATCATCTGTGTCACATTCACATTCACATTGCAATAGTCCCAAACAAGGCACAAATTTTGCTGATACAACAAACATGACTCAAACCAACATCTTCCAAAATGACTACCTTTTGGATAATTCAGCATCAATTTTTCTTCAAGGGCAGAGGACAAATATTCTCTCTGAGGTATAAAAACAAAAATAACAAAAAAAAATAGTAATTTATTTCTAACAAAAATGATCCTAAAAATGGATTTAATATATATTTTATTATTCTGACAAAAAACATTGTTTTCAGGATGGTAGTAATTTTTGGGAGGTAGAAGAGCAGAGACAAAAGTTTCTTAATTCACATGGATTCAACAACAACTTATGTTCCTTTCATTAATTCAAAATTCACAGAATTGCATGTCCTACAAAACTACCAACATGTTTGTAAGCTCTCAAATCATGTCTCACTTATTATTATCATATAATTTAATAATGCTTGGTATCTAAGACTTTGATTTTTTTTTTCTTCAGGATTTAGTTTTTACATTAGATAAGGAGATTCCAAAATGTAGCACAAGAAATCAAGAATGGTATGGATTTGGATTGTAGTAAGCAAATCTGGACTCTCTGATCATCAGACAACTCAAATTTTAAGAATAGATTTTAGGGTTAATGGGTATATACCCCCCTGTAAAGTACATGATTTTTGCAATACCCCCCTGTAAAATATTTTTTTGAGAATACCCCCCTGTAATCTTTGCATTTTTGCAATACCCCCCTAAACTTTTTCAACCATTACATTTTGTGGGGGTTTTGAACCGCCGCAAATAAAAACCGCCGCAAAATATAATTTTAGTGGGGGTTTTAAACCGCCGCAAAGAAAAAACCCCCGCAAAATGTAATGTTTGAAAAAATCCAGGGGTATTGCAAAAATGCAAAGATTACAGGGGGGTATTCTCAAAAAAATATTTTACAGGGGGGTATTGCAAAAATCATGTACTTTACAGGGGGGTATATACCTATTAACCCTAGATTTTAATTATAAAATTTGATCTTAAAATATGAATTGTCTGATTTTGATCGAACGGTCTGCATGTGGACGACTGAACGTCAATATATTTTGAGTACATTAAAGGGTATCAAAATGAATGGATGAAGAAGCCAAAATGACAGAAAATGCAGACCAAATATATATAAGATCATATCTTTTCTAGATACGTTGTTCTGTTCTAGTTATTTTTTGACTCTTATGTTGCACAAATTCCTAGAGACTATTGATTCTACTACGTACATCAGACATTGAAATTTATGTCATGTCTTTGTAATGTAAATTATTGAAGTAGTGATTACAGTAGTAATTTCATTATTGATGAGGGATTGAATACATTATTGGCCATGCATTTGTTGGTCTAGGCCTAGCTAGATAAATTTATGTATATGTAGTATCTGCAGAATCTTCAGAGTTTGAAAAACAATAATAGTAGTAATTCATCTTCATATGATTATTAAGTTACTCCATGTAATTCAATTAACTAATTAATGCATTTTTTTTAAACTTCTTTCATGTTTAGTGTCATTTTCTAATTATCTAAAGTTAATAACTAGCCTAACTTACTTGTTTAACAAGCTAATGTAAATTTCACTCTGATTTGTTGAAACTACAACCTATAGTACTTTTAAAATAACGGGTATGTATATATCCTTAGATACACAACGATATATTCTCTAACATTAAAATTTGATGATGTTAAATCTAACGGTTTCTACCGCTATCATAATAAACAATTGTTAGAGGATTCAGGTCCAAGAAACACGCGGTTGTTTTAATTTCAGTGGTTTCTTTCAATGATGGGGTTTATGTTTGTGTATATATCGACAATCGTACAAATATGAATTACTAGCATATGTCCGTCAAAATTACACAAGTCAATTTAGATTTTTGTGAAGGAAAAAAACAACTCTGTTAATTCACTTTCACTTAAATGAACAAAAACAAAGTATAGAAATTGACATGACGAATTTTTGTTTGTACAGACAATGATGTTATGTCTTTTTATGTGGATAGAAATGTCATACTGGAGAGAAAATCTTTCATGTCTTGAGAGTGCATGTGCTATGATAAAACACAAGAATTCCTTCTAAGCTGTGTAGAAAATATTCCATGTTATGATTGACTCAATTTACATGGAAATGATAAATTCCAATTTTTTAAACTATTCAATCAACAAAAGGATATGCATTATCTCATCAATGCATTTTTGCTTTTATCTTTTCTTTTTATAAATGATGGTGTGAACAAAGAGAAATTTGTTTTGATTACTTAGAATTAAAATGGGTGGTGCCACATCAATTCACAAAGTCCTACTTTAACTTACAAATGTTAAATAATATTGTTATAATGTACATTCTTAGTTAATTCAAACTATGAACTTAGCAGTTGTGTGTATAAATTTCAATGATACTTATCACGATAAAAAAAATAAAAATAAATAGGTGTGACATTTACAACTGTCTATCCATATCAACAAATTAAGATTATGTTATCATAAAATGTGACAAAGACTATCACCTTCCTTTTGCTTTTTGAGCTGTAGGGGTCCTCATAATAAAGGATTGAATGAATGAACAATACTTGCCACTCATTCTAGCTATCTCCCTCTCATATGCTACTTCTTCAATTTTCTTGGTTTCTTTAGTTATGAGAAGTAAATGTCTTTGGTATACAAAAGTCAAAAAGTACTGCTCAAACCCTAAATATATGTAGAATTCTATTAAATAAATTATCAGTAGTTTATTATAAAAAAAAAATAGAGATATAATTATAATTCGTATACAAAAAATTAACATAAATTGAAAATTTTGAAATGTCAAAAAAATTATGTAAAAACCATTTTTTGAAAAAATAGTTTAATACAATCCACCAATTGTTCAATATTTATGATCTTTAAGAGAAAAAATAACTTCATTTTGCATATTTTAAATCAATCAAATCACATAATGTAAAACGATTTCAAGCCAAAATCCGTATCGTTAATTGAGGAAAAAGAATAAACGAGTCCTGTCGTATAGGCAGCTTCCACCAAAACATTTGAAATACTGTATACCACACTTAAATCGTAACGTCACAAGAAACAAAAATGGCATAGAGACTCTTTGGAGAGGCTACACTATACACATTTTGCACGCTCCGCATATGGGAGAATTCGACGAAGAATATTTCGCTGAGTCGCAACCTTATCTAAGAGTACATGCTAAAAATCATGTAAGATTCATTTAAATTTCAACCAATAAACAAAATGTATGTAATAATAATGTGTTCTCTCATTTTGTCCTAAGAAAAAACACAAGTTTTACCACACTGTGTTCTTTCTTTTTTCTATAAATAAATCAATGTCGATAAAATCAAAGTCTAAGATATATTAGAGAGACATATATGGTATGGTTGGCAAGTTAAAATATGAAGCAATACAATATAAAACCAAACGAAGTGAAGAGAGTTGTAGACAGTCCATGTGGAGTTTGTGCTCCTCCTGTTTTGTGTGTCGTTGCATTGTCTAGCTTCTCCAACCATAACCACCATCATCTTTCAATTCTATGGGTCATTCCTTATTGAGATAGGAGTACTATATTATCAACTTAGTTTGTATAACTGGCGTTTGGTATTACAAAAAAACAATAAAAAAGGATCTCAATGTTTACTCAACCATGTCTAGTCATGTCCCCTTTAACTAGCTAGCATGCTCTAGAACATACTATTCCAAATCCAAAAGATCTGAGCAAATTAATTAGATGAGTAATTAGTTCAATTATTATCATATCATGACCCATTCCATCAATCTTGGAGAGTACTAATCATTCACCTCTTGTGGATTCCTCAACAAGTGGTATCATTTATCAAGTGATATTATCAGAGTCTTTGTTCGATTTGGTGGACAAACAGGTGTGTGATCGACTATGAACAGGTAAAATGTTGGATATACAAGAGAGATAATCCACATGTGATATATCTTACGTCTTAAGATTTTGGGTGGAGATGTAACGTCTCTCTTTTTGTAAGCTTGAGCATTAAATAATTGTTTCTCTGACACTTTTTTAATCTTCCCAGCAAATTACAACAATATTTTTGCAATGTTATGGATTAGTAATTTTAGAGACTAAATTAAACAGATTAACTAAAGACACACTCAAAAATTATAAATAGATGTTTATTTAATGAATAAAGAACATGAAAGTTGAAGGAGAAGTGAGAAGTCCCATCCTAACCAAAGGAGTTTGAAAAGACAAGGTGGTGCCAATTGTTTAGCAATATAGAGAGATATTAGTACCAAAAGAAGTAAATGCTGTGCATATTTGTTGCTCAACAACACATCCATCTGCAAATTAGGGGTCCCCATTGTGTTCTTATTTTGCTCAAACAACCTAGTAGGGTCCTCCTCCCTAAATTGACAAGTAATGCAGTACCACCATTGTCTCTCTCTTTCTCTCTGGTTGATATATACAAAACTTTTTGACGTTATTTAATTCGACAAATGAGAGACGTGTTGTTTATTTGAGCATAGTTCAGTTGTTAGAGACCTTATAATAATATCATGCATGAATAAACCTTATAAGACGCTTACTAATCATGAGCTTATGAGTATAAATAATCATATGTTTGTATTTTGTAATCATGTATGAATTGGTGTTTTGCTTTCTATATCGTGTCAAATATGTTTAAGAATGTTAATCTAACATTAATCCTAGTTATAATTAACTTAATTGTCGGGGGTACTTATGGTTTTGTCGGGTGTGGATTATACTATTGCTCAAGCTGCTGACATTGACACCACAACTTTCCCCCAACCAATAAAAACAGTGATATAAAACACAAACGTACTTTAATTATTAATACATGATTAATTTCAATTAAAATTTGAAAATCATAAAATGGTTTACGTAGTAGACATCAATCACTAATCCAATTGCCAGACAGGCCAACAATAGTCTCAAATCTCCAGCCGTCTAAACTTGGACTAATTATGAACGGAGAAAATTACACTTACTTCGGTATTTTCTGTTGTGTTCTTTTGTGGTGAACTTGATCATTAAAGATAGCAAAATACAATCTCTAATCTTAAATATAAGAGACAGTTGAATCAATAAAAGTTAATGAATATAATTCAAATTTTAAATCAGATACATGAACTTGTGTTGGTCCCACTGTCTCTTATATTTAGAATCGAAGAGAGTATAAGACGATTGTTTTGGTGGCTTTACTCTTGATCACGCGCAGATTATCCTCACGGGACGTTTTTAGGGGTGATAGTCTTAATATGAAGGGAGAGGGGGGCAGGGTTGTTGATGTGAGTGTGTGATGGCTGGGACGGTGAAGACCCAATAGGTAGGAGCCAATGGAGGGTAGAGGCCCACCAAGTGTCCCACATTGCAAGGGAAAAGCAAACTTGGCCTCATGGCATATGTCCCCTTAGGTCATTGAATTGCCTTGTCCCTTTTGTCTTTGAGGAAGAAGGTTTGAAGAAGATAGAAGGTGACATTGATTTAATTAATTAGGGAGGGTACCCATACCTCTTTGCACCTTAGACATGGCTTGTCCCAATAATATGTGTTATTTTATCATTTTATTTTTCCCCTCTTCAACTCTTTTTGTCCTTGTTTTATTTCAATTACCCACCAACCATTTATCTAATCTAAAAATAATATTTGAGACATGGTATATAGTATTAGATATTGTTGTTAGTATATTATACTATATAGTTTTTATGAGCAATGAGCAACACCAGAAACTTGCTACAAGCTTGTGGGTCATGTGGTACAAGTTTATGTTAAGACTACTTACTTGCTCATGTTCTCCACTCTTCCTTCATCCGTCCCACAAATTCATTATAAACAAAAACAATTAAAATAATTTTTCACCCGTTTCATAATTAGAGCTATTAAAATAGGCCGGAATATATTAGCCCACTAGCCCTATATTTTAAGATGGGTTATGCCTAGAAAAATCATCGAAAAACTGACGAACATAAAACCAGCAAAATCAAAAATTAATCGGTTCAAGTGAGAGATTACCTTATGTTGACGCTCTAAAGTGTGTGTAAATTTCTTCCCAATGCTCTAATCTTTAGTTTGAATCTCAAACCCAAGACAATGAAAATATTTTGAAAGGTTTGTTTTTAATTGTGTGTGAAATAAGTTGGAGAAAGTGAACTATGCTGAGCTTAAGTAGTAGGGGTTTGAATAATTTTTCCCGAACTCTCTAGTTTATCATGTTCGGATTATATTATCCAACCATAAGTGAATGTTTCGGATTATTTTGTCCGACCCCCCTTTCGCTCGCGCAAGGGCTTAATTGTCAGTTAGGGGGGAGAAAAGAAGCAAGGGGGGTGGGCAGAGAAATTTTCGAACTTTACGGGCCAGCCCGTTGTAAACCTTTAAAAATAAGTTTTTATTTGGCCTGATCAAATTTATAAAAGAAAGCCCAAAAACAAGTAACCTAAACTTAGTGACACTCTCAAATACAAAAGAAATGTCTAAAAACAAGTAACTTTAAAACATCAAGCACAAAACACAGCTCGGTGAATAATTTATCTGCTTCAATGATACAAACGACGCTTACGACATCGACTTTCACTTCTTCATATAGAAGTTAGACGTATCATTTGTTCATGATATCCCCCCCTTCATGGTGTGGGTTATTTGTTCTTTTATTTAGGGTGTGTTATTTGCTTTTGTGGTAATTTTGCTAGGCTTATATCTGTTTATGGTATGTTACTTTTGTTATGTATTTTAAATTGTTAGGGTGGAAATTTTGCTTGTAATGTAAAAATGAACTTTGTGGAGTAGTTTTAAGGGTGCATTGTGATTTATCATGCACAAATACTCAATAATTTTGTATAGATGCTTTTGTAGTAACTATTATGTCATGAAATCACGACATTCGCTTATTTGATGGATAATAATTTGTGTGACATGTAATTTTATTGCCCATTGCATCTATTTTTTTTAATAAAAAAATGAAATTAGTCGGGTCAGTTCATTAAACTTGATTTTAGCGGCCATGAAGCTAAAGGACCGCCCCCACTTAAGCTCTTTTATATGTGTTGGCCCCAAGCAGAGGCGGGCCAGATCGTCCCCCTTAATAGCTATGCTCATAATAAATGATGTATTTGATTTATATGAAAATTCATAAATAATTGTCTTTCGTCAACAAGATTACAACTCATGGTCTATTATTGACATCTTAAAATTTCTATCATGGTCTTGGATCAAAGTTAATTAAGTGTTTGGTTTTGCATATGATTTTCATCAATGGACCATTCCATCTCTTTTATGTTTATGAGCCTCCAATATGCGAGGTTCCGATACAAGTTATTTCACTTAATAATTTATTATAAACAATAAATTCCACCAATTTTACTGTTAATTATTGTTGTATTATATAAATGGTCAAGAGCACAAAGTTTTATATAAATCTAAAATTTGTATCTATGTAAACTAACCATTGATATCTACTTGTGTTTCTAAAAGCTTATTATATATTCATTTGAAATTATTTAATAATGCATAAAATAGTTAAACGTTTTATAAAACTTTGAATTAATCTGCTCAATAAGAAATTTTAAGTTATTTTTAGTCAATTTTTTTTTTTAAAGTTATTCAAAAAAAAATTAAGTTGACGATTGGATTAGTAAATTCATTGTTAATAATGTGTTATTAAATAGAGTAATTCAATCTGATTAAAAAAAATAGAGTAATTTAACCTGTGAACTTAGCTCAATTGGCAAAATATTGCATTATATATACAGTGGGCTAGGGTTCAAATCGACAAATCCAGATCAACCCATTATTTATCCATTGGAATTTCTAATCAATAGATTACTTGACCAAGAAAAAAAAATATAATTATTCATTTTCAAAGTTATTTTTGAAGTCAATGTAGTCTGATAGATTTAAAATTTAATTTGATTTAAGCAATTTTCACAAACAAACATATCAATACATCTAATAATATTCAACATTTTACGACTTTCAATTACTTTACAAAATTTACAATATTAATTTAGATCGATTTGAATATGGACACCTCTTCTTTTTATTTTGCTGGTGTTTTGAACACCTCTATCTATCCACGAGGCTCAAATTATATATGCTTCATTTTTTCATTAAAAATCTAGGTATCTTATGAGTTTCTTTGGTTTGGGTTTGAAATAGTGTGTATGGGCCTTTTGATTTGTTATACCACAATGGGCTGAAATAAAACCTTCTCTATGTTGGGTTTGTGTTTTTTGTTTTTGATAATTTTGAATTTCATGAGCAAAATAAATAACAATAAATGAAGGAAATTGCAGCATGTATAACTATTGTTGGAACCTCATGGTTTTACGGGAGATGTTCTATAGCGTAGTCTTTATACGGGAGTCTCCGAGTTTAGTTCTTTAATTTGTTATATTTGTAATATTTTATCTCAAAATCTTAATTTTAAGATGAAGTTTATCACACGCGATAAGGGAATATGGTTGTCCATAAACTTACTAAAGTGGTTATTTTTTGATTTAGTTGCCACTATTTTGAGACACTACATGTTTGTATTGAAATTACTTTAATTAATGAAATTTTATAAGTGTGTGTTTGTCAAAAAAAAAACAAAAAACTATTTTTTGCCATGTGATGCAATTTATAGATTCGATATCTAATGGTAAGCAAGTTAAGGAACATCATATTCAATTTATATTGTGTTTTGATGAGCGGTGAAATTAAAAAATTATGATGAATTATTGTAATTTTATGAACTTACAAAGTGTAGTTTATGATAAACCTAAATAATTATATTGTGTGTGGTTAATTTGAAAGTATCTAAACCATATACTTTTAGTTTTTTCTTGTCTACCTTTTTAAGATTTTTTTTTGTTCGAAACCGGGATATCCACCGCCGAGCACAGTGGCTAATCCCTCGCTAGATTGTAGGCACCTCAATGGATGGGATAGCTGGTCACTCTCTTAAGATTTGAGAGTATTTACCTTTAATCATTTAAAGAAGATTTAACCGATATAAATTTTGATAAAATATACCGTTGAATTAAAAGTTTATATCATATAGATAATTTGTATAAAATTTTAGAGAAATCTAAAATCATTTGTCATGTTATTAAGACACATCAAAATTAACGATTTGTGTATATGATATAAATTTCCAATCCAACAGTGTATTTTAAAAAAATTGATACTCCCTCCGGTCTTTAATATAAGACACAAATTACTTTTTAGATTCATTAGACTTTTAATGTATTTGGACTATATTATAGATTAAATTCATCAAATTCTCAATGTATCTAAAAAGAGAATTTTTTCTTATATATAAAACCAAGGGGAGTATTGCTCAAAATATTTTTAGTGGTTGGGATAAATAACCCTTAATCTTTAGGGGTAGACAAATTTAGGGGTAGACAAATTGTGACCTGTAATTTTTGACAATTAACATCCTAACCAAGTATTTACAAAAACAAAAAACCTATAACAACAATTAATTTTTTTGACTAAAAAAAATAATTATTTAAAAAAAATCCATAATTCTTACTACTGTGTCACTTCACTTGGACACAGTAACTGTGTATTCCTATCTTTTAGTTCACACTGTCTTCACTCTTCTTAACAATCCAATATCTCACTTTTATTTTTCCAAATCAACCACCACTTAACTCACCGGAGACGGAACAAAATGGAAGATATTCCGGTGCCGGAGGTACAGATAAACGGCGGAGGAGCAACAACTGCAACACTAATCCCTTCCGAACCTCACGGATCCAAGCGCCAACGCAGACCAAGCGTCCGATTAGGCGACATCGGAGACCAACCGTCAGATTCCCATCCTCGCCGCACAACAAAATCATGGCGATTCGGCATCAGCAACGTATCAGGTAAACCCTCGAAGACTCGTCCGTTGACTAATTTGACTTCCGTTTCCGATTTCGACGAAACGCAACAAGGCGAAGAAGAAAGAGAAGCTAACACTGACGGTGTAATCATTGGTAGCTGGAAAGTTAAAAAAGGTTCTAAAAGACCTCGATCGAATTGGATTTCTTCGCGAATCGATAAAGGCGAAGAAGAAGATCTTGATAATAATAATAATGATAATGATAATGATAACAATGATGATGATGTTTATGAAGATTTTGAAGGTGATAATTCTGGTAATCCAATTCATTCTTCAGAGAATTTGGGGAATTATGATGTTAGAGATGGTGAAGATGGAATTAGAATTTGGCTTAATGGATTAGGGTTAGGTCGTTATGCAGCTGTTTTTCAAATTCATGAGGTTGATGATGAAGTTTTACCTTTGTTAACAATTGAGGATCTTAAAGATATGGGTATTAATGCTGTTGGTTCTAGAAGGAAATTGTATTGTGCAATTCAGAAGCTTGGAAAGGGATTTTCATAATAAGCTTCTTTTTAATTTTGGTTTTTTGTTGTACTTGTAATCTTATATTCATATATTATGTAATGTAGTTTGGGAAATTCTCAACATTGCAGCAAATTACTAATATTAATGCAATGCATATGTTAACTCTTCTCACATAACTTGTTTTAGGCTTTTTTGGAATAGTTAGGCTCTTTCCGGTTTTCACCACTAATTAGCATCAAGTAGTTCCAGCTCCCTCCTGAACTGCAGTCCTCACTACTAAGTCCAGCGGTAATCACCGGCCACTGGACCAACTAACGGTTGGTTAGTTAGGTTCTTTTATAAAGGGTAATTTTGTTTGAGTTTAATTCAAGGTGTGTGTAACATTTATGAGTGATGGGAATGTATGTTATGTCTTATGAGGAAGAAATTGGGGAAGTTTAAGGAAGTGATGTTTGTTTGATTTCTGCATTTGGCAATAAATGATTAATGTTGATACTTTTGCGGCCAATCTCTGTCTGGTTTTGTTGGTCTCATTTGTATTTATGGGTGTGCTTTTATTCTTCAAGAGTTGCCATAGGAGAGGAATCAATAAAACATTTTTACTTTAACATATATTACTACTATTACTACTATCTAGCTAAATTGTTGCTTTTGACATTTTCTTTTAGTCTGTGTTTTGTGGTTTTCATTACTGTGATGATCCAGTTTAACTGGTTTAGAAATTCTACTTGTTTAGTTAATGTTTTTGGGTGATGACTATTGCATTACATTTTTCTTCTTAGTAGTATATGGTGTGTAGTTTACTATGTGCACTGTTAATCATGATAAAATACTAATGACTAATGAGGACTAAGCAAACTAATTTAAAACATTAATTAATCCTAACATCTCTGTCATAACATGATATACAGTACATACCATAAAATCAAAAACTTCATACCAGTGAGCAAGAAGATATAGACAAAGGCAAGACAATTTCCTGAAATTAAGAACTGCATTTATAGTATAGTAGTAGCAATTGATATGATATGAGAAGAGTGAAGGTCTAGCATGTAAGATAAGAGACAGTCAAAAAGCCTGGGGTAACCTGCCTGCAAATAAACCAAACAAGGGACTTTACTTAATTCACATGATCATATAATATATACACAAATTAAGTCCCATGTAATGATTTTTAGCCAGGCAAGTCATCCTTGGCTTAGAAGACATGACTCTTCATCTACATACAAGACCTTTCTCTTCCTCTTAACTAGTAATTTTATCTCAATCTCTTCTTCTGATGCTAAACAGTGAATGCATACTTCCCTTATTTATAGCATCCATCATATTGGTATATGCTGACATATTCGTCGTTATCGCGAATTAAATGTTATACAATGGCCTCATTCATGATTTCTCTCTTTGTTACTTTACATCATATTTGCTGCTAAAGAATTAAAGATAGTAATGACTTAAGAATATGTTCTGATATAAGAACTTAATTAGAGGGACCATTGATCCATTCATTTACATGCTAAGTGTTGCTCTTCTAGGCCATTGTGGTGGGAGTTGACAATATGGCATGTCAACTGCATGGTCCTGCAGAGAGTTTTAATTTGTGTGTTGATGATAAACCAATTTGCAATCGAATCTGTTCAGTTTGAAATCCATCCTTTCTCAAACTTATCAAATTTTCAATCTTCTATACTCGATTGTTATGTTTTGTCTTTTAATGATATATATTTTCACTTTCTAAGTTACTGTCATGCTATGGGAAAAGGAAACATCATTATCGATAATTCATTGTCTCTTTGGATCCATTTCATTTACACCAGGTAACAACTGCACATAACATAATTTAAAAAAACAATTTTTTAAGGTGTTGAACAACATTATGATTTTTGTGGACAAAATATTGTTTTGATATTTTAAGTCCATACAGAACAGAGTCAAAACTTTGACTTTAAATAGGGTCTCCACATGTGGGCGGTGAAATTGGTCCCCTTAAATTACTCAGTCCTTAGGCTGGATACCGAACTTTCAAAAAAAATTGTTTTTGATATTTTAATTAAATTGTATGTATTTGAACAAAAATTGTCAAGTGATTTAGTGCAACACAAAAATTTCAATTTTTGTTCTGTTTCCGCTCGACCAATTTGTTTAGTCTAAACAACATTTTAAAGTTATATCTCCATAATTTGTTTTCTCAAATTCCTTATTTTTTTAGCAAATCAAACTAACAATTTTGTCTATGATGTTTGGTCTCTAAGCAATTTATTTTTCTCCTAACTTTTTTTGTTAACCCTTCGATCCTCAAGGGAATGAAGCCCTGATAATCCAGAGTCCGACAACGAAGTAAATATATTCTAGTCAACAATTGTTTCTTTCAAAAATTGAACTCGGATTTTACTAAATGATTATTTGCCTTAGGTGGAAATCATTGATAACATGAGCACAATCGATCACTTGATTATTTTTGTTCCAAACCTGTGATTCTATTACGTCACTATGACACAATTAATGATATTTTTTATAAGTATGAAGTCTACCGCCATCTAACAATGATTAACCTCAATTAGAAAATTCGTAAAACACAACATTTTGTACGCAACAGTCAGTACAGTCACTAGTCGTGGCCATTTGCTTACTACATTTTGTTTATTCAATTTTAGTTTTGTTATAATTTTCTCTTCTAGTTTTTTTTGATCGTCTATTCTAGTTTATTTTGTTTTATTGTGACACATTACGTATTTTCCCCCTTGTTTACATTCCTTAACCACACTTTTTTTACTCACTTACGACAGTTTTATTTCCTTGTGAACAAATCATATATTTAATAAAAATCGTCCATTTCTCATACCATTTTTTGAACTAAACATGTATGTGATTAGCAAATTCTCTTCATTTACCTCGAATATCTCTCCTCAGCTAAGCCAAACAAACCAATTAAGATGTGGTGATTGATGTTCATGAATGAAGATGCGGAAGAAAGGCCTAGTTCATGGACCCGGAGACCAAAGCTCAAATGAGAAATTTTCTCAATCACCCCCCATTATTCTCTTTTCCCCCTAACTACCGTTTTTGTCTTTAGGGAGGTTTTGGGGGTATAGGTACCAATTCAAGATTTAGATTCCGAACTATAGTTCGGGATTTACGTCTCGAAATGTATCTTGAATTTTAGAGGGTATATGCATCATTTCGGGATCTAAAACCCGAAGTGGTGCCTGGGTTCTAGGGTATAGGCACCACTTCGGGTTTTAGATCCCGAAATGGTGCATGTACCCCCAAAACTCAGCATACACTTCGGGAAGTAGATCCCGAACTTTATTTCGGAATCTACATCCCAAATTAAAGGGTAATTTAGAGTTTTAGGGGGGTTATAGAGAATTATGGGGAGCAAAAGAGAAATTTTCTTCAAATGAGCTCTTAATTAACAATAAAGTAATATATAATTGTTCTTTCTTTGTCATGTTTAGTTAACCATCCACAATTTCATACTCAATCTATCCATAATAAGTGGTTCAATTTGACTATATATATTATTCACATATCTTGTTTTGGTCATATTTTTTTATTAATAAATAAAAATAAATTTTAGTAGTATAATATAAGGATGATCAGAAAGACTGTACAAAATGTGTTGCTACTAGCACTCATGCATTTGCATTTTACCATTATGCACAAGTTAACTCTGCATGACCAAATATTGGAAGATCTTCATCAAGCTGATATGGCATTGGCTTGGTTAAAATTAACAACTTCATTATATTCCTGTTCAATCAGTTTTAAGGCAGTGATAATATTGATATGATATGAGAAGAGTGAAGGTCTAGCATGTAAGATAAGAGACAGTCAACAAGCCTAGGATACCTGCCCGCTAATAAACCAAACAAGAGACTATATATATATATATAATACTCAATTCACATGATCATAGAATTAATGTATATACAAATTAAGTCCCATGTAATGGTTTTTAGCTAGGCAAGTCATCCTTGGCTATAAGACATGACTCTTCATCAACATACAAGACCTCTCTCTTCATCTCAACGTAACCTTCTTCATTCATCTTATGTTAAACTTCATCTATTTATAGCCTCCATACATCATATATGATATATATAATTAATTCACATAAAAATAACACTAGCTATATATATTGGTATATGCTGACATATTCTTCCTAGAATTAAATGTTATACATCATGATTTCTCCTAGCTTCATTGTATCATATACATTTGCTACTAGAGAATTAAAGAGAGTAATGAAATAATAGGAATATGTTCTTATAATAAGAACTTAATTGGAAGGACCATTGATCCATTTATTTATTAACATGTGCTTGCTAAGTGTTGCTCTTCTAGCTATCCCATTGTAGTGGCAGTTTTGACAATATGGCAAGTCAACTGCATGGTCCTGCAGAGTGTTAATTAATTTATATATGTGTTGATATTGATCAACCAATTTGCAATCGAATCTATTCATTTTGGAATCCAACCTTTCTTTCAAACTCGTCAAATTTTCATTCACTAAGGTATGAGAGTTGTATGCCGTGGGTAAAATTAAGTTGTTTTGTCTTTGAGCTAGCTTTTAGTTTCCAATTCTACCCAAAATTACAAATGTGGTACCAAAAATGAAATTAAAATGTGGTACCAAATTTTCTTTTTAAATGTTTCAAATTCTTATTTTTATCTGACAAAATTGAGGAATATATCCTTTGTTAAAGTCATAAAGATTGGTGATAAGAGTTTAATTATAAAAATTTTCGCCACATGACTTTTATACTATAGATAAATAGAGGAATAATACAACAACACACATATATCTTATACTAGTATGAATACAAACACCAATTATTAACATCAATCTTGTTGAATATGGCATGCATATATTTCTTTTTAACTCAAGTATAAAACACATGTCCAATCCACACACCCATTTAAACAAAGGAACTTATATAGGATAGCATGCATATATATGGTCAATGCACGAGTCATTGCTTATTGAACAAATCACTCTTCGAACCATTCTTAATTCGGTTGTAGACTAGTATTAAACACATATTTTTATATGATTTTAATATATTTGAGGTTTATGAGTCCGTCACCAATTGAATAATTGATCATACCCAACCAATAGAACTTTGTCAATGCTTTGAAAGTCCAAATTTAAACAAAAACAACTTAACTAATAGTATAACTAACCGGGATAGAATGAGTCAAATGGACACATTATTATTGTCATATTTTGTAGTATACGGACTAATTTCTGAGTTTGACCTTCAATAAATCATAATTTATTCCCCATATAATTAAGAATAGAAGAATTTTCTATAAAAAAAAAGTACAATATTTTATAGAAAAGTCAACCAGTTAGGTGGAGTTCCTTGATAATTGTGGTCACTCACAAACAATTTTCAATTGTTGGATTGTAAATCACGGAAATGTTATTACGAACATGCATATATGTATATGTATATATTCTTCCAAGCTTCCCCGTTAAGAAAGTATATATACTGTATACACTACGGATTGACTACGATCTTCACATTCCTTCGTGTTAAATAACTTGGCTATACGATAGTTGAGAATATTGGATTGGAGGATATGTCATATATTTTCTTTCCGGTCTTTGTATAAGAAACAAATTAATTTTTAAATTAATGTGTTTAATTTAATTATAATCAGAAATATCAGTTATTCAATAAATTTAAAAAATTTACTTCTTAAGAATCACAGAAAGTATAGAAAGTACTGTGTACTTCCTCGTACCTCTTATTGTGCTCCCCCGCTTTTCCATAAATATTGTTTCATCTACATGAATATTTCATGAAGTATATGTGGAAGTTGTAATATGCGTCGGAGTAAAATATGACAATGTGAAAATCGAACTCAGGAGTCAGGACTCGTGTTAGGAATGAATGTGAATATATATTATAGTTGTATAGAGTGTTACATCTACATTGTCAGAGTTTTTAGACTCTTGGATGTATATGTATTTGAACACATTTATCTTATAAGTTAGTCTAAGTTAAGTACTTAATTAGTACACCTTAGATCTTGTGAATTAAATCGTTGACTTACAAAAATAACACAATCAAGTATATAGGAGATTGAGAACTCGATGGGTTCTTTGAGAAATGGTGAATTTCTAGCTGAACAGAAATTGGTTCATCGACACAAAAATGAACTTTTGCAGGACCATGTAGTTGACTTGCAATATTTGTCAACTGCGACCACAATGGGCTAGAAAAGCAACACTTTTTAGCATGTTAATGAATGGATCAATGGTCCCTCCAATTAAGTTCTTATAAGAGCATATTCTTAACTTACTAATCTCTTTAATTCGCTGGGACTGGAAGCAAATATGATAGATATATAGTATATATAATTTAGCAAGGGAGAAATTATTCATGAATGAGGCCAATGTATAACATTTAATTCGTCATGATGAGGAATATGTCAGCATATTCCTATAAAGTTCTGTTTATGTGATCAAAGCTATATATAAATAATAGAAGTTGGCATTCACAGTTTTTAGCATGAGATGAAGAGAGGGTCTTGTATGTAGATGAAGAGCCATGTTTGATAGCCAAGGATGACTTGCCTAGCTAAAATCAATTACTGGGGACTTAATTTGTAGCATATAATTAAGTAATTAGTCCCTGTTTGGTTTATTACTAGTTAGGCAGGTATCCCTGGCTGGTTGACTGTCTCTTGTCTTACATGTTAGACTTTCACTTTTCACATATAAATACATATCAATTATTAGTTTCTTGCTAGTTACTATGTTTAATCCTATAACATACACATAATGTTTACATGGAATTGCATATTTTAATTAAATATATATGCTCTCTGTCAGTTAATTTCAATAATTTGGATTATATACAGTTTGAGGAGCGCAGCAGCCTACAATATGGTTACATGGACCTGAATATTTGCTGTAAAACACACACGCGTGCGCGCACGCCTGTAGTTACCCACAATTTTGTATCTAGTTCATTAATCGGGTATTAGAAGTCCATCATGTTACATAGTCAATAAATTCATAATAAAATGGTGTTGACTTTAAATCAGATGGTGCAAATATTTAAGCAATTTCAGCGCGAATATAAATCGAGAGCTTTTGTGGACACTGACTTTCGTGAAAGGGTTATGATTTGGATTGATCATAAATGATAGCTAGCGTTGAAGAGCAATATGCCAAGGACTCAAAATTGAAGTTTTGGGGTACCTGCAACCCTTCAACACTCAAATTGATATAAGACCAAAAAGTATGAAGTATTTTAAAGGTAAAAATTGTGTACCTTGAGATGTTGGTGAAAAACACCTTTTATATCTTTCGACTATAACAATTTCAAGGTACATCGATGAAGAAATGGAGGTGGTAGAGTATTTTACACCTCATTATAACATGTGGAATTTGTACGTGTAAAATTAAAAATAAATGTATATAATATATCTTGAGAGAAAGGAAAAAAAAGGATGTGATGGATAAGATAAAAATAGAGATAAAATAAAGTGTTGAAAATAATTAAAATTAATTTACAAATAAGCATGCTTATAAAAAAAATTAAAAAATAAGCATAAATCTGTGAAAAAGGAAAACAAAATCCATTAAAAAATGGGAGTACTCGCTACGTATGAAAAGCATATGGATGCATGAGGCAAATATCCAGCTTGCGCGTGTGTGAGTTGTAAAAGTGTGTGGTTGTGAAGTGTGAAACCAAAAAAGGTTTGCATGAGATTTGGATTTCTGAAGAGAAGAAGAGTGAATAAGATTGAAGACCCAAGGAATGAAATGAAAATAGTACTTGATTGACTGGTTAATGAACTTTTGAGAACAAATTATTTAAAAGAGCTTAAATTTAATTTTTTATTGGAACAATTTTTAGCTTAATTGTCAAATACTAAAATTGTTAGATCAAACATTATAACTTAAGTTTAAATCTGAAACTTTATATTGATATATGAAATTAATTTTAGGGTCCGTTTGGATTGATGGTATAGAATGGAGCGGAATGAAATAGAATAGAATAGAATGAAACGGAATGGAACGGAATAAAATGAAATACATATTCCACTCCATTGATTGGATAGTGAACGGAATAAAATGCGTTATAACTTTTTTATTCCAATTATACCCTTTATTTTATAGATAGAAATGTTTAGCAAAAAAAAAGAAAAGAATAGATAAGAATGAGAAAAGTCTTATAAAACATAAAATTGAGGGTAAAATTGTAAAACTATAATTATTGTGTATCATTTCATCCTTATCACCTCATATACCACTCCATTCCATTTCGTTCATATTTTATAAAATCAAACAACGGAATAGAGCTTCATCCCACCTCATTCCATCTCATTTCATCTCATTCCATCAATACAAACGGACCCTTAGTGAATTACCACTTCATATAATAAAAAAAGTTACTTACTTTCAAACCAAATTCTAATTTCTAAATTATTAGACATTTTTCTCTAAAAATCAAAAGGTTAACACACAAAAAAAATCCAAATTATTTTTTGATAAAAACGGATAATTAAAATTATTGGATGTAATATTTTTTGTATGAATAACATCTTTCTTTATAGAAATAAAATATAAATTAGTTTATGAGCCCGTGTCATGCACGGGATAAAAATACGTTTGTAAATTTGTTGACTTTTAAATATACTTTATAAAAAAATATATTTTATAAAATTTTGTCTAAAAAATATATTTTTTTTATAAAATCATATTTTTATACATTTTATAAATAAAAAATCACGTGCATCCTCTTTCATGAAAACCAGCATTAAAAAGGTTTTTTTAAAGAAGTAAAAATAGTTTTCCTCTGCCATGCATCCTCTTTCATGTTTTGCTTGACACAATTGATTGAAAACTCATTAAAAAAATTATATGGCATTTTTTTAAAGAAGTAAAATTAGTTTTGAATAAAAGGGAAAAATGTACAAAAAGAGGGGCATAAACCAAAACACTCAAAAGAAAAACAAACAAAAGCGCAAGAAAAAGAAATCAGTAACCAAAACATTTAGAAGTCATAATTAGTAACTAAAACATATGATAATCTTTTACACACTAAACTAAAAAATATAAACTATAAATTATAAAGCATGATGCTATTTCGTCTTCTAAAATGTATCAATATTGCCACACGATCATAGATCTTCATTTGTGTTATGTGTGTTAAACTTTGATCTTCAACTTTACAAATCCTGGTAATAGATTAAATAAACAAACAAAATCAATAGGAAAAAAATCATTAACAAAAAAATAGAAATTAAATTGAGCAAAGTAAGAAAAACATAAAACGATAGAAGCAAGATTAATATTTTGTGATGGTTGTTTCCGCCTTTCCGGTTGGAGGCTATATTCATAGCAAAATAAGATTGAAAGAGACATGGTGAAAATGTCTAAACCAATTAATTAATGTTTATATCACAAGAAACAAATTATTATATGGTGAATTGGTGATACATGAATATTTCTAAAAAAACGTATATGATACATGAATATTCCTAAAAAAAGAGTATCATTAATCAATTAATTAAAAAATTTCAAGATCAGATTATACCATTTTTTATAATAAAAAAAGCGTTGAATATAAATTTCAAACCATTATTTATTAAAAAATAACTATTGACATAGACTTTAATCAGTTTATTAAAAAATAAGTTGATTTCAAGATCAAAAGAAAATATGTTTATTTTATGTAATAGCACTTATAGAAAACAATGTAATAAATAATGTTCGTATAATATTTTGAAATTCAAAATTCATTTTTTTTTACCAATAATTCAAAATCTGTATTAATAACAATGAATTAGTGCTACTTCAAAAAAAAACAATGAATTAGTGGATTTGTAATATCCAAGCAGTAATGAATTAATTTATGAATTTACCTTAAATATATGTTTGGATGTCTGATTTGGTTGTATACAGTGAAATATAATGAATTAGTGAACACGAAGTACAACACAAAATATCTAAAATCACAATACAAATATAAATTACAAATAAATATTAAGAGAGCATAATGAAAGTAGGAAACAAACCTGACATCAATTTGAATTCTTAGATCATCAAGTTTCCCCTTTCTTAGAAAAATAATATATATTATGAAAAAAAATATGTAGTTAAATAAAAACACTAATTAAAATTAAAGAAAGTAGTTTCTTTTAGTAAAAAAAAAGTATTTACTTCTCCTAATTAGATAAAGTGTGATGATATTGAAATAGACAAAAAAAATGTGATGATCTATTGATGCATATAATAATTTTATTCAAAATAAAACTATCATCACTTACTCTATTATTAGACCCTTCTTTTGTGTCATGTTGGTCGATTTTAACCTGTAAACTTTAAAAATTCTAATTAAAGATCAAATAAACAAAAAAACTCAAAAGAAAGAAAGAACAAAGAATCAATACACAAAAAATAGATCTATATAGAATTAATAGAATTAATAATTAATAAGCAAGAAAAAAAAAGAAATTTGTGAGCAAGAAAATATGAAATTAATAATTAATAAGCAAGAAAAAAAAAGAAATTTGTGAGCAAGAAAATATGAAATATGAAATTCGAAAGTAAGATCAATAATTTGTGACAAATGTTTACAATTAGAAGCTATATTTATAGCGAAATAAGGTTAACAGAGACCTGATGGAAACAACACAATAAAAAATCCTTAACTATTCAATTTTTAATTGATCATGATTTGTGAAATATCGTATATCATATCAAAGATAAATTGGTAAGAGAAGATACTAAAGTTAATAAATTAATAAAGGCTAATTACTTCAATCACAATGAATTTGGCAATTTTCTTTTATTATATTACACGGTTACATCCTTCTTTTTTTTTATTTTACAATTCATGTTTATTAGGTGCAAATAATACCTATTATTCTATTAATTAATTGATTGTGTGCAATTATGATTTTTTATTTTTAAACAAAAGCATTAAATGGTAAAATAATATGAAAAAAAAATGAATGTAAGAATGATACATATACATTTTCTTTTGAAAAAAGGGTCTCAAATAATAATAGTATAGATTACTCTTTTTCTTACAATACAATACACCACCAAATGGCAAAAGTCATTATCAAATGTTAAATAGCAGCTGTAGACCAAAGACAAACGGCTGGCTAACTTGGCGCTAAGAAAAAAAAAGACAGTGGCGCCGGCGGGAATCAAGTCACAATCGCGAGTATATTCCACGCTCCATTTCGTTACATTGTGTTGCGTGGCTTCCCTAATCGCTGTCAACAACGCTGCTTCTCTCTCTCTCAAAACCGTTGTTTCTATTTCTACACTGTCTGTGCAAACCACACACCATTTTCGATCCAGCATAGAATAGAACAACGAACTTAGAACTTAGAAGCAGCATGAAGAAGGAATCAACAACTACAGAAGAAGAATCAGACCCAATTATAACAATTTGCCTTAACCTAACCCATTCACTCTTACAGCAACAAATCCCCACCGTCCATCACTTAAAATCCAAATGGTCAATCTTCCATCTCAAACTCACCACCCTCCAAACTCACCTCACTGATTTCTCCACCGACTACTCCAACTCCTCCACCACCAACCCCCTCTCCCTCCACCTCCTCACCTCCATCACCCAAACCCTAAACGACGCCGTTTCACTCTCTCACAACTGTCAATTCCCCGATTTACCCCTCGGTAAACTCCAAACACAAAGCCAACTCGACTCACTCATCGCCACTCTCCACCGCCACGTCACCGACTGCGATGTCCTCTTCCGTAGCGGCCTCCTCCTCGAAACTCCCGCTTTCTCTAAACGCGAAGCTGTTAGATCTCTTTCTAGAAACCTCATCGCACGGTTGCAAATCGGATCAACTGAGTCACGTGCCGCCGTGATTGACTCGCTTAACTCGTTGCTTAACGAAGATGATAAGAATGTTACTATTGCTGTGGCTCAGGGTGTTGTTCCGGTGCTTGTTCGGTTACTCGATTCGTCTTCTGATATGAAGGAGAAAATTGTAATTGCTATTTCTAGAGTTTCAACTGTGGAGAGTGGTAAGAATAATTTACTTGCCGAGGGTTTGTTGTTGCTTAATCATTTGCTTAGGGTTCTTGATTCCGGAAGTGGTTTAGCTATAGAGAAAGCTTGTATTGCGCTTCAGGCGTTGAGTTTCACTAGAGATAATGCTAGAGCTATTGGATCTAGAGGTGGTATTTCGTCTTTGTTAGGGATTTGTCAAGGCGGGACGCCTGGTTCGCAAGGTTATGCGGCTGCGGTTTTGAGGAATTTGGCGAAATTTAATGAGATTAGAGAGAATTTTGCGGAGGAGAATGCGGTTGTTGTTTTGTTAGGTTTGGCTTCTTCTGGAACGGTGTTGGCGCGTGAGAATGCGATTGGTTGTGTGGCGAATTTGATTTCGGAGGATGAGAGTATGAGGATTTTGGCTTTTAAAGAAGGTGGTGTTGAGTGTTTGAAGAATTTTTGGGATTCGGCTTCGGTGATTCAGAGTCTTGAAGTTGGTGTTGAAATGTTGAGGTATTTGGCTATGACTGGTCCGATTGGGGAAGTTCTTGTTGCAGAAGGGTTTGTTGGGAGGGTAATGGGAGTGTTGAATTGCGATGTTTTAACGGTAAGGATTGCGGCTGCGCGAGCGATTTATGCTATGGGTTTGAATGGTGGAAGCAAAACAAAAAAGGAAATGGGGGAATGCGGGTGTGTTCCTTTTTTGATTAAGATGTTGGATGGGAAAGGTGCCGAGGAGAAAGAATCTGCTGCAATGGCGTTGTCGGTGTTACTGCAACACCCTTTCAATAGAAGGGTTTTTAGGAAGGACGAAAGGGGAATAGTGAGCGCAGTTCATCTATTGAACCCTTCTTTGGTTAATTTAGATAAGAAATACCCTGTTTCAGTTCTGGTTTCGCTCTTGCATTCAAAGACTTGTAGGAAACAAATGGTGGCTGCTGGTGCTTGTGTATATACGCAGAAGCTTGTTGAATTGGATGTTCCGGGTTCAAAGAAATTGTTGGATGGACTTGGTCGTGGTAAGATATGGGGAGTTTTTGCAAGACCCTAGAGATCATGATAGTACAAGAACAATCAATGATTTTTCACTGAATCTGTATGTATGATATGATATAGGTGTGTTCAGTTTTTTGTTTTCTTTATCTTTTTTTCCTTTTTTAATTATTGTAATTACTAATAATTGATGCTTATTTCTCCTGTAACTGGAGGTGAGTTTTGTCAAATGATTTAATGAGAACTTGTGTTTATGTTTAGGAGCATCATAAAGTACATTAGTTTGAATTGTACTAGTATAGTTTATAGTTAATTATTCATTGCAAACATGATTTTGATATAGTGCTTTTACTTGTGCAATTGAATATCAATGGAATGCTATTTAGTATTTTCAATTCCTGCATTATCTTCAGACATAGTATTTTCTAACGTTCTAACATGTTGCTAGAACAGAATAGGTTGAGATAGACCAAACTTTAGTTTGTACGGTAGTAATTGGTGTTGGACTTGGTAGGGTGAACTACAGTTCGATCCCCCATAGCTGCGCTTGGGAGGAGGCTCGAACTACTTGACCTTGATGCCAAAACTCACCGCGAACTCTAGACTACTAGGTACTAGGGCCCCTTCCCCTAAGAACAAGTGGGTGAAAACTAAAAAAAAATAGGTTGGAATTGGGATAGATTTTCAATGCACATGGTCAAGAACAATTGCAATAGTAGGAAAGGATTGTTGAATAGAATAGCATAAGATAGAATATAATGCATTATGTTCTTTCATAGAATTTAATCTGTATTAGCATGGGCTTTGGCTATGAGCCTATGATTTCTGTTTGTATATTATTGATGTTCTCCAGAACTACATGAATCCTTGATTTCAGATGAGTTGAAGATACTTGTGGCTCGTCTAATCTGCCTTTAACAAGTCATAAATTCTTAACATGTTAGTGGAAATTCTAGGATCCAGATCACCATTGATAGGTTTCTCAACCTATTTTCACGTGTTTGGCTATACCATGTGTAAATTGTTCTCTCAATAAATATCTCCTATATGCTTTTTCTTACATTCCTTTCATGTCTACATCATACTTAAAAAAAAAACAAAACTGATTGCATGAAATAAATAAATTAATGTATCTTTGGCTTTGCCTGATTAGTGTAGGATTACATTAGTGCAAGGATTTGCAAGTTGCTACTATAGGATTATCCTCAATGCTTTTTTGGTTAATTGTGACATAATTGCTTGCGAGTGCCATGTGCTTTTGTTCTTGAGCATGTGCATATGGTCTATGAACTGCCCAAATTGCAGTCTTGTTGTTGTCTGTTGCTATAACACATTAGGACCTACCTTAATATTTTTCCCACGACTCTCAATACTCCTGGGCTTGTCCTTTTAGTCTTTAAACAATTTTCTGTTTAAGACCCCTGCAATTGAATGCATGAATTAAATTTCTTTTGCTGCATTGTCATTATTATCCCAAAAACCAGTATATATGTGTGTTAACAGCTGTACGTGGGGAATCTTCACATCCTTGAAACTAGGACTAGTACTGCTCTCTACCCTATTATGTTTTAGGAAAATGTTAAAATTAGTATTGTATTTTTACCTTGTAATCACTCGAATACTCGGTGCATTATCATTAGATTTAAATATCATTTTCGTCTCTGTATGTATGTGAATTTTTTATTTTAGTGTTTTTCTTGATTTTTCTTTGAAATTCATCATTGAATGTTAAAATTGTTTTGATCTTAATTCTTAAAGCTAAAATCTGCAGATTGCAGGAAAATTAAAGGAAAAACCTGCGGATTTTCCTACGGATTTTTGTTTTAGGGACTAAAACCAAAATATTTTAACATACAGGGATGAATTCCAAATAAAAAATTAATAAATTCCCCATCCAAACACACTATTAGATCTAGTTTCGTTAAACACTCAAACCCAAGAAATTTTAAAATCCAAGGAATTTTGAGATTTCATGGAATTCAAATGTTTGAATTTGAATTCCCTTCATTTCAAAGTCTCTTGTTTGGATAAAACAATAAAATTCCTTTCTTTTCAAATCCATTGTTTGGATAACTCAATGAATTTCAATGAACTTGTTCATTTTCAAAATTCATTATTGACAATGTAATAAATTTTATTTTCAATGATAATGTTTAAATATTATTTTCGTGTCCTGTATGTACGCGGATTTTTGGTTTTAGTCCTTATATTAATTTTTTATTTGGAATCCATCCCTGTATGTTAAAATATTTTGGTTTTAGTCCCTAAAACAAAAATCCGTAGGAAAATCCGCAGGTTTTTCCTTTAATTTTCCTGCAATCTGCAGATTTTAGCTTTAAGAATTAAGATCAAAACAATTTTAACATTCAATGATGAATTTCAAAGAAAAATCGAGAAAAACACTAAAATAAAAAATTCACATACATACAGAGACGAAAATGATATTTAAATATAATGATAATGCACCGAGTATTCGAGTGATTACAAGGTAAAAATACAATACTAATTTTAACATTTTCCTAAAACATAATATGGTAGAGAGCAGTACTAGTCCTAGTTTCAAGGATGTGAAGATTCCCCACGTACAGCTGTTAACACACATATATACTGGTTTTTGGGATAATAATGACAATGCAGCAAAAGATTTCATCAAATATTTCTTTGTTGCCCCTACTGATGATTCCTGCAAAAAACAAGTGTAGAACAAAGAGAGGTTTATATGAGATTTCATCTAACACAGTTTACAACTTCCAACTACGAATGCCTTATAACAAGAGGTTTTGTGGCTCCAGTCATGGTTGGCTAGCAAAGGCAGAGTACTCAAAGTGTACAATTACTATAACCTTATTAAATCCTTTCAAAAATCTAGTTTTCATCCCTCTACCACCTATCGTCACGTTGGATACATATATTAATAAGAAATATTATGAATGTAATATTCATAAGGTTATTTTATCTGCTAATCCTACAATTAGGCCTCATAATTATGTTGCCATAGCAATCTATGGCACACGTAGATGTCTTGCTTTCATAAAAGCCGGCGAAAAAGTATGGACTTACATTGATGAAAAGTATGTTGGTTTCACCGATGTTATATTCTATAAAAGTTTAGTTTATGCTGTAGCACGACAGAGTAACATTGTCTCTTTTGATATGTGTTACTCAAAGAATGAGAGGGTCATTCCCAATGTTGTTTCTTTAAAAGGGAATGTTTATGCTCATCGGGAGTATCTTGTGAAGTCGTTGGATGGAGAATTGTGGCTTGTGAACAAATTTATTGATTATCCGGATTATGATGAGGATTATGATGGATATATCCATAGTATTGGTACTAAAAGATTTAAAGTGTATAAGTTAGAATTGGATATTCAAAGTGGTAGGCTTATACGGATGTTGAAACTTGAAAGTTTGGGAGACAATATTTTATTTTTGGGTGATAATGATTCTGTATCTTTGTCAGCTTCATATTTCTCTAAGTATCTACAAAAGGATTCAATTTATTATACCGATGATTTTTACGACGACCCGCCAGTTCCGTATCCTAATGGACCATTTGATATGCAAATTTATAATATAAAAGATGGAAGTTTTAGTCAACATTTTCCGTATCAAGAACGGTTCGCACGGTCACCACCAGCCCTATGGGTTTTTCCACAATTTTAATGAGATTGACAACTTCAAACTAAAATATGCTATTTTATTCAATTTTAATATATTTTTGTATGTTTATTTAGCGTTTCCAAAAAAATAATATTTATTGTCTATTTTTCTAGTCTCAAGTTTGTTTATTTAACCAACAAAGAAATTGTTTATATATATGAGGTTGTTAACTTACACCAACCTAAAAATATGTGCAAATAAGTTAATAAGTCTACACTCATTATATATCTACAAAAACACCCTCATTGTATCTTATAAAAATACTCTAGTTAATAAAGGATATCATTCTAACTTAGTTTTTTTATTTTATTTGAAAATTGTTTTTTATCAAACGGCTAAAAATGAATTATATTACCACACTAGAGGAGCATAAGGTGTGCAACATCTAAAGAAAAAGACAAGAGTCTATAAAGTCAATTACAACAAAAGAAACAAGGAAAACAACAAAAATCAACGTACATGTCCAGCAAAAAGAGGCTATCCACCCCTCCAACCTAAGCAAGTCAAAGAGTTGGAATACCAACAACTAAACTCGGCACCAAAATGTTTATGTCACATCTTAAGCCACCATCAAACCTGGATGATAATCTAATCCAGCACCTGTTACACATCCAGAATTTTGTTTCGGAAAATACCGTCATTACGACATTTCCAAATGCACCAGATATAGCAGCTAACCATTTTATTTGAAAATTGTAATTTATTTGTGTTCTTATTATATTCCTGACATGTTATCCTTTCAAATAAATGCAATAGCCATATGATCAAATTATTAACATGAATATCCCGTAGGATAACTCACTCCCACTCCTCTAAATTAAACCCCACTCTCCCTAGTGTATTTCATTTATGGTGAGCTCAATTCATCTAACTGTTTTGAATGATGATGCACTTAAATATTTCATTCACGATGAAAAAATGGTTTCAAATCCAATTTTAACTTAAAAAAAAATCACAAATACAATTTTTATTTAAAAATGCACAAAAAAATTGTTTAAGCCGTTATGGAAGATTTTTTAAAGGCACCACAAACTAGTTTAAAAAAATATCACAAATACAATTTTTATTAGAAAACCAGTTCGAAATCAATTAATCGAAACCAAATTGGTTCGAAAGAATAAATCAATTATGAACTGAATTGAAAATGATTTGAAAAATTAACTGATTTGTTAGAACTGAACTATTTTTATGAACCATGAACACACTCCTACATGTTATGACCACAAAATCATGTTTCAAGAGTCACACCAGGAACTAATATTTGCCTTATGGACTAGTAATACTTATTGTATTCTTTTTTATCGTCATCGTCAACAATACAAGAATTTACTAATTCAGGTATTTGCATTAGCTCAAATACATATAAAATAATTATAAGACCATATACAATGGTGCTTATATGCTATGTTGAATGTCACTTTCAATTAGAGAATCTGTTCCAATGGTTATGTTGAGAGTGAGTTGGCGGAGAGAAGAGATTACTACTCTCATCACTTGTTGAATGCTGACAGTAGGGGCCCGCGACCAGCTTTGATTGGCTGAAATCCATAGAAGGAGTGTCGGAGCAGCAACAAGTGGAGAGAGAAGAAGCTTTTTGAGGATATAGTGGAACACTTGTCATGCATGGGTTGATTTATTGTTTTTTTATTATATTTTTATCATTTAATTCAATTATTTCATTACAAATTATTTTTTTTATTTTTTTACTAAAATTTGTAAAAAAAATTTCTCTATAAATAGATACTTGATTCATTTGATTTGGACACAGAAAAAAAATTCGAATTTTTCATTAGCTTAATCATATTATTAGTATTTATTAATGTTAATTTTTAAGTTTAAATTTTTTTTTTAGTAAAATGAATCATAATAATCATTTCAACACCAAAAAATCTTCTAATAGATTTTTCAACCAAAAAAATTATTTAAATAAATTTTATTAAGTGTTTATTATTTTATTTGAATTTTAATCGATAATTGTAATTTTATTTAATCATAAAAACAAAAATTTATATTTAAATAAGAATGTAAAATAAAAAGTGGTGGGGTAGAAAAAGTGGTGAGATTGGAGAGAGTAAAAATTGAATGTGTGTTGAATGTGGAGTAGAAGATGACGTAGAGTGTAAAAAGTGGAAAAGAGGGTGTTGAATGGGAGAGACCATTATACATGGTCTAATAGCTCAACGGTGAGGTATAGTCTACATTGATCAAGAACAATACCTACAATTTAGATGCTCAGAGCTAGTTGGAAGTAGCATGAGGCCAAAGCTAAGCCAACACTTCAAGTTGATGCATGTGTGAAAACCAGGTGATTATATATACAAGGTGTTGGGGGGCGCACGTGAGTAATGGTGGGGGAGGGGGGTGCGGAGAAATTATTGTGAGTGGTCATAATTGTTAACTACGACCTATATATATATATAAATCAAATCTTTTAATCTAGCGCTTACGAAAAAAAATCTTTTCATCTATAAATATATATTTTTTTTGATAAGTTCATCTATCAATGTTTAAAGGCATAACTGTGTTAGATGTTTTTTTTTGCATATAGAGCTTAAAATGTATTATACACAATACATAGAGTA
The DNA here is from genome assembly GCA_951804385.1 of Trifolium dubium. Taxonomy (NCBI): domain Eukaryota; kingdom Viridiplantae; phylum Streptophyta; class Magnoliopsida; order Fabales; family Fabaceae; genus Trifolium; species Trifolium dubium. The sequence goes on along the minus strand of OX638076.1, from coordinate 6,148,068 downwards.
TGTGTGATCTTTTTCGGTATGATAAATTATTATTTTTTAAGAAAAAAATCATAAGTTGATAGTTAAAAAAGAAAAATATAAATGAATTTCTTAACAAGTGTGTTTGTTTTTTCTTTTTGCTTTATAATTTGAGATATAGAGAGTATACTATATTTCTATATTAGGTTAAAGTGAGTCGGCAGATTCGTGTGTCGATCCACACATTGAACACACCTCTGTTCAAAACGATCGAGATTTAATATTTGTAATATCAAGCAAGACCTTTTCAATTCACAAAGAGGACTTTAAATGGTTGACACATAATAAATGAGATCCTTCAGATTTTTTTCGTCTAATTCTTGTATACTCAAAATTAGATATTTCTACCAAATGTTAGTTGGTCGGTGCTGGATTTGATAGGAAAAACTGCGGTTAACTCCCCGCAATTTCATTTAGGAGGGAATTGAAACCACTTGATGTCACAATTCGTTCCAATTAATTCTGAACTACTAAGATTTCTTTCCTCTAAGAATCAGAACCAAAAAAATGGATTTTTTCCCATTGTTTGTGGATGCTCAGTATACTATATATGTATGCAGCTGTAAACATGATTACAGAGGCAGTGCGATTTGGAGTTATCACCTTCCTTCTTAATCCTTCATAAGCCATAAGGCTATTATTTCTAAGCAAAAACACTCTCGACGTAAAAGCAAGTACTAACAATTAAGAATGGACAACAGCTAGGTAATTTACAAGTTATAAGTTAAAATAGAGGCAGTAATTGGCCCCAAAACTTCAAAGAAGAAATGAATTGCATACATACAATATTTACAATTATATGTACAAAAACCATTGAAAAATGCATTGATATTTTAGCTGCTGAGGTCAAAGTATTTCGGATTCGACGGGAAGTGATATTCCACATGCAACTGCAACATGAAATAATCATTAATTGACATAAAAAAAATGACGAGGCTGCAAAAAGTGCAAAGCTTAATTAGTCTATGGATATAGTAAAACCACTTTTATGTATAAATTTACATACCTTTCCTTCATCAGAATCTGAGTGTCGCTGAGGGAACACTACTCTCATATCATCATACAAGTAGAAACTTCTTTCAAGTTCATTGTCCATATGATTTCTTGCTTCCGAAGATAGAGGGTCTGATTTGCGTGTAGGAACAGACCTTGAACGTTTCTTTGGCAAGGTGCACATAAACCGAAGATGAAGAGCATAAAGCATGACACAATTGTTAATGGAATTGTCATTGATCTTTGAAGAATTATCATTTTGAAGTTTATCTTCATCAACAAGGCATGTACTTGAACTTATGTTTTCTTCCTTAGTACATGCAAAACTATCAAACTCTCCACATTTTGAGATCAGAATATCTTTATTATTGGTTTGAGTGGTATTTGAGATTGACGGGGACTTGGCATTATCATTAGAATCGATTAGGATTTCTGTTCTAGTTGTAGACATCGATCTAGACGAGGTTAAAGTGATCTTTTGCCGCAAAAATGTCTACTTAGATATACAAGCAAAGCACAATGAAAACGAACTTGTAAGAAGTGATAATTAAACACTACTAGTGTATTAAAGTATTTTATGAAAGTGATCTATGAAGACAATCTTATAATTCGGACCTCTATCATCTGTATTCAAAATTAAATATATAATCAAATTAGACCACATGGTATAGAGGTTATGACACTCTTGTATTGGGTGAAAAGGATGTGAGATTTTCATACTACTTCTCAAACCAAATTTCAATGTAGAAAAGCAATATACTATATGACATGCAAATGGATTATTTCATGGTTAGAAAATATTGAATTTGTTATATTCATTCAAACCTACCTTAGTACCAGCTGGCATATCATTTAAATCATAATTGCAAAAGAATGTGTGAATAGGTGTCCTCTCTGGATTGCTGAGAACCTGCAGTTAGGTAAGTCAGTTTGAACATAAAGTACTTAGAAATTCAACATGTGAACATAAAGTATAATGAATAAACTATAGAATATGCAAAATTAAGTTATGAACAAAGTATGAACTTATAGACAAATGTGGAAAAATATGTTCTCAACTTAACAATTTTAGAGGTATTTTAGTATACTACCAATTGAATACGTCCTTTTATAGGTATACGGATACGTCTCTTTTCATATCGCGATTCATTCATGCTAAGTGTTCTCTGAAATTTAGTAACTCTAGTCTTGCTTGATAATAGCTTTCCTGAAAGATTAATTGATGAATAATAAAGTAGGTATTTGTCACCATCCACATTTGTTACTGCAAATGGAATTTTTCGTGATTGAGGTGAGAAATTTCCTCCAGTTACATTCAGCATAGCAAGAAAGCCTTCAATTTTCTGCAACATGAAAGGTAATACAATAACAAGAGTTAAATAGCAGAATCACCGCTTCAATTGTACCAACTAGGAGAGGTTCATATACGAGAATAATTCCAACCTGACTAACTTTCTCAGACGGTAAACAACCGGATAATAAGGACTCCTCAAATGAACCGACCAGGGATCTTCTAATTGGCAGCCTACTCACAGGTTGACATAACGGTGCACGCCGAGGAGGAAAGCTAGCAGGATAAGTCCAATCCCCATTCATATCAATGATGTTACCAGGAGCAAACAGATTGGCATCACTCAACACAGTATCAAAATCTCTGCATTCTCCCAATTTTTTATCTGTACAAGAGTTTTTGCCCAAAGGAGATAAAGGTAAGCGAGGCGATGATGCCTTTTTTTGAGTTGTATCCTCAGAATCATTAAATGCAGATGATGATTTGTAATGTTTATAACATATTGGCTCCTTAATTTCACTGTTTGAACGACCACGGCTCGTTAAAATTTGATTTGCACAAGAGTCATTACAAGATGAATTTACAAGTTGTTGAAAACAAGAGGAAGAACAAACTGTGGAGTGATTATTGTTGTAGTTTCCAATATGCACCTTCTTATCCTCATGTAGAGTATCATCAGAAGTCTCTGAACAACTTTGATAAAACTCACAGCTAATGTCTAGGCGATCGTCACCTTTAAAATGATCTGCAAGCAATGTGACATTCAAAGGTGACAATAATCTCTTTTTGATGCGAGACTCGGAAGTCCTAGAACTAGGTGTCTGGATAGTTTCCATGGACTCAATCTTATTTTGAATTTACCATCTATATTTGAAATAGGTGATTCTTTTGAAAGATTTAGAACATTTGTTTTTTCAGAGTTAGACATATGAATGTGTATGCATTTGCCCAGTTTTTCTTCTCCATCCAACAAATTCAGCTCATAGTTGCTTATACCAGAATCTTAGGCGCAGTTTGCACAAATGTGCCAAATGAAGTTGCCACCTCCTCAACAAGGCGAGTTGAAGATGCATGTGGCAACCACATTTCAATTTTAGGGGTAGATTAGATTTCTTCCAAATTTTCAAAACCAAATCGCATTCTTGACCATACTAACTTTTATCATCACCATCTTAAGTGTATTCATCCGGTACTTCATGTTTCAACTATACTCTCAGAAAAACCATGTAGCCTAACAACATCAGAGCGGTTGTAAATGAATCGATTCCCTTCAATAAAAAGAAGTAAATGTTATCAATCAGATCAGATTAAACAGAAACATCATGCTAGAAGTATTCTCTAGCAGAAATAAATACTTGTTCTATAAGTTTGTCTGAATAAACAATATAATATGAAATATGAAATATGAAATCTGTAATATTTAGTGTCTATAAGTTTGTCTGAATAAAAAATATAATATGAAATCTGTAATACTTGTTACATTTCTTATTCTTTATTCAAGAAGCAGAACCATAATAGGCTAGACACAAGGATAAATAATAGTTCAAAACACACTTCAAGAAACCCCTAATGATTAAATTCCTATAAACCCTTTTAACCAAAGATGAAAAATCACTAGTCCAAGATAATAGTTATTTCATTTTAAAATAAATGTGAAGCACATAGTTGATGTTATCATCTCTTAAAGTCCATCAATCAAAACATAAAATGTGCTAATGCAGCACCCTCCTATAATCCATTTATATTCAAACAAAGAGTTAAAATTAAAGTGGGAAACTAAAGGGCTATGAAACACAAACACACAGAGACTGACAATAATTTGAGAAAACTACATAATTCAATGTAATTATATATGTCGGTGTCCAACACCGAAACATGCCTAATTCGAGGAGTGTGTGTGTGCTTCGTACCTAAAGGGTATGGAGTATGTGATAAAAAAAACGCACCAGAGGTTTTATTTCAAACGTCAGTCCATATGAAAGCACAAAATTCAATCTTGTCTGCACAATTCACCAATAAAAGGAACAAACTTTATAAACCCCAAAAGAACATGTAACATCATCGAGGGATATCCATGTTTTTTGTTAACCATGGATAGTGTTACCATATCTTGGTTTCCTAGGGTGTTGGATTGAATGGATGATGATAATGATTGGTAGTAAAAGGTTCCTAAAAGCAAAGGATTTTTGTGGGACATAGCTTAGCCAGAATGTTTTTAGCTAGCTGATTCTATTTTGTTATTTGTTTCAAATGCAAACCACAACTTGCAAAATGGAAAAAAACCACAACTTGTGTTGTGGGTTTCTTGAGTCCAAGTTGAGGTTCTATTTTTCTTTCCATGATGACATGTGTTGATATGCTTTTTTATGATTATGACAATTTTTCATGTTGACATCTTAAGACATTCTTATTATAGAACAGAATCATTTACCATTACATAATGTCTTGTTTCTGATTATAAGCCATTACATGTGTTAGCATAACATCCACTTTTTAAAATATCTTCTTACTCTAATTTATTCCATTTCTTTCATCTTATATATACCACTAATCTAATTATCAACAATGTTGTAAAAAATAGCCATTTTCTTACTCGATGGAAGAACATTTTCAAGGTCATGAATAATTAGTGCTCCCAAAAACTGTACAGCAGTGGATTTGATCCTAAGATATACAAATATATGGATCACCGTTGTAGATGATTGATTATACAGCAACAACTTTATGCAAATGAAATACCAAAAAATAGAAGAAACACAGAAAAAATAATTGAAATGCCAAAAAGATGTAACAAGGCCTAAATCATTCTTGATCTCATAATAGGATGCTAAAATCAAATGAAACTGATTACTTGCTCCTAAATAATAAATCCATTGAAAGACCAATTGTTGAAGGCTTGAATGGACGCATAAATTTCCATGATGAAGCCATTTGAGACTCTTCTTTTTTAGTTTTTGTACCTTTGGTAAGTCCTGTAGTACCATCATGATTTCTTGAAGGTTCAGATGGTTTTATATTGAATATCCCTGAACTAAAGGATGTGTCTGTGGCACCAAATGAAGCAGGTCCTTTATTTGATTCATCTTGTGGATATCCAACAGCTCCATCTTGATGAGGTGGTGGAAATTTCTCACTCTTGCTTTTTGCATTTGCATGAGTCACTACTCTCCACCTCTGCAGTGAGATACACATGTAATGTTTGCTCAATGCAGAATATAAGACACTATTCTAAGTTAAAAGCTCGATTCACCATGAGAGCATCATCAAGTCAAACAAAAAATTTCACGAAGTTCAATGTCTTTAAATCAGAAGAAAACAAAAAAACAGTCACCAAAATAGTACTATTTTAAAATATCAGGGTAGACATGATCAGAGAATCCCATGTAAACAAATGCTGAAGAATCTAGGCCTCAAGTTTCAGGTGACATTATGATTTATAAATACCAAATAGTAAGATTTTATTAAGTGTATGTCAGTACACATGAATATATTAAGGTACTTAGAGACATCCATTATTCATGAAAGTGTGTGACATGCTAGAACTTTGGTTAGAGGAACAAGCAATTAAAATTAACTACAGCCAAATTGTGTAACATACGCAGCATACTAAAATATAAATTGAGTGTCAAGTATAACAGACAAATATAACTAAATGTTTGACTTACATCTAAGTTTGTTTGTATCTCTGCATTGGCTTCTGGTGCCGGAATAGCTCGACTGCGCTCACGTGCTCTGGCTCTTTTGGTGCCATCAACTCCATTAGATTTTCCATTTAGTGCCTTTTGCCTGTGAATGAAATGAAAAATATCTGAGAAACTAGACAGAGTTGATCAAGATGTTAAATACGAAAAAACAATTAAAATAAGACGACCTTCTAGCTTCTTCATCTCTCATTTTTACATCCAATTCCTTGCTAGGAGGATACTTCGGTAAACTCGACGGCTCACAAGCATAGGGCTCGGTGGTAAAAAACTGCAGATAGAAAAAAGATGTGGAATGTGTTACATCTGAATTCTCAAATATAAGGTTAATCCACAAGGATCACTTACTTCATGATTTAGAGCAGCTGAGGAAGTGCCACGACTGTCAGGATCTATTGCAAGAAGATTTTCAATTAGAGGTAGTGAAGATGGAGGAAAATCCTTGAATGTTTCTGCAATACAACGTTTATATGGCTGCTGTGGCTTAAAGATTGTAGCATTTGGCAATTTATGCTTCTTCCAATATTCCTCAGCTGGAGAGCCACACAACTTAAAAATTTTGTGCAGTTGTTCAACCTAGCCCCAAGCAACGCAAAAGTCAGTCATACATCATCCTGAAAATACGCATTTCAAGAGCAAAAATAAAAGACATCTCAATGCAGACAAAGGAAATTTGTGGAGCTACATCTGGATATCATAGCATCTTCCCTAAAAGAAATGGTTCTCATTTTCTTTTTAATCAATCCCTCTTCAACGTGTTTTCATTATTTAGTTGAAAAGCTACATCTGGATGATGAGATAGTACCATCAACAAACAAATTAAAAGTTGATAACACAGCCCAACACAAGCCCCTACCTTACCCAACTTGGTTGGTGTCTAGAGAATTTTCAATTAAATGATCAGATAAAAACTGTTGCCAGCACAAAAGACCTCAAAAGTGACATTTCTTAAAGGAAAAAGATGAACCACACGCAAACTACTGAATCGATTACTTTAAAATACTTGAAAACAGATCAAAAGCATCACAACTAGGATAGTGTTCTACACACTAAATTATAGACAATGGCACCTATAAACATATTGAAGCGAAATACCTCTGTACGGCCAGGCATGATTGGCTTCCCAGCTAGCAGCTCTGCCAAAATGCAACCCGCACTCCAAAGGTCAATACCTACACCATAAAATGTAGCCCCAAGAAGAAGCTCAGGAGGTCGATACCAGAGTGTCACAACTCTGCTTGTCATGCACTGTTTTTTATTAGGATTATAGAAAGTTGCCAGTCCAAAATCAGCAATTTTTAGGATTCCTTCATTGTCAATAAGCAGATTGGAACCCTTGATATCACGATGCAATACGCCTCGACTGTGGCAATGCTCAAGACCAGAAAGAAATTGCTTCATAAAGCATTTTACCTGTCATAGAGAAAATACTGAGAGACAATTTAGCCTTTCAGTACAAGTTTTCCTTTAACATTTTATCATAATATGAACGAGTCTCGCTTCCATCTAGTCTCACTGATAATTAAAAAAGCAACCCTGCTTAACATGACTCCACTAAGTACCAAACGTAAAAATTCTCCATGAAACAAGTAATAGGCCTTATATGATTTAACATTTATATTGTGGCAATGCAACATGTGAAGTGCAAACTCTGTTTTCCATTTGAATCAGGGGTATACTAAAAATGAAAAAGCGCATTCACAACAACCAAATAATCTACTAGGCTTCTCAACATTCACAAAATAGTGATACTATTATTGTTTGAAATATAACAGTTTACTTAATTAAAATTCTTTCCATATAAAAACATTCCAATTTTAGGTAATAACCTCACTTTCTTCAGATATGTAAAAAGAAAATTCAAAGCAGTAGCATCAAATTGAAAGTTAATTTGAAAATATTTCATACCAGAAGTTTTCTTAGACAACAATAAATGCAAAACTAAATATGGTTAGAATAGTAAAGAGGACCCAACAAACAAACAACCCCTAGAAAAGCCTAGGATCAAATTCAAGATCAAAAGGCTAACCTCAACTAAGAAAATTAATGCCAAACAAATGAAAGAACTTTATGTTTTTAATTTAAGACAGTAATAAATCAAAATCAAAAAACCATAACCAAATTTGATCATCACATAAATTATTATACTAACAACAAACATGAACTTAATTAAAATCATAGTACCTGAGGTTCGGTGAACTTAACACCTTGACCAGCAGAAAGACCAGCAAGATCATGTTCCATATATTCAAACACCAAATAAAGACTACAAGACATTCTAGAAGTAACCAATCCTTCAAGCTTTACAACATTTGGATGATCAAGTTTTCTCAAAACAAGTATCTCTCTTGCCATAAACTTTACACTCTCTGGCTCCAAATTATCAAATCTCACTTTTTTCAAAGCCACAATCTTCCCTGTAACTAAGTCTCTAGCTTTATACACATTACTATAAGTCCCTTGCCCAATCTGAACACAAAACAAACACAGATTCAAAAAAAAATAAAAAAAAAATAAAAACCCATTTTTTAAATTTAATAAAAAAAAATCATTTTTTTTCTTCTTCTTCATCATGGAGTTAAGATAAGAGAACCATGAAGCTAACCTTAGCAAGTTTTTCAAACGTGTTAGCACGACGAGGAGTCCAATCGCCGATAGCTTCACCGGCGACAGCCATCAACCAAGACGGCCAACCTTGTTGATTCAAAGCAAGCGGATCGAGCAACGGTTTCCGGCGGTCTATCGCCGGAATTGTTCCCGGAAAATCGCCGGTGTGTCGATTCGTTTGCTTCTGTCGAACTCTAACGACATTATTAACTCCTTCAGAAGAACCGTTACCGTTACGATGATCTTTCCGGTGACGGCGTTGATCTCCGTCACCGGCCGGCGTACCAAGCACGCAACCCATTCTTCAGCACACAGTAACGGAAAAACACATGGAATCGAAAATAAGAAGAAAAAAAATAGTGAGTTGCTAAGTCGCCGTCGTCACCGTCGTGCACGGCGGCGAATGGTGAATAACGGTGGTTTGTCTAAAGAAGGAAAAGTAATGAAAAAAGATTATGAACTTTTTGTTGAAAGGTTTTTGAGTGAGTAATAGATGTGATTCTCTGTTACGCATGCACATTGAAGAAACGACACGGCAATACTGTGAAATAACGGAAATGCCACTGCTTCTGAAAGTCGGAGCTGGTGTTGTCAGTTAAATGGTTGCGAGAGACTTAACGCTTGTAACATCAGAGACTAATCTCGTAAGTCGGATACACAATAACAACTAACAAGTGTTAAACTCTTTCACTATTTAACACAAAATTAAATTATATTTAAATTTAAATATCTTATCATTTCATTCGAGTTCTCTGAGTGCGATTGAGATTGTTTAATTTGGTTTTGTGAATGAAAAAGGTCAAGATGAAATAAAAGTAAAATAGGGGAAAAAATTATTGGCTATCATTTTCGTAGAAAAGAAGGTGTTTTGTGGGTGGGATTAAAAAACAAAATTCTACTAATAATTCTTGAAATATGACTTTATGGTTGAACCGTTGTTTGAATTTATCTAAATTACAAGTTTTGATGAATTTAGGTGTGAATATTTAATGGGGACTACAACGAATGAAGAACGTAGTTAATGGTTTGAATTAAATTCTGAAAATTGAAGATTGAAAATTCTGACACATGAAGTTACTACTACCTAACAAGTCCCGCGTAATAAATATTACTTCTACTACCATAGAGTATATGGAGTAAATATTGTGCATTGCATTTATTGCTATAAACTAAACTGTGACAAAGAGGACATGGAAACTTTGAGGATGAAGTTACCAATTTTATTTTACTGAATTACTACTGCCACTACTCCTTTTTCTTATGTACGTTACTGAATTACCAGACCTATTTCACCTTTTTTGTGTGAATAAAACAAACATTTATTGATTTCTTTCCATTTGTTTTTTTACAATAAATATAGTGTGGTTGAGTTTCTAACTATTTAATCAGGATTCGATCTTCGACTGATACAGATGAAGAAATATATATTGAAAGAAATTAAATGAATCTTAATTGTCTCGAGGGAATTAGTGCGTGCGGAGAATACTTTTAATTAAAAAAATACAAGCATTTATTCTATCGCCTAAACTCTTTTGCTCAGACAAATTACAAAATCTTTTTAGCAAAAAAAAAAAGAAAAGAATATAGATTGTGAAATTTAAATTAATTAAATCTTTCTCTCCATCTTACTAAAATATGGGACATCAATAATTATTAATGGTATATATAAAAAATTAATGCTGTATTTTCTTACTAAAAATTAATAGTTTTTTTTTGTTACAAAAAAATTAATAGTTAATACTACTATAAGTTACTTATAAGTGAGAAATTATTAATGGTATAGATTATTAGATTTAATGGTAAAATAACATAAAATGTGACAAATTATATTTTGTGCTAAGATGACTTATAAGTGCATTTGAGTAAAAAAAATATCGGTTTATTGTGACTTATGAGTTATTTACAGTATTGAAATGCATAGAATACAACACTTGATGGATAATTTACAGTAGGACAAGTAATTTTCATTAATATATATTTCCACTGTTACTGATTGGTAAGTTTATTTTCATGTCAACTTCTATTCTCTTTTAAGAAAAGTTTGACTAAAAATATTTTATGTGATGAAAAATTATGGATAGCAACTTTAATTTGATCTCTAGTTTTGTAGTCTGCTTTTAAATATGTCTACAAGATTATAGATATTTTAAAATTTTATTTGACTCTATAAATTATCTTGTCCTTATTATATTTTGTTTATTACCTGTCCAACTGTAAACCTTATCAATTAGCTAAAAAATGAAGAAAAAGAAAACTATGATTATGAATAGTGATATTCAAAAGTAAAAAATGGTTGCCGTGACAGTCGGAAATCTAATTTGTTTGTATCTTAGCATATTTGGAGGGACCCCCCTACCTATGTTATGTTGTTGAAGCTTCAAGCTAGTACCTTCAATTTGCATAACACACGAGGCTTGACCTGGTTTTTGGGTAAACAAGTCAATTAATTTTATTTTATTTTGTTGTTGTTGTTATGCTTTTATTATTATTTTATAAAAAAATAATAGTATTGATGTAGAGGCGATCGCAATTCGGTTCGGTTTTGAGCATAAAAGCTAATTTAATTATGAGATAAAAATATAAATGGTTCGGTTCAATTCGGTTGATTTTTGAAAAGTCATCTAAACCAAATCAATGCGGTTTGGATTGGATCGGTTTCCCCAGTTTATCGAGATATAAAAAACATGACAATATTATCAATTTATTACAAAACAAACGTAGAAAATATTAGTATTTTATTGTTCACTTTTAGATGAAATAATATGTATATACAGACGGTACAGACCCGGGTTTTATTCCCGGCTAGTGCAAAATATTTTCTGACAAAAAAAAAAATATGTATATACAGAAATTGCATATATCCAAAAGCTTTTTTATATCTTATAAAAAAAACTTATTTTTAATAGCAACATTATAGTTCTTAATCGCGTAAATGATATATTTTGACAACCTACTATTTTATAGACTCAATTTTGATTGAGCTTGTTAAGTTGGATTGTGTAATAAGTTGATTGTTTCTAGTTAAGTATTGCAGTTTGGTTTGATTTGATTTTATGAAATGAAAATCGCGAATCTAATCAAACTGCGAGGTTTAACTAAATGCAGTTTTTGATTTGAATTGGTTCAGCTTGCAATTTTACTTTTAGATTGATTCGGATATAATCACCCATACATTGATGTGTCGATATAACGAGAATCCAAACAATATTTAAAATAGACAAATGTTGACATATGCCTTAAATAAAATAACAAATTAATTCTCTAGAATAACTTCATAGAGTGATACCTTTGCACATTTATTCAACATATTAACCAATTATCAATAACTTTGTACCAAGACATTTATTCTGTTGTTTTAAAATATATTTGTTTGGTATTTAGATAAAATGACAAAATTATTGAAAATTTACACATATAAAGTGGAGTAATCGAAATTTGATCACCGGTCAACATTCGGCCTAACAATTTTGATGTTTTCTACCAGTTGAGTTAGGACTTCCAGACAAAATAAGTCTTTTTAACAACAATTTTTTTTAAAATGAATCTCAATCATATTTAATTTCTCTTCAATCATACATTCTAATTAATATGTCAAAATATTAATTTTCCTTTATATTTATGATATTAAAAAATCATGCTTTGGTCAAAAAAAAGAAAAAAATCATGCTAATAAATAATACTATAATTAATAAGAATAATTGTAACCAAAATAAATAAATAAATAAGATAATTTGTTAAAATCGATAGAACTACTACATTTCTTCTAATCATTGCCTTTCTTATAAATATATTAAACAACATCAACAACATTCATGTTTAAAAGGTCAAATGAGAAATATTTAAGTGAGGTTAGATTTAAAGATTTAGACGATAGGTATAACTTAGAAGGATCTATACAATTTTAAAACTTAAAAAACTTATGTATTATAAAAAAAAACTTAAAGGACCTATGTGGTTCAAACTAAAAACGTAGTTGATCTTTTAAAAATGGAGGAAATATATCTCTTATTTTAAAACAATTGTTCGTACCCAAAAAAAAAACACAATTGAATACCTTCAGAATCAGTAAAAACTATATAATAAAAATTGCCTTTATACCCTTCTAAGTCCATAATTTATATAAGATATATCAAAGTTGCATCCAAAAAGTAAATTTTTTCTTATATTTAAAATCGGAGGTAGTAATAATTTGCCGGGCCTCAACTATAACTAATCATATCTTCATTAACCTGGGCAAAGTTTTCCCCAATCGACTAAACCCCTTGGATCAAGTTATGTCCCATCAAGTGTCAACCAACTCAACACTCATAGCCCATATCACAGAATGTAACATAATTTATCCATGCTACTTAACCCAAAATCAAACACAATGTTTAGGACCAAATAACACTAACTTGGAAGAAAGCAAAAATGACAGCCAAAAATCAAACAAATTATCCATGAAGCAGAAACCTTGCCTTGCCAATCAGGTATTCAATCAATTTCATGCATGCTACTACAAAATTAGGACATTGTCAAGTACAAAGTTTCAAAAGAGAAAAGAAGAACCAAATAGACTATACGATATACTCCATCCATCTTAAATAGAACATATCTTTATATTCAATTAATTAATCCTTTGTCTATATGCTTCCAACATCTTACATGAGATGTCATAATAAGCTTCACAACGATCAAGACACTTTAGTCGATACATAAGCTACAACAGCCTTTCAAGAGCCAAGTTTTCATCGCCACCAACAGCTTCCAAAATGCTCCTTACTTGAGCTTCAGGAAATCCCATCTCAACCAGTTTCTGTACCTGAACAAAATTAAATAGAAATTGTGTTGTAAAACAAATGTCGTCATAATTAAACATTAGCAATGGAGGAAATAACATAATAACTAAAGTAGCTTAAATTTCACTATTTTACGCTTACTAAATAAAAGGTACAACATCAATGTTCTTAAATTGGTTATGCATGACAATGCAAGATTCATGCTAAAAAAAAAACAATTATGGTATAAAACTACAGGACACAAAACCAACGGTTATCAATGAAACTTATACTGTTTATTGCTTCCTTATAAAAATATCATAAAAGCACAATTTAATACAACAATGCTAACTATAAAATTTTCTTCAGTGAAGTCTTTAACAACAAAACACAAAAAGATACAGTTAATATATAATTTGGTCATTAATATGTCAAATTTCACAAATATATTCTTTCGTTTTTGCAAACTCATTTAAGGTGGTGTAATGAAAGTTAACATGGCACATTAACTGCATACATAAGTAGCACACAAGTTTCACATACACAAGTTTCACATGTTGCCTACCTGACAAAAGAATGGATTTGTAAAGTTGGCATATTTGAAGGTTAATTTGTATAACAGACTTCCAAAGACCTAAGTAATAACTTGCTACTTGTAGGGATTAAAATATATATTAACTCTAAAACAAGACATTTGCACAGAACAGACCCACGCTGAAAAGAAAAAAATGCATAATGATGTGCGTCCAAATTCCAAAACATAAATGCAACCAGATTGTTATTACCTTATCTTCAACCCCACGAGATGATGCCTTGGCAAAACTTTCTGTCCAGTAGCGAGCAGTATTGACAAATGTCTGATAGTCTTTCAGATACTGCATTGCCCATAGATAAACACCGGTTTAAATAGAATGACATGGCCAAAAAAAATATGCAATAACAATAGAAGTTGATCGAGCAAAAACATAGACAAGCATGAAATTCTTTAATATAATGTGCTTTGTTAATTGTTAGTTCAACACATAAAACATATGAGAAAAGCATTTCTTAGAGTTAAGATACAACTACACAGAAGAATGAATCGGACCTGCTGTGCCACAACAGCATCTTGAGGATCATCAGCCTGAGGAGCAGAAAGAAGTGCTTGCACGGAAAGCAGTGCAGTCTTCAGGGTCAGTGCTGGGCTCCACTGATCTTTCAAGATGTCCAGGCAAATAGCACCACTTTGGCTGCTGATATTTGGGTGCCTTCAATGATTAAATGCATCACAGAATTAATCAACCAAATATATATATTTGTTGAACAGTTATGATTTAAATGCCATATTTGCTATAAGTAATTGCTCATATTGTAAAGGACTAAAGGCTAAGATAGAAAATAAACTGAAAAATCATACGCTTCTTCGGAAACCTGAACACCTAATGACAAGGCAATTGAAACGAGCACGAGAAACATAATTGAAAAATTTAGTAATCCACGAGAGATGGCGAAAGGGATAGATTAACAAAAGATGACATACAACATAGTATCAATATTTTGAGACCAAATACCAAGGCTCAGCATATTAAGCTTCTTTAATAGGTTTAGAACTTACAATGGCATTAAGATTCAATAATAAAATCAAGACAGATTGAACCCTAGCATAAAATGTCACATCAATCGTCTATATCACACACAAATACATGATGACATGTAGGTTTTAGAAGAGCTTATAAACTGTATTATGAGATTAAACCACACACATTTCCACGAAAATAACATTTTGTCAAGCAACAAAACACAATAAGTTATAAGGGTGTCTTTGGTTTGTTTAAATTTGTTTATGTTCAGTTGATATGCAAACACTTAATTACAAAACAAAAAAAAACATCATTTTCATATTGTTTCATGTTTTCAAAAATTTCTTTTGGTGAGACATATGTTATTGTTACCCCTTGAAGAATTGTTGGTAATTTACCCATCAACCAATACAAATTAGTCACATGAGTAAATTTGCTCATGTAGCTAATTTTCATTTGTTTTTGTGTAAACTATCCACAATTCTTTAACAGTAGTATTCTAGAAAAAAAAAACATTTTTCAAAGTCAAACTCAATCAAACTTAATAGTAACTGTTTTCATTAATCCAACACGGTTTATTAATGATTACTAATTAATCACAAAAGAGACAATAAGCAAGTTAACAGAAACAAACAAATTTCAATACCAGACTTTGGTTGAAAACTGCATCTTTGGGGGTTCAAAAGGGTATCCTTCTGCAAAATAAAAATAAAATCATCAATGATGATTAAAACAAATCCAATAAACTACTACTAAACAACAATCATAATTAATTAGTCTTGATATAAGCAACAATTGAAAAACCCTAACAAACCCTGATTGAAAAAATAAAAAATTGGGAAATTATACATAAAACCAAAACAAAAACGAAATGCGAATAGTATAGTAAATTACCAGGTAAATTGATGTCAATCTGAAAAACACCACCTTCATAAGGAGTTCCAGTAGGGCCAGGAATGGTACCGATCAAGTTAACAAGATTATCACTTTTAGGTGAAACTAGAATGCCGGATCCTTCAGCATCTTTCCGGCATTCAACAAGCTCCTTCTGCACTCGAGCAAAGTCAATCATCTTCAATCAATCTGTAAAAACAAAACAAAACCCTAGAATTTCAGCAACAATTGATTATATAGAAGAAGAAAAAGAAGAAGAAGAAGAAGAAGAAGAAAAGATTAACCTTTGAGTGCGTGCGGTGCAGAAGAAGCTAAGAATAAAAGCCCTTTGAGTTGCTTTTGCTTTTTCACTTTGATTTTGATAGTGAAGTAGTAGTAAAGTTTTATAGTGTGATATATACAAGTGAGTGATTAGTGGATATTTTATTATTTTTGTGACTAGTTTTGTAAAAATAAAGTTTAAAGAAAAAAATATGAAAATTATGGAATGGGATTTCATGAAAATAGTAGAAAGAAAATTATGGAATTTCAAATTTAAAATTATGGATTGTGTTTAAAGGTTTTCTATTTTCCAATATTTACTGTTTTTATTTTTTTAGTATTTGTGTACACCTCTTTTTGTTAGATTCATGAAATTTAACCATATATTGCATACTAGTTTCCTAAAAAAAACAAGAATGTATATTTTTGTTAGTCAAAAATAAAATAAAATAATGTATTTTTGTATCTTTTGGTAATATTAGATTTGACTCTTTTTTTATGACATTAATTATACTTTTTTTTTTCACTATTAATATAATCTGATTCATGGTCAATTATGATATCAAACTTTGAATACAGAAACAATTTTAAATTTCTGTACCAGTTGCCTTCAATATAACGAAGTGAATAGTCATTATATTTGGCACCAAGCTATTTTATTGGCCCCAAGAATAGTCATTATATTTAACAGTAGATGTCTTGGTATCGACAAAAAAATTTATGATATCAAACAATTTCAACCTCCTCATGCTAATTTTAAGATAAACAAAATTTATTCAAAAGAAAAATACATTTATGTTTGGAGATAAAAAATAGGCAAATATTACATAAAACACATACGCACAAAATTATGAGATTTCAAATTCAAAAATTGATGAAGATATTCAGTTTAATGACGGTGATATTATATATATTTTTTTAATAATATGACGGTGATATTATTAGTTGAGCTATATTCTACGGACAAAGATAAATATTTTTTATTTTGAAGCAACAAATATAAATAAATACTAGTATACAATATTTAGCTACCATTTGTTTTTATAACAAACATATTACACAGTTTTTTTTTATAATAACACAAATTTATTTATTTATGTATTATAAGCACTAATACACTATTCTCTCGAATTAGTCGGTTCTAAATCAAATATTGAGTTTTAAAAAGAAGGCGGGCGACGATAATTGTTTTAACAATTATATTTTTGATGTAGATTTTGTTATTTTGCAAATTAAAATTAATGTTTGGTGGTGGTTCAAGGTAAAATTTAAAGATTTTGATTGTGTATTTGTTTCTTGGTTTAGCCACCCTTTACAACGTATGGGTTGGCGGGATGTATAACTTTTTGTTTATTTGTTACTCTGTCTTGTCTCATATATAAACAATAAATAACTTTTTAGATTCATTCAAAAAGTAACGTAATCTAGACTATAATAAAGATTAAATACATTACTTTTTCAAAATCAATTTTGTTTAAATATCAGACTCTGGAGGAGTATATTTGGATTTTGTTTAGCATTTAAATTGTGCACTTCTTGTTTTTTAATATTATTTGTTCCTTAACTGTTTCAAAAAAAAAAAACTACTCTAGTCTCATATATAAGTTTTTAGGGATGGCAAAAGTACCCATACCCGCAGGCTCCGCCCGACCTCGAACCCGAGTCAACGGGTAAAATCCGAGTTGATTGGGTTTGGGTTCGGGTTTAGGTGACACCTGATATTTCGGGTTCGGGTTTAAGTAGTGCCAAACCCACGCCCGAAACCCGAAACCACACCCGTTATATATTAAATTATATAATTATCTCTCTTACATTAGCATATTGTAGACTATTTTAACGTTGTACACTTTTTTTCATCCTTATTTTAATGTTGAAAACAATGTTAGCATGTTGTAGACCGTAATTTCGTTTAATTTCCCGTATTTTTTTTTACTTTTGTTAATGTAAGTTCGGGTTCGGGTGGGAAAAACCCGAACCCAACGAGTTTGGGTTTGAGTGTTATTTTGCCACCCGAAAGCTCCTATGGGTTCGGGTTCGGGTTTGGGTAGTGTCAAACTCACGCCCGACCCTACCCGTTGTCATCCTTTGGTTTTAGATTCATTGAAAATGTAATGTATTTGTTTTATATTACAGTTTAAATATATTACTTTTTAAATGAATTTAAAAAATTATTTGTTACTTATACATGAGACTACATGAATGAGAATGTACAATAACAACTAATATAAATCAAACATATTCAAACAAACTAATGTATTGCTGTCAAATTTTATCAAAAAAAGAAAAGGGTTAATAAGTTTTTACCCCCTTGTAATATAGTGGAATTTTGCTTTATCCCCCTATAAAAAATATTCTTGAGATTACCCCCTTATAATTTGAGATTCTTGATTTTACCCCCTACCACACAACAAGGCAGATGATTAGGACATAATCTAACATGTGGCAATACAAATGGCTTTTCTTTTTTTAAAAACATAATTGCCAACTCATTTAATTATTTATTTCAAAAAAAATTCAAAGAAAATACTATATCATAAAATTATATCAATTTTATCATCTTAAATTATCATCATCACCGCATACCAAAAACAAATCATCATCATCACCAACAATATCTACTTGGCATCATTCCCATTCTATTTTCTTATTCCAATTCTTCACAAGAGTACCGCATAAGTGATGATTATGGGTAGATTCAGCAAACCAATAACCCATCATCGATCAACAAAACCCCAATTCAAATCTTTATCTCTACAAACCCAGAATTTCAAAGCTTGAACAAACCCCAAACCCAGCATCATAATCAAATGAGATCCAGATCGAGAGAGAATCGACCAGGAACAGAATCTACCCATAATCGACCGGGAACGGAGAAAAAACAGAAACAAAATCTACCCATAATCATGAAGATGCAGAAAAAACGGCAAAACAGAAACAGAATCGAACCGGACAGGTTTTGGGTTTTAGATTTGGTTGTTTTAGATTTCTTTGTAATCTAGGTTTTTTTTAGATCTTGTTAGATCTGTCCATTTTTTTTTTTCAGTCTATTTTTTTTTTTGTTTTAGATTTGGTTTTTGTAGAATTGTTGTTGTTAGAATATGAAGAATTTAGACTCTAATTTTTGAGTTGTTGTCCTTGTAGATTAATATTGATGAATTTTTTGTTGATGTTCTTGTTCTTGATGATTATGTTGTTCAATTTTTGGTTCAATGTTGTTGTTGTTCTATTGTTGTTTATGATGTTGTTGATGATTAGTAGAATGAAAAGTATAGCTATTCTGAAAGGGCCTATTACTTGTTGGTTCAAATTTTTGTAACACACGTTTTACATTTCATGATTAGTAGAATGAAATGTTGGAAACTTTTGTCCTTACATTTTATGATGTTTGTTGTTCTTTATAATTATAATGTTGTTCATGATGTTGTTCTATTGCTGCTGCTCTTGTTGTTAATGAATACTAAATTTTTAGTTTTTTTTTTTTAGTTTTCGTTGATTTTTAGAATAAAAAAAAAATAGACCTATTATCTGACGTGGCATAAAAAATAAGCCACATATACTTGCCACATCAAAGATTATGTCCCAGTCATCTGCCTTGTTGTGTACTTAGGGGGATAAAGCAAGAAATCTCAAATTACAAGGGGGTAATCTCAAGATTTTTTTTTGCAGGGGGTTTAAGCAAAATTCCACTATATTACAGGAGGGTAAAAGCTAATTAACCCAAAAGAAAAATATAATGTACTATTGTCTTGTCGAAGAAGAACTTTTCGTAAAAAAAGACATTGATAAAAATAAATGATAAAACATTTAATTCAAATTAAGTCATTAAGGACATTGATGTTCTTTGCCTTAATTTTTTTACTTTTTTGACAAATCTTTGCCTTAAATTTGTCCATATAAAAAAAAGAGATTCCAAATAAATCATTTAAACACTTTTAGGTGAAGCTGTTCGCATAGGCCACCCTTAACAAATTGTGGATAATTTATCCAATAATTAATCACATAAAGTAAATTTACAAAGTGGTACCACAAATTAATAATTGTTTATGTCAGTTATGTGACTAATTATTCAGTGAATCTAAAAAATGATTTGTCTTTTATAATAAAGAACGAAAGTAATATTATTGAATATTTTTTATTCATAGTTAGATAAGTTAAGTTCTTAGAAGATAATCATCGCCACAAATATAGACATTGCATGTTAGATGCCGGATAATGAATAATCTAGAAAACACCACCCTTACGAGATTTTGGGTTACTTGTTCCAAAAAGGCCGCAGCATTGGTTGGAGGAAAAAATTTAAATAAAGCAGACACATTTGCAGAATAGAGTAGGGTAAGGGACTAAGGGTAACTCAAGAGTTTACACATATAATACTAGAAAGGTGTTTCTGTATGGAATAGTATGCAGAAGCTTAAGCCATAGTTTTAGTATATCTTTTGCTTGTTATTGTCATCTAAACTTCATTGCAGACAGTACTCACTCATTCACAAGTTACGTACCTCATGGCTAATGAAGTGCCTCAGGTGAAGCCAAGTCACTTTTTCAAGATCATACATACACAAAACCTTCATCAGGGAAAGCTTGTAAGTCACCTTAAGTTAGATTTTTTTGTTCACTTTAAGTTATAGCTTATTGCAACTTTTTTATTTATTTTTTGAATAGTTTTTCTATTTAGTCCTTAAACTATCACAGTTTTGTAACTTAGTTCCTAAACTATAAGACTAAAATAATTTGTACTAACTATAAGACTAAAATAATTTGTACTATGGACATCATATAGGTCCGACTGATCCGTAGTTTAGAATAGACTCCTCATTCCTCAATTATATACTCGAAAACATCTGGCCGTTTTGGTCAGGCCCGGCCAGCCAATTTAGACGAATTTTTATGTATTTCTTAGAAAATCAAAATAATTGACATGTTAAAGATTCAGGCCGGCTCAACCCGTTTACTTAATTTGTCCTACTTGGTTTAGGGCATGTTGAGCCGAGTGTGCTTATTTTACAGCTCTATGAAATTTATAGATGTTGGCTAAAGTAGTGCAACATAATTTTACGAGCTCTATCATGCATACTAATCCGATTTAATTTATTGACAGATGTTACCAAGAAAGTTTGTGGCGAAATATGACGAATGTTTACCAAAAACTATATATCTAATGACTCCAAATGGTGTAAATTGGAAATTAAATTTGGTAAAAAGTGATGGAAAGACATGGTTTCAAAAGGGTTGGAAAGAATTTGCAGAGTATCATTCTCTAGCTCATGGCCATCTTTTGCTTTTCAAATATGAAAAAACTTCCCATTTTCATGTGCACATCTTTGATAAGAGTGCCTTAGAGATAAATTACCCTTTCGCAAGAGTTGAAGCTGAAAGGGTCTTCAATGGTCAAGAAAATAAACCTCCAAATCATGAAGCTTGTGGAGCAAGTCAAAAGAGAAAAACTAATTCCTCCTTTGAATTTCATCAACCATGTGAAATTGGAATTGGTAGCAGTAGTGGTGTTAAAATTGGGAAATTTCAAAAGGCAGACATGCAACATACTGACAGAAAGGGCAAAGGTATAAGATTTTGTACTTCATTCACAAATTAACATAAGTTATTAGTTTTTTTTTTCTGTTCAACATTTTTAAATGACATGCACCTCGTGTTAACTCTAGTATAACAATGTGGAAAATGACTGAAATTTTTAGTGTGCATTTGGTTTCACGGTTGGGAGAGCGAAACGTGATTCTAAACATGATTTTGACATGTTTGGATAATGTCAAGTGGAATTGATTTTCTCTTTAGAATTGGTTGTAACGTAGCTAGGATGCATAGCTTTTAAATCAAAATGTGATTTTTACACTCAAATTTATAATTTAACTTCCTCAAATTTACAATTAATCCACTTTTGACCTGTTGAAGCCTCACATCGGATGCGAGAAGGCCCAAATATGTGTTTATAAGTAAGTGAATCCTCACCTTATAAGCTGGTTTTGTAGGGTCGAGTTAAACCCAATTCTAAGATAACCAAAATTAAATTTACAAAATCAATTCATTCAATATCAAATTTTAGAAACATGAAAAATGACAATGAAATATCTATCTTATGGTGTTCCATTCCAAATTTGCAGGAAAACAGGTAATTAAAGTTACAACACTTGAAAGAGCAAAATCTTTCAAAACATGTAATCCATCCTTTGTTGTTGTCATGGCTGCATCATACGTTGAAAACTATTTTCTTCTGGTAAGCTGCAAAACATTTGGCTTGTAGTGTATCATACATCGGACTATATATGCAAATCACACGTCAGTGTAAAACTTTTTTACACAGTTTTCAATCAAATGTCACCACATATGATTAGACTAGTCTCAATAAATAACTGCACTTTTCAACTAGTTTTCATATTTTATTCTTTAACATTTGTCTTTTCTTCTGTTTCGCAGCATATACCGTCTATGTTTGGTAAGAAATACTTTTATTTGAATAACAAGCGAGGCGATATTTATTTTCAAGTGTCAAATGGGAGAGTTTGGCCTGCAAAGTACCTAATCAGGAAGAAAGGTGCAGGACTAAGATTTGAAGTCTCAAGTGGATGGAAGACATTTGCCGAAGACAATAACTTGAACGTTGGTGATGCTTGCAACTTTGAGCTCATTCCTAGTACTAATATGACCTTCCAAGTTCACATCTTTAGAGAGACAGATAAAGACAACACAAATTGATAAGTCATGAAGTAGTTCAGTTTTCAAACTAATTTTTAGCATTTCTAGACATTACTTATGTTATTACTTATGTTATATGCTCTCCTTTGTAATGAATTGTTATGCATATTAGTCTAATAGCATTAAACCCTTGAGTACATTTTTGGTCTTAGTTCTGTAGTTTTTGATGATTAAAATGATAGTTGGCCATTCACTCTTGCACTATAAATGTTTTGATTTCATAATTTCAGCAAAAGAATGTTCGAGATAGGTCGGTAGACTTTCTACTCGAATTAGTTGTGATTTAGATTTAGTTTAAGTCTATGCTATGTGTTGTAAAAAATATTTACATTGCGGTATTCTATGATTGCCTTTAGACAATGGTTATTGTTTATCTTCAGTTTTAGTTTTTCCTCCCTTTTGAGCATTTAACTGAAAACATGCGCAATCATACGCTGGAGCGATAAATAAATGATACGAAGAATAGTACAAATAGTACTTAAAGGTGACAATGAAAATCTGATAAATAAATAGGGTACTTTACAATGGCAATCTGGCTGCATTCAAAATCTGATCAATAATATTCCGTATATTTTGCTACCAGTTTATGTGGATTCAGATGAAACTGAACAAAAAAATGCCTTGAAAAGCTCAAACAAATAATAACTTATTTCTAAGTTATTACTACTATATAATTAAGGTATTTCAATATTTTTCCCCCCTAGAAGCACCTAGAGTATTAATCATTTTTCTGAAATAAGATTTGTTCGATCATTGTTGCCAGCACAACCCATCATTCTGTTCATTCTATTCTTCTGTAGATTCTTAACATTGATTAGATTCTTCTTCATCGCCACCAATGTCTTTGTCTTTTGATGTTCTTTTTTCTTCAGATTTGTCTCCGTTTTAACAGCCTGAACAATCAAACAATAGAGACTAAGGTCAAACTCTTGATAACGTCTATATTTATCGTTTTCAAAATTTAGTATTGCGTCTGATTCAATCAAATGAATTGAAAGTAATTTAATTACCTCGTTCTCTGATGCAGATGTCGCGCTTTCATCACTACTGATACTGTTTGACTTGTGGTACAAGGCAACATCTTGAGTCTCTTTCTCATCTAGATATTCACTACCTGCATCTGTGTCAAGTAGTTCTTGTTCAATTCTCTCTTCGGCCTCGACGCAATATATTCTAAAACTTGGCGATCTAGTACCTATACGTCTACCAAGTTCATCTTCGTCTTCATCCTCATCCGCATCCTCATATTCTTCATCATCTTCTTCTTCATCATCTTCCTCTTCTTCATCGTCGCTTTTAAATTCTTGCTGCAGCATTACACTCCTCATCTGGGCTATCTTCTTTTCAACATCTTGATCTTTTTCCTCTTGGTCATGATCTACGTATAGTTTACGCTCCTCCTCCTCTTTCTCATTTCCACATTCATAAACAGACAATGGAACAACTTGAGAGAGTTTTTCCATCGCCACTACACGAGCTGTAGTCTTCTCGTCTTCCTGCCGTTGAGTTTCTTCTAAACTTCTTCTATTTACATCAGAAATCCGATAATCAGAGTTTGCATCGTCGTCCTTCATTAATAGCTCCTTCTTGGACAATGTGCTTTCTTCTCTTCGCACATTCCTACGTCTTCTAAACTCTTCAATTCTTTGTCGAATAAGAGGACGGAATTTTGATGGCATTGCTTCTCTTCCACTTGGACTCATCAATCTAGAATTATTTCCTCCCATTATCAACAGACAAATAATGATATTAACAATGTTGAAAAAAGTAATAATAGAATAAAGCTCTTTTACAAAGTTGAATTGAAACAATATGGTGAGATGAATCAATGTTGAGGGGATTATGAAGGGGTTTTGAGAATGTGGCAGTTGAAGATTAAGACAGTTAACTTAACTAGATACAGTCTGTGTTTATCTGTTGATGTTCAATTATAGAACACAAAAAAGAATAAAAAAAAATATCTGTTGATGTTCAATTATAGAACACAAAATTGTTTTTTTTCTTCTTTTTATGGTTAAAATTTGGAAAGTGTCAAATTTAGATAAGGGACCAACACAACCTATGTTGCACAAGATAACAGTCAACTTTACATCTCTGTCAATTTTCTCTTAATATGGTTTACCTCTGCACAAAAATAGAATATATAAAGTCTTTTTTTGTTATTTTTGGTCTTCATAAAATTAATTAAAGGCTCTTCAGTTTAAAGTTTGAACAGATATTTCTTCAAAGGAGTTATTATCTGTTGGACATTTTAATACTATAATTTGTTTTTACTTTGACCATTTTTTTTCTAACAGAAGTTTTACATTGACAATTAATATGAGATTTTTTATTTTTAATTTCATTTTATTATTTTTAAAATACAGTTACAAAAATGGATTAATGTAGCAAAATAGTAAATTTTCATATTGCATATATCTTTTATATTATATGTAGATAAGAAAAATTAAACCTTAAGGAGAGGTTTTATCTGGGTTGTTCTTGTTTATTTAATCTAAATAATTGCATACATTTTAATTAAAAACTATTTTATAATAATATTTTAAACATTTTTCATTACCACATATTAAACGTACCAAGAGCTGAATTTTTTGTCGTTTCCTTTAATTTCCCATTGATAAAAAAAAAAGCAAATTAGCCATGTTTAATGACTTTTGACTATTCTATATACTATTGTTAGTACAAATGAGATTTATGACCAAGGATAAATAAAAATTATTAGATTTATCAAATTGAGATCATACTATAATCATAAAGTATTATTACCTTCGGTCCTATATATAACAAAATTTTTACTTTTTAAATTCATTATAAAATGGATATATTAGACAATATATTCAATGTCCGATTCAATTTTTAAAACATATACACATAACCGATTCATGTAAATGACTAGTACTACTATAGTCAAACTTAAAAATCTGTTGGTCAAAATTAAAGTTGTATAGAGAACTAGCATGAGAGAATCAGAGTGATCCATTAATTTCCTGAATAAATACAGCATAGACATAAACAACTTTGCAGATATGTATAGTAATACTGTAATGTAATTAAAAATCAGCATATATCTAACTGCATCTTTCTTCAGATGAAGAGACCTCACTGGAACTTGAACAAGATGAGGTTGTAGAAAAATTAGTACTAGGGTCTGCAGCTGATGAGTTGTGCACCCTCATAAAATCAAACAATTTTGGCTGAGCCAACTTTATATTCATATTATTCATCATTGTATTACTTCTTTTCTTCATGAATATTCGACACAAAACCCAATCGCCTATCTCGTTTCCATAGAAACTCTGCCAAACCAATAACATTTAACCGATCAATATTCGTAAACTAAAATATAATATTGTCAGAGTAGCTTCGCTACCACGATTCATTAAGACTTAGCACTTGTTGTTTCGATTCGTAAAAAGACTTATATATATGTATGATTGATGAAACATTACCTGATTGCTAGCGGTAGTTTCTACACTAACTAGGCGGTATTCATGCATGATCCAATGAGTTCGAGATCCATTTGGAGATTTTCCTTGATAAAATACAAGACTTTTTCTTATACCCGCAATTCCGTTACTTATTGATGAAGAAATACTAATAACTTTCTTGTCGAATCCTGTCGCCTTCCAATAACCAGAGTTGGTTGTTCTGTTCATGCGATTACCATTTCGATACTTGGCTTCCTTGCTGCTGAAGAAATAGCTATCTTGTCCACCATAATTTCCTAATCACACACACAAATATAAAATGTAAAATCAAATTATATTTATATTTTTATATAGATAGATATATATTATATACACATTTTTGTATTAACACCTAACACAAGTACCTGGCAAATCCCAAGGATCATAGTTGCAGACATTGATCTCAGAAATGATTGAAGCTGGTAACTGATAGGAGAAGATCTTACATTTCAAATACTGAAAAATAAGCTCTTCATCTGTTGGCTGAAAACGAAAACCAGGAGGCAATTTATTGCTTATTCCATTTTTCACAAAATTTAGCTTTTCCATTTGCTTAAATCCTTCTCCAAAAAAGGTGAGTGTGAGGCTTAGAATAGCCACATGAAAGATTCAACAAAAATATAAGGTGAGTGTGAGGTTTTTCCACTTGCATGCATATATAGGTTGGGAATGAGAAACTTATAAAGGGTAGGACGCTTAAGATAGAATTGTAAAGATTAATCTCTCGAGTGAGTTGAGACTGTAAAGTTCTCTTAGAGAGAATTTTATAATGGTTGATTAGCTGGATTCAAATTTAGACATTTGATTAAGTTAGAAGAAATCTAAACCATCTCATTTAAATATCCGTGTCTCTAAATATTTTCCATTAAATTAATACGTCTTTGTCTCTTATAATATATTATTTATTTATTTATTAATTTTAATATTAGTGGATAAATTGTTTAAAGAAAAAACTAAAATTATTGGATAGATGACTCGGCCGTTTATATTTATGTCTCCTGCAGGTGTTTCTAAAGTTTAATTGGAGTACTTCACTAAGAAGATGTTGCTTACTTGTACTTGCTTTGAAGAGTTTACTATTTTATTTTTTTTTACAAAAGAGTTCACTTTTTTTCTCCAAATAATTTAATGACTAAAAATTCACGTTTTTAAATAAATAATTGAAAATTTAAACTTCAACTTTTATGTATATAATATGATGTTCCTAACAACTAACTTATGTTCATAGGAATAAAGAGTTCACTTTTTTTATACATATATAAAATGACAAATTATTAGAAACTCACACACTTAAAGTAGAATAATTGAGATTCTTCAAACCTAAATTATGAACATTCAGCCTAACAATTTTGACATTTTCTGTCAATTAGGCTAAGACTTCTAAACGAAGAGCTCACTTTTATTCCTAATTAATTAGTAAAAGATTGTGAAAGATTCATTTCCTTGCTAGAAAATTATAAATTAGAAAATAAATTTCCCTATTTATTGTATATTGTATCTTACAAGGTTGCATCCATTTGCTTAATAGCAACAACAAAAGCAATGCACTTTGTAAGTGGTAATCCTTTAAATGGGTGTCTTGTACATGGGTCTCACCCATCTTGCTTAATGCATCTAACCAATCAATATTCCCGTTTCATCTAATTTTGCCCCTTTCTCTTTTCATTAATTTCTGTCACATGATCTTTTATTCTTAATTTTCCAAAGTTTGAACTTTGATGTGCTTTTTTTTTGTTGTTGACGGGTTTGATGTGCTTTCTTTACCTAGCTAGACATACATCAGAAAAGGCAATTTATGCTTAATGCATAAGAAACTTTGTCAATAATTGTGACTTTGAAGAATACTTTGAAATTATATACTTGTTTAATGTTTCCATTCACAATATGCACCACTTGTGCATGTTAAGATTTGTCCTTGTTTTTGGCTCCATATACCATACAAATACCAAACTTAGTTCAGTAGAAATATCAGATATAATGTGTAAGACAGAGTTCGAATCCTGATACACTATTTATTCACATTTAAACTACCTGACAAAAAATAACTAAATTTCTATATATAGACTTATATTGATAAGTAAAATAAACTATATATCAAGGTCAGAAAAAATTTCAATAAGATAACAAAATATTTCAATATTTTACTTCGTTGAAAAATATAAAGTCAAACGCAAAATAAACATAAGTACCAAAGAGAAAAAATAGTGAGAAGTGAGAACCTATCATTTTTCAGTTAATCATGTAGTATTTTGTAAACTTCTATTTAATTAGACTTTATTTACTTTCAGTTTGAAGTGTAAATTTCTCGATTTTTTTTTAATTGACAAGTTAAGGAAAAAAAAATCAAAATTTTCCTTTCTATATTTTTATAAATAAATACATCCATCGACACACACACTACTTTTCCACACATACTTCCACAATTTCTTTTAGAATTTGCAAAAAAAAAAAAAAAATTGTTTGAAATTGTTTTTCGAATATGGATTGTGATGGTGATGATTTAATGCTCATTTTTTATAGTCGTCTTGTCAATCTTAAACAAACAATTTTTATTGATGCTACGAGAGTATTTATTTTCTGTTTAATTTCTTGTAGGGTTTTTGTTGAGAGATACTAAGGATGTCTCGTACGTATAATTCAATTAATAACTATCATGAACATTATGAAAGAGACTGAAATTCAAACATGAATGACTCATTTCACGCTATCTAATTTTTCTTTTACCGGTAAAAATTAAAATTTGAACTAGAATTTTTCTTCCATAAATTGGGCCATATTTCACGCTACCTATCAGCCCATTAAAAAGCGAAGCCCACTAAACGGGCCTACTGTTTCTTCTTTTTTCTTTCTCTTCAAGTTTTAGGTTTTCTATAGTCGTGTAGTTCCGCTCGCCTGTGCTTATTACCATTAGGGTTTTAGCGAGATTTCTCTGAACAATTCCTCTCCTTCTCAATCGCTCACCATGGATCTCTCAGACCTCAATTCAGCTGATATGCAGAGGTTTTACTCTGTAAGTTTCAATTTTTCTTCTCCTTCTTTTCATTATTGTTCCTTTTTTCAATTCCATTAAGCTTTCACTGTGTTTCGCAGTGTTTACTTGTTCATGAATTCAGTTAATAAGTCTGTATAATTTATTCTTTATTGTTATTGCAGTTTGTTTAATCTTGAAATTGAATATGTCATGTTAGTTTTTTTTTTTTCATCATCGGAAAGATAAACTGCCCCGCCAGGAATTGATTGATTCTTAGACTTCCCCCTGCCCAACCCATATGTCTCTCAGCTCTTACCACTCGAGCTATCCTACGGATATATATGCCATGTTAGTCTTGTGTTGGTTATAACTGAGTGAATTGATTCGGACTAAAATTGAGTTGAATGTGAAAGTTTAAATGTAAAGAATAAATTCTAGAATTAGGAGCTACAATTTCTAATTTTGAGTAGAATCAATTATAAAGTCAAAATCAATTTTACTTTAGAGAAATCAAACTTGTCAAAATCAATTTTAAACCTATAGAATCAATCAATTTTGGCTCCTCTAAAAATAGAACCAAACACACACTAAGTAAGCATGATCTTCTGTTTTAGTGATTATTTTTCTTTCAATATAAATAAATTATGTCCGTTGTTCCCGAGTAACGTAACTTTTCCCTTCAAATGTAGGAAGAACAACAAAGAGCTATGATTAATGAGATGGTGGCAAAGATGACTAGTGAATGTTGGGACAAATGCATCACAGGTACTCCTGGGAATAAGTTCAGTTCCGGTGAAGTTAGTTGTCTTACACACTGTGCACAACGTTACATGGAGATGAGCATGCTTATCATGAAACGGTTTCAGAGTATGCAATGAAGATCAATGGCTTTCAACAAACTTTCTTTCTTAATTAACATAGTCTTAAATATTTAGCAGCAAATTTTGGATTGTTTTTATATTTTGTCGAGGCTGTGTTGTCTGAATATTTAGTTTACTTTTCAGCATTGATGCGTCTGTGGTTAATAACTTACAACTTTTTTAAGTGATGGGTGGATGAACTGTAAGGTGTTTTCATATTTAAAATGTCAAGCAAGAACTAAATTTATTCATGTGTGAAAAATGTTATAATAGCACTGATATAATTGTCAACTTACAAATAGTTTTGCCATGTTCTTGCTTTCATATTCCAACAAATTTCCTTCTGCCCTTTAATTTTTCTTGTTTGGTCGTTTTATGTACCGAGTTTTTCCCATGCATTAGTATATTGGCAATTTAACACTGATATATTAGTGTTAACCAATTTTTTGTCTTCAGTTTGAATTGGGGTCAAAGGTTCTGAATGCTATTTTTTTTAATCCATTAGATTATGTTCTATAAATTTTGTTGATTTATCAATCATCTAGTACAAACTATTAATTTAAACTTTTGAATTGTAAGTTACAATTATCAAGCTAAGCAACTAATCAATTTCTTTTCTATCCTGATTTCCTTTGGAAATTTTCATACGAATGATTGAATCACCATTGTGTTTCAAGTAGGCAAAGATTAACTAAGAATTTTGTGCCTTTCCCTCTATTTCTTTCTAATCATTGTTTATTCATTCTAAAGTCTAAAACGTAGTTTTATCACCTAAGTTGTTTTGCCTAAATCACAATATCATCACCTATCAAAATGTAGAGATTCTAAATATTTCAAGTACTATGAAGTGTGATAGACCTTGTTGTTGGCATGTTGCATCTTTGTGGCATTAGTCGCTCATTTGGTCCCATCTCGTAGTATTGAAGCATGGATTCGGTCCATTGGATGAGCCTTGTGTAGTAACTAGAAGGGAAACAGATTTGAGGACCCTGTGTATACTTATGGAACTCATTCATGTCTAATCTATGATTAAGTTCCTTGTTGATTAAGGTAAAGCCTATCTGATTACTCATCTTATGTTGGTAATACACCATAGCGTAAAGGCGGGGGAGTTGAAGCTTCTGTGACCAGTACAATTTTTGGAACATTGGACTGTTAATCATGTGATAGGATTGTTTGTTAAGGATACTGAGACGTGGGAGCACATCAGGAGGGAGGTGTAGAAAGATTTCAAAGAGAATATCGTTGCACAGCTCCACCGGCGGAGAAGGAAGGGAAGAAGGGCAAGAATTTTGAAAGAGGGATTGCATAAAGTCCATAATCCATTTCCAGCATTTGTATGATGCCATTTCTTTGTACTTACAAGATTTGCTATTTTATTGCATTAGCAGATTGGATGATTATACAATACATAGAGAAATTTGGACATGAATCTAGGCATTATCAAAATGGAGGGTGCTTCTAATTTAGTACTTGATATTATATGAGCAAGGTATGATGTGGAGGCCAAACGGTAAGTAAGGAGACAAACACGGCATGCCAGAATCAGTGCCCCCAATTTCATGATTTGTAGCGCACACAAAATCCATAATTTATTTTCTAAATTTTTAAAATGTTAAATCCATGTATTTGTTTTCTAAATCTAAACTCTTTCGAGTCATATATTTTCTATGTAGATTTGAGTTTCTCTCACATAATCATGTTCCACACTTTTTTTTGGTTATTATGATATAGGTATGAAGTTTTCACACAATGATTACTAATTGTACTGGATTCAGACATATCTGAGTCGTTCAATAGTAGATTAGACAGTTAAACTTAAAACTCAATTTTATATTTGATAGGCATAAGTTAGTATATAAGAGAAAGAATAAGAAAAAGGGTCTCACTCCTCTTAATTGAGCTGTCACCAGCTCTCATAAGCTGTCAACAACTCTCATAAGTTGTCACCAGCTCTCATAAACTTGGAGGAGGGGATACACTTGGGACATGTGTCCTCTTGTGAGTGGATGGATGAGCCTATATAAGTCACAATGAGTGTGTGGGTGTTTATGCAGAAGTTGAGCTAGTTCTAGCAATTGAGAGAGACTTGGCCTCTCGAAGAGCTATTTTATTCTGAATAATCACTTTTCTGTTTCAGCTTAACTGCTTTTATTTTGTAATTCATCATTGATTTAGATCTTGTTGATCTCTAAGTCAATTGTCATCTATAATATACATCCATTTCATCATTTCTATACTATTTTATTGTTTTTCTACTGCTCTATTGATCCTAGATCCTATCAATATTTAAAAAAATAAGGTTAAAATCTCACTTACTCCTTTGCCATAACTTCCCAATAGAGCTCATAATTTTTTTTTACCTCGTTTCGAACTCCGATCTCTACATATAATATTCAATATCTCTACCAACTGAACTAAAATCATAAGTTTAATTCCACTATAATTTGCACATAATTGTATATCTCATATTTTTTATAACTCATAATTAAATCATTTCTCCAATCAAGTTTTGTCTCAAAAAAGTATGAATGTTCATCAACTAACTTCTTAATATTTTAATAGCAGAGATTAAATTGACTAATTTAATATAATTTAGGGACTGATTATATTTGCATAGATCATGAACTAATTCGAAGAGAATATGATAAATTAGAGACATGTTATCTAGTCTAATAGGTAAAAGCAAACACAATACAATTTTTTTTTCCTCAAACAAACAAATTCATGAATTCTTTATTGTTTAAAACATATGAAGTTAACATCAATGCTATATTACTAGTATTGTTGAATTTTTTTGAAATTATTCATCTGTTTTTGTTGAGTTGTCACCATGGTCTTTACTAAGTACCATCACCGGTTATCCGCTCTGATTCTCCATCTTCATGTATCTTGTCGAGAACTTCAGGATTTACTTCCCATTTTCTGCTGCTTTTTCAACCTCATTATAAACTGGAATCATAAGTGTATCAGTAGCAACACCCCTTGTAGATGATTCTGTCATTTCTTTGGGAATTGGAACCTTAGACCTGAAGTTGTTTCTGGATGGAGGAATGGAAGAAAATAATATTTCTTTGAAATTCTGAACTACTCCTTTGTTATAAGGGTTGACATTTCGGTTCCGGTATACTATAATTTTTTCATAAGTAGACTGCACATAAAACAAAGGAACTCTCAATAACAGATGTAAGAATATGAGTTTTCTTTCTACAGATGAAATTATAAAAAGTCACATTTAAGATTACAGAATGATGAGTTAAATAGTGTTCAAAGTATAAAACCTGGTTTGTGCTGATTAGATATGTATGAAAAATAGTGAATCCTCCAAGAAACCAGAAAGAAAAGAAGCTGTATATTATTAGTGTAACGGAAGCAGGGGTTTCGATCATTGCTTCCCAAATTGATATCTCCTCTGAATTCTGAATGTTCTTGATGTAGACCCAGCAAAAGCCGTGAATATATAAGCAAAGAAGGGTTGCAGAGAAAACAAACATGTAGAAGAACCAATAATTTCGCTGCCATCATGTACATAAAAGCAAAGAGGCAAAAAGAAGCAGAAAATTCTAACTTAGCAACTTCATAATCATAAATTCATAATAAGACATTAGAAAGAGACTCAATAATGATCCTTTTAAACACAATCATTTTGAAAATGCAACAAATAATAATGCTAGTCTGCTACTGTATGAATTAGTGACCATTACCAGTCCAATACACTGGCCCAGCACCATGCAGTGATGAGCAAATCGCTCCACACAGTTGTCGCATATTGTACAATGAGAGCATCGAGGAGGTCTATACAGCATGCAGGTACGACAATATTTTACTTTCACAACTATTCCATTTATAATTACTTCTTTGGACAGTGGTAAATGTCGTGGTAGATTTTGCTCACTATTGAAATTGACACTTCGATCATAATCATCTGGCACTGGTGGATATGAATTGCGAGGCACTGTGCCAGGATCTCCTGCTGAGGTCAGTATAAGGGCAATCAGAACCTGGCAATACACGTTACGAGTTTAGAAATATAAAGTGGTGAATGATAAACAGGTTTGCATATGAAATGAAAACTGCAAAACAATACACTATTAGATCTTCAAATCTTTACTCTAATAGTATATGATCATATAGTACAAATAATGAATAGTAATAAGATTTAACTTTTCTGCATAATGAAAAGAGAATTATTACTTACAAAGATTGTTAGAACAATAACAACAATCAAAATTGAATATCCATAGTGATGAGGAAAATCATCCAACAATTTTCTAGCAACAAAAGCACAAAAAAGAGCAACAGGAGCAATCACAAGAAATAGTGATGTAAATATAGATTTCACATCTGGTCCAAATATTAACCTCCCTCCAAGAATAAACACCTGGAAAAAAAAAAGTAGCAGTAGCAAATAATCACAAAGAGTTGAAGAATTACATGAATTAAAACAATACAAAAGCTTAATCATTTGTGTATAAGATATAAATTTAAAATTGATTATGTTGACTTACGTTATTGCCTTTCCACGCGCGATAAGTTCTGATCAATGGAGGATCAACTGCATTTCCAACACTTCCACCTTCTGAGTTCGCCGGCGCCGGAGGATGCATTTGATCTTCTGGATTGAATGTGATGAAGTTCAACAAAATTATCAAAAAAAAAAAATGAAGTTCGAACAAAATGAAAGAGGCTTTCACTTTTGGTTTTACTATCATGTGAGTACTGTCAAACCTAGGTTCATACTATTATATACATACTATTATAATAGCATAAAAAACAAAAAATAACATTGCATTACTTACGGAGCAGAGAGAGCAAGCTTTGAGTGGTGACTAGGGTTTATTGTATGTTGGTTCTCTTACAGTATAAGAGTGAATAAAATGTGTCTATATATATGTCAATAATCAGTAATAGTTCATTATTGTTTCTAAAAATAGCTCCTTAATTTTATACATATGTAATAATTAAATTAAACCGAATAAATCCATAGAAATTGGACCGGATTGGATCGAATACTTTTTTAGTCATAAAAAAATCGAACTAAACTGCATGCTCTTTTCTCCTTAGATTAGATGACTTTTTCTCATAACCGGTCCAAATCAAACTAAATTTATATCATTATTCAAATAGTTGTCCTGCCCCTTGCTACAACAAAAGTTGTCATATCCAGTCCCCTATTTTTTAGCAGATCAAACGAGCATGTATTTTATACTGTTCTATCAACTACTCTATCAACTACTTTCATTTTGTAGATCAAAGAGACTCTAAAATACACAGGAAACTTACAAACAATGTTGGTACCAAATGGTGTCAACAATCTCAAAGCAGTATAATATAAGGATAAAAAGTAAAAGAAATGAAAGGGAAAAACGTAAATAATCATATCGGAAGGATCACTTTCCACAGTTTCTATTCGTCATAAAAATAAATGAACATATTGGAAGGATCACTTTCCAATATTTCTATTCATGTTCTTCTTTACACAAGTGCCACTTTAAAAAGAATTATATCATACAGAATAACTTCAGTAAAAAAAACTACTCAGCAATGAATGAGCAAGATTCTACGACAATTTTTTAACCAAAACAATGAAACACAAGCACTACCTCCCTATCAAGTTCCAACCTAACAAACTCTGTCCCCATTCCATGTTTTTCTTGTAATTTTAATTTACATCTTTGAATTTTTCTGAAATTATACATCCGTTATTGTTGAGTTGTCACCGGGCTCTTTACTACCATCACCGGTGATCTGTTTTGATTCTCCATCTTCATGTATCTCGTCTTCAGGATTTACTTCCCATTTTCTGCTGCTTCTGTCCCACAGGGACTGCCTTAGAAAGGAAGCAACTTGTCTCTGCCCTCTTTCTGTGTGAAGCATGCTGCTTAAATCTACAGTTGTATCATTTATTTCACTACCCTTGCCATATTCTTCATCTTTATAATCTTTTTCAACCTCGCCAACCTCATTATAAACTGGAATCATAAGGGTATCAACACCCCTTCTAGATGATTCTGTCGTTTCTTTTGGAATTGGAACCTTAGACCTGAAATTGTTTTTGGATGGAGGAATGGAAGAGAAGAATACTTCTTTGAAATTATGAACTACCCCTTTGTTAAAAGGGTTGACTTGTCGGTCATACCGGTATCTAAAATTTTCATAAGTAGACTGCACATAAAACAAAAGGAATTATCACTAACAGATGTAAGAAAAACAACCTACAGAGGAATACGGGTTTTCTTTCTACAGATGAAATTGTAAAAAGTCACATTTAAGGTTACAGGGTGATGAGTTAAATAATGTTCAAAGTACAAACCTGGTTTGTGCTGATTAGATATGTATGAAAAAGAGTGAGTCCTCCAACGAACCAGACAGAAAGGAAGCTGTATATTATTAGTGCCATGGAAGCAGGGGTTTTGATCATTGCTTTCCAAATTGATATCTCCTCTGAATTCTGTATCCTCTTGATGTAGACCCAGCAAAATCCATGAATATAGAGGCAAAGAAGGGTCGCAGAGAAAACAAACATGTAGTAGAACCGATAATTTCGCTGCCACCATGTACATATAAGCAAAGAGACAAAAAGAAGCAGAAAATTCTAACTTAGCAACTTAATCATATATCTTCTGCAGATATAGTCATGTATTATTATTATTGTGTTTGTTATTGTGTTTGTGCCATTGAAAGTGATATTTAGGCATGAACATATTCTATTTGTTTCAAGGATATGATGAAAGTAAATTGACAGTTTAATCAATAGTAACTTTGATTGCATTCCTTCATTTTTTAATTAGTAGGTGGATGTTTTGATCAAAATGAATTGACAGCTTAATCAATATATAACTAACATTGTCTGTTTAAGAAAATTTAATATAATAGTTGTAATGAAAAACAGAACACAGATGACAAATAAATTGAAAGCACAAAATTGTTCTGCCAGTTTTAAATCATAATAAGACATTAGAAAGAGACTCAACAATACTTTTAAATACAATCGTTTTAAAAATGCAATACACAATACTGCTACTGTATGAATTAGTGACATTACCAGTCCAATACACTGGCCCACCCATGGGCAGTGATGATCAAATCGCTCCACGCAGTTGTCGCATATTGAACAATGGGAGCATCGAGGAGGTCTATACAGCATGCAGGTATCACAATATTTTACTTTCACAGCTATTCCATTTATAATTACTTCTTTGGATCGTGGTAAATGTGGCGGTAGATTTTGCTCACTGTTGAAACTGACACTTCCATCATAATCATCTGGCACTGGAGGATAAGAATTGCGAGGCACTATGCCAGGATCTCTTCCTGAGGTCAGCATAAAGGCAATCAGAACCTGGCAATATGCGTTACGAGTTTAGGAATAAAGTTGTGAATGATAAATAAATTTGCATATGTAGTGAAAAAGTAATGTACACCGAAGTTTGAAATTCCTATATTTTAGCATCATTTTTTTTCTTCTTGGACATAGAAACCAACATGTAAGAGCTGCATACTAGTGAGTATAGCTCCACTCAACAAGGAAAATTTTCAATGTTAAAACCAAATTATAACATTGAGATAAGAAAACATCTTGCAAGGCTTATTTAGAAAGAAACACACTAGATTTTCTACTGATTATTATAGCCAAAACCTGACATATTTTGCTTCATTTCAAGATAATCCTCCCAAGCTCCCACCATTTCCCTCCCCTCTATAAGTCAATACCGGTTTCAAGTTGGCCTATGTGTGACAGGATGACACCACATTTATAAACATAAAGAAGGGCATAAAGTTTGTGACAACATTTGATAATCATCCATAAATCTTATTTACATCTAGCTAAGAATACAATGTATCAGAACCCATAAAGTTGTCCAAATGCTGAACTTTTGTATTGTAAATAGAAGCTCTTTTCAAAAAAAAATTCACCCTCTGGTTCTCAGGGGAAGACCCCCCTAATAGTCCAGAGTTCGGGGCGAGTTATGGCATCAAGTGTCTCCTCTCAAATGCAGTTGCGGGGGATCGAACTGTGGTTCTCCCTACCAAGTCGAACACCAATCACCACTCGACCAACTAATGTTTGGTAGCTCTTTTCAATTTTGAAAGTAAGATAAGTTCCTTGAGTCCACATCAGCTAACTAATTGCATAAATTTATTGAAAGTAAGAAAAGATGATAATGATCCATGTTCCATGATGAATCAATATGGTCATATGAAAAAGTTCCATTAGTTAAACCTATGCTCTAATAGTATATGATCAAATACTAATGAAACATTAAAACAAATCATGGTAAATAAATTCATGAATAGTAATAAGATTTTAACTTTTCAGCATAACAAAAGAAAATTATTACTTACAAAGATTGTTAGAACAATAACAACAATCAAAATTGAATATCCATAGTGATGAGGAAAATCATCCAACAATTTTCTAGCAACAAAAGCACAAAAAAGAGCAACAGGAGCAATCACAAGAAATAGTGATGTAAATATAGATTTCACATCTGGTCCAAATATTAACCTCCCTCCAAGAGCAAACACCTGAAAGAAAAAGAAAAAAAAAAAGCTTAACTAAGTTAAAACAGTAGAAAAGCTTGATAATTTGTGATTAAGATAGAAAAAGTAAAATTGATTATGTTGACTTACGTTATTGCCTTTCCACGTGCGATAAGTTCTGATCAACGGAGGATCAACTGTATTTCCGGTAGTTCCATCGTCTGAGTTCGCCGGCGCCGGAGGATGCATTTGATCTTTTGGTTTCAATGTCAATGAAGTTGATGAAAGAGGCTTTCACTTTTGTTTTTTGATGTTTTATTTTTCATTTTAAATAGTCATATTATAAGTATGGTTTTTTTTTATTTAAACGATATTCTCTGCGCATAAAACTAGAGTCGTATAATACCACAAAAATGTGGTAAAAATTTCTTTCAAGAAAACTTAACACTATTGTATTTTTAGGATTGATTTCGATCATATGACATCTGGTTAATTTGAAAGAGATCTTTTAGTATATCTTCGGAATTAGAAAATGTTCTCTCTTAGGTAGTGTTGGTTTGGTAATTTTCACATCCGTTTTTGGCGTCTTTGTTTTGTAAACTTTTCTATTATCGATTTTTGTTCGACTTGAGCAATGATCGAGTTTTTTTAATAATACTTTTGCCGTTCAAAAAAAAAGTATATCTTCGGAATGTTCTTGAGTATAGTTTTTATTTTATTTTTAATAAAAAGGGTTTTCTTCACATTAAATTTTTAATTTAAAATGACAAAATAAATAAAGAAAGAAAAATAATGGTAGGAATTATGTTGACTTTTGTAATAATTGTTGTTGAAAACGTTGAAATATTCCAGCCTCGTTTGTTATTGCTGTTTGTTGAGCCGCCGGTCAACTATAATTTTGTTAACATAAAT
This sequence comes from Trifolium dubium, assembly GCA_951804385.1. Lineage (NCBI taxonomy): Eukaryota > Viridiplantae > Streptophyta > Magnoliopsida > Fabales > Fabaceae > Trifolium > Trifolium dubium. The sequence continues at coordinate 6,108,585 of OX638076.1, read as the reverse complement.
AAAAGTAGTCAAAGCAAACTAAGTAATTACTTCTACAATAAAAAACAAAAAAAAATGAATATATTTTTGTTTCAAATTTGGTATTTGTTCCATTCCAACTGGTATTTGAGGCTAAGAGGTTAAATGTTTCAAGTGAATATATTTTGTTTCACTTTCAAATATGTCACACTATATTATGATATATTGTCTATTTTAAACCATGCGTGAGTCTTCACATATTTGTCTTTTGTAAAAGTGTCTTGTTACGTTAAGTGTTGTATATAAATTACCCTTAACTTTAAATTTCAAACAATGCGAGACTTTTTTAATGTACCGGAACATTCGATTCAATGAAAAACTAATGCGAGGTAAAATCTTGCGTTCACTTGCGTGAGGCCATTTAAAATTAGACAAAAAAATTAGTACGAACTAGTTCATAGAAATTGACACTAATTATTCTGGACAGAACTCAGATTTATTCGCGGGAGATAAATGAGGGTATGTTCTGACCTGACCTCAAGTCCACATTTTCGAGAGATTATCTGCTTTAGGGTTAACCCGTCACGATTTTGTTCTTTTTAGAAAAGGCGCCTCGGATGGTTAAATTGGACATATCAATTCATATTTCTTAGATCACCAATCAACTCCAACAAAGTAGGAATATAGTAATCCCAAATAGTTTAAGGAACTATGATGAGATATTTCTAGAAAGTTTAGGATAAGATTTTAGGGTTTCACTTGTATATAAAAGAGTTATATCTATGTAATATGAAATAATCATAAATCAAATAAATGAAAATTTTAGTTTTTTGTAGTTTAGAGTAGCTTTTATCTTTTTTTAGCATTATTCTCTTCAATTGATAAATAACTAAAAAGTTGTTCATTACAATTTTTTTTAATTAATATATCGATCTAGGGATGCAATAGATATGAATAGGATATTTCTCTTTACTTCAGCTTTATTTATTAACAATAGTAAATTTGAAAAATATTCCATGTGTTTGAACAACTTTGAAAAATATGCCAAAATTTTAAAAAAATTTAGTTAATATATCTATATCTAATCTATATTATAGATCAAATAAATTAATTATTTTTTTTGACGAAGATACATTAGCTATTTAATAAACTAAAAAATTCAATTTTCTTATAAACAAAGCGAGAGATTCTATCATAAAGTATATGAGACATTGCATATGCCAATCATCATCAACGTATGTAGTGAGATACTGAGATGTCATGTAATGACCATAAAGTTTTACTATATTTGTTTTGTCTTCATTTGTTGTGCATGTGGGTTAATTGGACCATTTTTGTTTATTAATATTGTTTGTCTAAAATGTGTAATATATGTAATATTGCACATGTTAAAAAACTTAAAAATTGTAACTTTTTTTTAGCCAAAAAAAAAAGAGTAGTAACATTTTAATAAAAAACAATAATTATTTATTAAAAACTTATACATTTATTAAAAAGAGTAGTAACTTATACCATTTTGAATTTTTTAACATATGCAAATTTACACATGATAGAAAACCCTTTTCTAAAAACCAATTTTTAGTTTTCTAAATAATTTGAAATAGTCAAAATTTGAGATTTCGATAAAAATTGTTTCTTTAAAAAAAATAGAAATTGGAAGGTATGTGTTTTAAGCAATGCTATTTATAGCGAAGCTTTTATTCACAAAAACATCATGATGCATGATATGCTATGAAGTAACCCAATTGACTCTTGACTTAAATTGAAAACATGGTGGATAAAAGTGAAACCAATCAATCACGTTAATTCGTGATATGATCAGGACAATTGTTTTCGGGACCATAGAATTTTCCATGTGTTTTTTGTGGTGTACCAAGTAAAAATGATAACTTTGGTGAGTGGTACAATAGTGAAATGACTATTTGATAAATTCACTAGGTTTGGGAGGTATGTGGTTTATGTGGGGTACTAAGTAGAAAATTCTGTTTCCAAATAGTAAGGTATACACAGCCCACTTCAATATGAATTATGTGAAATGGCCCAACACATTTTGAGAGCCAAATGCAACGAAATCATTTCATGAAATGGCCCAACATAATAACCTAACTACGTAAATATAGTTGCATTTAAACTTAGAGATTACTGTAATTTTTATGCATTGATAGTATAATTTTTTATTTACACATGCATGTAATAACATCACAGCCTGATTTAATTGGATGCGTATTAAATTTTTTTACACCTTTTGTATATAAAAATTAAATTCACAATTTTTTTTCAATTAAGAAAAGGAAAATGTAATGGAAGTATTGTTATATCATGGTCACTACCTAAATACGATTGATGATCTTATGAAAACAACAGTACTATCTAACATTTGTCTTTTTTTTTAATGAACAATTTTATAATTGAAATAGTCTATATCCATATTTTGGCATATTATCCATAAACTATATAAAACCACCATTAATTATTTTCTCTATAAACTTTGAAGGCTGTCCACGAATGCAAAGAATTTATATGGACTTCATTGTATTTTGTAGTTATCATCTCATGTCTTATAATGTTTTCAATCATTTTCTCACTTAGCCTAGTTGACATGGACAAGATAAGATCGATCTATTTCATGTGTAATGCTAACATGGCACATTTAATAATTCCTTCTGAATATGACTTATATTCAACTCTCCTTCTAAATTTTAAGCATAAGCTCTAAATGCAATAACCTAAGAGTCCACAATTTATGCTTGCGATGATCTTATGTAGTGGCTGAGAACCAAAAAAATGTACAAATTGGCTTTCTAAATTGAACTAGAGGTGATAGTAAATTGCCTTTGCCTTATGCCAAAGTAATCTAACTTATAGCTAGCCTCACATTTTCGTAATTAATTTAATGCTACCATCACTCTCTTACCAACTATACCCTATATTTATATTTATGTACTCATCAGCTAACACCAATTACAAAACCGTATTTATTCTTCATATAGTTGCTATGATGCTATCTCTATCATATAATTAATGAATACTACCATGTTGGAGTATTATATGCACAATACTAGTATATAACTACTAACTAATGCAGGTCCATAGACCATATATACTAGTTTAATATGCAAGAATTAAAAACGTTTGGATAATTTTCAAAGGACATTGTTAATTTATTAATTTCTAGTATACACACATTAATTTTAATTAGTTTGAACGTGTTGAATGTCCTAGAGGATTTGCGAAGCGGCAAACAGCTATGGTATGATCTTGAAAGTTATACGAAGAAAAGAATACATTCGCGCGTATTCTTGAAGAATTTAACAATTTTTTGTGATTTAAATTGTGATAGAGCTAATTTATTACTCATTTTAACATGTAATTTCAACTCAACAACCCAACATATATATTTAACTATTTAAGTAACTATATGAATAATAATTCTTAATTAGTATTGTTACCAATACAATGAAAACTCACACATTATTTGAAATTTGAGGGTAAAATATAGTTTATAAATAAGTAAACAACACCCACATAAAAGTTTGATGTAAATGTGGTTAGTATAAGAGAAGAATAAGCTAGGCTGGTTTTGCCAAGTCTGAGTTAAGTTTTGCGAAATCTGAGTGTGACATGTCAAAAAATTAAAGACCTAATAAGTCTGGTCTATAACCTATTATAATCTCGACTTTTAATCTTGAGACCTGAATTTGAAAAGTCTGATTAGGTCTAGCCTGTTTAAAGTCTATTTCATATGAACATATTTAAATAAGTAACTAAATTTATATTTAAATAAACTACTCAACTAATTCACTAATGAGATTAAACTCTATTTTGATATTTTACATCTTATTACTTTAGAGAATTTGATTATGTATATATCATAATATTTCAATTATAGTTTTATATAAGCAAAAAATTAATTCATTATAATTAGTATAATTAAAATTTGATATTAGATGATAAAAGTAATAAAAAATTATTAATATTTATCTAAATAGACCGACCTAATAGATTTAAAAGGCTTGTTATAACATGTATCCTGAATTTTTCAGTTAAATAGACTTATAACATTTTTTGACCTAATCTATTTAGAAAAACGATATAACCTAACTTAACTTATATAGGCTTATACTCACCCCTAATAGTAAGACTTCAGATCGGGACATTTGCGTGTAGATGTATAGCTAGGAGTTAAACTAATGTCACGCTCAAGATCTAACAATAGATGAGAAACCCTTTACCCCCCTTTATGCTAGACTTATGTTTTGGTATACCAAAAAATCAATACATTACTTGAAAATTGAGACTTCAAATATTTATACTCCTTCAAATTTAAAAACAATGTTTCAACGTATTTAGTAATTTGAATAGAGATTTGTATTTAAGGTCAAGCTTATTCCCCTCTTAAATTAGTCAGCTCAATAAATCGGATATAGGTGGTGAAGAAAAATACTAATAACTTAATTAATTTTGAATGAGTAAAAATAATGCCATCCGAGTGATTTGATGTAAATGTGGTTAATTAGTACTCCCTCCGTCCTTTTTTATAGGACATTTTTTGATAAAATTGCACTATTCACTTATCTTGTTTTGACTGTATTTTTTTAATAATTCAGAAATATAAATATTAGTATATAAGATCTTGTTTGATTTGTTTTGATGAGTACTTTCAAAATATCAAATTTTTATAATTTTTACTATTAGACAATTAAAGATGATATTAGTGGTTAAAATTGTATATTGACGTACGTGCAGTGGTCAAAATGGATCTTATGATTAGGGACGGAGGTAGTATAAGAGGGGAATAAACACCCGCCTATATTCGGTTCATTGAGCCAACTAATTCAAGCTAACAATGCTATTTATTTTTAATAAGAATGAGATGTTTATGTAACCAGAAGAAAAAAAAATGATATCTATATAGGAAATAAAATGTATTCTATCTCTAATTATAAGCACTTGTTAAAAAAACAAAATTGTTCATAAATATAAAATTCTACAAAAAAATATTGTAATATAAAAAAAATTAATATTGAATACATGTATGCATAAAAAACAATGTAATAATATTCACAAATAAAATGAACACATTAACTTAGTAAAAAGTGAAATGACCGATTATCCAAAAAGTTTAAGCTGTTAGAAAAAGTCACATCAATGGTTTTATATTATTTCTAACATGTCCCCTCACGCAAGAGTCCATTAGGACTGAAGCGTGGATAATGCATAGGTCCACCTACCATATGCTTAAAATTCTACTTTTTAATTAGAAAGTGAGGGGAGCGGAAATCGAACTCTAAACCACTTAGTCATAGAGACTCTGATACCATGACCGATTATCCCAAAAATTTAAACTATTAGAAAATGCCACATCAAAGGTTTTATATCATTTCTAACATAAAATTTGCAATGAGACTTATAATTAGAGATACGTGGAGTAATGAAGCTTGTTCATAAACGAACAAGGAAGTCTTGAATTAATTGTACGAAAGGCATGTGCATGGTGGACATTAAGATGCTTTTCTTTAGTATCATGACAATTTTTCCCAGCTAGCTTAATTTGTCACATTATTTTTGAAACACAAATATAGATTCCCGCGTAACTATATATTCACACTGCAAACCCAATACTTCAATCGGATTTATATGTTCTTGGGTGTGAAAGACCTTTGCATATAGCAAAAGTTCTTTGACAATTGCACCACTAGCTCCAGCCATATCTGGATTGGAAAAATATACCATTCTCGTGAATCCATAATAGAGTGGTTACAACAAAATGTTAATCCAAACCAGGTATTGGTGTCAATTTTTGTTCAATTTGGTTTCCTTTTTAGAAGCAGCAAGAATAAAAAGATTCGTTATTTTATGTTTATATATATATAAAATGCAATGTTGGTCCCGATATTTTGAAAGTCTATCAAGCAAATAATTAAAATGAACTCCTAATAAAAAATTGCATCAAGCTACAATACTACTGACTTGCGGTGTAGGCCGGCCCTGATAAGGTGTGGTCAATGTGACTCCGAATATATGGTTTTTATTGAGGGAAGATAGAAGAAAGGGTTTAGATTTTCAAACTAGCTTTCAATCTATTCTAAAAAGCGTGAATGCATAAATATATTTTTAATAAAAACATTTAAACAATCTTTTAACAAAAATTAGGAATAAATTAATGATTCAAATTATACATTGGTATGCTTAAGGACAATTGAGACGGAGGTAGTACTAATTATCTATTTAGGAACTCTTGAAACCAATTTTAATTTTTATAATATTTTATATAAAAAATAATTTACTATAGAAACTTATATTTTATTTTTTTGAAGAGAAATTTTATATTAAGCAAACAAACCAACAGAGAATACAGACCAAATTGCCAAGGCGGAATCATCTCCCAACCAAGTGCGAGAACCTAAGGTTTTAGCCGCTTGAACAAGCTCATGAGCAGCAAAATTACAAATACGATTAACATACTTAACAGAGCAATTAACTAACTTCGACAGCAACTCATTACAATAAAAAAATAAAAGAAGCTATGCTAGCAATAGATTTTTTCTTGTTGCAACAATCCACGACGTTCACGGCATCCAACTTAAAAATAACATTGTTGAGTCTCAAATATGTTACCAATTTCACTCCCCAACGCAAGGCCAAAGCTTCAGCCAACAACGGATCAGCCCTCAAATTTGTCCTCTTAGTAGCTGCAAAAATAACTTAAGCTCTCTCATTCCTAATAACCATGCCCCAACACACATGACCATTGTTACTACAAACTCCAGCATCAACATTGACTTTTAGAAAAAGAGGAGGAGGGGCTTCCCAAACAGGAATATCCACAGGGGATCGACGCCGCTCTAAAGCCAGGTTAGCACCATATTAGTATTTGTTTGAATTGTATTTAAGGTGTTAAAAATTGTTTAAATGCAAAATTAAATCATTTTTTTTGTATTTTGTTACAATATTAAATTTCTTTAAATTTTGACATGGATGATCTATATGATATAGACTTTCAATCTAGCGGTAGATTTCGTAAAATTGGTATTCGTTAAAATGGTAACAGCAAAGTGACGCATAACAACATATCACTTACACAAGTTGTGCATGGTAGCATCAACAATCAAGCTTAAAACATAAATGCAATGTTTGGTTGTTCATAGACTTGAAATTAACTTAATTACTCGTGCAATCACATATTCTCCATGTTCTTTTTGTTCAAGATATTGCAACATTATATTTCTCCAATTCAAACTCTCACAATTATAGCTAGGCACAGGTACTACTGGGGTACGTGCGTAATAGATCTATCTAGAGTTGGCCAGCCAAACTATATATATCTAGGTAAGGTATACTTGGTTATCCCAAATAATTTAGAAAAATTCTACTCCTTCAGATTCAGACAGCCTAATAGCTAGGTCTCAATAATATTAATCATGTAAGATTATAGATAACGAGATTTCGAGGAATAGCTATAGTACGGAATTAGTCAATTTTGATTCAATCATGAAGTCATCCAACGGTGACCCTTTTAGTAATTTCCAGATTCTTCCAGGTATCCGTCCACGTACAATATTCGATGGGTCACACAACAAGTAAGTATAATGAACACGACCATGCAACACAATTATATTATCTTAGTCTTATAAATGAGCTTCACAAAAATTAAATCGATTAATTAGAAATCATACATAAGATAATTATTATGTCATATATATAGTATAGTAATAAGTATGTATGAAAAAATCAATCAATCATATATATATGGTGATTGGTGATCATTGATGAAAAAATGATAGAACCACCTGTGCAGTTTTAACCACAAAAGTATATACACGTATGAATTTAAAAATTTCAATCATAATAATTAATTGTGAACAGGGAAGGTAATGTAGCACTCAGAAAAATAAGGACCTTACGATACGAAACACTCTTTTATTTTGCTGCTATGTGTTTGCCAAATGTACCTATCTTTACGTAGTGCATGATTTAGTTGGCGAAGCGCATTTGACACTATTTTACTCTATCTTGTTTCCCCTATTTAAGGCTTTGTTTGGATGAGAAAGGAAAGTGAATGGAAAGAAAGTAGAAGGAAAGAACGAATATTGAAGGATTGAAAGTGAGTAGAAAGTGGGAAGAATATTTGGTTGTTTGTTTTGAGTGAAAGTGAATAGAAAGTGAAAGGAAAGAAAGATGTGTAAATATAAAATGACAATGATGCCCTTAAAATAAAATAATGGCTTTTATAAAATTCAAACGAACTAAAGAACAAATTTTCAAAGTTGCTGTAATTATTTATAACATTTTGGGCATATGAGTCATTTCATCCAAAAAGTTTGTGCACCTATGCTTTCCGTCCAGTTTTGGAGAGAATGGTTTTTAAGTGGGCCCCACCAAAAATCTTTCTTTCTTTCCTTTTTAGTGACAAACCAAACAACAGAAAGTGGAATATTCTTCTATCTTTCTTTCCTTCTTCTTTCTTTCCTTCTATTTTCCCTTAAACCAAACAATACGTAAAGGTTATAGTAATTTTGAGTTCTTCTATGACTTAAATAAAGTTTAACTAATTGTCAAAAAAAAAAGTTTAACTAAAGAATTGTTCACAGTTGAATTCTAAATTATCGCGATTCCTTTCATGTAAGAAATGCCAAAATGTAAAAGAAAAAGACTATATATTTATATATAGGTTTTGTCTATGGAAATCAGTGGTTTAAGTTTTTATGGCAAAAAAGTCATTTATAAAATTGTAACAAATACGAATTTTATAAAATATATCGTTGAATAAAATTTTTATATCATATGAAGTATATACCATCCAAGTAAGTAAATTTTTAAAAAAAAAATTATTTGATATATATATATAATCCGAATTCCAATAACAAAATCATTTTATATCACATATACTTTAATACATCTTTTCATACTGCATTTTTCTCCCAAGAGAAAATAAAGTTGGGGCTTGAAGTACCTTTACATAGATCCACAAAAAAATTGCAAAATGTGACTTAATAGTTTGGGAATATTATTTGACAAATTTACTATATCAACCTCTAAAATTTGTTTCAAAAGTGAACTATATTATTTGTAATTAACTTTTTTTACTCACATCATAATAAAAAAAACTTATTTAATTTTATTAAAAAATTACTAAAAATAGTTGTAAAATTCAGCTTTAAATTAGATATGTTTAAATATATTATAGACATGTAGTACGAGTTAAGTAAATGTATATTTTGACGGTTCATATTTGTTCATTTTTTGGTGCCTCCATTGAAACCAAAAAACAAATCCCGTGGAGCGCACATGCATTTTTTTAACACAAAAAGACAACCTGGGATTAGATTGTAACATATCATCATCTTAATTAATTTTTTAGAACGTTACTTTCTCTGCCAAAAAGTGTGGGTTAGAATAGAACCAACTTTGTGTAAACTAATACTTGTAGAGTTAAGTTCAAGCCACTGTTGAATCCACCTGAGCCACTACGTTTGTTAATCCATATAATTCAATCGACTTTCTAAATGCGACAACAAATCACATATATAATATCTTACTATATATATTATATTAAAAAAAAGTATGTTCGTTACCACATGCACGATAAGAAAAGTATCCTTTGTCTGAATTTTTAAAGAAAACGTACTTGCACTTTTTAAAGGAAACATTTATAATTCAGCAACATATATACTCCTTAATTTCCTACATTCATCTAACAATATTACATACTTTTATCTTTATATATCTATCTTTCTATCACATTATTAACTTATTATATCTATAATATCACACATTTTTTTCTTTTTATCTCAAGAAGTAAATGCACCTATATAAAGTGTACACAAAACATTTTCACTTATAATTAAAAATATTTTAAAAATATAATTGGTAAGGTAAAAATATTATAAAATTAATAAAATTTGGAATTACGAAAAAATTTATTAAAAAAACGTTATTTTTAATTTATTTTAATGGAAATTAAAATATTTGAATAAATATTATCGTGTTTTTAACTTATAAAATTATATTTATAAATTTGTATAATATTAAAAAAAAATCAAATGACTTAACTAAACAGATATCAAATTTAATTAAAAATAAAATATTAGAAATTGTGAAGAAATATATTTAAAGGACCAATTCACACATGCTCAATTTTTTTACATAAACTAAAAACATAATTTAAAATATTTATAAGGACCAAAAATTTATTTAAATATATGAAGTTTACTTCTTTTTTTTAAGGTTTGGATACTAGATAAAAGGCATACTAAAAAAGACATCTTAGTTATCTAACATTTTAAATATGAATTTATTATGTTAACTTTATTCCGCTAATAGACTTAGCAAAAAAATTTTTTTTTTTTATAGTTCTCGTATAGGTAATTTTTTATAAATTAATGATAAAATTAAATTTTCTTAATTTTTTGTAAATAAGTGATTATGTTTTTTTTAACAACAAATATATTATTATTAATAATCATGTCTCTACACAAGATAAATAGAGACCGGTAAAAGAGAATTACAAAATAAATGTGTTATATATATAATCGGAACATCAAAAACACCATCTAACCAAAAAAACTAATATAAATAAGTGATTATATTAACTTACTATATGAATATATTTTCAAAACAGAAAAACTAGTATGAAACGCAATTAATTAGTGCTAATCATGGAAGAGACGCTAAAGTAAAGTTTAATTATATTGATATCAAACGGGATAACATAATCTTAATTAAAGTGTTATCTATCCTGCTATACCTCATATTAAAAACTCTGCATGCGCCCACCATTCTGGAGCCCAACCATACCTACTAAAGAGAGATTTTGGATCCTTTTAAACTAAACTTACTTTATAAAAATCAGTGAAATATCTTGATCCATAAAATTATATTACAAAATAAATTAAAACATCCTTCTAAATTTAGTTCTTTTTTTAAGTAAATTATAAACAACACATGCATATGTTGAAAATAGTTGTCATGTCATCAATAACAACACTTCATAAATCACATTACTATTTTGTTAGATTGTTCCACAAGGTTTCAATGAAGGTGACAATTTGTAACGATGTACTAATAACTTTTTTTTTTGAAGCATGTACTAATAACTCATATCTTAATAAGGACATGAGTTCAAATTTATGTGTCAAAGTTAGGACAATGTTGGTGACTAATATAGAAGGACATCTGTATAGTAATTAAGTGTTCTCTAAGCATCGAAGCTTTTCCTAACACTTATGAACCATACAATACTCAACCACACCTACAATTTTTTTAATGCAAAATTTTCCACACTTGGCACATGTAACAAACTAGTAGTATTCATATTTGCAAAAATTCAAGAATAACATTAAAAATGTAATATTTTATTACATGAAACATAAAATCAAAAACTTGTAATTTTCACTAAGAATGATACTTAATTAACATTTGTTAAGATTGTTTTTTCTCAATATTATAAAATATTATATAAAAGCAAAAATAGCTTTTGTCTAATGCATCTACATAAAACATTAAATTACACTGTCATAATATTCGGAAGATCATCTATATTAGATAAAAAATATTTATATATACAAGTGAATTGAACACCAGCACCACACTTTTAATCGAAATTTTATGACGGTATATTTATAGATTTTCTCAATTGTAAAGTATTCAACTTCTAATTTTTGAACAATATAGGACTATATAATACAATATATTTCACTAGAAGTAATTAACAAAATGGTTATAAAGTATCACTTTTTCCTTATGTACTTTATTCATGAATTCGTACCATCGAACCCCAGCTACAAAAGCAAACGAATTTCACGTATAATATTGTCTAAAACTCAAAAGTATTAGATACGTATCATTCTCATTAGATCGTACATTTACACTTGTCACTTGGTTTATCGGTCACGAGGCCTATTCACGCGTGAGAGTCAAAAGATATGAGAAAAATAGCGCAATAGCAACAAATATTAATATAAAACATATTTTAAATATGAATCATTTGCCATTTAACAACAAAATTAAGATAAAAAATGTTACCACCCTCTAACATGAAAAGCAATAGTGCATGACTGTAAACCCATTTTACACGTGTTTGGTTTTCATCTATAAATGATTGGATTTTTAGTTACTTTATAGGTTGCTTTTAATATTTAGTGGGATGATTTGGTCATGGGATCCAGTTTAATTGACGGCTTGGTGTTCATCAAAAAAAGCACCACTAAACAAATTAAACAAAAATTATTTAAAATTTTTGTCTAAAAAATTCAAAAAGAAAAATATTATTTTTTATAAGTTAAGTGATACCAATAATTTTATTACAATATGAACTCCATCCATACTCTCTATGGAAATGTACACGAGTACTGTATGTGCAAGTGCAACAAAATTGTTACTCCCTCCGTTCCATTTTAAGTGTCACAGTTAATCAAATAATATACTTTAAGAAAAATATGTAAATGAAAGAGAGAATATGATTTTTACTAAATTACCCTCTCTTTTTATTGGTAATAGACATTGAAATATTAAAAAGTACTCCCTCCGTTTCAAAAATGAGTGTCGCTTTAGCTCAAAAATTCCCCGCTTAATTTAGTAAAAGTACTATTACTTTTAACATAATGATTGTATTCCTTAATATGTGTGAAAACACCAAAAGCGACACTCATTTTGAAACAGAGGGTGTATATCTTTGAGTGTACCTTTTCTCTCACCTAATGATTGTTTTAAGAGATAAAATAGAAAAAATCAGTGTTATAAATACTTAAATAGTATATGATACTTATTTTGGGACAAACAATTTTGACAAATAAATTAATTATTTTAAGACGGATGAAATAATTGATAATTGTCCCTTATGTAATATAGTAACTTAATTTAAATATATTCACTTATTTATTTTTATTGGATAAAATTTTAATCACTGCAAAACCAAAAAGAAAACTTCTTAATTGAATTCAAATAAAGAAAAGAGTCAAGAATATAAAGTCTTTGATTGAATGGAGAATGAACGCAAATAATGGAGAAGTGGTGTCACGTGAGAAGTGTTGGGTTGGGACTTGGGTGTGTATGTGTATGGAAAAGAAGGCATTTTTTTGGTACGTAACTAACGCAACGTATGGTTTGTGTTGGGTGCTAGCCAAGCATTAATACCAAGATTTTTTTAATCTATTTCTTTAAGATTTGAGATTATTTTTTTCAATCATTCAATAAAGTTTTAACCAATATAAATTATTATAAAATATATTATTGTATTGAAATTTTATATCATATATATTATTTATGTAAAATTTCAGAAAATTCAAAATCATTTGATATGTTATTGAGACACATAAAGATTAACAACGTTTAAAAAATCACACAATCCGTTAATTTTGATGTGTCTCAATAACATATCAAATGATTTTAGATTTGTCTGAAATTTTACACAAATGATCTATATAATATAAACTTTCAGTCCAACAGTTTAGTTTATAAAACTTATATCGATTAAAATATTATTGAGAAGTTGAGAGTAAATATCCCTAAATCTTGAAGGAATAAACAAATTGTCACCTTTTGATATTTTCTATTAATTGAACTAAAATTTGTATGTTGTGACGTATACTATATTTTATATTTTTTTGACACAAGAATATTTTTTTATAAAGTATATTTAATTAGACTATCAAATTAATATTATCTTTGGTCTTCATAAATATACAAAAAAATATATCAACAAAGGTTATATATAGTGTTTGTTAATTGTTATTAATTTGATAGTATAATTAAATTAATATACTTTATAAAAAAAATATTCTTGTGTCAAATAAAAAATTCTAAAATATACGGTCACAACATACAAATTTTAGTTCAATTGACAGAAAATGTTAAAATTATTATCAATCATTCATGGCTAAAGTTTGAACATCGGTCTTTCCACTTTATTTGAGTGAGTTTTCAATACTTTTTTTATTTCATCTACGTTTCCAAAAATATAAATACCATCACTTAATTTTACATTGTTCATAGAATACATTTTGAATAAAACATCATGAACTATACTTTAATTATTTATTTGTCAAAATAAAATACTTTAATTATTTTATAACATATATTGTTTAAAAGATTTTTAAATTTTTTACTCCTATAACTTAATTATTTTAAGAGTTTTCATCATGAAATTTCTTTATATACTAGCCGCGAAACTCACACATTTTATATGTAGCATGAAGCCGTTGTTTGCATTTAAATTGAGTTGGTAATCATGGTAGGTTTGGCGTGAGAAAATTGATGAATTGTTAGTATACTAATTAGAAAATGTTTTTTGTTTACTTAACTTAATTGGCTACTACTTCACTTTATGTAATAACAATAATCAACACTACTATTTCTTATTCTAACAACGTTTTTTATGTTATACTTGAAGCAAAATACAATAAATTGAATATAATTAAACTTTTTATCCCCAAAAAAGCAAAAAATAAATTATTTGTTTATGCTTTTGTTTTTTGTTTTGTGTGGCTTTCAAAGCAATAATGTGTTTGAAATCAATGATTAATTCATAGTTCCATAGTGTCCACGCAAAATAGCACAGCTTGACATATCCCCACAGTACCCCATGCATGAACCATCCACCCTATATAAGGAGATTTACCAATCTCATATTCATATCAATGTGTGACACAAATTAATAAGTTAGAGTTATAAATCTTCCTCTTAAACCTTCCTTCTCTCCCTTCTCACAAGGGACCTATATAATTCTTAGTGGTGAGAGAGAGAAAGAAAAGTTTCCTTAAGATCATAATAATTAATCATGTCATCTCACCATAGTCATCTATCTTTTGCCTTTGGAGTTCTAGGTACAACAAAATAGTACTATGATCATTATTTGCATTAATTAATTTCATTTTCACAAATACTCTTCTAGTATTGTTTAACTTTTTTTTTTTTGAGAAAAAAATAAATAATACTTTTTCCATAATTACTCTACACATTCTTTTATTAATTAACATTATTAACTACACACAAACTGATATGATCTTCTTCCTTATTCACTTGTGAATTAATTTGCAGGCAACATTTCATCCTTCGTATGCTTTCTGGCACCATTGTAAGTAGAAAACAGTATTCTTTCAATTCACTAATTAATTGTACATTTTTTAATATATGCTTTATGAAATATTTTTTGAAGCATATGCTTTATGAAATTAAATCTATATAACCACGTATATTTTTGCAGACCAACATTTTATAGAGTTTGTAAGAAGAAATCAACTGAAGGCTTTCAATCAATTCCTTATGTAGCAGCACTTTTCAGTGCAATGCTTTGGCTTTTTTATGCTTATGAGAAGACCGGTGAAACTCTTCTTATCACCATTAATGCATTTGGTTGTGTGATAGAGACAATTTACCTTGCCATTTATGTCACTTACTGCCCAAAGAAAGTTAGGGTACGTAATTTTACTTGACAATTTTACTTACTAACGTTTAAATTGTCAATATATAGTTAATATGTCAGTTATCATATATACTATTAATTTCTCTAGCTACTTCTTAATTTTTGTTTTAGATGAAAATATCATAACTTTGTGAGTAATCTAGATCTCATGAAATTCAATATGTTGTTGATCAATGATTAACATTATTTGTGACATTTTTCTTATGTAGCTGTCAACATTGAGGATGATCGTATTGATGAACTTCGTGGGATTTGGCGCGATTGTCGTGCTAACTCATGTTCTAGTAAGAGAAGGAGAAGGACGTCTTAAGCTTCTCGGATGGATTTGTGTAGTTTTTGCCACTAGTGTTTTTGCAGCACCCTTGAGTATTATTGTGAGTACTTAGCTTGTATATTACAACTAACTTTCTTATTATGATTAGAGTGAATTAATTTCTCACATATATACTAATTATGCATGGTTGATTTTAATAATTTTATAGAGGGTTGTTATTCGCACAAAAAGCGTAGAGTTCCTTCCATTTCCACTTTCACTTCTCCTCCTCATAAGCGCGGTTATGTGGCTCTTGTACGGTCTTTCTCTCAAAGATATCTATGTTACCGTAAGTTCTCATCGTTCATATACTATTTATATCTTATGAGCCGAAAAAAACAATTTATTTTTTTAAAATAACGAAGAAAATGAAAAACATAATAATTTTTTTAATTTTCATCGTTATTTAAACTTTATTTTACTATAGCGCATTTATTATGATTTTTTTTATGACACAACAGAATTTTACACATTTAAATTATGTGGACATTTATTTTTCGGGTAGTTGGTATTTTGTCTTTATAGAATAATACATTAACAAACATTCATGTATTTTATGGACAGCTCCCGAACGTTGTGGGGTTAACATTTGGAGTTGTTCAGATCATACTGTATGCAATGTACAGAAAGAGCACACCAGTAAATGATGAGAAGCTTCCAGAACACAAAGGAGATATTAACAACAACAACAACAACAATGAAATTGATCTTCAAAACATGGCTCCAAGTCCAACTAAGATTACTAATGATGAGAAGAAATTTGAAGTAGTGAAGGTTGATATAGAGATTGTGGAGAAAGAAAAAGAAGAAGAGAAACAAGATGAAGAACATGATGATGAGCATGTGAAAAAACAGAACAAAACAGAGGAAGTTTAATTGGTATCTGAGTGTGTTGTTGTTGTTGTGTGATGTTGAAATTACGTATAAGATTTTAAGACGCGTATCATAATCATATCATATCGTATGATATAAAGAAGAGAAGAGACGGTGTAGAATGTAGATATTATTGACGTCTGTATCTTCATCTTTGTTTGTTTACATTCTACTACTTTTTAACTTTTGTTTTAGTTTTCACCTTTTTATGTGATTTCTCTTTTGTTTACTTCAATCTAATTAGATTAGAGTTATTATGTATAAGTAATAATCATATTCTAGAGAAGTTTATGGAAATCATTTTCCTCTATATTTAATGGTGGTTGGAGTATACATATAGGCGAGGACAGAGGACTCATATGAGTAAGATCAAACATATACTCAAAATAATTCGGGAAATGCTACGGTACAATGGAGAAACTATCATGTACCGATACATTAAATATGACGACCAATAATTATTTAACACGTGTCATATTATAATTATTAAAATTATTAAAATATAAAATACAAATGCTGATTTGGACAAAACTTACATTTTTATTGGTTAAAATTTTTATATGTACCAATACAATGGATTTTGACAAAACTACCATAGAATTCTCCAAATAATTCTAGAGAAGTTTATGAAAATCATTCCCTATATATAATTCTTTTGAGTTTTGATATAAAACATACTCAGATAATATTGACAAATAAGATCCCCTTTTGACAAACTTTTACTTTGAGCACAAATTCAACATTTGATATTAGACACCTCACATTTAATTTGAAAAAATGTAATAAAAGGATATTACTTACTTGACCAAAAATAAACAAAAAATAAAATAAAAGGATATTGTTATCAAAAAAAAAAAAAGGATATTACAAGATAATTGTTTTGTGACACAAATAAAATATATATTCATTCAAATCGACAGAGTACATTATATAAACAGAATAAATTAGTCAAATTTGAAGGATAAAAAATATAAGTAAAGTTGACTGTTAAATTTAACTACTTTACTCTATTTAATGCAATCTTTTTAAAATATTCTTAATGAATCACTTGTTTATAAAAAATTAAGAGAAAAAATATATAAGCATTTGTAGTCCAACGGTTAGGATAATTGCCTTCCAAGCAATAGATCTGGGTTCGACTCCCGGCAAACGCATTTTTTGTTGTCATTTATTATATTATCGTTGTCAGCATTAAATACATATACTATTAGCTTATATGATCATTCTTTATTTATTTTTGATTTTTTTAAAGAATCTCCGCAACTACACTCGGTAAGGAGTTAGTAACTACTAGATGTCAAATTGACCATGAACTAGATTAAACTAGCGGTAAAAATCAATAAATAAATCAATTGTGCATGCGCTAACCCGGATCATCATTATATATCATCATTTAAGATGGCACAATATTCCTCAATGTGGCGACGGTTCTTATATTGTTGTATAAACCACTGGGATATGTTGGTGCCATCAAAATGATAGCTTATGGAACAAGGGAGACGATGGGTTTAGAATATAAGGTTTGGTTATAAAATGACAGGTCTTGAATTTGAGAAGTTCAGAGTTTGAATCCTGTTAATAAGGGTAAATTGAAATACTTTGTAAGCGCTTTTTAATTTGGATTGGGGCAGCATCCCCTCACCCTAAAAAATACACACCTAGCTATCAAATGAATGTTAGATCTTGCACAAGATCAACGAGAAAAAATTGAACAAAAAATACATAATGATGATATATAATGATGATCCGGGTTAGCGCATGCACAATTGATTTATTTATTGTTTTTAGATAGCAAAGGTATCATCAATTAGAGATGGGAAAGCATATTTTTATCTTGATAGAACCAGCAACCAAACATAGTAAACTGCAAAGTGCAAACGTGATCTTTCGAGACGGTGAGTAGATATTAAATATATGGTTCCATTTTTAAATTCAATCCATCTCAATTCTGCACAATTTGAATAATAATTATATTATTTTATGTCGAGCCAATTTAAAAAGTAAAATTTTTAATAGTTTTGTTTTTCTCTTTAAATATATTAACTTTTATGTTTTTTTTTTTTTGAGGAAACTTTTATGTTTATAGTTGTTCTAAAAACTGTTGTTCTAAAAAATTCTTCGAACACGTGATTTTTTCCATGACATATCATTGATAAGACTTTAACTATTTAATCTAATTAACTATTTAATCTTTATTAATTTATCTATTACTTCAAATTAAAGATATATTAAAGAGGTAAATAAATTTAGAATAATATTTCTTATAAATATAAATATTTTATTTACATTAGTCCTTTAAATATTTTCTATCAGCATTTTTTGTCTTTGTTTCTAAACCAACTAATAAATTTTTACAATGGAATTATTTATTCATTAGCAAGTGGAAAATCTATTTATTTTTTTAAAATTGGCTACATATAATTGATTATTTCAAAACAATATTGTCTACAACCATGCATTTTATTCATTATTATAAATTTTTAAATGATTTTAAAAAACCTATTTAATTATCAATTTAAAGATTAAATATTACGGTACATTTAGATTAATAAATGTACCATAAATATTATTGTCTACGAAAAATGATATTTTTATTGGTCGTTCATCATCGTAATCATGTTCATCTCACCAACACTGATGTGAGAAAGGCCACCAAGTGAACTATCTCTATGCATAAATTATAGCTACCAAAGAAGATGATGTAGATTGTAATATCTATACTAAAGTCTAATGTGTGTGTTTGGTGAGGTAGAGAAACCAAATCCCTGTTGACCCTTCTTAGTTACAAGAAGGCAAAGTGATTAATTATAAGTTTTTAATTTGTAGCAAATTTTAGTCCCTCTTACAACTTAGTAACACACTATAAATAAGCAATGTATGTGGAAATGTATTTTTCACACGGAAATAGCTTCATGCTTTGTTTTTTCTCCTATTACCAGAATGATATGATATCTCTCTCGACTCTTTGGTATGTTGTTTTATTAATTTATTTGGCAAAACATTTTCACTTTTTGAATTTTTTTTGTGCTAAATCAATGCATGTTTATTTTCATAAGAGTGTATGCATTTGAATTACATTACATTCCTCGTTAAAAAATATCGCGTTCTGAGGTATTGTCTGTTTTGAGCTTCCCTTGAGCTCTCATGGTTTGTCTTTTGTAAAAGACGCCTCGTTGGATTGAGGTGTTTGGGTGTTGTATATAAACTACCCTTACTTTCGAATTTCAAGCAATGTGAAATTTATTGGATATACTGAAACAATTGCCCCCCAGTCGAGGTTAAGAGGAGAAGGAGACTATGTATCGGCTGCCCCTTCACGTTCCCACAGACGGCGTCAATTGTTATGAACAGTCCGAATGTCTTAACCCATCAGACATTTGGTATCAATGTAATCACGACGCTTAACTGTCTTTCCATCAACAACCGTTCACCACCGTTCACAACAACATTCTATTACAAATGTCACATATTCATTTATTTTTGTTATGGTATCTCAATAATTTTTATATTGGACAGACAATTGCTTTGACCTTGGAGATAAAATGAGGCATAAAGTCATAGTAATAACCGAATAAAATACGCTTGAGACCTAAGAAGATTTTACCTTAATAGAAGTAGTAGATAATACAAGTTACCCTAAGAGAGGGCTTATTTGTTGAAGAGATTTAACGAACTAATTAAGGTTACCAAAGGCAATAGGTTAAGGTGATTTCTCTTAGGTTGTGTGTTAATTAGTAAATAGTCTTTGACTGATATTTTTCTCACATGTACTGATGTACATCTCAAATGGTTTAGTCTATTTCATTTTGATCCAATTGACCTAAATATGTTAGTTTGATCTTATTCATTTTTTAAAAGGAGTAGCAGCACAACTTGTTACTCGTTTACCGTATGCACATTCCTCTTTCTTAAGAGAGAAAGATTCACGTATTTTATTCACATATTTTGTTCATTTGTAAAATGAGAAAGATTCTTATGCTTCTTTGCATTCTCTTGATAGCAACTTGACCGTGATAGTATATTCACTTGAGAACATCTAAAGGGCAAAAATTAAGGGAGAGAAGGAGAAAGAAAGAGCAATATTACTCTACTCAAAAACTTCATGAGAGATGACCCTTCGTCGTGAATCTTGGGCTTTTGTTTTCGGCCTTCTAGGTATATTCTATAGCAGATTAATTTTTATTAACCATTTTTAATGAAAATGACACTTGTAATTCACAATTCAACTAGAAAGTACAAAAAAATATTATTTCGCCTAGCCAAATAATAGATTTTAGTATTTTTTTTGAATAATTCGTTCTTTGATAAAATTAATTAATTACTTGAATTCGATCAGTTGATTATAATTTATACGTACTCTTTTATTATCACATTTCTATTTATTTATCACTTACTTTTTTTATGCATTGACATCTCATTTTATCACCCTTTTTTAATAAAATCTTAACACACCCTTACTACTTAAAAATATAGTATCATTAATAAAAAGAAGAATTATATAGCTCGTAAAAAAGATTCCACCTTTAACTTATTATTATTCACAAATTTTGGTCACAAAATTGAAATTGATTTTTTTTTCAATTTTTTTAAAGAACCGATTTGTATTTGACTATTTGTAGGCAATGCCATCTCCGTTATGGTCTTCCTTGCTCCATTGTAAGTGATTCACACAAAGTTTGGTATTTATTAGTTTATTAGTTTTGATTAAATTATATATATTAATTAGTTGATATTTGAATAATTAATGCAGGCCAACATTTTACCAAATCTACAAGAAAAAATCTACCGAAGGTTTTCAGTCAGTTCCTTATGTTGTTGCATTGCTTAGTGCAATGCTTTGGATATATTATGCACTTGTTAAAAATGAAGATAGCATTTTTCTACTCACAATTAATTCATTTGGACTTGTGGTAGAATCCGTTTACCTTGCAATTTTTCTAGTTTATGCCTCAAATAATGCAAGGGTATATATTCAACACTTTGTTATTTTTTTAATTTCTATCTTTTTATTTATTTATTTATAATATTTAAAGCAAATGTTAACATGTGTCTTTGGGGCATTTGTTAATATATAGCAATAAAACAAATTTAGTATTGAAACTTCTACATTTTACTATATTTTTAAAAGTCAAACATTATTTTATTTTTTTGATAGACAAAGTCAAACATTATTAATTTCAAGATAAAATTACAATATTGAGTATCGTAAAAATGTAAGAAACATGTTAACATGAATTAATTGTTGATTTTGTTTAATGTGAAGGTTTCGACCATGAAGCTTATTTTGTTGTTAAATGTGTTTGGATTTGGAGTAATGTTTGCTTCATCCCTCTGCTTAACAACTGGATCCAAACGTCTTTCAGTTATTGGATGGATTTGTCTTGTTTTCAACATTACCGTATTTGCTTCTCCTCTCTGCATTATTGTGAGAATTTTTCATCATTCCTTAACTATTTATTTACTTTATAATTTTATCCTTTATTTATGTAATCTAAGCAATAGCAAATACTAGAAGATTTAATTAGGATCTTCTACTACAATTACTTCGTCAGTCTTATATCAAGTGTTATATTAAAAAAAATGACAAATAGTTTAATAGTTAGAATTTCACATTTAAATTTGAATAGGTGAAGTGTTTTGATACTACATAGTATTTTTTATATGAATTCCAAAAATTTATATACAATATGTTTAATTTTGAATTTTCTCCCTTTTTATACAGAGACATGTTATAAAGACTAAGAGTGTGACATACATGCCGCTTAGCTTGTCCTTCTTTTTGAGCTTAAATGCTATCATGTGGTTCTTCTATGGCTTTCTCCTCAACGACTATTACATTGCTGTAAGTTTATTCTATACCATATACTAACTAAGTTATCTCCATTATTGAAGATACATACTCATATTCAAGGCATGAGTGTAACTTTCTTAATTATATATCTTTAGATATAAATAAGGTTTTTGTATTAAGACAAATTTGCTTAAGGTTAAAATGAAATAATATTTACATTATTATTATATGATGCAGCTTCCAAATACACTTGGGTTTCTATTTGGCATAGTTCAGATGGTGATGTATTTGATTTATAGAAACGGTACCAAAGTTGAAATAAAGGAGCCAACAAAGTTACAAGAATTGCAAAATGGTCATATTATTGATGTTGTGAAGATCATTGAAAATCAAGTAGACAATAATAGTGCTGTTCTTCCTGTGTCAACTTCAACTATTTGTGACAATCCAAATAATGCAAAATAAGAAGAAGAAGAAGAACAAGAGTGTGTGTGAAAAGTTAACCTTAAAAGTTTAATTACTTTATGGTTGTTGTCAATTGGGGCCTCATAGAGAGAGTCACTTGACATGAATATTTTTGTGTGATTTCTGTATTTTCATGAGTGAGAAATAATTATGCAATCTAATTATCTATATTTAATTTTGCGATGAGAATGTTGATATCGAAATATTTGATTTTTTAAAATTAATTTTGATTAAAATTGAATTGAAAATAAAATAACTTATGTTTGATTTCAATTATGTACGTGAAAATAAATTTGAGTGCAAAAATTAGTTTAACAATTGAATTAATTCTACTTTAAAGAATCAAATTTATTAAAATCAATTTTACTTCTCAAAAATATAATCAATTTTAACCCATCCAAATATTAAATCAAACATACACTTAATACATTGACACAAGAGTTTCTTCTCCTTGTTCATAATCATAACACTCTAATTACTAACAGGTCTTCAATTCTAATTCCGATCATTTTAAACATGCATATTTTATTTTATTCTTGTCTCAAACAAAACAAGTTTTGATAAAAGATTATTTCTATCAGAATTTGAATGCACAATACTTCTAATTTAGTTGTGTTTTCTAAAAATACATATACGTGATTTTTACATAAATAAAATGTCAATGTATTAGAAATTAAATAAGGTAGACCATTTAGAAACTCACATACATAAAAGAGAGGGATTAAGATTTAAAGTTTAAACCCTTGTCATGAATACTAGGTCTAATAATTTTCACATTTTCTACTAATTCAATTATAACTTCTAGACATAATCTAATGTTCAGAAGTTGGGAATAATTAAACAATCATTATTAATATGTATTCTACTAATAAATATTGAATTTTATATTGTTTTTCTATTTATATGTATGTTACTACTTCTTACAACTAAGTAACATAGAGTGGAGGCTTATTTTATGATGTCATGGAGATATAAAGGCCATCTTAAAAAGTGAAAGTGCATATATATCTTGATGACGGCAACGTAAAAAATCAATGTCTGATTACCAGACACTATCATTCTACTAATTAAGGCACTAAACTCGGTCTGATTTTACTTCTATTCATCAAAAGCAAAAGTATTTATATATAATCCAATGATTTGAAATCATTCACACTTAAGTAAGAACAATCGTTATTTTTTGGTTTTTACCATTGGACTAAATAATTCGGTTCTGGACGAATTCTAGCATTAAGTTTTTTCAATCATCTCTCAATCGCAGCTGCAAGTATCCAACCGTAATCCTCTCTATTAAGTTCATCATCAATCATCACTAAATCATTTAAGTATCTAACGTTTGATGAAACAATAACAATTATACAAATATAAGTTAAACGCCGAATTTTATTTCAAAACTTTAAAACAATAAATTTATTTGTAATATCACTTATATAATATTCAACATTTATTTATTTTTTTCATTTAACCGGAGACTCTTGCTCACATTTGGAATGTCATTTTGTGCTAATTATTTGGTTTCATTATTTATATTTTGTAATTGCTTTCATAATTTCATTTAAATACAGTTTGATTAGTCTAATGGTTTTGTTTGTTCAATTGCCACATGATATTTAAACCTTGGCTAATGCAGGGTAGCTCATCAGTTTCATTAGTTCAGTGGTCATGTATAAGATAAATTTAACCCAAAATAATTGATAAAAAAACCAATTGGATTTTAGCCATCTTTTCTATAAACACTGTTGGCTTTTCTAATTTACCAATTTTGGACTTGTATATTTTTTTCAACACGAACAATGATGAGGTATATATTGTGTATTTTGGCAGCTATCTTTGGTTAGTTATAGGTACACATTTGTACACTATACTGAATTGACCGCTAATCATGTAATTGACATACCATGCAATTATAACCAAAATAAAAGGAACACTGTTAAACTCTTTTCATATATTCACTTCTCCTTAGCTAGAGGAAAATTAAAGTGATATGATATTTTCTCAATAATGTCAAAATAGTAGCATCATACAAATTATGTTGGACCACCACATGATGTTTCATGTTGTGAACAAAAGAAGAAAACTTTGATTTTTTTTCACTATCCTATCATTCTCCTCATCAAATCTTCGTGGGGTTTATGCTTTTGATTTTGTGCATGGACTTAGTAATATGTCGCGTTCTGATCAAGATATACCAAAAAAAAGTATATGAATGAGTTTGTTCCAAATGTCTAGCAAATATTGTGAAGTTAAATAATTTGGAGTGAGGATAAATCCAATAATTAAGTAAGAGCGTTAGGCAGAGAAAAATGGAAAAATAAGAAGCACTAACATAACGTGATACAAAAGAATGGGCCACATAAATGAGACTCAAGATAAGCATTTTAAGGCTATACGCAAATGAGTATGAACCAATGTTATTCTAAAGAGTTGCTTATGATTGTTTTGAAAGAAAGCACCATGCAATGCAATGCATATACGTGTGTTGTTTGATGAAGTGTGGTTAATTAGTTCACAATCGTACAATCAAATGTGCCAGCATGCAAAGACCTAGATAAGGATGATGTAATACACCACTTGTTTAGTCGATTTTAAATCACCACAAACACCGTATATGTTAATGTCATATCTATCAATTTTAAGTCAATCTTCATAAAATGTTTTTTTGTGGTTCTATTCATATGTCAATACTACGAAATGGTACATTATTTGTTCATTGAACTAGGCAAGGAGCAGCCACTAATTTGGTCCTTAAATATTATTCATTTTTTTAAGTGGCTAATCTTGATTCTATAGTCTATGCCAATGATTGCTTCATTGTGCTGTCTTTGATAGTAATAGTAGTATACTATGTTACTTACTAGTATGTACATGGTTCTGATTTTATTTGATATTTCAGTGAGTGACTAAGGCTACACCATGTGTCATTTAGTATTAACTTTGTTTCGACCCCTTGCTGAGCTCATACTTATAATCAATCATATCTTACCATTCTTTTTTTTTCCTAAGCAATATCTTTTTTTTAAACACTTCCTTCCATTTGGCATATATGTTAAAACAAAAAATAAATTATCCGCAGTCCGATCACAGTTATGCTGTTGATGGTGATATAAAGAAAATTATGGTGGTAGAAGGTTAATATCTTTTGTTCCAATCAACATGACCATTGTGACGTATTAGCAATCGGAGATTTACGCTTCTATCGCATCATGCAGATATAATATTGCAGATATGGGCACAACGCAAAATCATTGATCCTTCGTGACTACTATTCACGATTATATTTTATTTGATTAAGCAAAACTTTAAGCCTTAGCTAATGTGTTCTAAAGTATTTCAAAATTAAATACGAGTTGGTTTTAGAATACATTTTGTATTGAGTACAACGGCAACAGATAATATAGCTTAATCATAACACCCATAATTTTGTAAATTTGTTAATATTATTCATCAAATAAATTAATTAAATCTTTACATGAAATAAAGGGAATTTTAAGAACTTATTAATTAATAGTGTGACCCCGAAACTACATCTCAAATCAACTTTTCCCTAAAATACAACATGCAATCATTTGTAAAAATTGTTTCAAACAAAACACTATAAGTGCAAGAATGAGAAGCTGACACTTGTCGAGTAGTGGTGACTCAAGTAATATGAATGCCAAACTTTGGACTTCTGAGTTCAAAGCTGAAAACGATGTCAAGTGATATTTGTTACGGAAAGCTGGAAAAGCCTTTGTCTTTAACAAAATCAAAATTTTGATTATAAGATTCA
Source organism: Trifolium dubium (assembly GCA_951804385.1). Taxonomy (NCBI): domain Eukaryota; kingdom Viridiplantae; phylum Streptophyta; class Magnoliopsida; order Fabales; family Fabaceae; genus Trifolium; species Trifolium dubium. The sequence goes on along the minus strand of OX638076.1, from coordinate 6,081,995 downwards.
AACACCTGGCTGTCAAAACAAAGGATTTAAACACCTAATGTTATTAATAAAAATTCATTTGGAGTTACGCTTCACTTTCACCAACTAATCCAGACTAAACAAAATTAAGATGATCAATTATACAAAAGAAATAGAACGTGACAATCACAAACACAGCATCCTGTTTTTCAAATTGGTCTATAAGATTCAGAGTACAGGCACCTGTTATGTTACAACATACTTATAAAACTTGGTTCTGTGTTCAACCGTTACATCGACAGATGCAATGCATTCAAGGTTTAGTCAAGACATAATTGATCAAAATAGGGTACACTTGGACCAACAAAATATATGGTCATCCTTAAATAGAAAATATCACATCTTTACATCCTTTCCCTCATTATGAAATGGAATAAAGAATAATATTGACTATTCTATTTGCTCTCCAATGTGCCGAAATAATAGCAAGATTATGACCTGCTCACTAAACTGTACTCCCTTCGGACATAAATATGGACCAAATACATCAATAGTCAAATGTACCAAAAAAGTCAAATTTGCTTATATTTGTGTCCAGAGGGAGTATTGCTCAGATGAAAAATTTCAATGACGGGCATATAACTAGGGAACAACCAATGTGTGTCAGGTTTGATAGTCGGATAAAGAGTTGTTGTATTTGTTTGCAGAGCTCAATGAAAATTGGGCGTATCTAGCTAAAGTTTTGCCCAATCAGGATATGGGCATTCATATGTCCATCCAGGTCCAGAGTACCTCATACAATGTAACCACAAACCTTCTTCATCGCCATCATATCTGGAATTTAAAAATTGACAAAAAACAAATTACAAAATTAATGATTGAGTGATCTGAGATTCATAATAACGCAAGGTTAAATAAACTTCCATTCCATATAATATACAACAAGTCACAAATAATCTTCCACTGGATTAAGAGATTAAGTTACTGGATGTTTGACATAAAACAAACCAACAACTCGAAAATAAGCTTCCATTTTATTTAATATAAATAGAAAACAAAACAGAAAAAATAAACATAAACATGTAGTTTAACCAATTGTCTTGTAATGGTAAACATTGTTGTACCTAAGAGGCATTAAACATTCATTTGAATCAACAATCTTATCAGAAACATCTAAAAATTCATAGAGTTTTTTTACTACAAAAATCATACATATGAAGTGCATAGCTAAGCAACTATGCACAACTTGGAGCCTCTAATTTTGGTAAGCTAAGAGTTGGTACATCAAGACAAAGGCTTGAACACACGATAATCTGCATTCAACTTTCTTCAGGAGTTGGTACATTACAAAGCAGGCAAATATATTTTTTTTATGAAGTAAAGAATTTGATTGATATTTCATACCCTTTTGGTGCCAAATTTGGACAGTTTGTACACATGGAATCAAAGCCAAAATCCTCATTGGAATTTTCTTGACACTTGTGGGGTACTTTTTCACCAAAATTTGATGTCAAAGACGCATTAGATATGCAAGCTGATCTATCAGTAGCTGACCCAATAATAGATCGATCAACCGGTTGTTCTGAAATGTAGAGCATGTCATTCGCTATTGGGTGACCACAATACTGTAAATGAACACGTATCTACACCAAAGGTGGGTATATGTTAGCTCCTATTTTGAATTAGTAATAGGTTAAATAGGATGAATTGCAGGATACATTTAGTCCATTGTCGAGTTCACATTCTCAACTGCTTCGGTAATCTCTAATTTTCTCACCTGATGAGTGCGACCAGTGACTGGTTCACATAAAACAATACTATGACTACCATTGCAACTAATCCGGGTAAATTTTGTAGAGGCAACCTTCCCCTTTGCAGAGTCTCTGACCTGCACAAACAAACATATATTCATATCTGAGATTTAACAGATATGATAACTCCCAGCCTTCCACCACTTTGAATTTGATTATCAATAGAATGAGGTTAAGAAGAAATTTTTTATAAACATTTAGATAGGGTAAGAAGAAATTTGTTTTACTCATTTATTTGAGCTTTTTATAGCAATTATTCGAGATATTTTAAAGCAAAATTATTTCCAATTTTATAAGTTTTTCAAGTAATTAAACTCTATTTGTTTCTCTCTTAAGATATATCATAAAAGCAGTTCTTTCCGATTCACTAATAATAAAAATAATGTCACATTGTTTTCATTTGTTTTTTATTTTTAGGAATTGGTAATGGAAAACGTGAAAACAGCAAAATCTTGTGTTCACCATTTCTTGCAAAAATCTTTGAAGATAAAAATGAAATTAAAACATAGTCACATTTATAATTTAGTGGAAAAAATTTGTTTCTTAAATAAAACAGGCCCTATATATTTCTACCAAGAAACAATATAGAACCAAAGGCCTTACCTCTGCAGTGCTCCTTCCTTCTCGAGCATTATAGTCTATATTGGCGTCAACAATTAGCTGAAAAGTAAAAACCAAGTCATGAGGAGAAATCAGAAGAGTATCACAATTATGAGAAGTAAAACAAAACTTAATCATTTATGGCTATTAGTAAGATATCTCATCCAAGGCCAACTAAAATACCTCATCCTCAGGAAATTCACCAACTACTTTTGCAATATATTGTTTCTTGACTAAGCCAGCTTCAATCTGTACCAATCAAATTCTACAGTTATAATGGTTATATGGGACAGAGTTCTGAATTTTGATATATTCATTGTAAATCAAACACAAGAAATTCTGTCAAAGCTATAATAACCTAATTTATATATTGATAACATGAGTACATGACACAGCAAACTGAACAGATTTCTTTCTGTTTTCTTTTTCATCCAACACAAATCTTAGCTTAGTAAATTTGGGTCATATAGCAGACATAAGTTATTGCTATTGCAGTCAACGATTATCAATTGAGTTTACGTCATAATCACTATTTTTGGATATAATATATATAGGGATATTTGGATCTAAGAAGCTGTTCATACAAATATCAGTACTCGGCCATAACCTTCTGTAAAACTTGTTGCCAAGAAAGAAATATACATTTAAACTGCAAATATAAAACTTGTTGTGTTTGGTATATGCAAATGCAAGTTCGCTGTTCAGAACACACCAAAGATTATACTTCATAAGTCATAATTGTATTTTTCAGGTCAAATAGTTTAACTACAGAAAGAATGAAACCTCTTACACATAATCAGAACATTAACTATTTAAAATATTCAAATTTAAGTCAAGAATCCAGACAGCTCAAATACTTAAGCAAAATGAACTATGTTGCTCACTAAATGACATGTAAAGTTAACAATTTCAACTTCGTTAAAGATTAAACAATGCAAGAGCAGTGAAAGAGTGAAGAACAAGACAGCATAAGCTTACCTCTTGTCTAAAACTGTCAGCTTTTGAAGCATTTCGGGCCATAATAAGGAGTCCAGAGACAAGTCGATCCAGTCGATGGACAGCTGAGATTATTGTGTCAAGGAAAATTGCAAGTACAAATGGATAAACTCCAGGAAATAAAATAAAAAAACCAAGCATACAAAATATTGACATGGGAGAAAAAATGAAAGTAAAATATGGATACACAGATATTAAAATACAAGTATGCAAGCTAATTGGAAATTAGAAACCTAATCCGAATATGGCACTCCTCTTTATGATAAGTATTATATAATGTACTTCCAAAATGAATTTTAGGATACGAAACAGAGGTGCTAACCCATGCTCTGCTTCAAGGATGCCAACAACTGTGTTCTTACGATATTGACCACATGGATGAACCTATGTACCAGCTAAAAATCACAGCTTTAGTTCAATGTATAAAATGCAAAGCAAACTATCATTATTAAGCACCTCAGTCGTAGGAAACTATTAGAAAATCTATTAAAAACTCAAGACTTTTTTGCATATAATAATAGAAGGAAACAATTTAAAAGACATTAAAGCATCATTAACCAAAACCATTGAGTCACTCTATAATAGTATTAAATAAAATAATAATTTCAGTCTTCTGTCAACATTTGAAGTAGTTGAAAACCAACACAAAACAGTGTTATAGTAACTTATAAGTACTGGATGGCGGCTCATAGCAGTGTTTGTGGCAAGAAGCCTTAACCTTTCATTTGCAAGAGACTGATTTTGACAACTCAAACATATGGCATCATAATTTCATATTCACATAACAACAACTACAACCGTTATATGAAGTCTTCCCTTCCTAAAATAACTCTCAACAAGAACAAAAATATTTAATAATTTATATCAATATCAATAATAATAAAAGTAAAAAGCTTATTTAGGAGATAAATTTCACCAAATGCATTTCATATTAAAGATTAAAACACATGCAAGCCATGTAATAATTTGTTGTAATGAAAATTATAATGCAATCACTGCTGCTATCTTTTTTGTTTAAAAAGAATATACTTTAAATATTTATCTCTACTATTTTAATACCAAAACTGCAAAACATTTTTATCAGAATATCGTATAAATTAATAAAAAAAGTTATTAGAAGAGGATAAGCTCATTCTCTTTATTACTACTACATATGTATTTTTAGTTAAAATGACAGTTTCCAAACATGGGCACTATACTAATCCACTTATCAAGCTTACTTACAGGGACAGATGCCGGTTTACAAACAGTTAGCACATCGGCTTCTTTAAGAAGAATAGGAACCTCACAAGCCATCACAGGTGGTTCATGCCTAAAACCATAATAGCATCATTCATTTACAAACTCCATCACAATTCACAACTTAGAACTAAAGTATCAAGTGTTTTTTCAAACCTGTGTAAAAAATGGCTGATCTTCTGAGATGACTTCACTACATATGAAACCGGCACCATTTCACCATCAACTTGAATTCTCCCACATTTCACGGCACTAACCTAAGATTCATTCATACAAACAACATTCATCTTGTTCGTCACTATATTAAAAGAAATATTACAAAATAGAAAATAGTAAATTTCTTACATAATAGTCATAAGGTCGACCTTTAAATTCCTCGGCGAACAAATCCACAATAGTTTTCCCCGCCCATCGATTTTTAACCTGGTATCAACATATTAACGATTCACGATTTCTAGGGTTTAACAAGGGTTTTAACTTTTAACACTATGAATGAGATTTTAAATGAAAAATTAACAAAGATAACTAACATGAGCGATGAATTCGAAGTAGTAAGGTCTAACATATCGAATCCCTGCACAAATTCAATCAATATAAGTAGTGAGGATCGTGATTAATGATAAATTTTCGATTTCGAAATTGTTACTGGTGGAATGTATGGGAAATCTGAGATATTTTGATAATTACCGTTTCGGAAGATGTAGTCTTGTGGTAGTGGAGGATTTGCAGGGGTTTGCCAAACGATATCCATAGATTCTTTTTTCTCTTCTCTCTTTCTCTTCATCATCTTCAACCTTTTTCACTCGCGCCAACAAAGATTTTGCGAAAATTTGGAAGGTAGTGTTTGTCAAAACGACGTCGCTTTGGCTAATTCAATATCCGTCGTTGGGAAACTGTTGATTGCAATTTGCGAGTGGGCTGGGCTTACTTGTAGGGTTACTTTTCTAGGGTTGCATCCATATTCTTATGTATACTCCTCTGAATAAATTTGATTTTTTTTTGCCATGTTTTTTTACTAAAAATAAACAACATTCATTTATTTTGAAATAAAAAAAAATGTTTCTATTTTATTACTATTTAAAATGTTTCTTATCTACATCCCTATTCTCCGTCTAGGAAGCATTTTTTCTCGCATGCATCTTTGTACATCTTTACAGTTTTTGAAGAGTTCCATTAAATATGTTCAACCAAACTAAAAGTAAGAAAATTTAAAGCTTAATCATAAAACAACTAAAAAAATTAAGACATTATTAAAGAATCTTATGACAACAACAACCCCAAACCTTTCTCAATAAGCTTTCTCCTATTAAGCTCTAGATAGAACAGTTTTCACATAAATTTTCACTTACAATGACAAATTGACACCCTAAGTAGCATGTTCACAAATTATACTAAGTGTTAGTTTGATTCGTAGATAGTGACTGAGATGTGTTAAAATAAAAAGTTGAAAGAGTTTTAAAAGTAAAATTTTCATTAGATCTCAAACATTTGTGTTGGGGTTTTGAAATTATAATTCTTGGTGAAATTTTTTCATATTTTAATTTGTTTGATATAATTATATTGTAATCGAACATAATTAAAGATCATATCATAATTGCGATGCAATTGTAAAAACTACCTCATCGATAATATTACGGACACAGTTGCGGATGAGGACTACAGTTTAAAAGCTTGCCAAGTAGTCCCCCCCCTAAGTAGTATTCCAACTATCCTTTGGCATAATTGTGAATGAATTTAATATTTCCGGCAAAGTAAAGGAACTTAATTTTGGTGGTTGACATAATGACTACTCACGGGGCCCCTGAGGTGATCTCACTAAATACAAACTATACATTGATAGATCCTCCCCCCTCCTCCATTGCCTCAACTGATCAATAATCTTATTTTCAATGGGGCCATAGAATTAAAGGGGAAGACCTTTATTTAGAGCCTCATTTATTTTCTTGAATGGTAGCTAGCTGCAATGAACTTTTCAGCCCGTGCATATACTCAATGCTTGTACAGTTCTATGTTGATTAATTAATAAATGTACATACATAAGGGGAAAATAGGTAGAATAGAAGCATATGTCAATATCATATCATCATGGCTAAAAAAAATAACAATGATAAAGCAAAAAGAGAAAACATAGTTGGGTCTGGAACTTTATATCCTCTATTCTTCAGTCCCCACATGTTTCCTATATCTATCAAAAAAACTGTAAGCATAATATTCCTCTTGTCATCACATTTCATAGTTCATCATCACGTGCCACATGAAAGTGATTTTGCCAAAACCAAAATACCTATAATATGTGTATATACACAAGTTGTTCAAAAGAATTAGTAGTACTCCAATTTCTCTCCAAAATTCAAACACTCTTGAATGTTCACTTCAAACACAGACCACAGATGAAACTGAGAGTGGATAGAGATAGGTATTAGCATACTGAAAAGAAACAGTGGCACCATTGACTAATGGTCTGCCATCATTGACAAGGCAGTCATTGTAACGGAGGCGTTTGAAGAGTTTAGGGTTGATGAGACGTGCTGAGCTGAACCAGCCACAACGAAGGTGAATAGAAGAGATGTCACATCCACTCACACACATGTTCATAATTTCAACTGTGTATGTTGGGATACCATTTGGAAGTGGTGCTGTGGAACCTTGGTTGATAACAATGTCAGATTTGGTGCATTTGTCACCCCATATTCGGTTTGGTTCCAACCTCTCATCAGTAGTAGGACTAGGAGCTGCACAATTGGATTTGCAAATAAAAAATCAATTAGTACCCTTTCCATTAAAATAATATTAATAAAATCATTAAGTTGTACTAGTAACATATTCCTTGTAGCACAGAACTACAACTACTGGTAGTGTGCTAGTGGCGCAGTGTGCATAAATGAATGAACATAAACAGCTCATTATTTTACCAAAAGCTATGCTATTTCAACATCAAAAAATTGATAATGTAATCTTCTTCTCTTTCATACTTTTTACCTTATACATATATTTTTCAGTTTACACACACATTAAAAAGACTACTTGACAACAAATTTAATAACAAAGTTTTTATGTCCAAACCAAATAGAAGGAGTACTACATACATTTTATCTATCTTAAAATAATTGTTACTTTAAAATATTACAACAAATTTTTCTTTACTATTCTACCTTATTTATTCACTAACCATGATTAATACTAATAGTAATTTACTACTCCTTAGACAACTATTTTAAGCAATACAATTAGACAACTAATCCTTTTCTTATTAAAAATGACACACAACTTAAATAGGAAATTCTTTTTGAACAAAATCATAAAGTAAAACAATTTGAACAAAATCAATAACCAGAAACTCTAAAAAACTCAAAGGTGAAAAGAAAAAGTAATTATACAAAAGGATGTGTGAAAGGACACACACAATTTAACTCGAACAGTAAATTAAGAACCTAATTGAATATTCATTCAACCAATTCACATTCACATGAAAAGACAAAGAGATTCAATAATCAAGAAAAGACAAATCTCTAGAAAACAGAACAAATTAATCAAAAACAACCTCAACCTCAAAAATGGAACAAAAACTAATCATTCTCTCAAATTAATCAACAAAAACAAACAAACACTTATCACCATTGAACCTAACAATAGAGTATAATAATAAAAAGGAATGAAAAATTTACCAAAATGAGGAAGAAGCTTGCGATGTGGAGTATAGAGTAGTGTGGTGTTGTTTCCTTCCTCAAATCCAAACAACACTGACAACGACACCAACGTTCCAGTACCAGCCCCACCACCACCACCAAAACCTGTAAGTAACGAATTCAATAACGACAAAAAAAAACAAAAAAAGTTCAATAATCGATTTTCACCAACAAAAACTCTACGTATAGTACAACAAATCATCTTCAAATCTTCGAAATCAAAATATAGCAATGAATCTTAAGAAATTGAATCTATCTATGATTTCAGATTCAGAAAGAGGAACAAACAACCTAACCTGTTAGAACAGTGAAAACTCCGACGGAGAAGAGTAAGAAGACGGTAACGGTGACGGTGACGATGAGAAGCACACGTTGCGGTTCCATAGAGCTTAGAGTAGAAGTAGCATGGAAGAAAATAGAGAGAAAATGAAAATGAATCTGCAGAAGAACAAAAAGATGCACTATCATATATATAACACATCACATCAATCAAATAACCGTCGATTTTGTAAATAAAAATAAGTAAAAAAAGTGAAGAAAATCACGGGGCTAAAATAAGCAAAAAGGTGAGAAAAAGGTGAAAACCTAATAAGCGTTGATTAGTTTATAGTCAACACAACACAACACTCACACACGGTTTATAAATTTGTTGATGAAAAATCTCTATCTCTATCAATGACATTGAATGCTCTATGCATTTTGTAGTATTAATATTTGCACCGATAAGTGTGTAGTTGGAATTTGATAGTGAAGGGAACAAGAAAGAAGAAAAGAAAATACTAGCATTAGGAACGGCGAAGAGACAAAAATGGCAGAGATGAATCGTCAAAAAAAGTTGAAATGCATTTATGAGGAAAAAAATAGCATGAGGTTATTTATTTCTGTAAATATGCTAGACATTAGTCACACCAGACAATACATAAAGTTAATTTACCTTTTATTCTTTAGATTTTCAGATTTGAATTTTCTTTTCTTTTCTTTTTCTGTTGATGTTGTTGTTGCCTTGATTTGCAGTGTCGGGGGATATTGGGTTTTTGTTTTGTTTTTCCTCTACGTATGCAATGCAAAGTGTCAGAGTTTTTCTTTCTTTTTTTAATAATAAAAAAATGGAGTGATGGATGGATGGATGTTTATGGAGGAGGGTTTTGATTTTGTTTTAGATTTGGGTTGGGTTTAGTTTAACCATGGTTGGTTAGTTAGTTAGTTACTGGGACCGCACGTGGGGGATTTAACTGTGGCCGTGTGATATTGAATTAATCAATTAATGTATGATGATGGTGAGTATTAACAGTAGTGGTATGATTCACATTCTCATGTCATGGACATAGTTAATCATTAGTAGCTACTACTATCTTCTCCTTTGTTAAAAGCAAATTGTCTTTCATCATCTATTCTCAGGTGTTGTTTGGGGTCCATTTCAATCTACCATTTGTGTTTGTGTGTGTGACAATTTTTTCTTATTCTATCTCATTCATTCACTATGTAAGATTTTTTTATACAAATAAATAAGGGCACATGTTAACACGTGCTCTAAGGGCACAAGTTAAGAATCCAAAATTAGAATTATTCTCTAAAATTTTATGCATAGAAAACATGAAAAGTTTAAAAATTAAAGCAAATACACAGAAATCAATGCAGATATTTCTTTATTTAGATAGGGCACATGTTAACATTTCCCTAATAATTACTTTATGGGCTAGTATTTATAATCATACTTTCTTTCTTTTGGGTCAGGCAAAAATTAATCATATTAGTACTCAATATTTTTGATAATCTAAAATCCAAAATTTGTTACTATATGAAAATTTGATTGATGACTAAGATTAATAAATTTATAAAATTAGACGATTGGGATTAATTATTGTATGAAATTGCATATTAATTTCACTATAATAGTTCTAAATCAAAATCATCATCTCGGGATCTATCTTGCAAAGGTTCAATCCAATTAAATCTTGCATCGACTTTGGATCTTTTTCGCCTCATAACACTTCTAAAGAGCTACAAATTATTTTTTTCACCCTCTAATGTCTAGGAAAAATAGGCCTAATAATTCAGATTTCGGCGCAAATTTTAACATCAATGATTCAAACCCCTCTCAAACCCAAAATTACTATAGCTCCTCGCCTCCTTCCATCAATCCTTATTCGTCGACAATTTATCTCTAAGATCTATATAAGTGTCTTTTTACAAATTAAGATATGCAATTTTTATACTTAAAAATCTTACAATTTGTATTTTTATACGAACTTCAACTTCAACGTATGAGAGTGTTTGATTTTGTGTTAATAGGGAAGGAGAGTGGAGCACACGCGGTCCAAGAGTAGTGCTTTGAATTAACGTACGCACAGGCACAGCACATTCTGTTTTAGTGCACGTACATACATACAGATACAGGGAGGACTACAGAGGGATGAGGCACGCAATGAAACGGGTCCCATTTTGGTACACTACCACTTCGTTACTGTCTACTCATCCAATTTGGCCATTTTTCATTTCATCAAAAAGTACCAGCAAGCAAGGAACGATATCTTGCAATTTATCACATGCCTACCCCAATTGTATCATTACGTTTCACTATTTCACATAGTTTCATTACTATATACTAGTATTGCGATTAAATTAAGGGTTACATACTTGTATATGATTACATTTAAAAAAAAATATTGTACAATGTTTACAAATCTCTAGGAAAAGTATGGTTATAACGCTTTGGGCTAGAGGGCTACCCGAGTATGAAGGGGTCGCCGGCCCTCATGCATCGTCCCACTTGACGACACAATAGATCCAAAGATCAATGACTACTGGGATACTCAATAGGATAGAGGAAACAAATATCTTGTAGTAACTACATCAACATGCAATAACAATATCAACCATTTGATTTTAATAAACGGTTAACATTATTTTAATAAACATAAAATTTCAACCGTCTAATATGTATAGCATGAAAATATATGTTTTCTCTACTTCAGCAAACCTGATTTCACAATAGTTGAGTCACAATGGACCAGTGCAGTGATCACTACCAATAGCCCAGTGATGAGTTTACCATAAACGGTGGTTATGAAAATGCCTCGTACTGCAGTACCCACCAGGTACTAACACTATGCAGTATGCACTTCCTAATAATACTTTTTTATATGATTTGTCAATTCATCAGTGTCTTACATCGTATGCATACTACATGCATCGTATACACTTCCCCATAACTTACTGTTAGGCTATATTAGTATAGTTTTTTCCTGCATTTGTATATAGTACATAGAATAAAATAATAATATCAAATATTTACCAAATATTAGTTGATTTAGTGATGATTCATGCTGAATTTGATAGGCAGGACACCACAATTTAATTTTCCGCAATTACATTTGGAAGGAAATTGAGATCACTTGATGTCAGAACTCGTCGATCAAACTGACGGTGAAAAAAAAAATATATCCATCGTTTTCTTCCATGTTGTTCAACTTACTTTCATGGGTTGTGACGGTGATCAATGTTCACTTGGAACTTTTGTGTATAGCACCTTTTAATTTCATCTTAGGTATTTGTTAGAAAATGGGTAGTTAGCTTGCTAGCTAAATATAGTTATAGACAAAAAAAATAAAAACAGTTTTGATGCTAATGGAAAATTCTATCTTTTGATTAATCAACCCGATCGTAATGCCCAACCCCCATTTGGGCATATAGTAACATTTTTGATAAACTAATACACACAGTCAAAAGATAAATTTTGAAACTAGTTACAATACAGGATTAAATGGGTAAATGAGAGAAATCTAGGATTGTTTTTGGTGAATATTTTGGCTAATTTGTTCTAACTTTATTGTTGTTAAGATATAAATAAATTAGGTTTGCCCATGTTGAGCTTTTGAAGCTAGTTTGTTGTAGCTCTTGTGAAGTGTTGGTGATTTTAGTATCAACAATGTATTTTGATATAATGTGATTTATTTTAGGTCAATGCAATTATGTGTTAAGTTTGAAACGAGTCAGGGTAGTGTGGAGTGCACGCTCGTCAAGCCAAACGTGTAATTGAATACGAATAATTGAAACGGGCTGCCGGGTTTTTACGAATAGGTGTTATTTGGCATCAGTTCGTTTGAATATTCGTAACTCTTGCCAACAGACATGACCGGTTTTTTACGAAAAGGTGTTATTTGGCATCAGTTCGTTTTCTGTTATTATAAGGAGTCATTTGACCTTGGTTTTGAAAAAAAACGAAAATATACTTCCTCTCTACATTCTGATTTGTTTTCTATTGTCAGAAACAAATTGTTCTTCGAGAATTATCTCCGCCAAGATTTCGTGAACCCAGACAAGAATAGGGTCGAAATACTTTGTTCGGAAAGTGAACAAACACGATTTTCGAAGATATCCAGGATTATCATACCTATTCTCTAACAAATGAACAAAGTATTTTTTCTGATAATCATGGCTGGAGGAGGAAACATCGTCAAGGAGATAACTAAAAGTTTCGGAAAATTGGACAAGTTTATTGGACAAGACTTCAGGCGTTGGCAGAAGAAGATGCACTTCATGTTGACGACATTGAAGGTGGTGTACGTTCTGTCTACACCGATTCCAGAAATTGGGGAGGATGAAACGGTCGAAAATCTGAGACGCCGATCAAAGTGGGAGAACGACGACTACATATGCAGATGACACATTCTTAACGGTATGTCTGATCCCTTATTTGATATTTACCAAAACGTGGAATCTGCAAAGGAATTGTGGGATTGTCTTGAAGCCAAGTACATGACAGAGGACTCATCCAGTAAAAAGTTTCTGGTGACCGATTTCAACAATTACAAAATGGTTGAATCGAGGTCTGTCATGGAACAATACAATGAACTCTTCCGAATCCTTGGACAGTTCACACAACATGGATTGAAGATGGATGAAACAATATCTGTTTCAAGTATCATAGATAAGTTGCCTCCTTCATGGAAGGATTTCAAACACAATCTAAAACATGGAAAAGACGAACTGTTTTTGATCCAACTTGGAAGTCACTTGCGCATAGAGGAATCTCTAAGAGCGCATGAGGATAACAAAGGAAAAGGCAAAGAAATTGTTGGACCCTCGGTTAATATGATCGAAGAGGGTGGTAAAATGATAACAACAAAAACAAAGGAAAGAAGCGTGTTTTCAATAACAAAAAGGGCAATTTCGGTGTTCACAAGAAACCGAAAGTAGAATGCTGGAAGTGTGGCAAAACAGGACACTTCAAGAAGGATTGCCGCTTCGGCAAAAAGCACGACAACGCGAATGCAAGTGGTTCAGGAAAGGGGTCTAAGGACCAATCCGAAAATCAAGGTCAGAAATCAATTTGTGATTTGAATAGTTTAATTAAACATTCAGTTTCAATAACTTCTGAGGCATTTTATGTGCAGGATGATGCTATCGCGTGGTGGATTGATTCTAGCGCTACAACACATGTTTGCAAGGATCGTTTCTGGTTCAAGACTTTCGTTCCAGTGGAAGACGGTTCTGTCCTATACATGGGAGATGATCACTTCGCTCCCGTTGAAGGCAAAGGAAACGTGGTGCTAGAATTCAGTTCTGGAAAAACTATTACTTTGTTTAATGTATTGTATGTTCCTAAATTACGTAAGAATTTAATTTCTGGTCCTGTATTAAATAAGCTTGGATACAAGCAAGTGTGTGAATCTGATAAATATGTATTATCAAAGTCTGGTGTGTTTGTAGGATTTGGATATTATAATAATGGTATGTTTATGATGAATTTGAATGGAGTTCCTAAAGATTCTGGTTCTATATTTATGACTTCTTCGAATGTTATCAATTTTGAATTATGGCATGCTCGTTTAGGACATGTACATTATAAACGAATGCATGAAATGTCTAAAGACGATTTAATTCCTATTTTTAATGAAAATAGTGAAAAGTGTAAAACTTGCATGTTAACAAAGATCACTAGGCAACCTTTTAAAAATATAACAAGAAAATCTGTTATACTTGAATTAATACATAGTGATTTATGTGATTTGCATGCTACTCCATCACTAGGGCATAAAAAGTATCTTATCACTTTCATAGATGATGCATCTAGATTCTGTTATGTCTATTTATTGCATACTAAGGATGAAGCTTTAGATAAATTTAGAATATATAAAACTAAAGTTGAATTGCAACAGAATGTGATGATTAAAACATTACGTACGGATAGAGGTGGTGAATATTATGATCCTGTATTTTTCCAATCCGTAGGAATCATTCATGAGACTACGGCACCTTATACACCTCAACAAAATGGTGTGGCTGAAAGGAAAAATATAGCTCTTAAAGAAACGGTGAATGCCATGTTATCTTACTCTGGTTTAAGTGAAGGGTTTTGGGGAGAAGCCATGTTAACGGCATGCTATTTGTTAAATAGGGTTCCTAATAAAAGGAATAAGACTACCCCATATGAACTTTGGTATAAGAAACGACCCAACTTACACTTTCTACGTGTTTGGGGTTGTAGGGCCGTGGTTAGACTTCCGGACCCTAAAAGGAAAACTTTGGGTGAAAAGGGTGTTGGTTGCATCTTTGTTGGATATGCTGAGCATTCCAAGGCTTATAGGTTTTATGTTATAGAATCTAATGACTCGATCTCTATTAACACAATTATAGAATCGAGAGATGCGATATTTGATGAGAATTGTTTTTCTTCTACACCTAGACCTAAGGACCTTATGCTAAAATTGGATGAATCTCTAAAGGGTGATCATTCAAATGAAGTAGCAAGTGAGACATTCGAACCCCGTAAAAGCAAAAGAGCTAGAAAAGCTAAATCTTTTGGTTCTGATTTTCAACTATATTTAGTTGAGGGATCAAAGGACCAGATTGATACACAATACTATTATTGTTATAGTATAGAAGAGGATCCAAGAACATATGATGAAGCTGTGAAATCTCGAGATTCTATGTTTTGGAAAGAAGCAATTGATGAAGAGATTGGTTCTATCATGGAAAATAATACTTGGGTATTATCTGATTTACCACCTGGTTGCAAACCATTGGGTTGCATATGGATCTTCAAAAGGAAGATGAAAGTCGATGGTACAATTGACAAGTTTAAAGCTAGATTGGTTATCCAAGGCTTTAGACAAAAAGACGGGATTGATTACTTCGATACCTATGCTCCAGTTGCTCGTATCACTACTATTAGATTGTTGATTGCCTTGGCAGCCATTCATAATCTAGTAATTCATCAAATGGATGTCAAAACAACATTTCTGAATGGTGATTTGGAAGAAGAAGTGTATATGAAGCAACCTGAAGGATTTGTAATGCCTGGAAATGAGCATAAAGTGTGTAAGCTAGTTAAGTCGTTGTATGGGCTGAAACAAGCTCCGAAGCAGTGGCATCAAAAGTTTGATGAGGTTGTTTTGTCTAATGGTTTCATTCTAAACCAAGCTGACAAATGTGTATATAGCAAATTTGATACATCTGGTAAAGGAGTTTTCATTTGTCTATATGTTGATGACATGCTGATTTTTTGCACCGACCAAAATCAAGTTGATAAAACAAAGAATTTCTTGTCATCAAAGTTCTCCATGAAAGATATGGGAGAAGCGGACATTATTCTTGGTATTAAGATTAAACGGGAGAATAAGGGAATTGTAATTACACAATCTCATTACATTGAGAAAATACTCAAGAAGTTCAATTATGGAAATTGTTCTCCAGTAAGTACTCCCATGGATCCGGGAGAAAAGCTCATGCCAAATACAGGTAAACCTGTGGATCAACTCGAATACTCAAGAGCTATTGGCTCCTTGATGTATGCTATGATTAGCACTAGACCAGATATTGCATATGCGGTTGGAAAGTTGAGCAGATTTACTAGTAATCCTAGTAGACATCATTGGCATGCAATAACTAGGGTATTTAAATACTTGAAGGGTACTATGAATTATGGATTGTCATATATGGGATTTCCTTCGGTGTTAGAGGGTTATTCGGATGCTAGTTGGATAAATAATGTTGAAGATTCATCCTCTACAAGTGGATGGGTGTTCTTGCTTGGGGGAGGTGCCATCTCATGGGCTTCCAAGAAGAAAACTTGTATAACTAGTTCCACAATGGAATCTGAGTTTGTAGCATTAGCTGCTGCTGGTAAAGAAGCAGAATGGCTAAGAAACTTGGTATATGAGATTCCGATATGGCCTAAACCGATATCACCAATTTCTATCCGTTGTGATAGTAGTGCCACATTGGCTAAAGCATATAGTCAAATATACAATGGAAAGTCTAGACATTTGGGTATTAGACATAGTATGATTAGGGAATTAATCATTAATGGGGTGATATCTATTGAGTTTGTTCGGTCGCAACAAAATTTAGCTGACCACTTGACGAAGGGGTTAGCTAGAGACTTAGTGCAGAAGTCGGTAATTGGGATGGGATTAAAGTCCATTTAAATCTATTAGCTATGGTATACCCAATTCCCTTCTAATACAACGTTAGAAGCAGAATTCAATGTGGAAAGATCATAATTAAAGATTGGAGCAATTGTGTTTATCTTCCCAAGGTATGTGCTCAGACCTGCAAGTGATGGTTAGGTTGAAGTATATCTTCTTAATGGTTCTTTTGAAAAATTGCAAATGCAGGTGCAAGATTAAAAGGATCACCTATGTAAGCATGAAGTTTTGCCGCTTCAAGAAGTTTGGACTTGGCTTCCTATATGCTTATTAATGGATAAGGACACATGGCTTGTAAAGTGTCAAGTATGAATAGTAGAGTATTGTAATAAACATATGTGTACTATATCTTCAGATATTCAAATGGATTGACGGGTTCAATCATTGTGACACCCCGATTTTCGAATATTTGGAACGTGTATTTGTACTAAGATGAAAATTCAATCGCAAGACATTTTCATTTATGCATCTGTTTGATCGTTATATCTTTAAGTAAATCAAGGATTATACTAAAATGGGGGGAGTTTGTTGGTGATTTTAGTATCAACAATGTATTTTGATATAATGTGATTTACTTTAGGCCAATGCAATTATGTGTTAAGTTTGAAACGAGTCAGGGTAGTGCGGAGTGCACGCTCGTCAAGCCAAACGTGTAATTGAATACGAATAATTGAAACGGGCTGCCGGGTTTTTACGAATAGGTGTTATTTGGCATCAGTTCGTTTGAATATTCGTAACTCTTGCCAACAGACATGGCCGGTTTTTTACGAAAAGGTGTTATTTGGCATCAGTTCGTTTTCTGTTATTATAAGGAGTCATTTGACCTTGGTTTTAAAAAAAAACGAAAATATACTTCCTCTCTACATTCTGATTTGTTTTCTATTGTCAGAAACAAATTGTTCTTCGAGAATTATCCCCGCAAAGATTTCGTGAACCCAGACAAGAATAGGGTCGAAATACTTTGTTCGGAAAGTGAACAAACACGATTTTCGAAGATATCCAGGATTATCATACCTATTCTCTAACATGAAGGATCCACTACTAGAAATTTGCTAATTTTCTTTGGAATTTCCTGCGAAAAATAATTTGTAGGTATTCCTAAGGATTTTCCTGAACGGTTTGTCACTCAAAGTAGTTTCCTACAAAACATTTTCCTGCGGATTTTGTTATTTCGGGAAATTCTACAGGTATAACCCCTGCGGCATGTCAGGCCCTGGTAAATGGTAAGGTATTTGCTGACCCAAAACCGTAGGAAATAATTACTGACAAAGGTACTAATTGGGAACCAAAATCCGCAGGAAATGAAAACAGAATATCATTGATAGTAGATTTGGGAGCTAGTCTATCACCTAAATGTAGGTCCATTTTGATCGAATTGAATAAATAATATTGGTGTGTTTGTTGCTCCCCTCTTTACCTTTGTGTTGTAGATTGATTCTGTGGATTTATTATACATATATATGATCTAAATTTGTTCTAAGTTGAAATCTTAATTTATTTGGTTTGGACTATTTAATTTAATATTACTGTCATTGCTATTTGTTCCACTTGATTTTCATAGTTTTTTTAAGATTCTTCCTCCTCCACAGCTTCTCCTCCTTCTTGGTGAACCCTAATTGATACCAATCTTTTTCTTCTTTTTCTTTTTCTTCTGATTATGTCGTACTTTGTTTGTTTTGATTTCACGTTTTGGTATAGTGTGTTGCTTTTTCCGCCTTTGTGCGGTGTTCATTTATTTTAGATTGAAAGATTAGTTTCGATTTGATACAGATTCAATCGTAGTTTTCCTTTTTATTTTGACTATCTTAAATTTATATTGCATCGTTGTACTGTATCGATTTAAATGAATAAATATCATTTATTTTTAATAAAAAAACAATAAACAAGCTGTTATCATCGTCATTTTTGCCTCATTTATATATTGTAAACACTCTTACTCTTATGTCTAATGTAAAACTTTAATACACACTAAACATATCACAACAACAATAAAAAGTATATAAATTAGAAATTAGCAAGACCAAACTATATAGGATTCTAGTCCTATATAGTTAGCTTATGCAAAAAGATATTCTAACACGGCTTCTACAAATCAACACAAGGTACCTATACCAACATATGGTTAAAATAAAGGTTTAAAATGAAACCGCAAATACAAAGAACACCTCAACATCCCCATCATACATGGTCAAAGTTCTACTCTTTTGTCTTCAATATTCTTCACACAAGTTTACAACAAAACGATAAAAAAATGAAAGGTCATCATTTTTAGCAGCAATTTAGAAGTTACATATCTGTGACTTTGTCTTTGTGGAAACAATTATTCTGTTTTCAAAACATGCGGCATAGTAGACAAAAATTAAAATGCCAAATTAGAAGACTTTTGTGCGTTGACATACCACAGTACCCATAGGGAGCGAAGACCAAAGAAACTGCCCTTCATTTTTTATGTATAAATTCATTACATTCTCTTTAGAAACACCTCATTGGATGACCTATCTTACATACCTCTCTTCCATTTATTTAATGAAGGCCAGCCCAACCCATTTCTTCAGGTATAGTATATTATTCATCCATGTTTCTCATGCATTTTCAAATATCAATATTTTTTAGTGATACATGTTTTATTTTATTTTTGATAAGCCATATTATATTTCATTTTTCGTGAGCTTACTTCAGTTGGTAGTAGAGACATCACATTTTATATACAGGAGTCTGAGTTTGATCTCCGGACACTCCACTTATATTCACCTTTAAAGATGAAATTACTAAGTTACTTGACCAAAAAAATAGAATAACTAATTAACTCTCTATATATTATAACTCAACAAAGAAATATCAAAATTGTACGTTAGGCCGAATATTTGTGATGTTCTGGATTCGAACCCGAGATTTCTCATTTGTGTGTATTAAATTTTATGTGGTACTTATCATTCCATCTATTGAAGAAAAAAAACTAATTAATTATGTGTCCAAATGTAGGTGTAAGACTATATTTATATTAATGGGATGTATAAAGGGAAAATGTAAGAAGAATGTGATATTGAAGGCATGGCGATCATTAGGAGGTGGCAATAGCAATATAAGGTCACTACTACTACTACTACTGAATAATAAGGGTAGTTCAAAATCATTTTCCAATAATATGAAGGATCAAAGAATAAAAACTCCAAATGGTTGTTTTTCAGTTTATGTTGGACCTCAAAGACAAAGATTTGTTGTGAAGACCAAGTTTGTTAAGCACCCATTATTCAAGATGTTACTAGATGAAGCAGAGGTGGAATATGGGTTTCAAAATGATGGCCCTATTAGGCTTCCATGTAACGTTGATTTGTTCTATAAAGTTTTGGCTCAGATTAATAATTTTGAGGAAGAGGATTACATTAATAAGGCTAAGGGGTTTTTCTTTTTTTGTTCTTTAAAGCCCAGCTGGTATTCTTTGTTATATGAATCAAGCAATTTCAATAGTAGTATTTTGTAACTTGTTTTGTAAGTTTGCAATGTGTAATTAATTTAGATTTTCTTTAATTTCTTTGACTTGAAATTTAAGTTAAAATGCATCTGAGAGATAAGAAAACAAGGTAATCAGAAATTAATCTTGGTTAATTTCATGCTAATCCATGGGCAAGGATATACTTTGTATTAGGAACAAGTGTGCTAAATAATATGAAAGTTTTCTCACACAAGTTGTGCTTGTTCAAATGTTAGTAGTTAGAATTTGAATCTTAACCTTCATCTCAATTTTCATTGAGAGTTTAAACTCAACCAATTGAGTTAGGCCTTAGGATATATAGAAATATGGTTTTGTATTTGTTTTAACCAATCAACAGAGTTATGATACTCTATAACAGAAATCACACATCACTTAACATAGTAAAATACATCTATTTTGTTTGGTGAATATCATTATTAAAAAATTGAATGAAGTAATTTTTAGAGTAGTTTAACTATAGTCTAATCTCTTCTTTTTTCCGAATTACGTAGTTTAGTATAAAACTCACACATACTAAACACAAATATGTTTAAAAAAAGAAAAGAACCAACCTTACGCACTAATATATCAAATGTTCATGCAACATTTTATTAAATTGTATTGACATATACGTCAGTGGTCTATTTGTGTTATCAATTTTGTACCACACAAAAGAGTCACCGTACATTTTTCATATGAAAAAAAGTATCTTTGTATAAATCAACATTAGTATTTTAGACTCCCATGACACATACAAATACAATTTATTATATTACTTAACACCTTTAACAATTACAAATTTAAGCAAATTACATCAATAGCTTAGCAAGCTATTTACACACAAATGATATTTAGGTATATTTATATGTATGCAGTATAAACTTTAAGAATAATGGATTTTCATACCATATTAATCACCAATTCTTCAAAACGTTTCATAGCAGAATCAGGCAAACCAAGAAGCACACTTATACCTTTCCTTCCTTGACCATGTGACAAGAACAAAATAACTTCTTTATCAGGCAATGTAACAGGACCAGAACACAAAGGTTCACCCCAACCAAAATCAGTAGTGTCAAAAGACAATTTAGTCCAAGTTGTAATCAAAAGTGTTCCTGTTAAAGAAGGCCTAGCTCTTGTAACTTCAAAATAATCAATAGCTGATCTCATATAACTATCTGTAACCATATCAATTGCCTTGTGAACCAAGCCAACTGAAAATGAAAAAGGGTTGTTCAGTAATTCACTTGCTTCACACAAAGAATTTGTTAGCACAATAGCATTACCAAAATACCCCTTTGGTATTGGTGGAACGAATCTCGACCGTCCATCAACTGCAAAGAGTAATTTCGTTTGTTGATTCGGGTGCATTTTTAAAGCTGAAGTTCTAGCTCTCCATACAAAACCCGAGAGTGCTTCGAAAGTTGAACATTTTTTCAAAACTCCGTCTTTGGTTGCCTTTTTCTTGAGCGAATCGAGCTTTTCAGGATCGAAAAAGAAGGATTTATGGATGATTTTCTCTCCTTCGTAGATTTTTTCGGTGTTTGATAGATCTTCGAGTTGGTCAAATTCGTGGTGTTGGAACTCTATTTTGGGAGGGTTGCGTGATTTGAGTATGGTTCTATCAAGAAATGGTGAGATTTTTAAGTCTAAACCTCTTGCTGTTTCAGCCCATGCATTCACAAACTCCATTGCACATAGTCCATCTTTCATGCAATGGATCATGTTTAGTCCCAAAGTGAATCCACCGCATTTGAACTTTGTCACCTAGAAAAAATATAATCATGTAACATTTTTTCATAAGTAAATAAGTTGATGGTTATGTTTAGAATCACGACTTTTCTATTAAAAACTGCTTTCCATGTCCCTTATAAAGGAAATTCATTTAACTTCTTTATCATATGACACACCTTCGGTTTAGACTGTTTTGTTTAAATTTACCTTTTAGAATAAATGCTTGTGAGAATAGTCAGCACAAAATGAAAACTACTATAATTTGGCACCTACGATATTTGGCTAACCATATGTAAGTGGTTAATTTTGATATGTTAAAAATAACTTTATCCGGCCTTAATTATAAGCAATTTTCCACTTTTTAAATTCATTGGATAACTAATGTATTCAGCTTTAATTATAGACCAGATACATGAGTTATTCAATGAATCTAAAAAATGAAAAGTTGCTTATAAATTAGGCCGTAGAGAGTATATAATTTAGTATTAAAAGTCTCACATTGATTAGAGATATATGGCATTGATAACTTTTATAAGAGTAGTGTTAATATTAATCTTAAACTAACTTTAGTGGTTGAGTATAGACCTCTCAAATTTTAATATTTAGTTTACCATTTTTTAGTTTGAATAAGTAATTCTTTACTAAGTTAAATTAATCACACTTTTAACATACATGATCAATCATATGTTGTCGGTAGAATTAGATGGGTGTGTTGACATCACTTGGAAAAGAAATAAAAGGTATATATCATAACACATGTATACACTTGGGTGTGTTGGCATCTCATAACATACACGGCACAATTATATTGTAGTACCAGGTAGTTGCCAAACATAATTATTTGCCCTCCTACGTTGAAAAAGTATAAGACTACTTTGATCACCATACTTACATACACATTGTTACAATGATCAATGATCTTTAACCATGTCCTTAGTTCATTCACCAATTTATTATTGATATTAATCTTATTTTTTAATAATTTTATGATTGACTCAACATTTTAATTATAAAAAATGGATAATTTTACAATTTAAAATTCGACCATTTCAATAATATTATCTCTAGTACATACCAACTGAACTACATCTATAAGACGTCATAATCCCTCTTTCTAAAGAGATGAATACGTAGTTAATATTTGTTTTTCAAAAATTAAAATAATTAACCTTTGTTAATTTACATTTAATTCCAAAAACAGAATAAAATTGGCTTATAACTTCTTTGAGTATAAGTTATTGAAACTTGGATAATGTTTATTTGAGTGACAAAAGTATACATTTCATACCTGAACAGACATTAGTGGCATCTCTAATATATTCTTAGCACCTGGTGTATCATAAACCAATTTCCCAAGCCTATGAGGATCTGGTTTTGTTAAGTCACCAATTTCATCTATATTACAATCTGCTTCAGCTTCAACAAACACTGCACCTTCCCCAGTGTTATCCACAATCAACTTCCCTTCATTGCTTATAATCAACTTTCCTGCCATAGGATAATAAGGCACAAGAATTTTCGACAAAGCATCCTTTATAACTTGTGCGGCTTTTTCATTTCCTCTTGTTTCCGATTTAAAGCAATAAATCGTGCGCATTGGAACCGCGATGTTCTGATCGAGGTTTGAAAGAAAGTATAGTCCCTTTTTTGTTTCTTCGGATGGTTGAACTCGAATAGGTTCTCCTTGCTTTACATTAAGTTCAACTATAGAGATTATGTCGTCTATGTTCGTCATGATCGCGTATATATAAACCTTTGAATAAACATAAACACAACATGAAAAGTGTGAGAACTTTATTAAAAATACGAGTTAAAATCATATGAATATGTCTATGAAAGTGTAGCACAGTGGTATGAGTTGGGATGCAGAATGGAATTTCGCAACTAAAAAATCATCCCTCTCACTCTAGCAAATTTTTTGAAAATGAATTTCGCAACTAAAAAATAATCATTGTAATGTAATTTTTCTATGAAAATGAAAATAATCATGTGGATATGTTACTAAGAGAAGTTTTCATAAATAGTGACAAAATGAACAAGTTATAGAAGAAGTTATATATGCATGGCAATTGAGAAAATGTTAGCTGAAAAGAAAAATAAACAAGAAAAATGAGCAATCACTTTGTTTATGTATGTTCACCTGAATATGCGGTGCTTGAAATGAATTAATTTGTGTTCCAATTTGGTGTAGAGATTATTAGTTATATAGGAAACTAGGAGTAAAAAAAAAAAAGATTAATTAGGTCACCATAATCTTGTCAATATTTAATCAAAAGCACCAACTTGACAATGACTTATTTTTACGGCTATTTTCAATTTTTCATAGATATGCATATGCAATGCAATTAAATGATCCACAACCGATTTTCCTAGACTTGAAAACATAGGTGAACGACATAATTTTATTATCTTTAAGGTTTAGCGTGGCTATACTCTTTACCATAAAAGAAAAGTGGCTATGAAATTTATATTTCAACTTGAAAGTAGAGAACGTTCATAGTATAACTACGAGATTAAGTGGCTATGTAATATGTAAGAATTAGAATTTGATCTTAATGTGCTTATTTATCTATCTTTAAAAAGTGAAATTATAACTACGACATTATCTGACAAAAAAATTAAACTAACCCGATTATTTCTCAGTCACATGTAGAAACTCATTTTAACTACTAAATTATTTTTAAAAAAAAACAATTTAACCTCTTTTAAATTTTGTGTAAAAAAAACCCTCTTTTAAATTAATGCTATTTTTTCTGTCACGTAAAACTTCATCCAATAAATAGGTGTCCTAATAATCAAATCTCAATCCTTGTAAACTACGTATAATATTTTTGTTAATTGAGCTAAACTCAAAGCGTAATTTTAAACTTATGCTTAAGTTGTAATAGAATGAAAAATCAAATTAACAACCGGCCAGAAATGGTGACAGCTTTTTTCTTCTAACGTGTAAAACCAAACATTACCGGGCAATAATGTTCTTTTTCTTTTTTGTTGATGTTTACCGGCCAATAATGTTATCACTCTCTTTCAATCTCTAGACTCATATTCATAGTTTCATACTATAGTATTAGGGTAGTATATTAGTAGTAGGTCACCTCATTTTTTTTATAAGTAGTAGTTGCCGGTTTATGGAGTATCATTGTATCAACAAGTAACAATATTTTTTGTCAATAAAAAAACAAGTACAGTAAAACGTTTACACTACCTAACATTCAGATTTTGTTATAAAAAACACTTTACTCAGATTAAGTTTTTTTTTTTGTGTTTACTTAGATTAGTGTTGGATTCACTCAAACATTTTAATTTTTCCATCAAAATTTAAATATTTTAATTACATTTGATATTTTGACTGAGTATTTATTTTTGCAAGTGTGGTTTATTTAGAGTAGACAAGTGGTGAATGAAGATTAACATTCACTAATTTAGAATCTCGTAAAAAAAAACTCACTAATTTAGAATTTTTTTTTTTTGAAGCACTAATTTAGAATATTTAACAGTTAAAATTTAAATAATTCCATAGTTTATCAAACATATACTGTAAATCTTAATTCTTACTAAAAAAATACTGTAAATCTTAATTTCAAGTTCAAATAGTTGTCATAACCCTCTGAATATTACATATAGCTTTCTCTAAAGTGAACATTTCAGTTCAAATGATTTTTATTTTTTTAAGGGATTTTGTTCAAATGAGTAAAATATTATTTTCTCGTGTGCTTCCAAAACAAGAAATAAGTATAAAATACATATCCCTTCAAGTTAGTTCAAGCATATTAATCAGAAATTTTAAGTAGCACTAAGGTGAAGTATATGTATGAATTTAGCTTGGTTGATTTAACAAGGCATTGACTTTGTAGCAAATGAATGTTAGAACATTTGTTTGGTCATCTAAATGCTATGAATGAGAAGGTCGTCATCTAAAAAGAAAGATAAAACATCTCTTTCTTTTATGCAATAATCTAGAAACGTTGAACTGATATCACATTCCCTCAATGTGTTAAGACAAATATCATTAGCCAAAAAAAAAAAGGAAAATCTCTATATATCCCTCGAAATTTTACGTAGGTACGTTGTGATCACCAAACAACCACTCTATGGTTAGAGATGGCAAAGTGAGCCATCCCGTCAAGTTATATCATATTCTCTTTAACCTGTTTATAATGGGACACAACTATTTAAGTGATTGAGTTTAAAAAGTCATTCTGTAATCATTAAAAATATATATTTATTCATATGATTTGTTGATGTTATTATCACAAAACAAAAAAAAACTAATAACAATTATTATCAACGTAATACTATTTTTTTGTAATTGACATAATTTCTCATTAAAATAAAAAATATATATATGATTAAAAAAATAATTTAACTCACTTTTTTCACCTAGCTAAACAGAGTTGACCACTTAAATATGTTGAGTTTACCGAAGAACACTTGGATGAGATGCTAAGGGATCTCTTCCAACCATAAATATGTTGAGTTCAAAATCTCAACTCCATCATGTGAGCTCAGTCAATCAAACCATAAATACATAATTCCAATAATCAAATGACATAAATTAAAAAATTTCATTTCAAATAAATAAATAAAGATTGTTTATATAATTTTATTTTTTTCACAGAATGTTTATTGAATTCAAAAATAAGTAAATGTCAACAAGAACTAAGTGAAAGAATTTGAATTAGTAAAGACAATCTGTTTAATAAATAAAAATCAGACTAATAACAGATTATATCCATATGACATGGACCAACCAACCTTACTCTTTCACACAATGTAACACCGGGTATAGGCATAATTAGTAACGAAAGGGTTGTAGGAATTAAGGAGATTAAGTGGTTTTTTATTAGTGCTAGCTATAAGGAATGAGAAGATATTGCAGCAAGCCTGCAAGTAGATTTGAAGTTAAAATTCCTAAGAAATTGTGCCTGTGCGCATATGGCAACAGTAATCCCTACATCAGGAGATGTTGATATGCTGTGACGATTCAAGCACATAAGATGAAAGCAGAAGGGAAGCTAAGACACATGTTCGTGGCTTTTTATGCAGGATGAGTTGTGCAAATTATCAAGAATGAAGGACGCCCTGATTTTTTATTTGCATTAGCTAAGAATGAAGGACGCGCTGGTTTAATAATGATAATAACAACTATTAAACCAACCTATCTTAGCATTCATGTGCTCGTTGAGTGGTATTCTGATGGAATTTATTTGTCTCTTTTGGGGGCGAGCTTTTTGGGCAGCGCCATCCTATCATATGCATTATCTCAGGGTCATGCTAAGCAGTTTGTATCTGTTTTGCAGTATTGTGAGCCTTCATATGGGGCTATAATACGTACAGAATCATTGTTGAACGCAGTGGAGGCTAATCAAAATTCCTAGATTATAATTAAAAATATAAAGGAGCAGCTGATGAAATACACAACATCAGGTAGTGGATATGTTTCGGTACATGGATATTGAGTACTCAAAGATACAAGTAACTAAATATTTAGGTACATGTATTGTGGCAATGGGTTGGTGTCTTGTTTTCATTCTAAGAACTGTCTAAAATGAGCATGTTTTCAATCTAACTTAAAGACGTCGAATTAACCAATAACTCCAATTCACAAGCCAAAATGAGAATGATGATAATGCATAGTGATTAGAGGGTAAAAAGAACAATAATATTAATTTTTTAAAATTCCACAATCAAATTCTAACAAATAAATTTAGCATTGATCTAAACTAGAAGGCAATGATGTTTACAGGTAGGTGAAAAAACAAATTATTCAACATGAGAAATAAAATGACACACCTGTATTACAGAGGAGCAGGTTAAAACTAAATATGGTACAGAGCAGTCCTAGTTTCCGGCATCTATCATAGAAAAGGTCACAACTCAAACCAAATATACCTACCAAAGCTTAACCAGTATAGACAACTGACAGGAGAATGAACATAAACTTTAGCTATGGGATTACCCACATTCTTTTAATTTCTGCAGTTACTATTTGTCTATCTAAAATTACTCAGCATCATCTTCATTACTGACATCGCCATCTTTACCATCATCGCCATCCCCATCACCGTCATTATCAGCATCCTCGCCTTCGTCTTCCTCATCAGACATGTTATTAATTACATCTGTGATGATATCCTTCACCTCTGCTTTTCTATGCATTAAATCAAGGCCAAAATGTGTACCTGTCAACATTCAATTCCAAAATAGCTTAGTTCAAGAAATCAGTTCCCCTGAAGAAAGAAAATGTTGTCAAGAAAAAAATCATACCAAGTTGGCGGAGGATATCAGACAAAGTTGCCTGCATCAAGAGATATTTTAAAATATAATAAGTAAAATTATAAAACTCTAAAGATGTAAACTGAACATAAATTGCCGCAGAAATATTACTTACAGTATTGAAATCCACTTCCTTCAGAATATTAACTACAACTTGGTGCATGTCTGCCCTACTAGGTTCTCCCTTGGTCTTCTTACTACTTTTACCTTTTACTACAATTTGCATCGGAAAGAACTGGGTGAGCAGGATAAGATTTATAAACAACAAAATCATATTTAAAAAGGAAAAGGAAACCCATAAAATTGAGGTTTTTAGCATGACTTGTAAGAATGAACAAAATAGAGCATGACTACTTGAAATAAAACATGACCAAAGATTTTAAAAACTGTGGACCAACCAGTAGACAGACAAGTACAACTAGAATAAGCATTAAAATCTTTAGAGGACATCATCAAATATAAAGAGGGAGAATGTAATCAATGCACCTTGATCCTTAACTGGATCCTTTGAGGTTTTTCTTGCAGCCTTCCCCTTTGTGTCCTGCTTTTCGTTTCCAGTTTTCTGTTTCTTGGTTGCAGATTGCTTTGACTTGGAAATAGAAGCAGATTCATGTTCAGTAACCGACTTCTTTGGAATTGGACTTTTTGGAGATTTTTCACTGCTTTTGGAAGCTTTGGCAGAGGTCTTCTTAGCAGATGGGGTTTTAGCTCCAGCTTTGGCAACTGAATCCTCCTTCACAGATTTTTTGGACGTACTCTTCTGAGACTTTGATGCATCTTCCTCTTCCTCTGATTTACCAACCTCGTCATCACTCTCATTATTTGCCACTGCAACATCTTCATCTTCTTGGGAATCATCCATTGCATCTGAAAGCTCAGCTTTATCATCCTCTTCAACATCAGTAGACTGTTTTCGCTTTTTTCCTGATTGTGGAGTTTGCTTTTTCTTTTGGAGCAAAGTAAAACATAAAAGTAAGTAAAAATGACAAAAAATAATAATAATTGAACCAGCACATATCACTCACACTATTAAGATAATATGCAAATGCCAAACGCCCAAATCCTCCAAAGGCAATAAAAGGAGGATAAAATTGAACAAGGGAATGTAAGCAGCCAGAAAAAATAACTGTTAATTATTAATTTGCTAAATTGAACAAGGTTCTAAATAAACTCAATCCGGTAGTGGTGTGTATAATAGTTACAGATAACAAGTTTAAATAAAATGAAGTTATTTCAAATGCTCAGAACATAATTGATATCAAGACAAAGGAAGAACTTCACAAATATTCCTTACAACTGTTGGGAAAATCAAACAGTGTATTTCAAGTGATGGACTAAATTAGTAGATGTGTAACCAAGCATCAATTAAGTTTTCTCATGTCCCCTGTGCTGTAAGCTAGTGGTTGTACTGGCAGATATGCGTGCGGGTGTGTGGGTTCAATCACACATTTTCACCCGTCCTTCTCCCCAGTCACCCAGTGTGTGTTTGTGGCAACTAGTTAATAAATAAAAAGACAAAAAAAACTTAAGTCCTCGTTGTTGCTATTACAGAAAATTATTTTGAACGTGTTAACAAACAGATGGCAGATTGGTTGGGAGTTGGGACTAGTGGCAGAATAAATATGATGTATTTGTGGCTGAATAGCGTCATCAGTCATTAATTAAAAAACTAAACTATGAAAACTAAACTTGACCCTGCAAACCAGGTGAGATATTGCTAGTTGAAAGTTATCATGTTAATATATTCTACCCTTGCCAAAGTCAAACTCTAGCATTATTACAAAAAAAAGGTGAAACTCAAAAACAAACATTCAGAACTGGCAATTGGAAAGATATCAAATCATTATCAAAATGAGATGACCACATGCAAACTTTCAATCGGTTTCTAACATAAAAACTTACATAAAATTAGTGCATAACAGATTTACAACAAGCCAAAATGAATAAAATAAAGACAATACCTTTGCTGGTGTTTCTGTGGATGCTTCTCCTGGAGATTTGCTAGGGGTTGCTTTTCTAGTTCGCTTCTTAGCCTTCTGTTAACATAGAGGCAAACTTGAAAATATTAATAGCATAAAAAAATAATAACAAATAAAAACTTAACTTTAAATAAATGAGACATTATCAATTGTATAATTTGTTAATATTAATTATCAAAGCCTTGATTAGAGTGAAAGGTATTTCAAGAATACTAAATAAAAATTGTGACTTGACTAGATGCATTTTCATCTAAACATTTAATGGCTCCAGCAAATAAATTCTACTCACAGAAGAGTCAATTGATTTTAACTCATGTATAATTAAAAAACATAAACAGCAGACCTGTTCTTTTTCAGCAAGCAGAACATCAGTAGTGACATGTGGGGACTCCAGAAATTCCAACAGCTTTGTAGACAGCTCTTCCTGAAAAAATGTCACACTTGAGAATTTCTTTTTTATTTTCAAAAGTTGCACCTGAACGAACTCTTTGGTCTGAAAATAATATCAACATATACCTTCTTCACACTGCCCTTGTTTATTGGAATGTTAAGCACATCGCAGAAGACGATCAACTTTTCTTTCACACATTTGTCAATCCTCTCCTTTATCTTTGCCCTTTGTTTTTCCTGCAAATAATTGTGAAGAGTTAGGTTTAACTGCAGTTTGATTATAGACTTAAGGATCAGATCATGTTTTTATGAAAAGATGACATGAACACAAAACCCCTCCTAAAGATTCATCTCTCTAGTTATGAATAGAATAAAAAAAACAGTACCTCATTTTCAGCCCACACATAACCAGAAAACTGGCCTATATTCTTCTTTAGATTGTGTGCCTGGTACCATTTAAGAATAGTAAATGTGTTAGAGGATCCATGCATCTTTAAATAATAAAATAAATCTGTGGACAAAAAACGGAAGTCAACAAAAACAAAATATATCAGGAGCATTACCTTTGTTTTCTTCCCAAACAGTATACTATGAAGTATATGCAGGTTGTCATCGGCTTTCCTCTTTGACAGCTTGAAAGCCACTGAAACATTTTATACATGAATAACTTGATTGGGGAGTAAAACATGTGGAGTAAAACGTAATTGACTTTAATAAAAGGCATTGTATATGTTATGAGAAAGTAAATATGTATTGAAATAAGATGTTATGAGCATATGGCCTAGCAGATAGGTTACTTATAAGCCACGCTTATCAGGTGAAACTCTCATGTGGAACCAATAAAAATGCACATTTGTTTGAGAGCAGATGTTATCAACAGCTCAATCCATGATACTTCAATCAACTACCTCTTTTTTATATATGTTCATAATATGAGATAGCACCAAATGTAAACAGACACCCAAATACTGCTCAAGTGAATATATTATTGTTATTTAATGTCAGACCAACTTGACTGAAAATAAGAACATCTATCTTCATCTAGAAAACACCATACTGAAGAGGACAGATCTCCTAAAACACTAGGTATGCAAATGAACTAAAAATAACCAAAACAATAACCACCCAAATCCAGGTGAAATCTTTACAAAGATGTATTTAAAAATGAAAAACATTCAAAATAAAAGACAAAACAGAGACACACAAACAGACAGCTAGAAGTAACACATAACGAACTAAAATGCAAAATACATGATCAAAGAATGGCTCAATTGCACAAATAATAATCACAAATAATTGATCCATAAATTATTTAAATATGTTCTAAAACATATGCATATGAACACCATGAACAAGCCATACTGAAGAGGACAAATGTTCTAAAACACTAGGTATGCATATGAACTAAAAATAACCGAAACAATAACCACCAAAATCCCGGTGAAATCTTTACATATTCAAGTATGAAAAACATTCAAAATGAAAGAGAAAAGATAGACACGCACAAACAGCCAGCTAGAACTAATACATAACAAACTAAAATGCAAACAATTCTAACATGTTCAAAGAATGGCTCTAATAATAATCCCAAATATCTATAAATTATCAGCAATTAACATTCATTATTTCAATTAAAATCGGCTATATTATCAGTGCAAATAAGGAGATCTAGAACAAACAATGCAATATCAATGAACACACACATAGAGCCACACAATCCCAAAATTCACAATATAACTTTAAGTTACAACAACATAGTAACAAAAAACAACTAAAATTAATTGCATAACGCAGTTGAACATACCATTAGGAATATCCTTAAGCTGAGTACCACTTCCCTGAAAAAAATAACCAAATCCAAATAATCAAAACAACAAAATCTAACTCAATCCTTCAAAAAACCAATTCCAAAATAAAGAACAAGATATATATATATATACCTTTTCAATTACCAAACCTTTGCTCGAAGAAGACCTTCCGAGACTCAAAGGAGACGGTTCAGAATATCGCTCCACCGTTTTCCTTTCCCTAGTCGGCCTTTCACTGGTCGGAGTAACCGGACTCTTTTTCTCTTTCTCCGACACCGCCTCTTTCTTCTCCTCCTCTTCCTCCGCATCATTGTCTTTCTCCGAATCAACTCCTTCATCGATCTCTTTCTTCTCATCTACAGTAGTATCATCTTTCGATTCATCAACTTCAATCGAAGCAGCGTCTTGTTCAGCTACTTGTTCTTGTTCTTGTTCCTTTGGTTTGGGTTGTTCATCATCAGCAGATTCGTTTTCGTTGGGTTGGTGATCGTCAACCTTGGGTGTGTTGTTGTCATCTAGGGTTTCGGTAGCCATGGATGAAGAAGAATTGGGGAAAAAGAATGAATAGATCGAAAACCCTAAGAAGAAAAGAAAGAAAGAAACCCTAGAATTATTATTGTGAGAATTGGATTTGGAAAATATGGAATGAAATGAAGTGAATGAGATTTGGAATATAGAGAGAGAAAGAAAAAAAGGGGGGAATCGGGAAAATGAAATTTTAGTTGAAGCGCGGTTAAGGTGAAAAATGTTTCAAAATTTTATGCAAAATTTGAGAGCGCTCTCTCTTTTTCTTTTCTCCCGGCAAAATGAAAAATGATCAATTAAATTAAATGGAAAAATTAAATACTAATAAAGATTTTTTTTACAAAACCCTCAAATTCCGAGAACGGAGATCTTAGATCTCGTTTCTGAAATTTCGTTATTAGTTAATTAATGATTAATGATTGAAATCTGTGTGCGATGCGATTGTTATGCAACTGTAGTACTATCTAGTACAGTACCAATACCAATTGGAATCTTTGCGTTTATGGATGGGCTAATCAAATTTAAGGGCCTGCACTTGTGGGCTTTGTTGAATGGACTTCTTTGTGGATCCAACTAGTCGGATGGATAAAAAATAGAAAATTGCTTTATCCGCCCCCTTAATTACTCTCACGCCCCTCAAAGTACCTAAACTACCCTTCGGAAGATATCTTCCGAAAAACATCAAGGCAAAAAAATTTCGGAAGATACAAACCGAAATTTCAAAAATTTGGGATCCTATAAACCGAAATTTTAATTTATGAGAGTTTTAAATTGGCGGGAAGCATTTCAGTAGATACGATTGGAAACAGAAATTTTGGTAGTTACGAGCTGAAATATCACACTTTTCGGAAGATACGATCCGAAATTTTGGTTTAAAAACAGATTTGTAGCAGACCTGTCCATCACTCACATTTCAACATTCAACCACTCTCTAAAGAAAAATACGATTTATATAGGGATTTTGCGTTTTTAAGCTCAAAATCATCATTTATTCGTTCATTTGGAGGATCAAATACTTATTTGAAGGCATTAAACAGGTAATCATAACTTTAAACCGATTAGTTTTTTGTTTTTTTTAGAAATTCTGTGTACGCAGAAATTGGAAGATATCTTCCAAAACCAGATTGGTAGATATCTTCCGAAATTTATTTGGAAGATAACTTCCAAACTGGGCCAGTAGAAATCAAATGTGCATTATTCTTATTATTTTTGCTGCTTGTTTTGGTTGATTTAGGTAGTATTTGGCATGTCAGAACCTCCGACTGAAGAAAATAATATTGATGAAGCGAACATTGTTGATCCCGTTCATAATATTATTCATAACACCGCCAAGTATTTTTTTACAAACAAAAAATACAAGGTTCGAGACGAATTAATCAATTGGTGTCGTGCTGAGGCTGCAAAAGTTGGATTTACAATAGTTATAGAGAAATCTGACAATGGTTCTGGGCGAAGAAAACAATTTTTCATTTTGGGTTGTGAAAGAGGTGGTGTTTACAAGGAAAGGAAGAATAGGTTAAAGAAACAAGACACAGCGACGAAGAAATGTGGGTGTCCGTTCAGACTTCGTGGTTACTTTCTTACATCACAAGAATGGAGTCTCAATGTTGTGTCAGGTGAACACAATCATAAGCTGGATGATAAACTTGAAGGTCATATGCTTGCTGGACGTTTAAGACCGGAAGAGAAGGAGGTTGTGAATGAGATGACTAGAAATTTGGTACAACCAAAACTGATTCTAAGTGCATTGAAGGATCGGAATAGCGATAGCAAGACTGGAATTAAACAAGTATACAATGCACGGCAAAGATACAAACAAACAGTTAGAGGTGAAAGATCTGAAATGCAACACCTTTTCAAATGCCTTGAAGATCACAAATATTTTTACAAGTCTAGAACTGTTGGTGGTGGTTCGACCTCTATACAAGATATATTTTGGGCACATCCGGAAAGTGTGAAATTGTTTAACACATTTCCAACTGTTTTGTTGATGGATTCGACATACAAAACCAACAGGTACAAAATGCCTTTGTTTGAGATAGTCGGCGCAACTTCGACTCAAATGTCCTATTCTGTTGGTTTTGCGTTTATCTCCAATGAAAAAGAAGATAATTTTGTTTGGGCTCTAAAGGCTTGTAAGAGTCTTTTGAAGTGTGACGACTCATTTCCAAAGGTTATTGTGACTGACAGGGATACAGCACTCATGAATGCTGTTGCCAGAGTGTTTCCATCATCAGCTGCGTTATTGTGTACCTTCCATATTTACAAAAATGTGAATGCTAAGTTGAAGAAAGTGAGCAATTTGAAAGAACAAGAGCTGACAGATTTATGTGAAACCCTCAAGTGTACTTGGGACACTATTGTGGACTCTCCTTCCGAAGAAATGTATGCAGAAGCAGTTCAACAGTTTAGGGAAGTGTTTGAAGAAACAGTATTAGATCTGATGAAGCAAAAATTTGTCAGAGCTTGGACTAACAGGGTAATGCATATTGGCAACACCACCACAAACAGGGTTGAGTGTCAACATGGTGTTTTAAAAGGTTATTTGTTGAATAGTAAGGATGATTTGATAAAGGGTTTGGAGGCTATGGATAGGATGTTGATAACTCAACATACTGAGATTCAGAGGTCATTTGGAAGAAGTAATACAAGTGTGGAACATTATTTTAAAAAACACTTCTTGTACGCGAATTTGATCTACAACATTTCTAGAGAAAGTTTGAGGTTTATTCGAGGTGAAGAAAAAAGATCCAAGGAATGCGGAAGGAATCGAAAAAAGTGTGGTTGTGCGATAAAGATTACTTATGGTTTGCCATGTGCTTGCTTAATTGCTTTGAAGATTGAGCGAAAGCTTCCGATTAGGTTGGATGAGATAAACTCTCATTGGAAGAGGTTAAGGTTTGAAGGTGATCTTGTTAATAAAGATGGTAAAGAGGATGTTACGTGCATATCTGAGTGGAATGGTATTCAGGTTAGTTCAATCATACATTTTTGTTGAAATTAATTTGATAGCTTAATTTTTATGGTTGTATTCTAAAGTATATATTAAAGCCTTTTTTTTTCAAATGTAGGAGCGTTTGAAATCAGTTGATTATAGTATGCAGTTGCAAATCAAGCAACAAATGCGGCAGTTAGCATGGCCAGAGACGACCTCATTGACTTCTCCGATTGTAATGGCAAAAACAAAAGGTGCAAAAAAAAGGAAGATCACTCGAGGTGAGAGTTCTACTACGAGGTCTCCATCTTATTGGGAGCATGTTGATGCTCAAATTCCAGATAGTCAAGCTTCACAGTCAAGACCATCATATCCTAGAAGAAAGACTGCCCGCATTGGCCGCTTGACTCCTAACCCAATCCCGCGTCACACTCATCCACTTATGCATCTTATGCCGATGTTTATGCATTCACATGTTGAAGATATTATTGATGTTAAGGGTGATGGTAATTGTGGATTTCGCGCTGTAGCTGAACATCTTGGTAAGGGTGAAGAAAATCACATACTAGTT
Organism: Trifolium dubium; assembly: GCA_951804385.1. NCBI lineage: Eukaryota > Viridiplantae > Streptophyta > Magnoliopsida > Fabales > Fabaceae > Trifolium > Trifolium dubium. The sequence goes on along the minus strand of OX638076.1, from coordinate 6,045,583 downwards.
CGAAGGGCCATGATTGGAGAGTTAGATCACCATAGGACTGAGTAAGCGGAAATTTTTGCAACTGAGGAACGCCTCAAATACATCAATGACAGTCTTTATCCTCCTAAGACTAAAAATGGGTATGCACCTTTGCCAAAATGGATGACGTTTCCAGATATGGGTCATATTCTTGCAACTGCATACAACAAAGTTGTAGTTGAGTTGGCCAAACCTGAGATTGGGATTTCTGAAACATTCTTTCCGTTGAGAGGTCGTCCTCCTTCTGATCCGTTTTCACGCATTATGTGTCTTGGTTTTACGACGGATCATTTTTTTTCTTGTGAAGTTGAAGGATGGTTGTCCATTGCCTCCAACTTGTAAAGAATGGAAGATTCATCGTTCTGCTGAAGCTGAGACATGGGAGGACATGTTTATGGACAGACAAGTTGAGTTTGACGAGCTGATGAAGTATGAAATGAGTCCACGCCAGACAAATGAAGATGACATCATAACTTTAAGTGTTGGTGAAGATAATGTTGATATGTGATCGAATTAATTTTTGTGGTTGTAGGGTAACCGACACTTTTTGTGTATGTAGTGTTAATAGACTTGTTGTGGTTGTAATGTAACTAAAACTTTTTGTGGTTGTAGTGTTATCGACACTTTTTGTGGTTGCAGTGCAACCGACACTTTTTGTGGTCCTATAAGTACATGTATGCAACTTCAGATCTATAATTCAAAGCCAAAGTTTCCTCTTCATTCATTTATGTATAATTTAGTTGTTGAATGTTGTTTATGTTTATGTTTTATGTTGTTGTCGTTAATTAAGTTGTTAAATATTGAATGTTGTTATTGTTTAAGTTGAATGATGTTATTGTTAATTATGTTGTTGTTTTTGTGTTCAATTATGTGCAAAAAATTAGAGGTAAAACAGTTTCGGAAGTTATAATCCAAAATTTTGGATAATTTGGTATATACAAACCGAAAATTATCAAATTATAAGATTTTTCTCCTAGTTTGGTAGTTACGATCTGAAAAATGGATAATTTCGGAAGATAAAATCCGAAAACAGTGGGAAGACATAACCGGTCACTTATTTTTTTCAGTTCGACCATGGATTTGTCCATGTTGTAACCTGCAATACCTGGCAATTCATTTCAGTCCAATACAAAACGCATATCAATAATTTTGGGCACATAATCAAGCACACTAGTACCACATAAACGCATAATATTATATGTCTAAGGAGTCCAACAAAAAGCAAATATATTACATATGTCTAAAGTCATTCAAAACACATAATATTACATAAGTCATTCAAAACACAATATTACATAAGTCATTCAAAACACGTAATTACATAAGTCATTCAAAATCTCCAAATATGTATCAATGTGTCGTCCTCCTACCCTGCAAGTTAGTTTCATTTTGCCTCCTCCTATAAGTTAATGTACTCGCCGGCTCCAAATCGCGGTAAGCTTGTTGAAGTGCCACCTCATACAACTCCAAATTTGGACCTCTATCTAATGTTTGTTTGATGTTTCTGCGTACTCTTCTACATATTTCACGTGGGTCAGTCACATTACTTGCATTTTCCTCCTCAATCAAAACCTCAACGTTTGCTGGCCTCGGCAGATTTCCTTGAACTGGATGGCACACTTTTGGATGCGAAACTCTTTAAAACCAAACAATGTAACCCGGTTCGCTGTCCCAGTTTGTCTGACATAATGGTCCACGCATATCCTCATTCACATAGTTCATAACCGTGTAATCTCTGAAAGCTTGCTCAATATGAACACTCTTCATAAGTGGTCTTGCAGATATGATAGGGTCTCTTGGGATCGACTGCACATGTCCATATTGTCTAAGGACACGTTCCGGCAAATGTGGATGAACCATAGATTTCCCGCACATAATCCATCCGGTGTACCACCTTATGTCTTGAATAGGACGGAATTGCCGATGACTCTCATAAGGATTGAATATAACATTATCAACTTCAATTCGATCTAAGAAAGTCCTATAACTGTCTGCAAATTTATGACCTTTTCCTGGAGCAAATTTGGCCGCAACTGGATCAGCCTGGTCATAATTAGGATCAAGGTCAACCTTCTTAATGGTTTCAAAGTGAGCCATGATCCAAGCCTGAAAACAAACTTTCACAAAATTAGGATCGTGCTAAAATAACAAAGAAATATATCAAAAATTTAACCTTAATAGGACAAACAATATTTTATTACCTGAAATAGACAATTATATCCGCCGTGATGAGATGTCTTCGGAAGAACAGACTTGTTGAGATAATTAAATAAGTATGCAAGTCCGGAGGCACCCCAATTCCACGTGTGCACAGTACTGAGGTCTTCAAGATATTGGAGGAAAACAACATCCACATAACCACCACTTTTGTTTGTAAAAATGGTGGCACCAACCAAATGTAACAAAAATGCTCTAATAGTGCACTCTCTATACCTCTGAATGATATTAAGTGGCTGACCATCAGTCTCTGCTTTAAGCGCCTTTTCTAGGTTAGCATGATAGATATTTTGCAAAGTGCCAAACCCAATATGAGCCCCGGACCTAGAACTAAACTCCTCTTCACAATCAACCGGGTCAAAATCGAGAAGTTCATCACACAAATTACCTGCTTCATCTTGATCCATTGCCGTCTTTGAATGAGTTAACATTTTACCCTCAATCGGAAGGTGGAGAAGACATGAGACATCATCGAGCGTGATCGTCATCTCACCAAGGGGTAAATGGAATGTCCCAGTCTCAGGATGCCAACGCTCTGAGAAGGCGGTCAAAAGTCCATGGTCAATCTGCCCATAATTTGTCTTTAGCAGTGGTTGCAAGCCACTAGAATCAATAACATCCCAAAACCACCTAAGATTTGCGGCTGGTTTGACGAAATCAATTATTTTCTTGCCATGGTTAACACACCTCAATACCCGCATATGACACTGACAAAAAACAAATTCAACTTTATTACCAACACTACATTATCATAATTATAATTATAATAACTTATAATTTAAAGTAATATAGGGATCAAATTATAATTATCATAATTATAATATACTTATAATTTAAAGTAACTTACTTGTCCTTCCCATAAAAGAGCAGCAACGTGTTTCCCATATGTAGGGATCAAAGATAAGTCACTAGGACCACCACCGAATCCATTTTCACCTGGTTGTGTTGGTGGTGCTTGGATTCGTGGACGACGCCTTTGTGGTTGTCGCGGTCGTGATGGTGCTTGTCGACGGACTCGTCCTCGTCCTCTTGGCTGTGGATTTTGCTCACCACCCTCAACATCTTACTCAGCAAATGCATTACGAAAATGCTCATCGTCATGTGCAAGCTCTTCCTCATGTGCAACCTCTTCCTCATGTTCAGCCTCGTCCGCCTCTTCCTCATCTACATGCTAAGGCTCATTGTCATTGTCTTGGTGAACTTGTGAAGAGGATTCAACAACATTGTTTTCCTTTCTTCTACGCTCAAGCTCTTTACGTGCAGAAGCATTTGTGGCACTCTCCCTACCAAGTCTTTTTCTCCCAATTTACCTGTCATTGCTACAACAATCATGCAATTAAAAATATAGTCATAGTTAATGAAACATGTAATCCAAACATTTATAAAGGCAAAAGATTACACCTACAATAATATACTTCTTTTAGCCCATAAAGAACATGCCTTTAATATATTATTGTATTGTTCCAGTTATGTTTTGTAGTTCCAAATTTTAACTAATCAACCGGAGTTTAAAAATCAAGTTTGATAATCTTCTTATTATTGGATGTAAAACACAGTATAACAATATAAGCATAAAACACACCACTAACATTAGCAAGTGACAAGGACATCATACATCCACCCCAAACAAATAGCAAGCCGATAAAATTAAACAAAGATGCAATAAGTGATCCGGCTAAAAGTACAAAACTAGTCTATCTCAATAGCTTTTAACTAACAACACATGGAACAAGCTTTAAAAAGAAGCTTATGAAATCAACAGCCTGTAAAAGGGCAAACTAACACAATCACTACACTAGAGCACATGACCAGAAGCATACAAAAATCTGGTCACAATCAAACTAGTGATTTATATAGTAAAAATTTGGTCAATAGAATGAATCAAACACAATCAAAGAATATATATTTAGTAAAAGTACAAAACTAGTGATTGTGTTTGATTCTATCAAAGAATATATATTGTACTTTTACAAAAATATATATAGTAAAAGTGCTCTGGTGTAGTGATTGAAAACGAATCAAACGAATCTGCAAGTAGACATGAATCAAACACTCATTCAACTCAATTCATCATTTCACAACCATCTTTCAAAGAATATATATAGTAAAAGTGCATACTGCATACTCAATGACAAAAATAATATTGAGTCAAGTACAAAGATTACCAAAAACAAAAAAAAATCTAAATTTCCAATAGCAATAGCAATTTCTAAATTCCAGAACAATAGCAATTTCCAAATTCGTTTTCAATTTGTTTTTAAATTTACAATTCGTTTTTCAAAAGCAATAGAACAATAGAACAAAATATTCGTTTTTCAAATGAACCCTAACCCTAACGAAAACAAAAAATAAAGCAATTTCCAAATCTAATCTCATCAAATTCGTTTTTCAATTTAAACCCTAAAAATACCAATTTTCAAACCCTACGAATTAAAGGCTGTAGAACTTACTTGTTGATGCAATTTTGATGAAATTGGAGACAAACAAAGAAAGGATCGAGTTCGGGTTGCCGTCGTTTGTGCTTCGCGTTCGCCGTCGCCGTCGTTGTCGTTCGCGTTCTCGTCCGCCGTCGTTTGCTAATGAAACTGAAGTTTTAGTAGAAAGTGAACAATTAATATTTGCCTGGGTGAGTTCGGAGGATACGATCCGAAAAAACGTTTTTTACTGATTATACGATCCGAAAAAACGTGTTTTACTGATTATAGAAACTGAAAATTATATGAGGGTATTTTTGGGTTTTTGGGGGGCCTAGAAGTAATTAGAGGGGCCTAAAAAGCAAATTTCAAAAAATAAATTATCACAAACCATAATGAGAGTTTAATCCTACAAACATAAAACTATAAAATTATAACATAAAACTATAAAATTATAGTATGATTGAACAGTTGTGGTTCATCCTCCTTTAGGGTCTGTTTGGATTGATGGTATAGAATGGAGCGGAGCGGAATTGAACGGAATGGAACGGAACGAAATGAAATACATATTACATTCCATTGTTTGGATAGTGAACGGAATGGAATGTGTTATAACTTTTTTATTCCAATTATACCCTTTATTTTATAGATAGGAATGTTTATAAAAAAAAAATAGATAAGAATGAGAAAAGTCTTATAAAATATAAAATTGAGGGTAAAATTGTAAAACTATAATTATTGTGTATCATTTCATCCTTATCACCCCATATATCACTCCATTTCATTCCGTTCATATTTTATAAAACCAAACAACGAAATAGAGCACCATCCCACCTCATTCCATCTCATTCCATCAATCCAAACGGACCCTTAATTAATAGTCAATGGTTTAATTATTATTTAAAGTATGTAGTAGTTTTAAATATTTGGGTCAGTTATTTCACCTTTAGAGGTGTCTCCAATCTAGCGAAAGGAATAATCATTATGTTCAGCGGTGGATACCCTGATCTCAACAAAAAAACTAAGACATTAAACTTAAATGATTAATGGACTTCTCCAAATGATGAATTTTAGGATAATTTGGATTCGATTCATAGGTTGAACAATTTTTTTGTCAAACTTTATTTACCTTGTAGCTCACAACAAATGATTTGTTTGTTTTAGACAGAAATCAAAGGAAAGTATCACAATCAATGTTTGGTTTAAATATTGTTTTAGTATCTTAACTATTTTTACGGTTTCATTTTAGTCTCCTTGTTTGGATCCCTTGATTTTTTTTCCGTCAAATACATTGGTCCAAACTGTTAGAAAGATAAATAAAAAAACATTAAGTTTGTGCATATATGTGGCCATTAGTGTGTTGATTTGACAATTTGAGTTCATCTTCTTCATTACATACCTTACACTTACATACCCAAAAATTAAAGTAGGGTTTAGAAACTCCATTATCCTCTGTCCTTTATTCAATCCATCTTATTTTCTACTTCAATTGTACTATCTCCCATTCCAATTTATTCACTTCACCATGTTCAACTTTGGGTCTCAACTGAATCGTATAATGACTAAAGGTGGAAGGACAAACTCTAGATATGTTGTCTTTACAATTAGAAGAAGAATTCTAAATTGTAAATGCGATGAGGTAGTAGTCCTAAGAACTATCATTGACATCACAAACTGTAACTATGTGGAAATGTTTAAGGGAATGTAGGAATTGGAGAAATTGAATTGATAATGGCTGCAACCATTTTCAGAGGTATGAGGATGATTATGATGATGATGTTGTTGCTGATGAACGTGAGTTGAAGATCACAAAGTAGAAGAATAAAAATTAAAAGTTGAAGTATGAAATTCGGGTGTTAAAGGAAGAAACTTTGGGGCTAAAGACAAAGATGTACAATAGTAGAAAATTGTTCAAGATTGTTATTGTTTTTGTCATTGTATATTTTGTGTTTAAACATTGTCTTAATGACATTGATTTTGTCATTTGGAATAATGTAGTTTGTTCCATCAATTAATGTATTTCAAAAAATTTAGTTGATAGTCAATGTAATGTGTTGGATTTGCCTGTAATATTGATGCAAAATTGGTTTGCAATTTTGTATGTGTTTGGACACGTGTTGTTTTATGTTTAGCTTGAAGGCATTGGATCCTGTTTATGGATGTGGCACTCCATTCATGTCACATGAAAGGCTGGTTGCAATACATATATGTTTGCCTTGTTGTGATGCAACTGAAGAGAGTGAGAGATGTAGCCACCGATAAAAAGAGTGGCAGCAAAGAGAAAGCAAAAGAGAAAATGGTGTTTTTGGTATCTTCACCAACATGAATGTTAGAGATTAAGATTATTTCTATTTGGTATTCTCTAAGGTTGGTAAGTTATTTTTTTCTCTTGTAATCTCATACTATCATTGAAATCTCTTGGTCACGGGAGGATATTTGCGAAAATGATAGAATTAGGGAAATACTAATTCTTGTAACTATTTTGAGAAGATCTCATTGTAATCAATGTTCATATATTGATAGTGGAGCGGAGAGCTATCTCTCCCCCATACTAGGTCGGTTTGACTGAACTGGGTAAACAAATTGATTCGTGTTCTTTATCGCTTTCATAGTTGTTTAGCTTTTATTGGTTGATTTATTTGTTCGTTCATTTTGTTATTGATTGCTTTGTTCATTTGTCCCACACTAAAAAGTTATTTGTATGGTTTTGGTTTAGAATTCACAACATAATGTGTTGGAAATTTGAGTTAATGCATTTCAAAATTTGGTTTAATGTGTTTAGAATGTTGTGCAGATTTTACTTAACGTGTTTTGACTCAATGATGTATGTATTGTGAGTTTCAATATTGTTAAAATTGAGCATAATGTATTAAAATGTTGTAAACATTGAACATGATGTGTTTGAAATTTATAAAAATTTAGCATGTTGTGTTTGAACTCACATAATTAGAACATAGTATAAAACCATTTGGTTGCACAAAAAAAAACCATTTGGTATAAATCATCACCTATATAAAAACTTGGAACAGCTTTGTATAAGTCATAATCAATACTAACATAAATTTTGTTGCTCAATATTACAAGTCAAGTTGCGTACATACTCAAAAAGACACAATAACATAAGTCTTGTTGCTCAATATTACAAGTCAATTATTTTACATAATCAAAAAGACGCAAGTCATTAATATTACTCAAAAAGACACGAGCTATAAAGGTTTCACTTACAAGAGTTTTGTTGTTACTGATTCAGTCACTAGTAATTATGTTCAATGATGGAAAATCATAAATATAAAGAATAGTTATAATAATAATAATATGCAGGATCAAGTGTGAAGGAAATACATGATACAATATCTCTTACTACCTAATATTAAATGAATTTTTACATGTCACATTGCGATTAACAGGGGATGCAATATATGACATGATACAATTCCATGTATTTTGTCCCTGAGTCTGTCTGTGCATTGTGTAAATATATTTAATTTTGAAAGAAAAATATTTTTCAACAATATTTTTTAATTGAAGAAAAATTGTAACAACTTTACTTGAGAAATAGTTTTGAAGATTATTATGTCATGATGAAACTAAAAGGTGTTAGTTTTGTCGTATATTATGTATTTTGTCTTATCGTGTTTTAATATTGAATAGCAAACTTCTGATTGCATGAATTCAGCCCATAAAAGGTGTTTACTCTTTGAGAGCCAAAATTTTTGGGAGATATTCACCAAACTCCGGTAATGCATATAAGCGGTGGCATATGACTCAATGCTTTTCTAAGAGAAGCAATGTAGCAGATGACACGTATTAATATTACGGAAGCTATCTTTATTACGGAAGCTATTTTTTTTTTTACTAATATTAATGACCTGTGTCCTTTTGATTATGTAAAATGTTTGACTTATAATATTGAGCAACAAGTAAGACTTATGTTATTGGGTCTTTTTGAGTATGTTTAGTTTGACTTGTACTATTGAGCAACAAGACTTATGTTAGTATTTGTTATGACTTGTAAGGTTGAAAATGAAAGTATTGATTAGTATTGAGCAACAAGACTTATGTTAGTATTAGTTTATACCAAATGATTTCAAATTTTCATAGATGTGATGATTTATACCAAATAGTTTTATACCATGCTATAATTAGGTGAGTTCAAACACATCATGCTCAGTTTGCGTAATAATATTGTGTTCAATGGCGGTTCGGCTAATTTGAATACTGTGATGGATCAAATTGTATATATTTCTTGGTTTTGGTTCGTAGGCCGCCTAGGGGGTAATGTTGATGTCTTATATTCTGATTGGTGTAATAATCCGCTACAATGCCTTAGTAGTTTCTAACGGGTATTGTTGTTGATTTGTAAGGGTTGAATACCCCTTGTACTCCTTATAAATCAATTCTTTTTGCTTATAAAAAAAAACACATCATGCTCAGTTTTTACAACATTCTAATACATTATGCTCAAATTTAACCACATTGAAACACAATACACACATCATTAAGTCAAAACACATTAATTAAAATTTTAACAACATTCTAAACACATTAAGCCAAATTTTAAAATACATTAAGTCAAATTCCCAACACATAACATTTCATTTTTTAAAACACAACACATTACATTCATCATCAACTATAAATTTTGAAATACATTAATTGATGGACCAAACTACATTTTTCCAAATGACAAAATCACGGTCATTAAAACAATGTTTAACACAAAACATACAGTGCCAAAAACAATAGCAATCTCGAACAATTTTCTAATATTGACACTAGTTGTGTGATACGTATTTTTTATGATTTTATGTGTAAGATAGTAATAATAATATAATGGAATTTAAATGGTTACTGTTTTTTAATTGGAATATAAGGTAGTTATAGGGAGTTTTTCTTCAATTTATCTGTTGTTGATGATTTCTTCAAATTTGGTTGTTATGAGAATGATTTGAAATTAAGGGTAAAATAAGAATAAAAACAGACCACACCAAAAGAGTGTATCCTCTTTATATAGGTATAAATAAATATTTGTCTTTAGCAGCCAAATTTCTTCCTTTAACACTTAAATTTCATGCTTCAATTTTTAAGTTTTCCCTCTTATGCTTTGCAATCTTCAACTCACGTTCATCATCAACAACAACATCATCATCCTTGTATCGCTGAAAATAGTTGCATTTATTATCAATTCGATTTCTCCAATTTCTACATTCCCAATTTTTTTCAACATAGTTAGTGTTTGTGATGTTATTTAAATTTCTCTAACGGTTTGGGCCAACTTATTTTACAAAAGAAAAATTAAGGGACTCATACGGAACAAAAAATAGTTAATAGACCAAAATGAAACTTCAAAAATAGTTAAGGACCAAAATAGTATTTAATCCATCAATGTTTAGTATCCACACTTTGGGTAACTTCCATCACACTTTTGCCCACACCCATCTTTCGATAAGTGACAGGTGATTAGGTTTTCATGCCGTTAGTTTATCACTAAATTGTTCACTAATATAATTATAATCATGTTTTCTGAGGGTATTTTCTTTCAACGATACACCGAGATACTTTCAGGGTGCGTTTGATTCCTTAAATTACAAAGGACAGGTCAAAACAAAAAAATTTGTTCGGTGTTTGATTTAAAAACTTACATCCGAACAGTAGAAAAAGTTGTGTGCGACACTAGAACCCTCGCCCCAAACTTGTTACTCCTTTTAGTGGAGTACAAGTTTTTGTCTATCGGACAATAAAGCAAAATACAACACATTATTTTTTTCACTTTTTCAATGACAAGTGGGACACAATTTTTTTTTTATAAACTTCTTTTTTGTAAATTATTTATTTTACGATGCCTTTTTATTTTAAATTTTATTGAAGTCATATATTTGTTTTAAAAAATTTAAATTTGTCATTATGTTGGTTACACAAAACAACGTAATATATATACTCATTCAATATATAATTATAATATTTTGGCTATAACACACAAACATTTTAATTTATTTATGCATTACAATAACATATGTTTAATTCATGATAATTTTTTGTTATACCATTTCGGATACTAGTTTCAATGAAAGTATTACACGGTAAATACTCCCTCTGGTCTTTATTATAAGAAGAAATTTGCTTTTTAGATACATGGAATGTTTGATGTATCTAGTTCATGACATATATAGTTTAGATACATCAAACATTCTATGTATCTAAAAAGTAAATTTCTTCTTATAATAAAGACCGAAGGGAGTAATATTTTAGTGATTTTACATATTTTTGTCTTGTGTTGTACACCAATCATCAAACAATATAGAGAACAAGAAGTTTCAATGAAGTATTACACAATAAAGAATATTAGTTTCAACAATGTATTACACAATAAACGATATTATAGTAATTTTACATATTGGCACCGACTACCAAATTAATATTGTAATTTATTAACAATTAATATTAATATTACTTATAAGAAAAACCAAACAATATAGAGAATAAGAAGTTGTGTTGTGACTCACCAAGTTGTCCAGTTCTGTTTTGTCTGTCATGTTTTTTATGGCGAATCAAATGCACCCTCAAAGATAATTTGTTTCCTGGTAATAATTTGAGAGTTGAACTAGCCTCTACTTCCTAACACTCTCCATGTATTTCGAACAAATAATACTTGCTTTCTATTGACTTACTTGTTGACTTGACGTGCTCCAAAATTACTCTAAGATCGTAGAGACACAATAAATTTACCTCTACTGTTTCTTCAAAAAGTAACAAATCCTTTACGGTCATTAAACGAAATACTAAATAACCTTTTTCCTTTCAATGTTGTCTGATATAATAAGATATAAGATGACTGTGAGATAATAATTATAAGATTAATAGGTCAATATCCTCTGTAAAATACACGAGTTTTGCAATGTTTGCTTTACAAAATGTACGATTAAATTGAAAATTTATATTAATATATATTATTCATATGAATTTTTAAAACAAATAAAAAATTATTTAATAGAGTATAGTATTATTGTGACAATAAAATTTTATACGCCTAGTATATTTTTTCGAAGAAGATGAAATCCGGACATTCATAATTGTCGATCTTCAACCCGTCTCATCTTTCCCTCCATCCACAGAGTCATCACTACATCACTCACTGTAATAATTTCAATTTCAATATGGAACCCTCAAAAGAACCCAATTCAAATCCGGGTCGAACCGAAGATTCAGATCCAGAACTCGAACTCTACACCATCCCAAGCACTTCAAGTAAGCACTCTCTCTCTCTCTCTCTCTCTAAAACCCTAGCTCTTCAAATTCCACTCTAACTAACGACATCGTTTTATCCAGAATGGTTCACATGGGACGAAATTCACGAAACAGAGAAAACTTCATTCAAAGAATATTTCGACGCAACATCAATCACAAGAACACCAAAGATATACAAAGAATACAGAGACTTCATCATCAACAAATATCGCGAAGACCCTTCTAGAAAACTCACATTCACCGAGGTACGAAAATCACTTGTCGGTGACGTCACCTTTTTGTACAAGGTTTTTCTTTTTTTGGAGCATTGGGGTTTGATTAACTACAGTGCGCGTTCTGGTGGTGGTGAAGTTGAGAAGGAACATGAAGAAGAAATGTGGAAGTTGAAGGTTGAGGAAGGTGTTCCTAATGGGATTCGTGTTGTGGCTACACCGAATTCTTTGAAACCTATTTCGTTGCCTAAGGTTGGGAGTGATGGTGGGAATAGTGGGAGTGGGGTTGGTGTTAAAATGCCGCCGCTTGCGTCGTATTCGGATGTTTTTGGTGATTTGATTCGTCGTAAGGAGATTAAGTGCGGGAATTGTGGCGATAAATGTGGCTCTGGACATTACAAAAGCACCAAGGTTGATTTTTTTTTTTTTTTTTTGATTTTGTATGTTATGGTGTTTCCCTTTTAGTTTTATTGTTCACAAATTAATGTTTAATAGAAGAATTTGGTTATCGATAAAAACAACAATCAGAGTTTTTTTTTGAAATAGGAAGGGTTATATTAGACCGAATGTCGTCACACTGTTATTAATCAATGGATTAGGTTATCGAATTATTGAATAAAAAATTTGAGATGGTATTTGGTTACTTGGATTTGACTACTGTTATTTAGGTTTTAGGGTTTTGGGTTTAAGTTGTGGTAATGGTAAACAAATCCTTTTAAATCTCATTTGAACTTGACATAGTTTTGGTTAGGGAAAATGGAGTGGAGAGGGGGATTATTTTGAATCTTTCTTGTTTGGTTAAACATTTTTGAGAGAATGGAAGAGAGCAACGTTTGGCTCCTCTCCAATATTAGGGTGATTTATAGGGGATAGAAGATGGATATTTTAAACACATTTATTTAAATATTAGGGTGATTTGTAGATAGATTCCGCTGTCCAACTAGTGTTTTTTTTTTTTATCCTTCTGCTATTCGGTTTTCAATTTTTCCCCGCTTCTTCATGCAATGCTTATTTATTGTATTCCACGTCATTAGTTTGTCTATTTGCAATTTTGTATACCTTTCTGAAATCAATAGTGCTGTTAGTTATTCTATTCTTTTAAAACATGGCAGGATAGTTTCATTATTTGCACGAAATGTTTCAAAAACGGGAATTACGGGGAGAAAAGGTCGATGGAAGATTTCATATTAAATGAGTCAAGTGAAATTAGTGCCAACTACAATGCTAGCTGGACTGAGGGAGAAACTCTTCTTCTTTTAGAATCTGTTTTGAAGCATGGGGATGACTGGGAACTTGTTGCTAAAAGTGTTCAAACCAAGACTAAGCTTGATTGTATTTCAAGACTTATTGAGCTGCCTTTTGGGGAGCTCATGTTAGGCTCTGCTCAGAGGAATGGTAACAGTTATAGTGTTACTGGAATCATGAACAACGGAAAACAAGTTCAGCCGTCTTCATCCGATCACCAAGAAACTCCAACGTTGCAGGAAACTTCAACAACACAGGATCAATCTTCTGAGCCTAAAAATGAAAATGAGCAGAATGGAGATGTTGTGAATGAAAGTCCTTCAAAAAGGCAGCGTGTTGCTCCACTTTCAGATTCCAGCAGTTCACTAATGAAGCAGGTAAGAGATAATATTGAGTTTCATATCTGGTTGCATTTTCCTTGTTACTATGGATTTTATCTATAATGTGAGTGTGTGACATACATAGAATTTCTGAAAATTTGTGCCTATGTGTTTGCTTTGTTTGTTTGCCGCAGCATTAGTATATATTGGCCAGGGCCCAGGGGAAGGAATCGTGAATATTAATATTATTCTAACCTCATGTATTAATAGCTGCATTTGGTTGATTGCATTCCTTTTTACTTTTTTAATCTTTGGGAATAGAGGGGTGTGCGTGAGAGATCAGTTATTTTATTTTCACCTTGCTAAGTATGATCATGAGTTAATGGTGTTTTGAATCAGGTGGGACTGCTCTCTACAGTGGTTGACCCTCATATCACAGCTGCTGCAGCTGCTGCTGCTATAACAGCACTTTGTGATGAAAATTCGTTCCCAAGGGATATATTTGATGTTGAAGAGGATAATGCTTCTAGTGCAAGCTCGCTTATCAGTTGTTCAGCGAGGTGATCTATTTCATAAATCTACCAGTTGTTTACTAATTTATCTTAAATTTTGCTGGATGGTAAGTTACTCTGAAATGCAGCCTTCATTTTACAAAATCCTTATACTTGCTATTATCTGTGCCAGAGCCCTGGACGGTGAAGATTCAGAGATGGTAGAGAGGTCCACTCAAGCAGGTATTTTTATTTGCATGTGCATGAATCTCATATTCTGATAGTTAAGTCCCTCAAAACTTAATAATTTTCTTACAGATCCATGAAACAAAATTATTGGCTCCCTAAAATGTAAGTTACTAAAATACTAAAATAATGGTGTATTCCATTCTGTGTTGTGTGAATGAAATCTTTGGAGAGAGCGCAAGAGTGACTCTCATTGTAAATATATAGAGTCCCGCCACGCGGTTTGAGTATAGGTAGAGAAGCTCTGTAGAGGTAGCTAGTGAATGGTGTACTAGAGGAGGATAGTTCTATGATCAGAGGTAAAGGGACACCAAAGAAAATCATGGGCCAAACTATCAAGTGAGATTTGAATTAAATGATATGTCGACGAACTTGGTTTATGATACGACATTATGGCATTGTTTGAATCATGTCCCTACTTCACCTAGTGGGAAAAGGTTTTAGTCGTTCTATTCTTGCCCATGATTTTGTTCATAAAATTTTCACATCACTCTTCTCAATACTTATAATAGAAGATTCGTCCTCACTAAAATGAGGTTTAAGTAAGTGGACATCACTAAAATGAGGTTTAAGTAAGTGGACATTGTATAAGAAACAATCTAACAGAGAGAAAACGTTACTCAATGATGAGTTCATTTGCCTTGTTAGTAGAAAGTCTGGGTTTGCACAATTGCACCATATAATGGGGCTATTCAAATGCAACCAAAGAAACTGTTGGGTGTGTATGGGATTTTGAGTATACACATAATGTTTGAACACATAAAAACATTGGCTATGATTCTTGTGAACTATTGTTTCTCGCGAGGTCTAATCTTATCATGCTCTGCAGAAGTAGACGCTGGATGCCCAAAAGATGACATACCATTGACAATACGTGTAAGAGCTGCCATTGGAACTGCTCTTGGAGCTACTGCCGCTCGAGCAAAGTTGTTGGCAGATCAAGAAGACAGAGAGATTGAACATTTAGTAGCAACTATAATTGAAGCTCAGGTAGCTAGCTCATTAATTTTTTTTATCTGCAATTTCTGATATTATTAGAATTTCTCTGATTCAGGTATCTTAGCCGTCAGGGATTAACCAATTTTCATTTGATGTTTGTTAATTAGATTGAGAAATTGCAAGAAAAGGCTAAACATCTTGATGAACTGGAGCTTTTGATGGAAAAGGAACATGCTGAAATGGAAGAGCTTAAAGATTCAATCTTGACTGAACGGATTGATGTGTTGCGGAGGACACTTAAATCTGGTATCACTAAATGGAAGGATTACCCTTGCGTTAAATCTTAGAGGCAAGTAGTATGTATATGTATAGTTTTGATTTTGGTGCTGTGGCCTATGATTGTTGTACCATCATTTTACAATAGAGCCAAAGACAACTACTGTAAAATTTACACTATCATCGAACACTGTTAAATGTTCAACAGCTACAAGCAAACTGTTTTTAAGTTTTTATTTGGACAAATGAATTGAATTATTTTATTGTTTTTTACCATAATTAATTTTTATTTATTAAATCTCGTGCTTTTCTAAAATAGCCTACCTTGATGCCCTGTTTGGTTCGGGGTTTTTGGAGGGGAGGGGAGGAAATATTTTAAATTTTTATGTTTTGTTCAAATTTTTAATGAAGGGAAGGGAGGGGAGGGAAGGTAATGATTAATTTATTTTTTTTGATCCTTAACAAAAAAAATAAGGATTAAATTATAATGGATATATATATATATATATATATATCTATTATATACATTACGATAGTTCCACGGAGCTTTCTGATGCATTCTCAAGAAAATTTGCTTATGTGTCATTCAATTAGAGCTTCTCTAAGATTTTTTTAAATATTTTTTTAGATATTTTTTTAGCGTAATTCAGTTGCATTCTTAGCATGTTTTTTTTTAGATTTTTTTTTGGGAATAAATACCTTTGCAGTCCCTATAAATATACAAAATTTCATTTTTAGTCCTTAAAACAATTTTCAGCAGGTTATGGTCCCTCAAATATTTTCTATCATGATTTTTTGTCCTTATTTTGTGGGAGAGGTTCTTATCTCTATTATATACATTGCGATAGTTCCACGGAGCTCTCTCATGCATTCTCAAGAAAATTTGCTTATGTGTCATTCAATTAAAGCTTCTCTAAGATTTTTTTTTTATATATTTTTTTAGCGTAATTCAGTTGCATTCTTAGCATTGTTTTTTTTAGATTTTTTTTTGGGAATAAATACCTTTAAAGTCCCTATAAATATACAAAATTTCATTTTTAGTCCCTAAAACAATTTTCAGCAGGTTATGGTCCCTCAAATATTTTCCTATCATGATTTTATGTCCTTATTTTGTGGGAGAGGTTCTTATCTCTATTATATACATTGCGATAGTTCCACGGAGCTCTCTCATGCATTCTCAAGAAAATTTGCTTATGTGTCATTCAATTAGAGCTTCTCTAAGACTTTTTTTTATATTATTTTTAGATATTTTTTTTAGTGTAATTCAGTTGCATTCTTAGCATGTTTTTTTTATATTTTTTTTTTTGGTAATAAATACCTTTGCAGTCCCTATAAACATACAAAATTTCATTTTTTAGGGTAATTCAGTTGCATTCTTAGCATATTTTTTTTTAGATTTTTTTTTTGAGAATAAATACCTTTGCAGTCCCTATAAATATACAAAATTTTATTTTTAGTCCTTAAAACAATTTTCAGCAGGTTATGATCCTTCAAATATTTCCTATCATGATTTTTTGTCCTTATTTTGTGGGAGAGGTTCATATCTCTATTTATATACATTACGATAGTTCCACAGAGCTTTCTGATGCATTCTCAAGAAAATTTGCTTATGTGTCATTCAATTAGAGCTTCTCTAAGATTTTTTTTAATATTTTTTTAGCGTAATTCAGTTGCATTCTTAGCATGTTTTTTTTTAGATTTTTTTTTTGGGAATAAATACCTTTGCAGTCCCTATAAATATACAAAATTTCATTTTTAGTCCTTAAAACAATTTTCAACAGGTTATGGTCCCTCAAATATTTCCTATCATGATTTTTTGTCCTTATTTTGTGGGAGAGGTTCTTATCTCTATTATATACATTGCGATAGTTCCACGGAGCTCTCTCATGCATTCTCAAGAAAATTTGCTTATGTGTCATTCAATTAAAGCTTCTCTAAGATTTTTTTATATATTTTTTTAGATATTTTTTTAACGTAATTCAGTTGCATTCTTAGCATGTTTTTTTTTAGATTTTTTTTTTGGGAATAAATACCTTTGCAGTCCCTATAAATATACAAAATTTCATTTTTAGTCCTTAAAACAATTTTCAGCAGGTTATGGTCCCTCAAATATTTCCTATCATGATTTTTTGTCCTTATTTTGTGGGAGAGGTTCTTATCTCTATTATATACATTGCGATAGTTCCACGGAGCTCTCTCATGCATTCTCAAGAAAATTTGCTTATGTGTCATTCAATTAAAGCTTCTCTAAGATTTTTTTATATATTTTTTTAGATATTTTTTTAACGTAATTCAGTTGCATTCTTAGCATGTTTTTTTTTAGATTTTTTTTTTGGGAATAAATACCTTTGCAGTCCCTATAAATATACAAAATTTCATTTTTAGTCCTTAAAACAATTTTCAGCAGGTTATGGTCCCTCAAATATTTCCTATCATGATTTTTTGTCCTTATTTTGTGGGAGAGGTTCTTATCTCTATTATATACATTACGATAGTTTCACGGAGCTCTCTCATGCATTCTCAAGAAAATTTGCTTATGTGTCATTCAATTAAAGCTTCTCTAAGATTTTTTTTTAGATATTTTTTTGGGTTAAATATATTTTTGGTCCCTATAAATATATCAAATTTTGGTTTTAGTCCTTATAAAATTTTTCTTCGACTTTTAGTCCTTATAAAATTTTTCATCTTCACTTTCATTCCCAATTTTTGAATCAACTCATATATAGCCTTTCTATTTTTTTAATGAAGTTGTGCACAAATGTGAAAAATATTACGATAATCTCTATAAACATAAATTCTAAACCAAACATAAATTAAATATGAATTTTAAACCACAAAAAGTTTAAAAATTCATATTTAATTCCTAAATTGTTAAAAAATTCTAATTTTTTTTAGAGAGATCATTATAATTTTAAAAACTTTTCTGCAAATTTTTTATTCAAAAATATGAATTCTACTTATGAGTTTACTTAAAATGAGGGATTAAAAGAGAAGATGAAAAATTTTATAGGGACTAAAAGTCGAAGAAATTTTTTAGAGGGACTAAAACCAAAATTTGGTATATTTATAGGGACCAAAAACATATTTAACCATAAAAAGATAAATTATGAGAATAATTATAGGGACCAAAAATATATCACAATGTGAGAGTTTTGTGATATATTTTTTTTGGTAGATCGAAAAGATAAATTGCTCCCCCAGAAATTGATCCCTAGAGCTCTCCAACCCATACGTCCCTTAGCTCATACCACCTGAGTTATGTTACGGGGAGAAAGTTTTGTTGTATTAAGAAATCTATTTTCTTTGTTTTTTTTTTGTTTTTAAAATTTACACGTGGATTAACATGCAAAAAGTTCAAACAAAGTGGGACAACGATGGAAAAAGATATCTTAATTTACATAGTATTTTAAAAAAATGCAGTTTGATGGGATTTAGATGAATAAATATACAATAAACATAGGAACATCACTATATGTGAAACTGTTATAAAAAAATTTAATTTGAAACTTTTTTTAAAAAAATTATTTGCTAAAATTTTTTAACAAAAAAACAATACACTACAAAAATATTTTCTAAAAATATCTAAAACAAACGCATCTTTAGTGTATAATATATAGGAATTAGGCCATATTGAATCAAGACTACTGAAATTTCAAAATATTAAATTATATTATTTTTCTTTAATATAGATTAAAATGTCAATTTCCAATCTAAAATTTTATTTTAATATATTAAATATGTTTTTAGTACTTCCTATTTTTCTAAATATTAAAAATTGTTTTATTAACATTCAACTTTTAACTTCGTAAATAATATTTTGTCAAAAAAAAAATTTGTAAATAATATTTTTTTAATATAACTTTTATTTTTATTCAATGTCATTTATACGATTCTGAATATATTTATTCTAAATTTCTGTCAAAACAATATATTTACTTCAACAATATATATTTAAACAACTCATAAAATATAATATCTCAAATTCACACCAACATAGTGTGGTACAAGTGGTAGATATTTGAGTCTCTTAACCATTTTGTCCCGAATTCGATTCCTAGCCGGTGCGTATGGAGAAACATTTGTTAGAAGAGGTCAACCCCTTAAATGGATTGCATATATCTCGAGTGGATTAATCTCTGCAGTTGCGTGCGAAGGATACCTTTGGTTTACCAAAAAAATATCTCAAATTCACTATTAAATATTAAAATAAATTTAAAATAATAATTTAAAATGAATTAATAAATAATATTAAAAAAAAATAATCCCGTGCACGGCACGGGCTAACATACTAGTATATATATATATATATCCAAAAAAAAATCTAATGAATAGAAAACTTACATTTTTTTTGTTGTTAAAAAAATAAAACTCAAATTTTTAATATTTCAACGAGGATAATTTAGAATTTTAATTAAAAAATGTGGGTAATTTTGTCAACATAATAAATTATATTTTTTCTCACTTTATCTCCTTAAAAATCCCCCCTCCTCCCTTCGATTAAACCAAACATACCTTTATTCTATAGATGACTTATGGTATTTGGCAATTGGCATCACTTTCGTGTTGGGCTAAGTTGAATTTAATTCACATATACGTGAAATTGACCCGAGAATGAAATCACAACACAAGGTGCAGATTATATGTGAATTGTCTGAGATGTGTAATACAATGAGAGATGATACTAGATGCACAAATTTCATTTAAACAATAATATTGTATCAATACTAAGTATATTGAAATACTTAATTACATCAATAGTTATAAGTATATTTATACATGGTCAAAGTAAAGTGTTGCTTTTGATGGTGAATAACATTACTCCAAGCTTCACAAGTCACATACATTTATAAATACTAAGTAAAACCATTAATCCAAATTAAAAAGTGAAGATGGTAAAAACCCATATTCACTACTCAGCAGCCTTCTCAATTCAATAAGCCTCCTGATCCCCCTATTGGCCACATAATTCATCACAATTTCAATTTGCATTAGAAATATAATAATATGATCTAATTAGTAATTAATCAATCAATCTCAATTTGATAAAAAAAAATCTTAGTTGAATTAATTAACCAACTCACTTTCTTAGGAATGATAAAATCAACAAACTTCTTCTTGGTTTTGCTTCCACTGGGTGATAATTTTTTGCTCTGTTGTGGCTGCTGCTGGTTCTGAGGAGGAGGAGGAGGAGGAAGGTGGTGGACTCGGTGGTGGTCCTTCTCCGTCACATATTTTCTTATATGATCTCTCACAAACCTCTCATACAAGTAAGCAGCTCCTTTAAACTGTGGCAACACCAACCATGCTGCCACCAATAGTTTCACATCATACCAAATTGGTATCCTACAATTTTCCAATTCATATTTTTTCAAATAACTATCTAGCAATATGTGTCATGTGTATGTATGATTATCAATTTCATTTATTCATTAGAAAGAAAATTAAAAAATAGAGTTAGAAAAGTGACCACTCTAAAACAGGTTGAAGAAGCATTTCCCCAAGAGTAAGGAAGGAATAGATTATCCAATAAGCTAACCACTGTTCATCATCTAGCTTCGATGGACTTTCTATTGCTACCACCGATGCATACCTATAATTTTAATCATCATCATGAAAAAAAATAACAGAAATTAATAACTTGGTATTAACATATTTCAATTTTAGGTAGTAATAGTATTGACACTTACAAAGGGTACAATAACGTCAAACCCGGCCTGCAAAGAATTTACACATACAAAAAAGTTAAATATTTTGTTGTAGAACAATTACATGCACAAGAATGAATTATTATAATATAATAACATGAAAATAAGAGGTTGGTTGTAGAGTGTATACCCAGCAAGGGAATGGAGCTGGGTGATCAAAGTCCACAGCTTGGTCATATTTTGATTTGATTAGCTACAAGAAGCAGAAAAAATTTAGTTGAAGATGAAGAAAACAAAGAAAACGGTATATTTTTGGCCTATGTAAATGAAAATATGGTCATAAAGCAATAATAAGGTTTGTGATTGTTTTTTTGTTGATGAATGGAATTTTGGGGGACACGTGTGAAGAGAGGAGTTGGTATTGGATTCTGCCTTGGACGTGTCATATTTAGTTTAGCACCGTCCTGGAGTATTAAGTCATCTTATCCCAACATTGTTTAATGATTAGGTTAGGTTAATTTTTTATAGGATCTTTGCTTCCTACCCCAAAGCACAAGCCACGTATACACATTGTTTAGTCTGATCGACATGTGATGATTAATGTGTTTCCTCATACCTCAACTCAGTTCCAATGTGACGATCAATGATGATGACTGATGGTGTACTATATAGTTACATTACTAGTAATACATATTACATCAACTTAGAAATTAGCTCCAGAAAAAAGGGATTTGTTTGGGTTGTAGACACTCGTAATTGGTGGCGCTTGGACTAAATTGAATGGTTCATATTTGAAGTTTGTTATTTTGCAGTTCATAAATATTTTTATTTGTCTAGAAGTTTAACTAAATTTGTAGAAAATATCAAAATTTTAGGCTAGACGATCATAATAAGAGTTCAATTTCAAATCTCTTTATTTGGCATGTGTGTGAGAGTCTCCGATGACTTGTCAATTTGTCTACATACAAAAAAAATCATTTGTTTTACTTAATAATTTTGATTAAATGAGCACCAATATAGTTATTGTGTGATGCATTGAATTCCAACAGAGCAATCATCCTAGGGATGCATTTGTTTAAAAAATATAATGAGGAGTGCTAGCAACACTCTCTTTTGAACACTCTCTAAGAATCTTTTTAATTTAGTTGAAATTCACGTGAGTCCCTTACCTTGAACATAAGATCCATAAGACTATTAGAGACTGTTAGTGTTGGTAGCATTTCTCAAAAATAATATAAGTTGTTTTTATGTATTCTACACTTATCTAAAGTTCAACCCTTTTTGAGTCAATCAATAGTTGAGTCATTGAAATGAATAGTTGAGTTTACAACCTATGAATTTGATTTTGACTAATGATATATCAGCTTCAGTTGCTTGAACTGAATCTCTTATTTCACTGTAATTGTGATCAGAAGAATATGGTATAGTTTCAAGAAAACCATCAGCTCATCCTATTATCCATCCAAATTAGCAGCAAGACAAATCAAACATTACATGCAATAGATTTGCAGTTTGAGGCAGATGGAAAAACAAATAACGAAAAGCCGCGGTGGAGAAAGAGAAACAAGGAAGATATGACAGATGAAGAAAAACATGATCATGAAGCAGAAATAAAAGACTGTGCAATAAAGTGAACTTGACAAGGATGTCAAAGGGTTAGTATCATGCCAAAACTATTGAAATTCAATTGCTAAAATTTTAAATGTTAATCAATTCAATCAATGTTCTCCAAATAGATGATTCATAATATTTTGCACTTAGGGATTCATAAACCCTTTTCAAGGAGCAGTTAGAGACTGAGAATCTAAAAAAAATGAAACAAAATGAAAAGATTGAGCAATAATCATTATCTTTATCTAAACTAGGCCAACAGGATAACAAACCAATTTCGTAAAACCATAGATAATGACTAATGAACATCAAGATTAAAGTTTACATAAAAAAAAACATCATTTGCATCCATAACCCTGCCTACTGTATGCAAATTCCTTCTTTATCAGTTGTACTCTTCACCAAATGCCTCACCACCGGAGTAGGAAGGTTTTTTCAACTGTCAAGTCATCAATCAAGATCTTCATTTTCTTCACACAATTTAAATTTTGCACACCTATATAAAATAACATCAATAATTCCTAAAAAGAGTACGTCTGTTTTCACATTGATTGGCATTCTGACCCCTGCTTACTACGATTTTCGGTATGCTGTGTGAGTTGCCCAAATAATTCCATATCCTCAATTTTGACCTGCCTCCATTCATCCTCCATCGATTCCTCAATCAATTCAAATCCCTTTTTCATAACATGAGACAAACCCGCAACATCACCAAATCGAAAAATTTCACTCAATACCAAACTTTCATCGTTGACATAACTTTCCACTTTTCCAGTTTCCTTCTTCTTGGCTATAGCTACTTTCCCATTTTCTTCCTTAGCACCCTTTGGGACTTTCCCATTTGCTTCATTTGCACCAATATTTCCCCAAATCATTTTGGAAATTTCAAAAACTTTATTTTCACGTGATTTAGTGAAATGCTCAATGTCCTTGCCTAATTCGACATAGAGGAGCTTGATGAACTTTATGGAGACCAACTTTCTTCCTCTCAACAGCTCTAGAATCTCTGGTCAGAAGAAGCCTTTGCTGTCTCAGAGGTACTCTATGATTTTCACTCACTGTTAGCAATGCACGTGCAATGCCAAGGGTGATCGCCTGAGCTTGACCAGAGAGGCCACCGGCCACCGCCCTCGACTTTTACAAACACATCATAACTAGTTTTATATCCCAAAATCATTTAAGGAAGCTTAACATATTGAAGCCATAGCGGATTTCCTTGAAGATATTCCTGTACAACATTAAAGTCTAAAATAAATCAGACAAAAGAAGATTAAACAGATATGATGAATAACACCATAAGGACTAATAAGAAAACAACTAGACAGAAATCATAGAAAATGATTGGACGGATGGAGAGTTCTGATGGCAAAGTAAAGGAAGATTATATTTAATTTTTAAATTAAGAGGGTTATATTCATGTTTGTTTTCACCTTATGTTTGATAACTAATCTTCTATATTGCCTCAGCTGCCTCTGCAGTCAGAGGTTGCCTGTTAGATTCTAACAACTGAGAGTATTGATCTCTTAGCAGTTGAATTCATTCAACGACTGACTTTTGGCTGAGGCATGTGAGAATCTAAACTTCTTATGTTTTTGATGAATAAAACTACATTGGAATTCGTATAAATAGTCTTTCAAATATGCACACTATGTGTTTTAAAAAATTACTAAAACATTAAACTTCATGACAATCTATCTATCTATGAAGTATCAACACATACACTAACATGTAAACACTGGTAATAATTTGATGAAAGTGATTGAATGCCACTAACACTTGACACTCGAGCCTGAAATGTCAATGCTACATAGCAATCCATTATTTTGTTCAAAATATATTAAATTAAACTAGATAATATTTACTTGATCAAATTTTTTTACTTAAAAGAAAATTCTATCTTTCTTTTCTTTCGTTTCTGATACACTCTTTCGACTGAAAAACTACAGTTCTATTCTATGTATTGAACCCTGAGTTTTCTAATTGAAATTCTCTAATTGCTTAACCAGTTAACAAGACCCTTGAAGCATGTTTCTCATCAAACCCTAAATACAATACTACATTACAACATTCCTTGATGTGATTATAAGTAATCAATACTAACTTACTATGATAACAATTCAATTGAAAACCAAAGTTCAAATATTTTTTCAACAATAAATGAACAAGAAAGAAAGGAAGAGAGACCTTAGCATCACAGTAATTAATAACGATTTTACCAGTTCCATCCTGAAGAACAACAAGAGCAACAACAATTTTCCGGCGACCGGTACCGATGATAGGTTGAGCGGCAAAGCCACCGGGAAGTATGGATTTGAAGTATGTCTTGAGGTCAGCGAAGTCCGGTTCGGCAAAAGCAAGGTCTGCTGTTGCGGTTACATTGAGAGATGGGAATTTGGGGTGGGTTGTTCTGGGAAGGGAAAGAGTGGTCGGTTTGTGAGAGATGTTGGAAGAAAAGGAGAGTGAAGAGAGGGAAGTGAGAGATGATGATAAGGAAACTGCCATGCTTTTCATGTCGAATTAGGCAAGGACATTGAGCATTTCACTAAACCACATGAAAAGAAAGTTTTTGAAATTTCTAAAAAGATTTGGGGCAATATTGGTGCAAATGAAGCTGAACAAAACGGGAAAGTCCGAAAGGGTGCTAAGGAAGAAAATGGGAAGGTAACTATAGTCGAGAAGAAGGAAACTGAAAAAGTGGAAAGTTATGTCAACGATGAAAGTTTGGTATTGAGTGAAAATTTTCGATTTGGTGATGCTGCGGGTTTTTCTCATGTTATGAAAAAGGGATTTGAATTGATTGAGGAATCGATGGAGGATGAGTGGAGTCAGGTCAAAATTGAGGAGATGGAATTATTTGGGCAACGCGCACAGCATACCGAAAATCGCAGTAAGCAGGGGTCAGAATGCCAATCAATATGAAAACAAACATACTCTTTTGAAATAGTGCTCTTAATCAGATTCTTCGCCAACACCATCAGATGAGGAGAAACATATACTTTCTAAGTCATCATCAATCAATTGAGACAACGAAAGAGCTACATTTTCTTCACGCAATTTAAACTTTGCACACCTGTATCAATTAAAACAATATTAGCTAAAACTGCGAATTGCATGGAATGGAATAGTCTCAATCAACTATTTACTACTGAACAACTAAACAAGATCCAAAAACACTAACATTACAACAACTGTCCTTTTTCTCCTTCTCCATCAAAACGGAAAGTATACAAAAAAACTCTAAGATGTAATTAGATAATGAAAAAGAACTAAAATTATAATAAGTACAAACAACATCATAAATATATAAGTTGTAAATAAAAGCAATTGATTGGGGAAACATTGCATATTTTTCTTTGAACACTTGTTTTATGATTAAAATTAATTATGGCTATGATTTTTAAGGGAGCATCATTAAATTCTAGGGAATTCTATTACCCACTAAAAATAAAATATTAGAAGCAACATTCTTACCTTGAGTGGATATTCAGCACCTCAATGTTGTCTCCTTTCACGACATCCTTCAATGAGATTAGACTTGGAATATGTGGAATTATTTCAAGAAAATCTGAACGAGACCCATGAATTTGAAAAACTTTGAATCCATATTTCTCAGGATCATAGTAGATAAAACGATTGCGTGAATGATATAACAATATGGCAGCACCTTCTTCAAAGTGTTTTATTGGCAAACATAAACCATAATGTGACAGATGGGGATAACGAGAGTTACGGGACAAATCAGGACTCCCCAAAGAACTGACTAATGTATCAATGTTGTATAGCTTAGTCCATGATTCTCCATTGCCATATTCATTCATAACCCACATTGAAACATTGGAGAAAAAGGTTGAGTCACAAATGTAAAGAAATCCCTTTAATTCTCCCATAGCAATATCGGTGTTACCATGAGTAAACACATGTGGAGGAGAAGGAAATGATTGAAACCTCTCACTTTCTAGACAGAAACACACTATAGACCTTTGCAGACCCTCAAATCCGATCCAATGAAGTGCACCATTCACACAAGTGGGATACTTAAGGCGCAAAATAGAAACTGAGAATCTACTTCAACATTTCTCCATGATGGTGTTCCAAGTGTGTTTATCTCAAGTATCACACGCTCAAGCACCCAATCATTGACACGATTGACATGTTCAACATATCTAATCAACATTTTTATGACCTTATATTCATTAGTTTTAGGTAGGAAACCAAGAGCAGTTTGACGTCGTAGCTTTATCACTTGAGTTGTTGTGTTTAAAGGATGTGCAGTAGGTTCAGGAAGTATTACGAACTCCCCGGTGATTGGGTTGCAAATCACTAAATGTTCTCTTCCGATAATCATGTCAGACAAACAAAGCAAGCCATTGCAAGAATTCACAATATTAAACTTATGAAGGTATGGTTTTCCAGCAATATAAAGGCTTTGTCTATCTCTATTACCGCGAAGATGGTATCCAGGTTTCTTCTTTACCGCATTTTGTTTCTCCCCAAATGATGTGACATCACGAAGAGGAAGCTTGAAAGGCTCAAGCTTCACGCGATTGTCACTTCCAATCTCAAACTTTTTAGGGTCGCACTCAAGAAGGTATAACGTTCTCGACACTTGTGTTTGGCCGTTAGTCCGAATCATGAGACTAACGGGTGTTTTGTCAAAGTGCAAATCAGCAAAATGTGGTTCTGAAATGAGTGTTTTCCACATTTTGCAGACACATTTACAAATGAAAAGAGACTTAAATGGAAGTCGAAGCAAAATTTGCATAGTGAGGTGAGATGGAATGTTAGCAAAATAAGGGGAGAGTTCATCATCAACAACAAGTTTCTTCCCTTTTGCTGCTGCTTTATTAATGCATCTTTGGCTAACCCTTGTAGGGGCAATTGAATCCTTTTTTCTTTTCATGGAGATACACTAAATTGCAAAAGAGAACAACAACAACAACAACAACAAAATAAGTGAATCAAAAATCAAAACAAACAAACATACAGTTATTTATTGACATAAGCTAAGCTATTTTTAATAAGCAGAAACTATGAAGTAAACACAAAGAAAAGAAAAGAAAAGAACAAAGTACCTTGTTTTGCAAAAGCTGGAAGAGTAGTAGTAAATGGAGCAAACAAAAATTAAATTGAAGTTTGATGGTTTAACACTGTTCACAGATCTGGACTATGTTGATTTAATAAGAAGAAGAAGAAGAAGAAGAGGAGGTAATATAAAAAATAAATCTTTTTAACTTACTTATTTCACATATATTAAAAAAAATTGGTAATATAATTATTGTGTCTAATTTATGTGTGATTTTTATCAAATCACTTCATTTGTATCATTGCATGTGTATATAATTTGACTTTTCGTATTTTAATACAAGTTAATATAATAATGAGAGATATTGATATATACTCTGAATCTGTCCCCGAATCCGATTGCTTATATCAAAAATATAGTATTTTACCTTTTTAAACTAAGAAAAAACCTTATACAAATGTGAAATATGGTTTTCACAAACAATACATACATATTAACAAAAACTTTGTTTTTTTTTTAAATGAAAAAAAGGTTAATGATGCAAGGAGCCCATCACCATGTTTGTTTTTGTTGCAACGCTTTTTCTATCAAATTTTATGATATAATAAACAAATTCTATTATACCGGTACAATATGTTTAAAATAATAGAAAAATAAGTATTATTTGTAAAAATAAAATTTTTCTATCTTTTAAAATATTATAATAATTAAATATCATTCATTAAAATTGTCAAAAAAATTAATTTTGATTTTTTTAATTATTTTTAAATTTTTATTATTCATAAAAGTGAGTACTGCATTTTTATATATAAAAATTAGTATAATGTTTGAAGTTGCGATTTTTCTTATGAAATTATGTTCTATAAAATATAATAGTCAATAAATAACTTTTTAATTTATAAAAATAAATATTTATATACTATTTTAAAAACCAAGTATACCTTTACCTATTGTATCATAGAAGTTCTTATTTTTCTTTAAGCAAAAGAAGAGCAAAGAAAAGCCACACTCTAAATATATTAAATATAAAAGAAAAGAGATTTTAAAAAAAACTGATAGGACAAGAAACAAATCTTGATAAACCATACAAAAAATAGTCCTTAAAACTAATACAATTTGACTTTGTTGCAAGCCCTTTGTTGCAACGCCTTTTGTTTAATGGGTCATGTTAACATATAGCTTAAGGATATATGTTAAGATTTTAAAAAAAGAAATTTTATATTGAAAAAAGTAATGTATTGAGTCTCAAAAAGTTGAATGCACAAATTCTTAGACGAATATTTTTATATAAAGTTCCTTAACATGTGCTCTTAAGACACATTTTAACATTTTTCTTGTTTAATTAGCTAGTTAATAAACACTACTTCTGTACAAAAATATATGCCGTTTTGACCATATTACGCAAATTAAGAAATGCAATCATTGTTGTATGGAAAAGATAAATTATTTGTTAGTTTACAAAATTATCCTTCATTAATGATATGTGAGAGATAAATTATAGAATTGAAAGAAGAAAGAGAAATAATCAATTAAAAGTATAGTAAGATGAAAAGAAGCATTAAATACTTCATTGATAATGTAAAACGACACAAAACGATATATATTTTAGTACGGAAGAAGTATGATATTTATTAATTAAATATATTAATATCCTTCAATTGAGCAAAGTTCAACGTCTTTTGTTAACGAGGCATACATTTGTTCGTGAAAACCGTATTTTTCATTCATACACGGCCTCAAAAAAATGTTTTACAATCATGGCAAATTAGAATTTTGCCACATCATTTGAGTATTTTATTTAGAGACAAAGTTTTGGTGTTTCAGTATGGTTTTCATTTTAAGTAGCTCAGGTGGTAAAAGCCGGAAGACATATGGGTTGAGTATGGGAAAGGTTTAGAGTTCAATCCCTAACGACAACAATTTATATTTTTGATGTACCAAAAAACTCATAATTTTTTAGGTTAAAAGTTTTGTTTTTTCAAAATTCAAAAAATATTGAAATTATGCATGTTGTTCGAAAGTACTACTACTATAACATAAAATATGACGACACTTATGTCTACCATTTTAGTCCTCCATCTCAACAATATCACCATTGTCGATATATAAGTGTATCGATTTTACGAGATGTAGGTGGAGGAGATAATTTTTTCCTAATATAAAAGGGTTTGTTTGAAAGTTGAACATGTTATCCTATGTTAAAATTTTGGACGAGATTTAACATACGCGCGCTGGCTTATAACGAGGGAGTAAGAATGAAAACGCAGGGAGCACGCCAAAATGATGAGGCAAGAAAAGCAATAGTTGTGCACCCAATGGCCAATATGGTATGGTAGTTCACCTATATAAGATATAAGGCACAATTACATTAGTTAATTGACAGTTTATCACTTTGCCACCATTTTATATGTAATTTTTTACCCTCTTTTCTCTTCCCATTTATTCTATCCCTTGAGGGATATTCAACTTTTTTTTTTGTCAGGTAGCCTAGTGGCTAGAAATTCACCCCATAAAGGTGAATAAGTAAAGGTGAATAAGTAGGCATACCGAATTCGAATCCCGGTCCCTACACTTCTGTGCAATATGTCCAACCAATTTAGCTAAGCTCATAGGACATATTCAACTTTAAATCGTGTGCAAAATATATTTTTATTATTATTAAGTTGATTAATTTCTCTCACGATGATATATATACCTTGACGTGGAGGCAAGGCATGTGTAAAAAAACAGCTTTGATTTTGTCTACATTTCCAAACTACTATCACTATTCTAAAGGAAATCAACATTAACAGCATTCACCATTATTTATGGCCAAAATTTCTAAACTAGAATTATGTCTAGAATCACACACAATCAACACGTTTCACATTGTTCTATTTTTACGTGCAAGTTAACGATCAATGTTTATTACAATGTTATCAACACAAAATCTCTCTTTTTTTCTCATCTTAATTAAGCTACTCTTACCTAAATAATAATTCAATAGTTGTTACACCTACAAATTACACACACACACACTCTAACAAAATAATATATCATTTCCTCTTCCATAAGAAAGATGAGCTAGATTTATATGTAACATTACTTTTTTCACTTTTCCTATTTTTTTTGAATTGTACTATAGGCTTATAAAAAATTTCATTGTGATTTGATTTATTGTTAAATTTCAATGGCTACAATCAACAACATTGGCTTACAATTTCCGGGAAATTGGAATTTGTTCAATGCAAAGAAAGAAAATGTGATTAATTATTTTCATAATCACAATAAAAGAAGATTTTCATTGGTGATTACAAGTTGTAATAATCATGGTAGTACTTATAAAAAAGTGGACACAATCAATGGAACAAAGGTGAATGGTTTAGCAGTGGCAGAGGTTCCAAAAAAATTGGAAAATGAAAATACAACAGATGTTGCTTTTGTTACAAATGGAAAGTTTGTTGAAGGAAGGTTTGTGTTTAGACAGATTTTTGTTATTAGGTCTTATGAAATTGGTCCAGATAGAACTGCCACTATGGAGACACTCATGAATTTTCTTCAGGTTAGCTTCACAATTTTACTACCAAAATGTAACATACTATGATTAGGTTTTTGTAAGGCGAGATTTGTCGCTATTTTTTTACTACTAACTCATTTTAGTGTATGTTTGTATTGATGGTGAATTTTATGAAATCAAAGTCGCTCTTATGATTTTGTCAAACTCATTGTGGTTTCAAACATACAGAATGGAAATTGTCACGATAGAAATCTCGTGTCTCAATACACTTAAAACGTGAAAGCTGTGAAGCGTGTTGAAAAGTCCAAACAAATCTATAATGTCTACTACAATATCCAAATCTTGTTTTCATTGCCACCACTGTGAACATGCTTATGATTTTTGATAAATTAAGTCTTGAGTATACCTTAAATTTATTGATAAATACTATGGTAATCTTAAACATTGCATTTAACCACAGTGTTGTTGAGAGACGTAAGCAAATTGGCCGAACTCTATGATCGACCGTTGTGTTCATGTTTCGTATATTTAAAATCATGGATAGACTAAGAAATTTAAAATATTTTTCAGGAAACTGCTCTAAATCATGTTACTAGTTCTGGGATAGGAGGAGATGGATTTGGAGCTACTCGCGAGATGAGCCTTCGGAAACTCATTTGGGTTGTTACTCGTATTCAGGTTCAAGTACAAAGATATAACAAATGGTAATTTACATGAGGTGCTTCTAATCTATGGCCTTGCATAATTGTACAGTATGCATGTGAGCTGAAATACATAATCATAAATGTGACTGCAGGGGAGATGAAATTGAAATTGATACATGGGTGGATGCAGCGGGGAAGAATGGAATGCGAAGAGATTGGATTATTAGAGACAGTTGTACCAAAGAGATTATAACCAAAGCAACAAGGTGCAATATTTTTCATTCTTATGTATACATAAAATATGTTAAGATTTTAGAATTCCAAATAATACGTAAAAAGAAAACATTGTTTTTTGATGCAGCACATGGGTTATAATGAATAGAGAAACAAGAAGACTATCAAAGATACCTGAAGAAGTTAGAAGAGAGCTTTCTCCTTTTTACATTCATAGGATTGCTGTACCTAGCGAAGAAAGAGATTGCGAAAAGATAGACAAACTCACCGATGATACTGCTGATACAATACGATCTGGTTTGGCTGTAAGTTTTATGATACTTGATTTAAGTTTTTTTTTTTTTTTTTTAACTCAATTTTCATCTGCGGCGAACTAAGGTTTGAATCCTGGTTGGGAGAGGTGCTCATATTTAGTGTTCGACACACTTCAAATATGATTACTTCAAGTGAAAGGAACCTAAGAAACCAAATAAACAACAAAACAAGACATGACATAATACAAAAATAGTAATTTATTTTAATTCCATGAAAAATAAAACTGATCCGAGGTGGATCAAGATCGACGCACGGAGTTGAAGAATTAGCACAGCAGAGAATGAGGCTTGAGCTCCTTGTACAGGGCATTGTACTTGCAAACACTCTAACTTCAATTCAGTTTTTGATACATTTCTCTTGGTGCCTATGTGATGTGTCCCATTATAGGTAGGGTTTTAGAAGAATTTGGTGAAAACCCGATGATAGATTCTTGGTGTGATTCTGTATCAGCCTATCATGCAGTGATTGATTGCGGAACCGATACACTGAGGTCTGCTGGAGCCTGGAAGTGCACTTTCCTAACCGACCTAACGCGCACCTCAGTAGAAGAGTCCATTAAGGATTGTGTCTGGCCCAATCCGATATAAATAAATCGAAAGAGACAAAAAAAACTAGTCATTTTATTCTATTATCTCCATGTTCTAAACACTATCTTAGATGATTGTACTGACACATTTTTTTTCTGTATGCAATACAGCCAAGATGGAATGACATGGATGTTAACCAGCATGTGAACAATGTGAAATACATTGGATGGATTTTAGAGGTATGTATCAAATGAAGCCATAACAATGCTAATTTGATTGTGTAACACAAATTGTATAACTAATAAAAATTATGCAAGATGACATAGAATTATTTAGTGATGATTAATTTTGCAATATACTTTGTTTGTTGCAGAGTGTGCCAATAAAAGTACTAGAAGATTATAACATGACAACATTGACATTAGAGTTTAGGCGTGAATGTCAACAATCAAATATGTTGGAATCCATGACATGTCCAACAGAAAGAGTGATTGGTGAATCTGATAATAATTCAATCAATAGAAAACCTGATCTTCAATACACACATCTTCTTCGTCTACAAGACGATAAAAGAGACGTTGTTCGAGCTAGATCTGAATGGAATTTAAAGCAAAGTCATCAATGATAAATACCATGGACAAAACCAAGCTACCATCCACGGAACCTATACAATATATCTCGTTAAGTCAAGTGGTGAATGAGCTTCAGTTAAGGTCCAATCATTTAGGAGAATCAAAGTTCGAATGTGGACCAAAACAGTCATTGATTAGACTTTACGTACATCTTGGCTGAACTCCAGTTTATCGGGGTCTCCTTCCTAAGGTGAACTTAAGACAAAAAAATACAACATACCTTATTATGTTTCATGTTTTTTTACCAGGATTCTTCAAACTCTACGCTTATTGATTTTGTCAATTAATTAATCCTTTGTAATTTTTTGTGCTTGTAATTTTTTTCTTTGACGGGAATAATATGGTTTGTTAATAATTGAGACATTTATCGCAAACAAGAAAGTGTTGATAATGATTGATTAAAATATCAGCATGTATGTGTTTTAACGAATTTGTAACTTATATTTATGTTTTATGATTTAATATAATCCCTAGACTCAGAAACAAAATTCCTACAAATGTTGTAACTTTGTAATAGGTTGAAATGTTGCAAACTACTGTTATGCAATTCATCAACCATGACCAGATGATGATTTTGCAGATATATAGGACTGTCCTAACCAACTACAATATAGTGTATGTACCGTTATAGGATTTTGGCCGAGCACGAGAAAAGCCACCATCTCACTATTTCTTAGAGATTAGTCTATCTTGCCTTACTTTAGTCACGGCTT
Source organism: Trifolium dubium (assembly GCA_951804385.1). Lineage (NCBI taxonomy): Eukaryota > Viridiplantae > Streptophyta > Magnoliopsida > Fabales > Fabaceae > Trifolium > Trifolium dubium. The sequence goes on along the minus strand of OX638076.1, from coordinate 6,011,120 downwards.
TTAGAACGCGCCCATGACAAAGAACAAATGATCTAAATTGGATTTAAGTACAATATTAGGTGTAGAAGGGTCAGAGCCTTACCTAGCCGCATATTTCATATGCTCTCCCGCACAGTTTGTAGATTTCTTGTTTTGGACTCCTAGCCCTTTACTTTCACAAAAATAAGAAGAAGAATTTCTTCATTTCTTTTGAGAACATTCTCATTGAAAAGAAGAACATAACACGCAAGTAGCGATCAAACACAAAAGACAACGAGAGAAAATGACATAACTGAAGCGTAACACCTTGAAAGGCTTTGCAAGATTGTTGCTTTGCATTATCAAGCTAAGTAACAACATGAAAGGGTCCACTGTCCACACAACAAGTATGAGCTACCTACCCTTTAATTAATAAATTGTCCATATCTTCAATTGTAACAAAAATCTGAATGCTTAATTTGGGACTTATGGACCCCTTTCCCTTTCTGCATTAATACCTGCAAATTGGAACTTAGAAGTACAGATTGATGATGATACTAGCATAGGAATTTAATAGCAATTCGCACTTCAACAGAAAGTATACAAATCTTAAAAACTAAAAATTATACGGTTCATGCGCAAAGCATACTATAGCTATTGTATATTTAGCACGAATTGAAAAAGGACGGTAAAAACAAAATAGGACTAGCTAAATTTTACAAGATTTCCAATAGGACCATAGATGTTTCTCAAATTTGTAACTTCACATGACACTGCAAGCATTTGGATTCTCATCGCTGAATATCTGAGGCGCTGCCGGATATGCTTGATAGTAAGCAGCAGGATATGCCATTGCTGGATATGCATAAAAATCCATTGGTGGATTATAGTAGTATTCAATTTTCTTGATCTCCTCTTCCACCTTTGTCTCTTCTTCTATAACAACAGCTCCTTCCCCTTCTTGTGGTTTCGCCTCGCTCTCTTCTCCTTTCTTCTCTTCCTTTTCCGCTTCTTCAATCTTCTCTTCCTCGGGTTTTGCTTCTTTCTCTTCCTTCACGATCACTGAATGCTTCCCGCATCGCTTGTACACATATCCAACCAATGTTGCTGGATCATACATCCCCTTCACGCTTACCTCCGAGTTCTTCAAATCGGTTTCCACCCATTCCACTCCTACAACTCAATTATATCAAACTTCAATACATAAACTTCAACAAAAAATAAATGAGTACAACATGTGAATGTTAAGTTACTGAATTTGACCAATACATAATATTCCACACATAAAAAGTTTGGAAAGTATAAAAAAAAACTGTTAAACCAACTACGGTTTAACCAATTCAACCAGACTATAGTACAATCAGAATCAAAAGAACAACTAAATGATTTCTACTTTCTAGTTCAACCGAGTTCGATCAAAATTTTAAAATATTGATTAAAAAAAATACAATTCGATCTAATATTGTAAATAAAATACAATACCGTTCATTTTCAGTATGCGGTTTTTGATCTCTTGAGCACAAGCTTCACAATGCATGTGAACTTTAAGAACAACAGTTATAGTTTGAGTCTGAGCCTGAGCCTGCAAACAAAAAAAGTGTTGAAAAAGCATAATTCTACGGATTAAAAGGATCAAAATAATGAAAAGTAAACACAAAAAGTAAAAAAGAAGTTAAAAGAAACAAACAAAATTCACCTCTTCTTTCTTCTCCTCCTCCTCAGGTGCCAGCTTCTCTTCCTCTGCAACTTTTTCCTCTTCAGGAGGATTTGGGATTGGAGCAAGAAGCTCAACTTTCCTATGACTCTTCTTCTGAACTTTCTCGATAACCTTCAATGGATCTGCTATCTCTCCTTTCACAATCACCCTATGAGATTTGCAATCTGTTATCACATCATCAACTCCAGGGAAATACTTCAGTGAGCGTCGAACTTTCCGAGCACAGCCTTCACAATGCATGAACACTCTCAGAACAATCTCTTCCAGAGGTAGTGGAGCTTTTGGTTCTTCTGGTTTTTCCTCCTGCTTGGTTTCTTCTTCATTTTTGGGTTCCTCTGTTTTGGTTTCCTCTGTTTTCTTTGCTTCTTCCTAAACAAATTAAACAAAACCAGAATAATAGTTGCTGAAAACTAGAATCATAGAACAGTAAAAAATATAATGATTTGATAAAGAAATGTTAAAGAAGAGTCATGAATCAAAACCTCTCCCATTGGTGTTACTCTTTTTCTCACTCTGCTGCTGAAATAAAGGGACTCTGCTTTTGCTATTATTTTTCTCTCTTTCTTTTGTGCACCACTCTATATATGATGATAAATCCTATTTATAATCTGTTTTTCAAAGTTATTTTTTTAAAACTTTAATTTTAAAATTTTATAATACTAATACAATAATATCGATTGAAATAGAAAAACTCATTTTCTGTTCCTCACAAATTTTTCGATTGAGATTACTCGTTGTTATATGGTAGTAAATACTTTTTCTTACATGGGACCAAAGTTCGAACTCAGTCAGTCATGGACATACATCTTAACAATTTTAATACTACCTCTGTTCCTTTTTACTTGTCGTTTTAGAAAAAAAGACCAAAATAGGAGGGGTATATTTTTACACCTTATTTTTCTAATATGCCCTTTTTAAAAATATATCATATTTTTAATCCACCAATAAATTCCTTCTTTTTCACAAACATTATCTATTTTCAAAAAAATTGTAACAAACTTTATTTAAAAACAAACAAAATTTGTATACAATAAAAAAGATTTTATTGTTTCAACAAAAATAACTATACAAAATTTAGTCAATAAAATAAAATAAGAAGGAGGATATAATTGGCAAAATATAACCTAAATTGCTAAAACGACAAGTAAAAAGGAACAAATATTTTTTTCTAAAACGACAAGTAAAAAGGAACGGGGGTAGTATTTTTACTGGTTGAACTATGACTTTTAGACAATATGGTAAACAATTTATATCTATAATATGATAGTTTTTTTTTGGTAAGTCTATAATATGATAATTCAAAAAATAAAATATTTCCTTAAAATTTTAATTTATGAAATATATAATCTGGTCAAACTAGTCAAATATAAAAATAGAAACGGTAACAAGGAGAGTATATTGTTTTTGACAAAAAAAGATAATATATTTTTTTGACTAAAAAAATATTAATGTATTTAAATGCTCACAAAAAATTATGTGTTTATTCTATATCTAGAAGAAAAAACGGATAAAAAGAAAAAAATAGTCATCATTACTAAACAGTTTTTATTTTTGACTAAATCGTTACAATTTACAAGACAGTTGAATAAAAGATTTTGCATCAATTACTTAATAAATTTGACATTCTTTTTATTAGTTAAGTTAAAATTAATAGACCAAAAATAGCAAAATTATTAATTAAAAATAATTCATATCTAATTTGGTCAAATAAAAAACTTATTAATAAGCCAATCACAAAAAAATTCCTTCGATGATCAACATTCTGGACTTATTGAGAATCAACGTGAAATAAAATATAAATTTCAAACAAAAACTTATTAATAAAAGTTGATGTATGTTGTACAAAATTTTGGCTAAATACAATAACTTTTGTTCATCTTTTTTGCTTATTTTTCTTTTTTATGTTTTAGGACAAAGAAAATATATGATTTATTGTCTCTACCACAAAATATTTGTAGCTCTAAAACAATATAATGGTCAAAATTTGATGGAAACAAATTCATTTTTTTCTTTTGGTTTACAAAGGAGCATAGAATCAAACTCAGAACTCCATCTATACTACTCAAACTATTCACAATGAGACTAAACCTAGTGGCTTGAACAAATTCATTTATTTTTTTGACGGGTTGAACAAATTCATTTTAAACAAGCAAGAAAACATGAAAGAGTTAACGTGGAAAATGTGGAAAGGTATATTTTATTTATTTAATATGATCCAATTAAAAATGATTGAAAGTAAATTTATATGTGTAATTTTTCAATGGGTAGAGAATACTTAAATTGTTAGATCAAATGTTCATGATCAAGATTCACATCTAGGTCTCTTCATTTTATATATGTAATTTTTCAATGACTTACCATTTCTTATATATATATATATATATGAAAAAAATGACTAAAAGTATGTAACCAAAAAAAATGATAGAAAGTATTTGAAACCTTTTTTTTTAGCACTTTAATTTAACCACTATCCCACTTTTAATTTATTTGGAATTTTATCGCACTTACCGTTTCTATTTTTGTAAGTTTAATGATACCGTATTATAAGTATGAAGCTTTCAATGACACAGAAGATGAATTCTTTTTTCCCAAAAAATTATTTTTATTGGAGTGAGCCAAAAATTGAATTTTATATCACATGTTTAAGGGTTTGAGACCCTTAATTACTACTTAAACTAATTTTTAGTTTGAACCCCCGGTAGGACTACAAAGGATGAAATTTATTAGTAAACGGCATTTCATATTTTGTCAAAAAAATAAATTCATATGTGACCCATATTATGTTATAGGCTTATAACACTTGGGTGAAATGTCTACATGTAGCTTAGAAAAGAAAGATTTTATGGTGGATTAGAAAGAGAATTTTTTTTTAGAAAAAAGTGTAACAAAAAATAGATTTATCTAATTGTTTTTATGAGTAATTTATGTTGTTATTTAGCTTTAGATATGATGATATTTTGTAAAAAAAAAATCTTTGGAACCCTAATCATCATTTTAAAATAAAAAACAAAATAGCAATTCCCACTTCAACAGAAACTAAACAAATCTTAATAAAAAACAAAATAGCAATTCCAACTTCAACAGAAAGTAAACAAATCTTACAAAATAATAAACCATACAATTCATGAGCAGGTTATACTCTAACTTTTGTTTGCTTAGCAAGAATTGAAAAAAAAGACGGTAAAATGAAAATAGGACTAGTTAAAATTTCCCAAATTTCCAATAAGCCCTTGATGTTTCTCAAATTTGTAACTTCACATGACACTGCAAGCATTTGGATTCTCATCACTGAACAACTGAGGCGCTGGTGGCGGGTATGGAGGATATGGATATGCCACTGTTGGATATTCATACCAATCCATTGGTGGATTATAGTAGTAGTATTCATTTTTCATTATCGTCTCGTCCTCCTCCTTCTCCGCTTTTGTCTCTTCTTTGATGACAACGGTCACATCTTTTTCTTGTGGTTCGGCCTCGCTATTTTCTTCTCCTTTCTTTTCCTCCTCAACTTCTTCAATCTTCTCCTCTTTTTTCTCTTCCTCGGGTTTTTCTTCTTCCTCGAGCTTTTCTTCTTTCTCTGCTTTCTCTTCGTTCAAGATCACTGCATGCTTCCCGAGTCGCTTGTACACATATTCAACTAGCATTGCTGGATCATACACTCCCTTCACGCTTACCATGGAGTTCTCCAGATCAGTCTCCACCCATTCCACTCCTCCAACTCAATTATATCAAGTTTATATTAGGAATCTAAAATATTAAGGGCCAAATCTTTTTTTTTTATAGTAATCTAAAATGGATTCACCCTATATGTGAAGGATCAAAAATGGTATTAAAACATTGTTTATTATTACATTATAATTCATTCCAATAATAGATAAATGAGTACTTAACGAAATTATCAAATTGATGAATTTGAGCCCTAACATGATATTCTGCACGTAATGAATTAGTCGGTTTAATAAATTAAATGTGTCAAATTCAATAACTTAAATCGTACATATCTTTGAATAAACTCCTTAACACAATTCATTCGAACAAAGTTTTTAAAACCAAGGCATGATATGCCGCACAAAATGATTTAATTGGTTCAATCAATTTTTAATTAAGTTGATTTGACAAATAAAAATAAAAAAGTTTTAAAAGTTTAAAAAGAAAATTGGTTGAATCAATCACAATTTAACCAATCCAACGCCATTCAAAGGATATTATACTATGGTGCAGTCACAGTCAAATTAATATGTGAACAGTAGCTTTTAGTTCAACTCTTTGAATCAGTTAGTTTGGTTCTATTTTTAAAACATTGAAGCAAATAGTGAAGAAAAAAAGTGAGAATATAATTTTATATGCTTTTGCAAATTAAAGAAAAAAATTTGCATTACCATTCATTTTCAATATGCGTTTTTTGATCCGCTGTGCACAATCTTCACAGTGCATGTAAACTTTCAGATCAACAATTAAAATTTGAGTCTGCCAACAAAAAATGTATTAAAATAGCATAATTTTACGACTTCAAAGGATTAAATCAATGAAAATAAAACACAGAAAGATTAAAAAAAAGTTAAAATAAACAAACATAAATTCACCTCTTCTCTCTCCTCCTCGGGTGTTGGCTTCTCTTCCTCTTCAATTTTTTCCTCTTCAAGAGGATTTGAGATTGGATAAAGAAGTTCGACTTTCCTGTGACTCTTTTTTTGAAGTCTCTCGATAACTTTCAAAGGATCTGCCTTTTCTCCTTTCACAACCACGATATGAGATTTGCAATCTGTTATTACATCATCAACACCCGGAAAGTCTTTCAATAATTGACAAACTTTTCGAGCACAACGTTCACAATGCATAAAAACTTTAAGAACAATATTCTTCGGAGGAGGAGGAGGAGGAGGAGGAGGAGGAGGAACATCTCCATTTGTTGGTTCATCTGGTTTTCCCTCCGTCTTTGTTTCTTCTTCAGATTTCATATTCTCCGTATTTTCCTCATCTGTTTTGATTTCCTCTGTTTTCTTTTCTTCCTAAACAAAATAAACACATCCAAAATAAAATAACCAAATAACAATGAGATGATCGTAAAAATAATGTAAAAAAAACAATTATTTGAGAAAGAAAGTTAAAAAAGAGTTATCATTCAAAACCTCAACCTCTCCCATTGGTGTTACTCTCTCACTCACTCACTCAACTTTTGTTGTTTTAGTTTTTATCTTTCTTTTGGGCACCATCTGTAGTATATGATTGACCCTATTTATAATCTCATTTTAAAAAATGATATTTAAAAATATCATATATAAAAAAATTCACCTAGTCAAATATAAAGTTGAAACAGACAATATGGCAATTAACTCAATTAATGTATGCACAGACTTTTATAATCTATTTACTCTAATCTAGAACAAATAACGGATAAAAAGATGATTTAGTCACAAAAAAAAAAGGGATAAAAAGTTGATGCCAACATATAGTTAAGATGTCAGCTTCACCACATGATGCTTTCGCATTTTGATTTTGTTTTTTGTTAAACGAATTTAAAAAAATAAGCTGTGACTACAAGAAAATCGAATGATAAGACTAACCTAAAAAAATTATTAATTTTTTTATCAATATTATAAAAAATAGCATAATTATAAAATTTGAAACTAACTCAAGTGCGATTTAGTAAAATGATTACTTACATACTTATGGAACTGTTAGTGAAACTTATTATTCAGATCTTTGAAAAAGTATTTGAGTCGCAACATCAAATCTAATAAACTCTGGTCAACATATACATAATGTGGCTAGATTATTTGCGACTTTCTAAATCTTCGACAAAATATTGGCTTCTAAATTAACCAAACATGCTAGATTTTACATAAGTGAATTTATATTTAACACGCAATAAATATTTTTATTTTTTTAGACACTAGTTAAAATTGTTGAGAGTTTTGTCATTCTCATTGTAAGTATAATTAATTTTTCATATTACATGCCAAAGATATCTAATTTACACTAAAAAAATCATGTGATAAAATCATGTGATAAAATACATATGATTAGGTTACAGCGTGGAAATCACATTACTTAGCTTGGTCGTGGCCTGGCACGTGCAAAGGAAATGCCTCCAAAACACATGATTAGTGCTCTAAAAGTTTGTTAATATTGCTACTGTTACATTGGTTTTGCATATTTCCAAGGTATATTTTGGATAGTATCAGAAATTAATGGAATCTATTACCGTTACCCCTAAATTCTCTCTTACACCCACTTAATTTCCTCTTCAACAATTATCTTATGGGAATTTGTAATTTTTTTCTAAGTAGTCTAGAAATCTTTATCTCTCTCTTTCTAATTAATTAGATTATCATATACTCCATCCGTACCAAAATATAAGTTGTTTTGAGAAAAATATTTGTATCAAAATATAAGTCGTTTTACATTACCAATTAAACATTTAATGCTATTTTTCTTATTATACCTTTAATTATTTATTACTCTCTCTTCTTTTACTTCTTCAATTTATCTTATCCATACCATTAATGAAGAACAATTTTGTAAACTAACTCATAATTTCTTTTTTCCATACAACAATGATTGTATTTCTTAATTTGCGTAATATGGTCAAAACTACTTATATTTTGGTACGGAGGGAGTAAGTTATAAATTTTTTTACTACATCCGTACTAAAATATATGACGTTTTGACCAAATCACACAAATTAAAAAATGTAATTAATATTGCATGAAAAAGAGGAAATTATGAGTTACTCCTCCGGTCTTTAATAGGATAAGAGAAATTTTACTTTTTAGATTCATTGAGAATCTAATGTATTTGGTCCATATTATTAACTAGATCCATTAAATTTTCAATGAATCAAAAAAGAAAATTTTCTCTTATTAAGAACCGGGGATAGTAGTTTACAAACTAATTCATCCTTCATTAATTCTAATATATTTTACTGCAATTTTTTTCTTTAAAAGTTTTTCATTTTTCCATCCATAATTAGACAAATATAATTGAAGTTTTTTTTTTTTGTGTCAAGATAAATGAAGTTTTTTATTTGGGTTTATATATGAAAATTCAAAAAATTTTTTTAGTCCTAACACCACCATGTTGGACCACATGGCGCCACATTGCATGATTATATTGGATCATAAAAATCAATAATTTTTTAATTTTTAGGGACTGAATCATTTTTTTTTTTGTTGCAGAAATAACAAAAAAAAACTCTATATTATTCATAGAGACTACATCATATTTAAATATTTTTTTCTTCCAATAACTATTTATTATTCTATTTTTCCCCAATTTTTATACTAATATTTTCTATATAAAAAAAGATAATTTCATAAAGTATAGTCAATTCTTTTTTACAAAATTAACTATGTTTTAATTTGTGTTCTATGTTATGTTATAAAAAGCGACTTGTTTTGTGTGAAGGTGATCAAAGCTAGATATTATACTATAATGATATGCTTTTTACAACTTTCATCATCTATCTATTTATTTATTTTCTCAAAAAGGAAACTCATCGTCTATCTATTGATACTTTTTTAAAAGTTTCCACAAAAAAAAAGAATCCAATATAATATGAAAAAGATTAGTTTACATCACTAGTTTAATCTGATTTAAGGGTCAATTATAACATCAAGTAGTTCCACCTTCTCTCTCAAGCGCAACAAAAAATATGAAAAGGATTGTGCAACCATTCTAAATTAACAGTATATAGCAGCAAAAAATCGTAGACCCCAATTAAAAAATCACATTTTAATTCACCCCACAAGGACAAAAAATATACAGTATCACCTTAGTAACATACTAATAAACCATTGACATTATGATGTTGTTTTTATTTGTGAAATTTTATGATAGAGATGAATTAAGATTCTTAATTTTTTTTTTTACAGTCTTAATTATTTTGTTGTTAGTGCAAATAGACCCTAGAATAGGGATGTATGTGTAGCTAGGTTTAAGGTTATTGTTAAAGTGCATTGCAAGATTCTTATTATGATGTCTCTTTTTTCTTTTTATTTTCATGATCACCAGCAATTAATGATGAAATTTGGTGTTCTTATGAAAATAAGCAGATTAACTTGCTTTAGGTGATTCACCTAATTCTCTCCAATGGGGTCTTTCCGAATCATATGATTGTTAGTTAGATGTGTTGAGATTAATTTTAATTTGATTATAACAAAATTAAGAACTCAATCCTTATCTAGCTAGCCTGTGTTTTATTAATTGCTTTATTAGTTATATATAACGAGTTAATGAAGGAAATTTTGGTGTAATTTAGCTAGAAAAAGTGTTTAATTTCCTCAAGGCTAATCAAGAAATTAAGGAGCTTCTATTCGTTCACTTCACTAATTATTCATAATCATATTATTGATATTCCTATTCACGTCCAAATGGAAAAAGAACAAAAAGTCCAAATGAACTGGCAACAATGGATAGACAAATTTAGAGAATTGGCCAAAATTCATGACGTTTATAAATATGGCAAAAGAGGTATACGTAATTGTCTAAAGGGTTGGCAAATAAAGTTGACTGAGTAAGGCCAATAAAATATGTGACGTGAATGATTGGTACTTAGCTTAAAGGAAGGAATAATGGGATATTATATGGTGGTGACATGCATGTTGGCTTCATGGATATTCATAATTCATAAATCATCACACAAAATAGATAAGGATATATAGCAATATAGCATGGGCATATTAAATATAAATAATATAATATATTTGTATATGTGCATGCTTGCATATTATGGTAGCATCATTTATGATTAGACGTCGAATGTATGTGCGTTACGTATATATGATCATCATGTAAATAGATGGTTGGTTCACTTGTTAAAATGTTAAGCCTCGTGCATACGTGATTAATCAAAAAAATTATTATTTTATATTTCTAGCCTATAAAATAATGATTTATAATTCCATTATAAAGAAAAATTGGTTTATAAATCCAATCTAAAGATTTTAAGAATTTGATTTTGTATATACATGTAACGAGAAATGACAAAAAAGGTTGATCTTTACGAAAAAGTTTCCCAAGGATAAGATTTTAAATGTATATTTCGGAATTTCCTTTTTTCACCATACATATATATATGACCATTATTTATTTATTATTAGAGTTAATGAAATGAACACACGTATAATTTTCCCTTGCGTCAATGAAATGAAATCGAGTTTCTAGATGAAGCAACTAGAAGCAGAGAATAATGTAAAATTTGGTTGGGTCGAATTGGGTTGTATGACAAAAGAGTCTGAACATATATATGTACACAAACTCAACCCAACAACAATCCTCATTAATTCTAAAATTAGGATAAGGTGCAATTAAATTGAATATTTTTCAAATTTAAAACTTTAGGGAGAGTTTTCTGCCTGTTTGAATCTCATAAGGTTTATGAGATTAATCTCCGCAGCTACGTGCAGAAAATTAGTAAGACATTATCAATTCAACATTTATTTTCTTCTTTTTTCTCTATTCTTTCAGGAAAAGAAATTTAAGTTATTAAGACTAGCTAACTAATAGATAAAAATAAGGTTGTGCTGGAAAACTAAAGGATAAGAATTTAAAATTGGGAGGGTAAAATTCAACTTCATTCATATCCTTGTGAGACATTTATATAGTTTTTGGCTTTTCGCAACAGAAGGGAAGTTTAGCTGGGCCGGCCCAACACTATGTGTGGCCAAGCGAATTTTAAAGGGATGTTTTTTAGTTTAAAAAAATAATATTTTATTATAATTTTATTTTTTGAAACAAAATTATTTATTAAATTATTTAACATTTCTTTTTCAATTGGTAATAAAACGAATATATTTAATATTTGCTACAACTTTATTGATATAAGATAAAATTTATTAACTTATGTTCCAATATGTAGAGATTCAAAAGTTATAGTTGTTTGAATTTTTGAGAAATTGTAAAGTTGTGGTCTTATTTTTATAATATTTTTTCTTAGAAGCCTTTATATTTTATTTCGAGGCATTTTTCTACTGTGAACTAATGAACTACAACTTATGAGATGCCTTTTTTCTTAGTAATTTTTTTTTTCTTTTTGAAGACCTAAAACCCTTGTTTGAGTTGCTTTATCCTTGCACCGGCTATGAAATTTGACATTGATATATATTTTTGCGATTCACGATAATTTGGGTTCTTTTGTTCAAACTCATACTACGATTTTTCCTTTTGAAGCAACAATTGCTGAATGCGAAGCCACACCGCTTTAAAGCATGCCTTAACCATTGCTACTACTAATGGTTTTGAATAGGTACTCTTTGAAAGTGAGTGGCAACATATCGTGAAAGCATAACTTATGCTTAGCTTAATTGTATGTATGAGAATGAACTAGATACTCTATTATCTACTTGTAGATTTCTCTTTCTTCACATGCTAATTACAACTTACAACATAGTTTTCATTAAGAAGCAAATTAATAGAGTAGCTGGTAATCTTGCTCGAGCATCTTTATCTCAGTCAGAACTCTAATACTCTACTATTATCCTCCTGGTCTTATCTTTCTATTATGTACAATTTAACTTTGTCTAAAAAAAATCATACAGTTAATTTTTTTGCTACGAATGGAATCACTAATAAATGGGCCTTGGGCTGCTTGAAGATATAAATAAAAAACCCTACTGCCGCCAAAAAGGCCTAATGAAAATAAAATAGTCCGAATAGTTAATTTCATTACTTGGGATTTGGGAATAAAGTTTATATTTTTTTTAAAAAAAGTATCTTTGGTCCGAAAATGGCTTATGAATTTCCTCTTGAATTAAATGGGATCAACCCACTGGCGCTAACACATATCTTAATCAAACTCAATCCATGAGTATGAATTAAGAGTAAGTGAATTTGAAACTAAGTTACTAAATATTTATTTGTGAAAATTTAGCAGAGGAAAAATCGTTAAGTGTGGATTATGAGTTGTCGCTGTTAAGGCAAATGCGTAGTTGTTCGTTTATCATATTTGTAATCGATGTTTATACGCGTGATGTCTATGATGTTCGTAGTTGATTATTATGATGCATGAGTTTTATGCGCTAAAGTGTAAGAGTTGAGGGACATAGGTTGAGTAGTGGGATATCCAGAGTTCAAATTTTAGTGGGAACATTTATTTATCTTTCTGATGTACCAAAAAAAAATGCTTATGTCTTATGATTTGGCAATTAGGGTTATCGATGTTGTGATTTTGTCTCTAATTCGGAGTTCGAATAAAATTTTGGTGAGGATACTCTTTATGAGTGATCCTCTTGATCAGTTAGGACCCGAAGTTGTGGTCATAATTGGTTGAAACTGCAGTGGTGTATGTGTATCCTTAATTAGTTGGAGCATACCATCCTAGCGTAGCAGGGATCATTTTGTTCAATGGTGGGACGTTTGCTATGCATATAGGTGATATCCAAATCATATGTTAGAAGTTCTCTATGAGTGTCCAGAGTCATGACCAATTAGACATGGATACACTATGACATTATGAAGAAAGTACTTAATAAATGTTGAAATTGAAACAAAAACTTGATCTCTATATGCAACAAAATGTAGCATGTAGTAGTTTATATGGTTTTTGTTAACAGTTTGCTTATTTTATATTTCATCACAATGAAATCCTAAAAAAGATATTGAAATTCGATTTTACAGCAAATAATATGCGTGTTCCTAACCACGACAAGCTCACCAAAAGATGCAAAGAAGTGTAATTTAGACTAAATCAAAACATCAAAAAATTGCAAATATCAATAAACAAAAAGAGTAGTCTTGTATCTCTACACACATGTGATCAAAGGTGTGCCACATAAACAATTTCGATTAGATCAATCGATTTTGCAGCATTTGACTCTGTAACACTGAACCATTTAGCCGCACATTTGAAAAGTAGTCTAAAATGCTTAAATGAATGTTCGGATAATTGGTTTATATTGATCGTTCTCGGTTGAGACCAAACATCAAAAAACATAAAATAGTTATCATGTTGGAACAACATCAAATTCATCTCTATCATAACTCATGAAGATTGCAACCATAAGCAAAACAAGAACAACAAACCCACCTAATAAGAAAACATTTTTTCCATTAACAAACCTAGATTTATAACTACCAACTCTGCTGTCTGCTACATTATTAGCCACCATGTCCTTGTCCAAAAAATCATCAATAGGATGAGACAAAGTAGAAGACATTGACTTCACTTCACGTTGCAATACCATGTTGTTGTCGCTATCATCACTGTCACTTGACTCAAAAAGTATTCGACCCTTCAATTTTCCTCTCTCAATAGTTTCTCTACGTTCTTGGTGATTCTCTTTCGCCGCCGCCGCGTCATAATTCTTCCATGTTCCTTCTTCTTCTGATGACGACGATGATGATGGTGATGATGATTCTCTTTGAAGACTAAGCATTAATTCCTTAGGAGAAATAAAACTGTTATTACTAGTAATATCTAGCTGTTGAAAAATAGGGTTTGTGATAATGGTGTTTAAAGGTGAACGATATTTACGTGAAGTTGTTGATCTTGATTCCTTAAATGTGTTCCAATCTTGTTCTAGTTTCTTGTATTTGTGATGAAGTTCTCTTGTTTCTTTTCCAATTTCTTCGAAGTTTTTTGTCAATGCTTTTTGTTCTACTCCTTTGTTTTTTTCTCTCTGTTTCTTCTTTTCCATCACTGATTTTTCTCTCGTCTGAATCTTATGACTGTGTTAGGTTTTTTAAGATGAAATTGTGTTAATTTTTTTTAAAATATATCTGATAGATTTTCGTGATAATTAGTTTGGATTATGAGAATTTTTCCATATTTTTTTTGACCTTATTGGGAGAGAGAGATTTGACCAAGCATCATGACATCGATACAATCAGTCCAAGTGACAAAGTTTTTAAAAGTAAGTTTCCATCTTTAAGTCTTTTTATTTTTTTTTTATAATAATTTTTGGTAAAATTGTTTTTTTTTTGGTAAACAGTAAAATTGATCTTTGACTCCTATTTAAGTATTTATGAAAAAACAGAAATCATTTGAGAAAGGCATAAGAATTTATAATTGTAAGTTTGAAGTATTTTTTTTTGTTTTCACTTCACTTTAATTTGGTTCGGAGGTTAGTTATGATTTCATGTTTTCTAAAGCTAAAAAACGAAAAATTACAAAGCTAAAAGGAAAAATTATTCTCGAGGAAAGAATGTTTTATTGCTTTATTCTTAAGAAAATCACGAAGACTTTCTATAGGAGAGATATGAGTCAAGAAATCAGCATCTGATAAAGTTTCAAGTTTGGCGAAAAAGTCTGCACAATGGTTCTCTTTTCTAAGTGTGTGATAAAGACAAACATTGATTTGAGAGAATAACTCATTTATATCACGGATCAACACTACATAAATATGATACTTAATCTGTGGAAATTTGATGAGGTTGACATAGTGTAAAGAGTCAGAATAGCAGACAAGTAGTTCATCAATACTCATGTCTTTGGCCAGCAAGAAACCGATGTAGATAACAGACAATTTCGTGAGTAAAATGTTAGAAGACTCATAAATGAAGCATGTGAAACCTGCAAGATAATGATTGAAGGTGTTTCTAATAATACCGTCAAATCCAACTTGAACAAAAGAATCGAGGCAACTCCCGTCCACATTTAGGATGATACAAGAATTATTATCATTTCATCTAGTTGTTTGAGCCCTCTGGAAGTCTCAACGATCTCTAATGGAGATGAATTACATTTTTATTTTACGCAAGATTTTTTTTTGTCAGGTAGCATAGTGTGTAGAATTTCACCCCTTAAAGAAGAATAAATGCGGATATTAAGGTTCGAACTCGGTCTTGCACATACATGCAATATGTCCTATCAATTGACTTAAACCCGAAACATTTGACACAAGGATTAATCGCAGTGGTGCAATTTCGTCTCAATAACATTTTTTTTGACAGACAAAAATTCATATTTTTTCATTCATCAAAGATGTAGCAATACAAGATGAAATCAAATCAAAAGTGTGAGTGCGCTAGCATAAAACTTTGACTTGCGAGGGTGTTGTCTCGATAACATTAAAAAATATAAAATGAACACTGTTTTTATTTTATTCTAACAAACCCATTTATTTGACTATTTTCTTTTTTGGCACATAGACGAAATCATAAAGTCATCATAAATTCATACACATGAAGTGAAAAAATTAGAGATCGAACCTCGATCACCAGTGTCTGACCTAGTAATTTTAACATTTTTTACTAGTTGAACTATAATTTCTGAACTTTATTGCTTTTTGTAAAAAAAATTAAATTAACCACTTTTTTTTTTTTTACTTATTACATTCATTACTAAGAAATTTGTTTTTTTTTTTTGACACATATACTAAGAAATTTGTTTAAATAATTGTATATTGGTCAAATATCAAATCATTAAATTAACTGTTTTTCCTCAAATTATTTTTAGTTTGTTTTGTAATAATGATATAAGTATGAAATTTTAACCGTTATTAACAGTGAGTAATCTCCATCGAATGAAGAACATGTGTGTTACATAAGGTGGGTCTTCCTCTTTAATTAAATTCTTTTCATACACATCAACTATAAATTGATTAAGTGGTCACAAATTCACTCTATTTAGTCACACATACATTTTATAAAAGGTAGAAAAATAATAATTAAATAGTGTATATTTTTAAAATAATTAAATGATATGTATTTTTACGTGAGTGTGACCATTTAAGTATTTTTCTCCCTCTTATATAAACTAAAATATATTTTCACTTTACGTTTTCCTCAAATGTTTCTAAAATGTTCCGATTTACAAAAGAGAACAAGAGAGCTAATAAGTTTTTAAATACAAAATAAATAAAAAATTCAATTTTTTTAGTATACACATAGGAGTATTTTTTTCTCAAAGAACTCGTATTCAAGTTTTTCGATTCACAAAGTATCCAAAAAATAATTGTCCCAATGAACATACAATACATAAGTGAGTAGTCCCATGATGAATCAGTGATAGTGATTACTACGTAGTCCCTACAACTTTAATTTCACATCAACATGGAAAATGGAAGACATAAGGAGTAAAAACAAGCACATGGTGGAGGTGTTTTGTGCTTATGAACGTTTCTTAGGGTCTCAATGCTTGTTGTGGCTTAAATAAGCAAAGTTGATGGAGCCCTCAAAATTAATAACCATAACCAACGTCCACTTACAAGCCCCCACCAAGTCCAACAACACTCATCATTAACGTGCCAACATCAAACTTCAAGCCACTCCATAAACTATTAGACACGACTAAACATATTTGGAAAATTTTACTTCCACGTCTACTCTTGTTGCTTTTCATTGTTATAGTCTAACACGTCTCATAATTTATGAGATTAAGATGGGTTTTGATAAGAGGTGAATACTATGATATTTTTTAGTTTAGTTCAATATGGATATCTATGTTAAAGATGAAATTCAATTTAATCCAATTTTGTATATTGATACTATTAATAAAAATTTAAATTTTGAAATGAATCTCTATCGATAAGAACTCAATAAATAGTAAAAAAAAAAACCTCAATAAGAATAATTTGTTGCTTGGCGAGAATGTTACCGAACATACTGCCAATAACTTGTTGCGTCGTGGTTGGATTATGTATTGTGTCCTGTGTGTAGGTGTTTATAGAGTCGATGAAACATTCAATCATTTGTTTTTCGATTGCAAATTGGCTATTTCTCTTTGATATAAAATTATGTATTGGTTGAATATATTTTGTCCTCTTTCAAACTCGACAAATGAACATGCTATACAATTTTGTAATGCTTGTGTGTTAAGTTCAACAATGTATTCAAGCAGTTTGGTTGGCTTGTTGTTGGTTTATTTAGAAAGAAATGGTAGGATTTTCTCTAATCAAGAGGTCTCGCGCGGTCGATGTATTACTTGATGAAGTAAAAACTCTTGGTTGGTAGTAGTTGAAGACTCGTCAAAAGAATTTCAATTATTCTTATGTGATGGGTTCCTTTTAGAGGTTCATTATGGCTAATGAGGTGTTTTTTTCTTCTGTATTTTTAAATTTAGATACTTAGTAATTATTCTGTTAGAGACACCTTGTGTTTAACTTGCTATATTCTTTTGGCTTTTTAAAAGAAAAACCTCTCAGATATTTAAATGAATTGAGGTGGGGGGTTGGGATTTCAAATTTGAAGGGTCTTTTGTTTGGCCATTATAGGTGCAGTTTAGGCAGGGAATGTTGGGCCCACTTTTGCAATTTGAATTTGAGAAAATCCACATATTGTTATGGTAGGTAATGTACATGTTGATCATATTTTTTCTTCATATTAATGATATTGTTTTTGTTTTAAAATAACAACTATTTTTGTGGAAACCATTAAATCATATGAGATTTTGGGTTCATTTTATAAATTGAACAAAAACAGAAATATTATCGGTCTTTTTAACTTAACCAACAATCTTGATTTAAATTTAAATTTGAACAAAACTGAAATATTGCCAATCATTTTATGAATCAGATTTTTTTTACACAAATAAACTTAGTGCATTTTATTTATAATAATAATTTCAATATATGACGGACAATAATCAAAGACCTGCGGACTAGTAAAAAAACGAGTTATCCGAACTATATCATGAGCTAATCATGAACTTGTTAGTTTGATGCAATTTCTGTTTTACTAGTATGTTTTAAACATAATTGCTAGTAATTCATAAGGTTAATGTTTACTGTTTAGTGAATTATGTTTCCAAGACTTAAATCAATTCCTAATAATACACACGTGATCACCTTGATTTATGGAAGCTAAGGCATCCACTTTGACATGCGTTTGATATTTGGTTTCTCGAAAGAATCTACCAGTTACTTTTTTCTTAAGGAAGTGAGATTCAACTCAACTAATCTGCATGTTACCTTTAATTTAATCTTTCGATAAATTTCAAAGTTGGCCGCTAACAACAGTAATTTTCTTTGCAATTCAAATGGTTATGTTTAAGAAGGTACCTTGTCTCTTAGCTTAGCTATAACTTTCTTTATTTTTTTAAGAGCTATTAAAAATAAATGCATCATGCATAAGCAATAATCTAAAATAGGCATATAAAGTGATAATTTTTTTAAAATAAATTTTTAATGATTGATTGATTGAATGTGTTAAATGAAATGCATAAGTATTTATAGGCAAAATTAGTCTCACAGACCGAAATAATGCAGTCTACAAAAGTTTTGATCGACTATTTTGGCGGATGGTTTATGATTCTTCTTGTTGCTTGGAGTATGTGACGCTCCATATTTGCCATATTTTCTTGTCTTTTATAGCATTTTCTGTTTCTTTCATCCGCTTGCATGTTCTTCTTTTAGAATGCGCCTCCCGCTTCGAATTCGGTTAGTGGCGCTAAAAACACATAGAGCACAAGTAAAACATCAAGTTGTCAATTTTCACTTAACCTTAATTGATTATAACACTCCCAAAACTTTTACGAATTTCTATAGACTTTTTTTTTGACGCAATTTCTATAGATTTGAATAAGACACGAATATCACATATTTGTATAAGTCTTTTACTAACTTTCAATCGCCTAAAAAAGATTCAACTTACTCATCAACTAACAACTTAATTCGTTTTAAGTGTAACCAATAATGTTGAATAATTTGGTTGCTTGAAACCAGATTTAAACATGAGAAATCAACCATACATGCATTAATGAGTGTATATAAATAAATAAATAAAAAAGAAAAAAGGGAAGGGAAAAGACATGCCATGAAATGTGAAACATAATGCCACATGCCTTTGTCTAGAGCATCCATTCTAATGTTACTTATTTTTCCTGACTTGTAAAAGTTGAAAGCAACTAACAGCCTGTCGTTATTATACCATGATAACCATACACACACACATACATGTTACATGATACACTACATATATACGATTATGATAGTAGCTAGCTACTGTATTACTCACCTTTCCTTTCACTCTCTACCATACATACTGTGAATAGAAATTATCTAGCCCTATATTTAGCAAAATTCAAATATCAACAAATCATTTTATTTACTTGTTCTTGTTATATCAAGCATATCTTCCAGGTCCCTTTTTGCCTTTGTTTCAACACTGTTGCTGTTCTTCCCCTCTCTCTCTAGTATTATTATCAACCAAACTTCCAACACATTATCCATTATCCTGTGATCCACAAATCCATGTTCTTTTACTGACTAACATGTATGGTTTCACCTTCACCTAACCATATACTCCGCTCCGTACCAAAATATAAAAAAAAATTAGTCAAACAAAATTGACTTGACCTATTTGGTTAAAAATTTAATCCAGATGTATCAACTTTATTTGACTAATTTTCTCTTATATTTTAAGACCGAGCGAAAATATTATTTTTCATTTTATTTAATTATTTTACTACTACTCACGGAATCCATCCATGTCAGGCAACGAGTGGTGGGTGAAGGAAGAAGTGAGCATCCTTCTGCTGCAACTGTCTCCTATCTCCTAGCTATAGTACTCTCTCTTTCTATCTCTAACCATTTATTTATGTATCTTTGTCGTTGCTTCATTGTTTTTTTTTGTTAGGTAACCTCAATTTAAGGTTCCACTTTCTTTGGAACTTTCTTACTTTACATTTTTCACTTCCTTTCTTATATCTATCATGTTTCTTTGCTCATTATATGCTTAACTTGTTTTTTAGTATATCTTTTTTTGATTTATTTTCATCAAAATTGTGAATTATATTTATTTAGGTAACCAAACAAAGAGGGACTTTGAAGTTTGAAGAAGCAGAAATAAAAAAAAAAACAAAAGTGATTTCAATTTTTTAATTTATTATTATGGAGTGGAATTTGAAAGCACCTCCTTCTTGGGATTTGGAGGGTATAGAAGAAGCAGCATTACCCAACATAGAAACAATGGAACAACAACAAGAAGAAGAATCAAACAGATTTGGAAAATTTTGTGTTGATTTGAAGCTTGGTCAAGTTGAGAATTCTGCTTCTGCCACTGATCAATCATCATCATCAATGCCACTTCCTTTGTCCAAAGATGTTGCTGTTGTTTCAAAAATGTCATCACCTTCTTCTACTACTTCAGGATCTTCTAAGAGAGCTAGAGCTATTAATACTACAACATTATTGAATGTTTCATGTCTTGTGGATGGGTGCAATTCCGATCTTAGTAATTGTAGAGATTATCATAGGCGTCATAAGGTTTGTGAACTTCATTCTAAGACTCCTGAGGTTACAATTGCTGGTCTTAAGCAAAGGTTTTGCCAACAGTGTAGCAGGTATATATATGTATCATATCTTATATTTATATTTGGATTAAACCGTTAATTTAGTCGATAAACTATAAAAGTCTAATACGTCAATTTAGTCCATAAAGTATATAAAAATCTGTCAAATTAGTCTGTATCTTAATGGAAAAGACTAATTTGACAGATTTTATATACTTCAATGAAGACTTATTATATTTATATAATTTAGAGAATAAATTGGAGAGAGAGTAATAGCTTAGAGATTGAATTGATGGTTTATTCCTCAAATAGTTTTAGATTGCTTGTAATTTCTTCTATTAGTCTATGTTTGTCTTTTTATGCATTTGAATCCTTATCCATTGTTCATGTTAGCTTCACAAGTACTATTGTTTCCTACACCTTTAGCATCTTAATTAACTGGCTTTCTTTATTCTTAAACCAAAGAGAATCTCAACACATAAGAAACCTGCAGTTTTGTACTTTAAAGTTTTGCTCTATCACTCAAGTTACGTAGCACCAACACTTCATATTGAAGATGTATCTGGTGCTTGACACTAACACGACACTCACACATGTGCTAGTGCTTAACATTTAGTTATATCATTTTCTCAAATTATTATCCGTGTTAGGATGTGTTTGGTGTCTATCTATGTCAATGTTTCATAGCTTGCAAGTCTTATGCGAGGAAACACTAGTTTAACTATATGGTTACTTATGAAATTCTTCTTCTTTAATGATAGATCCTTGCGTTTGTGTTTATACTTGATATATGAATGTCACTTTCGTACACCATGTTTCAAGTAGAGTATGTGATATCATGTTAAGTGCTTGAAATTCGTTAAATCCTGAATATTTTCTTTCCTTTTTGTAGGTTTCATTCGTTGGAGCAATTTGATGAAAGAAAAAGAAGCTGTAGGAAACGTTTAGACGGACACAACCGAAGGAGAAGAAAACCTCAGCCTGAACCTATCACTCGACCCGCCGGGAGTTTTTTGTCCAATTACCAAGGTTAGCTAACTTCTAATTTAATCAGTTTCCACCGGAAACAAGTCCCGAGTAAAATAAAGATAAGATAGTTTATAAAGAGCGACACCTTTCACCTTACAGATAACGAGTTTTGTATGGATGAGATAAGACCAATCCAACCAACTTGTTATAGTTTCTGCAACATTATTATCCTGAGTGGACCCATTTGCATATATTCCTAGATTTGATGCAGGCATTAGTTATATCTAAAGATCCCCACATAGATACAGATATACCAGATGAGTAAGAAGCTTCATGTGATAACGCAATGCTTGCACTTAGATAGATGAGTGCGCCTGATTTATTCCATCTATGTCCCTTGTCGCGTTCATGGAAATCTAATGGCCACTAATATAATATTGTTGGTATGGTAGGGTACACATATAACAAATAAAAAAGAGTTTGACTGGTATTTTTTAAAACAAAGTTGGCTACCATCTAGTTTAGATAAAAAATACTCCAAGAAATATTGATAATGAGTGAAACCACCAAAGAGAAATTAAATGGGCTACCATTAAATAAATGTCAATATTGTAAAAACTATCGTGGACGTCGACTCTTAAAGATGTGAGAATGTTAGGAGCCAGCGTTTAGTAAATAAAAGTGTCAAATATGATCTTAAGCTAAAGTCCTAACATTCTCTCAACAAACTTGAATAAATGTCAACCAAATATATATCTATTTCATGTTATCTTAAATAAATAGTTGAGAGTTCCAATTTGCAATGTGTTTGCTAAGCCAAAGACATCAACCTTAGGAGTTATTTTTGTACGATTGAGTCACGCTTAACTGAAATTCTAATATGATATGAGAGTTTCATTATCTGGTCACACGTATCACACTATGCACATGTTTAGTCATATGAAAATATTACAAGTTTTTGTAGGATTGCATTAGGCCTAATTCAAATTGTAATAGAAACTTTGTTTCCATCCAAATTAACCATTGGCCATTAGTAAAATAATGATATACTATTGTTTAATCATTCTATTACATAAAGTTTAACATTTAAGAAACTCAATGTCAAAAACTTTTTTCAGGCACCCCGTTGCCACCCTTTTCAAGTTCAACTGCCATGGTGAATTCAGCTTGGAGTACAGGACTCATTACTTCCTGTGAAAGTGGTAGGCTTCACATCCACAACAACCAACACCAGCAAGTACATGTGATTGATAAACAAGACCATTTTCTTGGTTCTACAACAACCACCTATGGAGAAGGAAAACAACTTCAATTCTTAGACGACGACGACAACAACAACAACAACAATCCCTCACTTCATAACAACCAAAACACACCTCTTCTCAGGACAAGTAGCAAACTATTCTGTGATAGCTTAACAACTTCATCAGTACATGAGTCTCCTTGTGCTCTCTCTCTTCTGTCATCATCACAGACACATACATCTCATTCAATGGTGCAACAGCCTCATTCAATGTCCCTTATGCAGCCTCCTTTAGGACTGAGCTTGCATGGCAACAACAATAGCAGCTTTGAGTCTATGGATAGAGTGTTGGTTCCTAATGGGAGTGAGAGTGATCATTGCTCTTCATTGTATAACATTGGTTCTGATGGATCACAAGGCAATGATGCACCTCAACTATTTTCCTATCAGTGGGAATAGAGAATTTTAATTATCATTACATGTATTCACCACCCATGGACTACTTAATTATGATTTTCCTTTAATTATTTATTGATTCATAAAAGTAATGTATTATGATTTCTATCTCAAGGATAAGAAAAACTAGATAACAAAATTCAAAATGGGAATTTATTTCCTCCCGTGAATTTCACTAATTACTTTGTGTGTCACAAATTTTTGACGGAGATTAATCACATTTAAAAGACAGTGAAAACTTTATAATTATAACATGTTAAAGAAAACATTATTCACTTCATAAGTTTTATCTTAGTTGACAGAAAATGCCGAAATTATTAGGAAGGACGCTCATGATTGAGGTTTGACCCAAAATCCCGGTCCCCACTTTTTGTGTGATTTTATGGATGGCTTAGACATTTCGTCTATATGCGCGCAGAAAAAAAAACATTATTCATTAGCACTGAGTCAAAATAATCACTAACATACTTTAAATCAAATATATCTAGTCCATCAAACACGATTTTGATTTTAAAATTGATTAAATAAAGGCTTGAGTATCATTTTTGTCACTCTATGTACACGGATTTTTGGGTTTAGTCTTTGTTTTGATTTTTTTTCCTGAATAAGTCCTTGAATCAACCAAATTTTTTAATTTTGGTCCTTAAAGCTAAAATTTACAGGAAAATTTGTAACATTTTTTTGGTTCCTAAAGCTCAAATTCCTCTTCACAATTTAATTTTATGGTTTTGATCTCTCTTCTTATCATTAATTCAGTCAGCCACTATATCTATGACACATTATTAAGGCCAGGTGGCAAAACGTTTGTCACTTCGACGAAAATGGACGGCAGAGACCAATGGTAAAAATGTTTGGTCGATAAGGAGACTATTTGAAATAAAATCATATAGAGAGACTAAAACCAAAATTTGGTGTAATACCAAAAAGATGTTTAAGCTTATTTTTTAATTAAATATTGTGAAGGGTGTAACAGGTATTTTTTAAAAATATTGGGCCGAAATAAAAAATGACCTGAGCCCACGTGCACAATTTTTAGCAACTTTTTTTTTTTTGACGGAAGCAACTTTCTTTCCTTGTCCGAAAGCAGAATCTGAAAACTGCAATTTACGCTGACGGAGTAAAAGCTTGAACAACAATGGAGGAACCACCGTGTTCGTCATCGGCGAGATCAACCACCAGAGGAAAACCATCAAAAGATCCAATCATCGGTATTAACTTGCTTAACGATGATCTTCTCCACAACATTCTCACCAGACTACCTGCACTATCATTCGCTTCTGCAAATTGCGTTAACAAAACATGGAATTCCGTTTGCAATCGCATCATTTCTCGTCCCAAACTCTCTTCTGCACTTTCTCTCAATCCTTCGTTAACCGTAAGTCACGTTGCATTTCATTTCAATTATCACAGAACTCGCACAATTAGGTCTCGACGGAGCTTATTACTTCTGATTACATTTTTAGGGTTTCTGATTAATTAAATTAAATTAAATTTAGCTGAATTTGTTTTTATTTGGTTAATTGGTTAATTTTTTTTCTTCATTTGAACAGGACGCTGTGAATGAGGTTGTTAACAAGGTTCTATCTGAGCCAATTCGACCTTATTTTGCTATTGTTCATATTGGAGGTGGATTCGATTCGAAAAAGATTCTTCGCCTTGTAAGGAATTACTAATAAATGTTTCTCTTTGTGTTAACTGTTAAGCATTTTTTGTGTGTTATGAAAGTGATTTGATTATGTGGTGTGGTGCAGATTAAACGGAGATTGGGGTTCAATATTCCGGTTGTTGTCACGATGAATAATGGTATTATTGGAAGGGATGCTCTTACTAATGAATTTAAAGAGGTTGGATGTTTTATAAATTTTTTTGGGTCTTGCTAACGAGTGCCCCCGGGGCACTCTTTAAGCATTCTACTTAAAGAAACTTTTCATTCGAAAAAATAAACAGCACAAGTTCCAATGCGTTGACTTTACAGATTCCTATAAAAAGTTTCTATTTAAAGTGCTTAAAGAGTGCCCCAGGGCACTGTTTAGCATTTGCCATTTTTTTTTTCCCCTTTGTGTTGGAGATTTGATAATGTCAAGTGTTAACTTAGGGATAATTTGTGTAGGTTAAATGGGGTGCACTTTTTAGTGGCATTGGTGAAGAAGAATATGCGACAAAGATAAATGAAGGCATAGTTTTGACAGTTGGCTACTTGCCGGGACTAAAAGTTGAAGCTATACCGTTACTACGACTGCCAGAGGTAATAAATATGAGAATTTAGACTTTGCATGCTATGAAAATAAATATGTAAGAGTTTAGCATTGTAATCTCAGGGTGCTGAGTTCAAATTCTGTCAGAGACAATTGTGAAATGGTCACTTGTAGTGCCAATGAAAATAAATATAAGGTTATAAGACATTTTGAATACTAATTAGTAATTAACTAATAGTCTAATACCTTACAAGTTACAACCAAAGGTAGTCTCATGTAAACGGCACCATTAAGCTGCCAATTAGCTTTAGTAATAAGTTAAGGCAAGGCAAGGCTAACTGAATTAAGGCTGTCTATGTGAGGATGGAGATTAAAAAATCATAAATATGTGAAATTGTGCTAGAATGAATGGATGTGAAAATGTGTTCTAAGTAAAGCGAAATGCAGAAAAAAGTTGTTTTAAAATGTTTATTTAAATTTCTTGTAGAATTTTATGGTGTTATGATCTCATGATTTTTCGTGTTTTCTCCTCTCTTCTGATCCACAAAGAAGGATCTCAATTTTTACAACTTTGCAACTAGCTAGAGTCATTACTCTTCTCTCACGTCAGATTTAGATAATGTGCTGCTTTATTCTTTTTTAATTTTGTAAAGTTATTGATTAAAAGTATTTTTGACACCAGACACCTCAAGAACCATGCATTGATAATTTTGTAATGGATATCAAGGAATACTCGGCCTCTGTCTCTAGTCGCCAATTCCCTGTTGGGGTTATATTATTTGGAGTGAGTTAACAATCACACACTAATTTACCAATATTGGTTTTACTTTTATAGTTAGTTTACACTTCTTGTATATGTTTTTAACACTTTGATTTGATTTCGCAGGAAGCAAACAGTGACATGAAATTAGTTCTGGAGAAGTTGGGTTAGTAATACTTGTATATATATTTATTTACTCTTTACTTCAGGAAAAAATTGGAAATTAAATGTTATGTTTGGTAGAATATTTGAAGTTTATCTCTTCATTTTTAGTGTGTTAAGGCAATGGAAACAAATGTTTCTAAGATTTTATGTACACAATGCTCTGTTTATTTTTTTATTTTGAGAAACAAGAGGTCCTACGGTCCGAAAAGGGAAAACTATAAAGGAATTTAACGCTGACGCAATGCTCTGTTTAGTTTGAAGATATAATTGACTGCTATTTTTTCTTTCTATAATATGTTGCAAAATGTCTATGGGATACGTAATGGCAATTTGATACTTAAACTTAGTTATCGTGACCAATGTAGTCAAACACGAGATCTTAAGTAAGATCGGTAGGCCAAAAAAAGATCGTAACACGAGGATCGTAACACAAAAAAACATAAAAATTATAATATATAAACAAAACAACATAAATCACAACATTAAAGTAAGTAAGTTAATTAATATTTCATGACAAGGTGTACATATCAACCAAGTTCTAAGTTCCAAAAGTACCTATACGACTATACATCATACAAAAGCCAATATATTCACCAAAGACTAAAACAGTGAACGATAAAACAGAAGCCATATTATTTAGTGAATTGTTGGAAAATATTTAGTATCTTTTTACTATTTCTGGTAGATTCTAGATATTTTTATTATTTAGTTATATTTTTCTTTATAATATTTTTCTCCTAAAATTAAGGAGAGAATTAATCTTGTACTCTCTATTTAAACCAGCTTAAGGCTGAAGAATAAAATAGAATAGCATTCATTCAGTTATTATTTTCTACATGGTATCAAGAGCTCCCGATTTTGGGGGTCTCGCTTCCGCAAAACCCTAACCGCCATAGTGTTTACAATTCAATCACAAAAACTGATTTTGTGGCCGGGGCATTGTTCATCCGCGGCACTGTTCCCTTCCGCGGCACTGTTCATCCGCGACACTATTCACTTCCGCGGTACTGTTCATCCAAAGGCAAAAAAAAAAAAAAAAAAAAAAATTTTTTTTGCTCTGTTTAGTATTATTTGGCTGAACTTATTAATCATGACGTTTCTTTATTCTCGACGACGATTAGACACTTTCCAATTTTGTCGTGAATGCAAATATTGTCATCGTTTGGGACATACTATTTTTCAATGTTGGAAATTACATGGCCGACCTACTAATCGGAAGAACAAAGGTGGAGGTGAGAGTCATGCATTTCAAACTAGTAATTCTAGTAAAGGACAATCATCCTCCTCGATTCGGCTTTCTTTCACGACGGAACAACTAGGCAGATTGTTCAAAATTATTGAATCTGACACTCTTTATTCTTTTACTGCCCCAAAAGGTAATTCTTCCCTTCTTAGTGTCAGTCTTAGTCGTACTTGGATAGTAGATTCGGGTGCAAGTGATCACATGACAGGTAATTCTACTTTGTTTTCTTCATATAGTCCATGTCCAGGTAATCATAAAATAAAAGTTGCAGATGGCTCTTTTTCAGCCATTGCAGGTAAAGGTTCAGTTGTGTTGTCTCCAAGTTTAACCCTTAAAGATGTCCTTCATGTCCCAAATTTATCTTGCAATCTCATGTCTATCAGTAAATTAGCCAAAGATAAAAACTGTCAAACTAACTTTTTCCAAACTCATTGTGTCTTTCAGGATTTGAACTCAGGGAAGATGATTGGCAGTGCTAAGGAGAGTGGAGGACTCTACTATTTTGACTTTGGATCTGAATCACAACTACCATCCAAACCAATAAGTACTAACTTTGAGTCCTTTTTTGCTTTGAATAATAATGATGACAATATTATGTCATGGCATTTACGATTAGGTCATCCTAGTTTTGGTTACTTAAAATACTTGTTTCCTAAATTATTCCTTAACAAGGATTTATCTTTGTTTAACTGTGAAGCATGTGAATTTGCAAAACATCATCGATCTAGCTTTCCAATACAACCTTATAAACCATCAAAACCTTTTTCTGTTATTCACAGTGATGTATGGGGCCCTAACCGTACGAGTACACTTTCTCTCAAAAAATGGTTTATCACATTCATTGATGACCATTCAAGAGTATGTTGGGTGTACTTATTAAAGGGGAAATCTGATGTTTGTCAGGTTGTACAAGATTTTTTTAAAATGGTGCAAAATCAATTTCAAACAAATATTCAAGTGTTTAGAAGTGATAATGGCAAAGAATACTTTAACACTAATTTGAGTGATTTCTTCCGTAAAAATGGGACAGTTCATCAAAGTTCATGTCCTAACACTCCCCAACAAAATGGAGTTGCAGAAAGAAAAAATAGACACTTGTTGGAGGTGGCTAGAGCTTTACTTTTCTCAAGTAAAGTACCAAATTATTTGTGGGGTGAAGCAGTTTTAACTGCTGCATATTTAATTAATAGAGTTCCCTCCAAAGTTCTTAATTTTCAAACTCCAATTCATATATTTAAAGAATGTTTTCCCGTTCCTCATGTTTCTAATGATTTGACTTTAAAAATCTTTGGTTGCACAGCTTTTGTTCATGAACATAAGAATAGTAGCAAGCTTGAACCCCATGCTATAAAATGTGTTTTTGTTGGATACTCTCCAACTCAAAGGGGATATAAATGTTTTGATCCAAAGAACAAAAGGATGTTTGTCACAATGGATGTAACATTTTTTGAAAACAAACCTTTCTTTGATACTCATCTTCAGGGGGAGAATTTTAAGGAAGAAGACTCATTTCAAAATGACATAAGTTTTTTTAATTCATCTTTGCCAATATCACAAAATTTTGACACTAGCACTTTAGCACCAATAGAAAATGGCAATGATTCACTAACTGAACCTACTCCTGCTATGAGTAAGGAACTTGATGAATCCGAGCCTACATTCTCTCATGAAAACAATAATGAAAATTGTGAAGATGATGATAACAATGAGCTAATTGAAATGCCACATAATGATGAGTCACTTGAAGTAAATAAACTTGAAGTAGAAAATAAACTTTGGAAAGGGAAGTTTTTTGTAAGGAAGAACCATAAAGAATGTGATGAGTCCACATCCCAACACTGCCGTGAATCTGAACCGAGGAATGATCAATCTCCTAAAATAAGGAAAGGTAAGTCTATCTCTGTTTCTGAGAGTCGTATTTTGTATCCCGATATTGATGATCCTATAGCTATTAGAAAAAATGTTAGATCTTGCACTAAACATCCTATGTCTAATTTTATATCATATTCAAAATTGTCTCCATCTTTTTCTGCCTTCACCTCAAAACTGTCTAGTGTAGAGATTCCAAAAAATATACAGGATGCTCTAGAAGTTCCAAAGTGGAGGGAAGCTGTACTTGAGGAGATGAAAGCTCTTGAAAAGAACAAAACTTGGAGTGTTACGACACTGCCTAATGGCAAGAAGACTGTGGGATGTAAGTGGGTGTTTAATGTGAAGTATAATTCAGATGGGTCAATTGAAAGGTATAAAGCTCGATTGGTTGCTAAGGGTTTCACTCAAACCTATGGCATAGATTACTCAGAAACATTTGCTCCTGTTGCAAAATTGAATACTGTCAGAATTCTTTTGTCTCTTGCTGCCAACTTAGATTGGCCTCTACATCAATTAGATGTTAAAAATGCTTTTCTAAATGGTGATCTAGAAGAAGAAGTATACATGGATAGTCCTCCTGGCTTTGAAAACAAATTTGGATCAAAAATATGCAAGTTGGAGAAGTCTCTTTATGGCTTGAAACAATCTCCGAGAGCTTGGTTTGAGAGATTTACTCGGTCTATGAAGAACCAAGGTTACATTCAAGGACAGGCTGATCACACTTTATTCACCAAGTTCTCTCATGATGGAAAATTCGCAGCCTTGATTGTTTATGTTGATGATATTGTGCTTACTGGAGATGATACAGTTGAAATGGCAAGAGTAAAAGAGAAATTGGGTGTAGACTTTGAAATCAAGGATTTGGGATCCATGAGATATTTTCTTGGTATGGAGGTTGCTCGATCAAAAGAAGGAATTGTAGTTTCACAACAGAAATACATTCTAGATTTGTTGAAAGAAACAGGAATGAGTGGATGTCGACCAACAGATACCCCCATGGATCCTAATGCAAAACTTTGGGGAGAAGGTAGTGTCCCTGTTGATAAAGGAAGATACCAGAGATTGGTCGGGAAACTAATTTATTTGTCACACACCAGACCTGACATTGCCTTCTCAGTCAGTGTAGTGAGTCAGTTTATGCATTCTCCTTTTGAGGAACATCTTGAGGCAGTTTATAGGATACTGAGATATCTTAAGACAAATCCTGGAAAAGGCTTATTTTTTAAGAAGACTAATGAAAGAAATGTATCTATCTTTACTGATGCTGATTGGGCAGGTTCTATCACAGACAGAAAATCAACCTCTGGATATTGTACCTATGTATGGGGTAATCTTGTGACATGGAGGAGCAAGAAACAAGGAGTTGTAGCAAGAAGTAGTGCAGAAGCCGAATTTAGAGCTATGGCTCAAGGTATATGTGAAGGATTATGGATCCACCGAGTTATAGAAGAACTTAAGATGAAAATTGAGCTTCCATTGAAATTATATTCTGACAGTAAAGCTGCTATTAGCATAGCTCATAATCCAGTTCAACATGACAGAACCAAACATATTGAGATTGATCGGCATTTCATAAAAGAGAAGTTAGATGCTGGAATTATTTGTCTTCCGTTTGTAACTTCAAGTCAGCAAATTGCTGATATCTTGACCAAAAGTTTGGCAAGACCCACCTTTGAGCACTTGATAGGCAAGTTGGGCATGATAGATATCTATGCACCAACTTGAGGGGGGGTGTTGGAAAATATTTAGTATCTTTTTACTATTTCTGGTAGATTCTAGATATTTTTATTATTTAGTTATATTTTTCTTTATAACATTTTTCTCCTAAAATTAAGGAGAGAATTAATCTTGTACTCTCTATTTAAACCAGCTTAAGGCTGAAGAATAAAATAGAATAGCATTCATTCAGTTATTATTTTCTACATGAATGATAAAACAATGATGGGTGAAAGAGGAACAATGAAAACGATGAAACACCCAGAGGTTGAAAACGATGAAACTGAAAAACAAGGAAGCGGTTGAAAACGATGAAACAGGGTAGGAGAGGAACGATGAAACGCGCGGAATCAAGGCGAGGTGTGGTCGTTGCCACAAGTGTTAAGGGTAGCAGAGGAACGTTTAGGGTTTTCATGTTATCGTGATTTGCTTTTGGGAGGCGTTTAGGGTTTACAGGTAACAAAATCATATACAAATTGAGGTTTTAATTTAGGTTTTACTGCAACCCGACCCAGTTTCAAAAGCCCAGAAACAAAAAAACAGCCCAGCACGAGAAACACGTTACGATCGTGCTTCAAAACACGCGATCTTGTCTACCAAAACTTTTTCACGATCTTGAATGAGATCGAGCACGATTTCCTGGCAGAAGATCGAAGATCGTACGATCTTACGATCCAACACGCGATCTTGTCTACCTTGATCGTGACTGTGCATTTTATGTTAGTTCTCTAATTCGAAAGAACACGAGTTCAATTAATACATTTCTTCATTGACAATATTTCTTTTCATTTCAGATTATGCCATGCCTAAAGACACGTTCATCGTGGGTGATGAGAGAGGTTGCCCTGTATTCAGATGTGGAAATGGTTCTAGGAACAGTTGTGGTAGTAGAGGGTACATAGAAGCTGTTGCTCTTGTATTTGCTCAGGACCGAAACAGGTCTTCTGGTACTCTCGATGTCTTTTCTTACCTCTGCCTTGCTGCATGATGCATAATGCATAAAATAATTCATGCAACTGCTATAGTGCATGTCGTTGTTAGACTTTTTTAAGTCACTCATCTTTGTTACAAATTGAATTTTACTGCAGGAAATATTAAATTTCATGTTGCATTCTCAAATGGTGTTTCACCTGTGGGTGGCAGATACAAGGCAGCTTCAGTTAGAACAAACAACACCGATTGTTCAACATGGCTAACTGCCAAAAGGGAAGGGCATCAAGAACTTCTTGATGGTCAGAGTATTCTGCATGATATTAGCACTTTGGTACGCATTTATTTCCGTATTTTGGACTACCTACACAAATTACTTTTATTAAGGAAAAACTAATGTTCGGGACTGCTATGAAGGAATATGTAATATTGAGCAATATAAAAAGTTTCAGCTATTAAGAACTATTCAAAATTTATCATTTCAGGACAAGAGCCTTTAGATTTCACCCAATAGACAAAAATACTTGTGTGGGGATAATACAGATGTATTGAATATTGATAAGTCATAAGTTAGTAAAAAATGGAATTAGAGGAATTGTTAATACATGAAAGACAGCATTGCGAAGACCGCTATGGTGCTATTGCAATGATTAGAAAACAGTATACGGCTAAACATAAATCCCAATAGCATTTATAAATACCCTAAAATAGAGAAAGTGAACACAAAAAATTGGGTTATTGATATGAATTTCAAGATCCTACCAAATATATAAGAATGTTTCTAAGATAAAATATGATAACATAATTAACTAATTTGTGTAACATTGTTGCTAAAATTCAAGTAATGATTCAGTCATTCAGATATTTATTTTGTAGTTATTGTACTATTAATGTCTTTTTTCACTAACTTTGTAAATTTGGCAGCTGGAACATCATATTGAGCCTCCTGAGTTGTACATTGGAGTAACTAAACACAGGAAAATTTCCATTGGGGAAGAGAAGCCAATGCCAAGAACTTGTATTGCATATCATGGAGTTGTGGGGTATGATATAAACTCTTCTCTTTTGTAGGTTTGTAATCCCTTAATTTGCGCAATCTTCTGTTAGGAAATCATATCTTTTTTATAAACCATGGCATGATTGGCAAAGTGCATTATTATATCATATTGTGCTTCACTATTTTGAGTGTTTGGAACTAGAAAGTAGAAGTAGTTTTCTATTGTGGTAATTGATGCTTGCTGTTTGTATAACTGTAGTTGTTATTTTGAATTCAAATTCGATAAAATAGAAAAATGCTTGTAATAATATTCTTGCATACACGGTCTTTTTATTTTCTTTTTGTATTACTTATGATAGATGGTAACTTTTTTTTGTCATTTACAGTTTCGTTTCAAATTATTTATTAGAAAAAATTGGGCTAAAGAAGAAAAGTAAAAGATGCTGATGTTGACATTTGCAATGTAATTAGTTGCATTAGTTTGAAAGATGAATTTTGTGATAAGCCATTTGAAGGTTTATTTTTATTCCTGCTGCTTTGATATTCTCCATTAGATAATCCATTATTCAAATTTGTATCATTAATGCCACGAGTCTCAGGACAATGTGATATTTTTATACTTCTCTTAAACCACCCTGTTTCCCTAACCTTCCTTATCTATTACTGTAATTCTTATTGTAAACAATACTGTTTTTAAATAGAAAAGGCTAAGTTTTTATATTTTGGGCAGAGGTGATGACGAGTATCTATATGTTGAGGGAATGGGCATCAGAACAGGAGATATCTTTCAGTTCTACCATTCAGATCCTAATGCTGCATTAACTTCATTATCTGAGGTTCATGATGCCCTTAACAATGTTAAGCTGGAGAGGAATTCTAGGAGTTTCGATGTTGATGGAGACAATGCTACCAATGTTTTCGGTGGTATTATTTTTGCTTGCTACGGCCGTGGCGAATCATTTTTTGAACGTCTTAATGCTGATAGCTCCCCCTTCTTGGAGAATTTTCCAGGAGTTCCGTTGGCTGGAGTATTTTGTAATGGAGAAATGATGCGTCCTTGTACCTCTTTGGTTGGTCTATATCCAAATGCAAATCCCATCAGTTGCTTTTTGCATGTTTATAGCACTGCCTATTTAGTGATGTCATATGATCCTCCCTCTGGAATATTAGATTAGATGCTACTCATAATTGTCATCAAGATGTACATTGCTAGTTTGAGGAGGATTCGTTTTTCATTTGCCATGAACATGGATTTTACTATCTTTCCATGACCTCAGACGGGTATGTGTACTTTATGGCGTCAATAAGTATTGATTTGTATGTTTATTATCACAATATCATTATCATTAAACTCATTTCACATCTTTGGAAACTTGTGTTCTACAAATGAAAAGCTTGAGTTGAGGGGATGTAATCTAGAAGTTGTTTCCGCATCTTTGTTGCTGTACTTGCTTAGTTGCTTATATAGTGCTTTAAGGAAAACCGTGTGACTTATGATAGTTGCTTATTAGCCTAATGGTTTTCCTTTTCCTTTTTTTCTTTTTGTTTACAAAGGCAAATGGCTATCATTGGTGGTAACATAGTGAATGTTACATGACTAATTTTATTTTATAAAAATACAAAATCCATCTTAGTAAAGGAAATGAGTAAAAAAGAAAAATATTCTGGTAAAGAAAATGGCTGCTGGTTTAATAATTTAATTTAAGAATTTTTTTTGTTGAAGATTTAACAATTATTTATTTATTTATTTGGGTGAATGGAAGTATGAGAACATATTCAATAGAATTTTTTTTTTTTATAATAATAGAATAATTTTGTGTTGATATGTGAGTAGAGACACAGTAAAAATGTTAAATATTAACCATTAGTTACTATTTGTGTTCATTTTAATTTACAACTTTTTAAGTGTGAATTTTTAATAATTTGTCATTTTATCTATATACTAAAAAAATTTATAAGAATAGCGATCATGTAAATCTTTTTTAAAAAAATTATCAAACAACTTTACTTTAATTTTAAAGCTGTTATTACTAACTTGATAAACTACTACTACTATCTTGTAAGACAAAAATAAGCTGAGCCAACACACAACCTGTTACAGATATTCATACCAACTAAGGTAAAAAATTTAATATTTTGACCTATACTTTTTAAAATTTATGATTTTTCATTTTCTTTTATCATATCACCAAATTGAGCTTCCTCCCATTAGTTAAGTCAACAATATTATAAATTTAAAACACTTTACCAATAATTTTAAATGGAATAACTAAAAAAAGGAAATTGTAAAACCACTTTTAGTTTTTTTTCTCTTCTTTTAACCACTTTTAGTTTTACTTTTACAGATTTTTTGACAAGACTTTGGTACATTTACAGATATTATTTTGAGCTTTAAATATCATTAAAAGCTGGTCAAACAAAGATTCTCAAAGAGGAAAAAAAATAAAATAAAGAATTTTATAATGTTTGAGTTAGAAGTCTTCCATTTGACAAATTGACAGTTACAAAGGAAAGTTGAATTCGAATTCCAACAAAAAAGGAATTTCTTACGTGCGCATCTCTTATTGGAGTAACCACAAAACAAGCGTTGAAAATTCTCATCTTCATTTCTTCTCCACGCTCACGCCACCGCTAACCTCTGTGCCTAGGGTTTTTCGCTTCTTCCTTCTATCTCCGTTTATCCTCTTCCCGCTCGCCGGCACCGGACTTCTATTTTCCGATCATATTCAAATTCGTAGCTAGCTTAATCGATTTTTGGAGTAGATAGAGTAGAGACAGAATCGAAGATGACAAGTCGAAGGAGTATTTCATCTACTAGGAGAGCCTCTGAGTCTGCAGTTGGAGCTGGAGCTGTTCGAAAATCTCTTTCCATTTCGCGCCATATGTATGTATATTCTTCTGTAGTAATTCATTTCCCTGTTTAATTAACGCTTCATTTTATTCCTAATCTTTTTTTTTTTTTTTATCTTGCATAATATTTGTTGATTTCATGTGTTATGTTTTAAGTGCTATAAGTTTGAAAATTTAGAAGTTTATTATGAGATACATAGCAGCAGCTATTTTCGCTGTATTTCAATGATTTACACTTTTGTGGCTGATATCTATTTTGATTGTTTGGTGCCATAAATAATTGTAGAACTCAGTAATTTCCATTTTCCAAGTGTCAATGTCAAACAAATGTGGATTTCTAAAGTGTCAGTTTAATTGGTTGGTTTAACACTAGTAGTATTTATGAAGAACTATGACTTTTATGGTGTACTGGTTAGGTGTCAGTTTCCACGATTGAGACACTTCTTTAGTTCTTTACATACAGTTTTCTAGGGCTCTAACCAAATAGAAAGTGGTTTTAGTTGTGGAAGTATATGATCAAGCCATGGCAATTTTTATAAGAAACTGTATTCTTGATTCACAAAGGACTAGAAGTCTAGAACAGATTGAATGTTTTTCATGAGTTGTTAATTGCATTCAGTTAGATTAATTGTTTCTGCATAATTTATTGTCGAAGAAGAGAAGATAAGTGAGTGAGGGTTTTATCAATTTAAATCATCGAATAAGATCTTGAATCTACATGGAATTGGACAGGGGATTATCAGGAGAGAGGACAGTGAAATCACTGCGTCTTTCGAAGGCCCTGACAGTACCCGAGACTACCACTGTCTATGAAGCTTGTCGGCGGATGGCTGCCCGTAGGGTGGATGCTCTATTACTAACCGATTCTAATGGTTTGCTTTGTGGAATCCTCACAGACAAGGTGTGACTAAGATGTCTTTTCTAGCCAATAATTAACAAGAAAGAAAAGAATGATTCACCTAGATTTCTTGAATTTTCATATGCTTATCTCCCTATCTTATTTTTTGGCTTACAGGATATAGCAACAAAAGTTGTTGCCCAAGAGATTAATCCTGAAGACACACCTGTTTCTAAGGTTATGACAAGAAATCCGGTATTTGTCCTTTCGGAAACTCTTGCTGTGGAAGCCCTCCAAAAGATGGTGCAAGGTTGGTGTTATATATAGAGATGTACTCAACTTTTCAAATTCCTGATGTGTATCTTGCCCTTTTATTATGGTTGATATACGTCCACAGGGAAATTTAGGCATCTACCTGTGGTGGAGAATGGGGAGGTTTTGGCTTTACTCGACATAGCAAAGTGTTTGCATGATGCCACTGCACGTATGGAAAGAGCTGCAGAGAAAGGAAAAGCAATTGCAGCAGCTGTTGAAGGGGTTGAAAAACATTGGGGATCATCTAATATTGGTATGCAGAGTATTTTCATTTTCATGCTTAGCTCTTCGGTTCTAATAATGGCATCCCTAAAACATAGCACCATTTGGAAGCCAACAGTTTCTGTTAGCTGAATTTTATTTCATGCTAATTTTATCTTTGTGCAGACTCTAGTTCATCATTTATTGAGGCCCTTCGGGAAAAGATATTCAAACCATCACTGTCCACAATCATTCCTGAGAATTCAAAGTAGGTAATATCTTATTGTTTGAGTTCAAAAAAAATTTGACTCAAAATGTAATTTTTCTGCTCTGCATGTTTGGCTGTCAACCAATTTTCTTTAACACAAAATGGTACTTTTTAGGACTGTGACAGTTTCACCAACAGACTCGGTTTTGAATACAACAAAAAAGATGGTTGAACTTCATGCGGGTTGTGCTGTTGTGACTGTTGATGGCAAAGCTCGAGGCATCGTTACGTAAGTTTGTAGGCATTGAAATTTCCTGCAGCTCAGCAGTCTTCTTTTTCTGAAAAGTTCCTTTTGCCATCCCCACAATTGTCATTATGTGAGTATGCTTACATTAATTTTGATCAATTATAATCTGCATACAAATTTCAGTTCAAGGGATATCTTGATGCGGGTAATTGCACAAAATCTTCCACCAGCATCAACTCCTGTTGAGAAGGTACTTTGTTTTATTTGTATGGCTTTTAGAAGAAAATGTTTTCACTTGTCCACCTTTTCCTTTCTTAGATTTTGTAAAATCTAGATCTATTAGTATTTAGGAGCATGTGTTTTTTACCCTCTTTGTTCCTTTGAATTGTTGTTTGTAATAATATATTTTTACATATTTATCAGTAGGTTTAAAAGTCCAAGATATCAACAATTTTTGTTTGTTACATCGCATATTCACCTAATTTATCAAATTGATAATTTTGAACTTTGAAGCGATTAAAGATTAAAGAGACAAAGGAATATATCAAGAAATGTTAAAAATAAATAAGCAAGAGCATTATTTGTAATTGTAGTCCATGTCGTTAGCATAAACAATGCTTGGAATATAAGGAGTACTGTGTACTAGAAAGAAAAGTGGTCATTTTGGGTGTTCATTCCTTTTTTTTTTATCCCCGAGTTGATATCTATGCAACAAAATATGCAGGTCATGACACCAAATCCAGAATGTGCGACAATTGACACACCAATTGTCGATGCACTTCATACTATGCATGATGGAAAATTCTTACATCTTCCAGTGGTTGATAGAGGTAAAGTAAATATACATATGGGACGGGGAAGAGGTGTTCTTGTGCACCAATATTTTATCTGATTTGGGTATGGGTGGTTGAAAACAGATGGCATTGTAGTTGCTGTGGTCGATGTGATTCATGTGACTCATGCTGCTGTGGCTACTGTTAGTCAGGTTGGTCGTTACATATCTTAGACTGTGATTTATTGCTACTGTTGATTTGACCCTCTAACTCTATTGAATTCTTTTTGCATGAAAAGGGGAAAAATGACATCATTTATGTAAAGCTTTTAGTATGACTCTTGTGTGCAAAACTTTGTAACATTTCATGCATTTGATTTAATTTTTTTTGATATTTATACATGAAATTTAGCTTTTAAAGTACTGCTTATATGCTAATAAGTATTGACATCTTAGAAATAATTAGTATTTATAATATCTCAATTCTATACCTGACTTTCTGTTCTAGCGAAACATATGCATTTTGTCATCACACATTTATTTTAGCTTCTTATGAATTCAAGACCTTGAAAGATTGAATGTTTGCTGCAAACACAAATTATTAATCTAAATTAATACTCCCTCCGTTCCTTTTTAATTATCGTTTGAGCTACGTGCGCATTGTTCACATAATCTACTTTGACCATATATTTTTATTGATATATAAAAGCAAATATTAGGATATAAGATGTTGTTCAATTTGTCTCGATGAATATTTTCAAAATATAAATTTTTTATAATACATAACTAAAGATATTAGCGAACAAAGATATGCAATGGCATACGCAAACCGGTCAAATGTGACAGTTATTTAGGAACGGAGGGAGTATTAGCTTGCTCGCTTTTTTACATTATAAAATTTCCTTGATAGAGAATAGAAAACTTGTTCAATTATTAATTGTCTGTACTGCTGTTGCTTTATCTTGATAACTTGTATCTGCAATTATGGTTCTGTGTTATCCTAAGTTGCCACCAAAGTTAATGAATGTAGGTTTTTGTTTTCCCTCTACAGCTAGCATTGCATAACTCCCCACGATCTATTTTATGGAACACATTAGATTAAATTAACATCCAGATGACACAAGATTTCAAATATGTATGTTATGGCATGAAAGTTAGGCTTTCAAGTTGCCGTTTATCTCACCAAGGGACATACTTCCGTAAGGGAGATATATCCCTTAGTTTGGAAGATGATAGCTTTAAGGTTCTCAAACTCAATAGTCTACACTCTACATAAACTCATGAAATCTTGGTAGAATTGACTCGGAAACTCTTTTTGCATAATACGAAAAAATGATAATGCTCAAAATATTGATCACAATATGCATTGTAAATATTTATTATTCTACCATAGTAACATAGCAAATATCAGAAACTAAGTTTAAATATTCTGTAATCAACCAATAAAGTAAGCCTAGACTAGACCAGTCAAAGGTAGTTTCAAAATTGATGGACAGATTCACTAATCACAAGCTTCTTTTCATTATATCTGTGTGTGATGAATGCATGTATTTGTGTTTCACAGCCAAAGACAAAAATTAAAAAGATTTTGCTATTTATTTTCCGTTAATATTTTTAAAGGTGGGGTCATTTTCTCCCTCTAATTAGGTCGGAAACAACGAAGCTGCCAACTCCTTGATGCAAAGATTTTGGGATTCAGCCATGGCCTTACCTCCAACTGACGATGATGACGAAACACGAAGGTTAGATGCATTTAAGTTGCTTGGATAATGTGTCCTACATCTTAATGTACTTACACTATTGATTATGTTCCAGTGAGAGTTCCTTCAAAATAGGTTCTGACGGTGGAGAAACAGGGAGATCCGTTCCTTTTACTTCTGCAAGCTTGCCGAATACATTTTCCTTCAAAGTACAAGATAAGAAGGGCAGAATGCATAGATTCACATGTGGTAAGTAAACTATGTTATCTGTTGGATCTTTGTCAGTTTTTCATCTATTTTTGTGCACACCAGCAGCGATAAATAAGGGTTTGGGCATACTAAAAAATAACAAGCAAACTTGTGTGATTATAAATGATTATAAAAGTACAAGACAATATGGGGTTAAGAACGAGTGCCTTAAACAGAAAGTGGAGGTTGCTCCTAAGGTGGAAAAGATAAAATCTCGCCATAGGTGGTTGGTTCATATGTAGATAAGACTAATGAATGTCCAAGAGCTTGTTTGGATAGACTTATTTGAGTTTATCTACTGACATAATCTCGTGAGTCTGTTTGTGAGAGCTTATGGAAACAACTTATGACATGTTCGGAAGCTGTTTTGAACTTATTTCCATAAGCTCTGTAGTATGACTTTATTTTATTCTTTTTTTATAGAAATATCTTATACATAAACACTTAGTATATGATACATGCTTAGATTGTAACTGTTTAATTAAGCTATTTATTCAAACAGCCCCCCTGTCAAGAAAGTATGGGAAGGTTTGAACATTTGATCTATGTAACTAATCCTACTACCTAGTGGGAAAGAACGCGTGTTTGCTTGGGTTATTGTTTCGAATAAGTAATGGATATATTGTTTTTTCTTGGAATAGGTCCATACTTGTTTCTGCTTTTTTATTTGATTGCTGGTTTTCTTATTTAGATGGGTTTCTTGTTTTTCTTTTTTTTAATTCTCAATCATAAAGAAGTATAAATATAAAGGACTTCTATTATCTCTATGAGGAAACTAAAATTCGAATGTTTTTGTGATGTTGCGTATGAGTTTAGATACCCGGAACATGACGGAGGTTATAACTTCAATCATTCAAAGAGTTGGTTCTGAAATTGACCCTGACAATCTGCCTCAAATTCTGGTACTTCTGAAAACATAATATTTTATGTTCTTAAGGTTTAATTGATATGTAACCCCAGCCCCCACTTTTCCTAAGCTGACCAGTTTTTTGTTTAGTATGAAGATGAAGATCACGATAAAGTTGTATTGGCTTCAGACAGTGATCTTGCCGCAGCTGTAGACCATGCAAGGACCGCTGGTTTGAAGGTATAGTAGATATTTATTGCAGGTTCATGAGTCCAAAATGTGGTATTTTGTCCTTGGAAGAGATTTAAAATCTATAGTTCTGTGGGAATTATATATTTAGAGCAAGATAAAGATGATGCGTTTTTGTATTATTAATTAGGCTTAAATATGGTTAAAGTGTTCACAATATATAGACTTTTTTTGTTCAAAATGGTCTCTGCGATGTTATTTTCATTTTGGTCCTTCTTTTTTGTTATAGTTCTTTTTACTTCAAAAGGTGTTATGATGAATAGCTTGTCCTCCCCTTAAACTTTTACATTCAAAAGCAACATCTCAATTTTTGTAGATTTTGGACTTGCGTTTTTATTTATTTTTATATCTAAATCTAAATAAATATACAAAGGGAGTTTGAATTTGGGTTGATCATAATTTTGTAGGGATTGAAATTGTATTTAGACTACAAGGGAACACGTGGTTACAGGAAAGGATCGCGTTCGGGAAGTTTAGACTATGCAACTTCAGATGCATGGGCCTCAGCATACAGTGGCGTTGCTGCCGGAGCTGCTCTTGTTGCTGGCTTAGGCCTATTAACATATTTAAAACGAGTTTGATGGAATGATGAAACAACACCTTTTTTTTTGGTATATAAAGGCCAAGCTAAAGCAAACTGTAGCTTTGGAGGGTTCACACTGCAACTGCCATATCCATATCCTGGAATTTTGTACAACTACATTCTTTGTTATACAAGTTAAATGGTAAAGCATTTATTTTTCATGTTGATTATTGTACTTTATGAAAATTGGGATG
This sequence comes from Trifolium dubium, assembly GCA_951804385.1. Classification (NCBI taxonomy): domain Eukaryota; kingdom Viridiplantae; phylum Streptophyta; class Magnoliopsida; order Fabales; family Fabaceae; genus Trifolium; species Trifolium dubium. Next base: position 5,968,478 of record OX638076.1, on the reverse strand, counting down.
TGTCTTCCCTTGGTGCTTGTATGCTTGTAATTTTAGGTTTTGTAGCCTCTCCACTTATTTGTCGAGGTTGTGTACAAGAATAAACGACATTAACGGAAGTTTATGTCCATTTTTTCTGAAATTAAGTTTATATAACCAATTAATTAGAATTGGATTTACCAACTCTAATATTTTTCACACGATGATCTTGTTTATCAAAATTATTTTACAGAGTCCCCGATGGAGTTCAGCTGAACAATAACATTTTAGGAACAATGCTATATGCAGTAGCGTGTTTCGAACTCTAAATTCTTTATTTATTCGTTTTAAAGGTGAAAATTTAGTCGTTAAATTACTTTACAAAAAATAAACAAAGATTTTTATTTTGGAAGGAAGGAGTTGGACACTTGGGAGAAAATTAGAAAGTAAAAAGGTGAAGCGTGTCACAGCATTGCAAATGCAATACCATACACACTGTTTGTTGTTATGTTTGGTGTGCAGTCTTGGGTGTCAAGTATTTAAGAGAAAAATGACATTTTTCTTCGTTTGCTTTGGGGTTTCACAGTCACGGACTTCCTAGTCAAAAGAACAATTAATGTCCTAATCACCATTTGGAATTAGTTATATATACTGTAATGCGTTTGGTAAATGGTTTAAGTCTATAAACTAGAAAAGGATATCCAACTGATGCCAAAATCTATTCTCTTCGTCAATAAATGTCCTATTTATTAAAATTGTTTATTTCAAAATAAATGACTTATATTATTTATAACATTAATTTTTTTTAATTTATTGTCTTAAAGCAATCATTAGATGAAAGAAACAAATACTCAAAAATTTACATTTTAATATTCTAATGTCTACTACCAATAAAAAGATAGAATATTTTCTTTCTTTCATTTACACATTTTTCTTACAATGTGTGATTTAGTTAACATTAACAAATAAATGGGATGAAGAGAGTACATTGCAAAACATTGATGCAAATTATTGCAAAATATTGATGCAAATAAGAACCATATCTCCGTATAAACGACAAAACATAGAAACTAGAGGTGTCTCTCTAAGACTTATTACGCGTTTCTCTTCACATGTAACACCTTTGTTTATATTCAATTCAATGATAATGATAACCAACGTGTCTGAAGACAATATAAAATGCATGGGGTCCATGGAATCTAATAATTTTTATACAATACTCCTTCCGTCTCATTATATAAGCCCCTCTGACCAAAATCACGCTTATTAAAAAATATTGATAGTGTAATTATTATGTCTAGTTTGTATGTAAATTTTATTAAATTGTCCTTTATTTGTATACTCCCTCCGGACACTATTATAAACAAATTTAACTTTTTTGGCACATTTGAAAATTGAAGTATCTAGTCAAATGTACCAAAAAAGTCAAATTTGCTTATAATAGTGTCCGGAGGGAGTATGTATTTAATTTGACTTTTCACATTTCAATGCAAGTTAGTGTAATAATTAGAGGTATATGTAAGAAAAATAATAATGATTGCACATAGTAATTTGTAAAGAGACTTATATTTTAGGACTAGACTTTTTTTTAGAAGAGTGTTTATATAATGGGAGGGAGAGAGTATTTCCACCGTGCCCTCAAATGCATTCGTGGATGAGGTTGCTAATTTCTAAGTTGCAACTCTTATACGATGACAACTCCAAATCAATTTTCGTTGTGAAGTAAGAAATCACATGTTTCTAATCACGTATCAACATATCAAATGCAAAAACAGCTTACACGTCAGTTTAATAACATTTTTATTAAGATAAAATTATTTTTCATAAACTTGGTGATATCATTGGATGGAAAGAAGTTTCAGATTGATTCTGCATTGCCAACTAAGCAAATATTGTCTTCCTTACTCACGAGAAAATTATTATTGAGGCACTCTTACATCCACACACATACACTTAAAAAGGTTGAACTCTTCCGATAGATATTTTTAGAGTAAAAATCACCTAGAAAACGGGTTAAAACTCATTAATGGACTATCTCCCTTCGTTTGTTCCATCTACTTGTTCTAGGACGATAAACTAGTTATAAATCCATTATTTTTTTGGACCAATCGCTCTTTTGATTTTGGGAAAAAAATATTTTTATCAATATAGTCATTCTTCTACACATTTATAGCTACTCCACAACATAATGGAGAGTGGTAAATAAGTAGGACTCATAATAAAAATCCTTCTATCCTTTTATTAATTAATTTGTTCCGAATCAACAATTAATTCAAACAAATTTTTTGGCCGGATTTGAATGATCTTTTTTAGAATACGCCATTGATACGACCGACATGCTGCTTTTTCCATTCATTCCTTTCTGGATTGTTGCCGGGTAATCGACCCGTGTGACAGGCGGGAATACTCACCCCTATATACATCAGTTAGTGTTGTTTTTTCCTAAGATGTCCTAATCGCTTAATAATACTTAACTATATACAAACAACAAATAACAAAGCATCTAACATGCAAATCATAAAGAGACCAAAAAAGTGGACATGTTATTATGAATGAATGATCCCACTATAATGTTGGTGGAAGAAAAAGAAGCACGTAAGAATCTCTTTCCCATTTTTCACAAAACGACACATTTCATTCACATTCCTTTAATTGCGTTACCTTTTCTATGTGCTCAATTCAGCTATAGAAAAGTAGTGAGAGTGTAAACAAGGTAAAGCACAAAACATAACAAAACAACAAACAAAAAACCAGAATCTTCTCTTACCTTTGCCACTCACTACTACTTGCTGTCTACATATTAACTAACTTCCAACAAGGTAAGTAAAATATCTTGCTCACAAAAACTTCATTTCACATTTAGATTCACAGCTTTATAACAATAACAAACCAAATTCAGTTTTCCATATTTTCAGTGTCGTATCTTATCGTATCAAGTATCTGAGTTTCATAGGTTTAAGCATAGTGAAATAAAGCCTTGTGAATTTAATAGATAAGGACTTGTGAATTAGACACCCATTTGCAAAAAGTTTCCATCTTTGAGGGAAACAATGGAAGCTAACAAAGTTAGATCCTTCATTCTCTTGCTTTTTCTCACTGTGTCAAGTTGTTTTATTGCAACTGGACAAAACCAGCAACCTATAAAAACTGTTGTTGTTTTGGTTATGGAGAATCGTTCCTTTGATCATATGTTGGGGTGGATGAAGAAAGCTATTAACCCTTTAATTGATGGTGTTAATGGAGATGAATGCAATCCAGTTTCTACTGAAAGTCCAAGAAATGATACAATTTGTTTCAGTGATGATGCTGAGTTTGTGGATCCGGATCCAGGTCATTCATTTGAAGATGTGATGCAACAGGTTTTTGGTAATTGTAATGGTTCAATTCCTTCAATGAATGGATTTGTGGAACAAGCATTGTCTGTGTCTCAGAATCTTTCTGAGACTGTAATGAAAGGGTTTAAGCCACAATCTGTTCCTGTTTATGCTGCTTTGGTTAAGGAATTTGCAGTTTTTGATAGGTGGTTTTCTTCAATTCCTGGTCCAACACAACCTAATAGGCTTTTTGTGTATTCAGCAACTTCTCATGGTTCAACAAGTCATGTTAAGAGACAGTTAGCAAAAGGGTATCCTCAAAAAACAATCTTTGATTCTATGCATCAGAATGATTTGGACTTTGGAATTTATTTTCAAAACATACCAACAACTCTTTTCTATAGAAATCTAAGGAAATTAAAATACATATCCAAATTTCATCAGTATGATTTGAAGTTCAAGAAAGATGCTAGAAATGGGAAGCTTCCACCTTTGACAGTGATTGAGCCTAGGTATTTTGACTTGACGGGTTTGCCGGCGAATGATGATCATCCCTCTCATGATGTTGCAAATGGACAAATGCTTGTTAAGGAGGTTTATGAGTCTCTAAGAGCAAGTCCACAGTGGAATGAAACTCTTTTTGTTATTACATATGATGAGCATGGTGGATTTTTTGATCATGTGAAGACTCCTTTTGTTAACATTCCTAGTCCAGATGGAAATACAGGACCTGCTCCTTATTTCTTCAAGTTTGATAGGTTAGGCGTTCGGGTGCCTACTATTATGGTCTCTCCTTGGATCAAGAAAGGGATTGGTAAGCTCAAAATCCTCCAAGTTTATTTTACATTGTGTTCTGTTGAGTGTTATATTTTGTTTTTTTAGGACCATTGTCATTTCTGTTTACTGTTGTTATTCACTATTTTGATGCCTTTACTTTGGTCATATATATAGCCTTGACCTTGAGTTACATTTAGTTAGTTGATTTTCTTTTTGTGTTGAGCCATTATTGTCTTTTTGTTTGTGTTTTGAGTACAAAAAGGATTAAGATATGTTGTTTTCTAGTCAAATTAAGCGAAGAAACATGACACTGATACAGATAATGTTATCTAATAATGTCTTTTGGTGAAATGATTAGATTCTTCTTATGCTTCATCATGCTTTTGATTGGATCAACATGTCTACTTATTTTATTTAATTGATCCGTTTTTTTCAGTTGTAAGAAACCCGAAAGGACCAACTGCGAACTCTGAGTTTGAGCACTCATCGATTCCTGCCACCATAAAGAAGATGTTCAACCTTTCCTCTAACTTTTTGACTCACAGAGATGCATGGGCTGGGACATTTGAGGATATTGTTGGGGAGTTAACTTCACCTAGAACGGATTGTCCAGGTAGAATTCCTAAAGAATCATATACTTGAACGTGAATAGACTTATTATCATCTTTGACTATGAAACTTCGCTGGTATTGACCTTAATGTGTGTATTCCAGTGACTTTGCCGGATGTGACGCCTCTAAGAAAAACTGAAGCAAAAGAAAACAGCGGCCTCTCTGAATTTCAGAGTGAGGTAGTACAGTTAGCAGCTGTTCTGAATGGAGACCACTACTTGAGCAGTTTCCCCGACGAAATGAGTAAGAAGATGACGGTAAAGGATGCTCATGATTATGTGAGGGGAGCTGTTTCTAGATTTATAAGAGCTAGCAAAGAGGCTATCAAGTTGGGGGCTGATGAGTCTGCTATTGTAGATATGAGATCCTCACTCACTACTAGATCTTCTATTCACAATTAATATCAACCAACCATGAAAAGAAAAGAAAAAAAGAGTTGTGTGGGAAACTTGTATCTATATTATAGTTGAGTTGTTTGATTAGTATTAGGTTAGATTTTGTTAGGACTGTGAAAAGTGGAATGCAATAGGAGGCGAAGTCTCTGTTTGTGTGTGTGTGTTTCGTCGCAAGAATGTTGTCAGTTAGTAATGCAATGCAAGTATAGAAAGTCTCTCATAAGTCTCTCAATGTTTGAGAAAATTCAGAAAATGAAATAAATCAACTTTGAGAGTTACGGTTTGGTTGGTGAGTGATTTCAAATTAGAAAAGTTCAATCCTTATGGTTTTTGTACAAGGTACAAATCCATGTTCTAAGTGTAGCGTGCCATAGTTTTGTTTTGAATTGCTTGTATTATTATCATGTGAATTTCTTGATTAGCATGAGCTAAGCTACATGACATTTAATTGATACATTGTTTTTTGGTAAAGCATTTTATTTTAATCTATGTAATAAGTCAGCATTTTATCTGGTGTACTAATTTCTGCATGAACCCAAAATCATGCACACAGAGCAGACAATACATTGCTGACAGAAGACACAATTGTAGCCCAGGGATGGACTTGAAATAAAGGGAGGGAAGGACAAAACAAGATTAATGAAGATTTTAGCTTGTTTTATCAAGATCTTAAGTAAATATGAGAAGTACGTAAAGAAAATTTGAATATTCATTGGATACAAAATTTGAAGTTATGCAGGTTGTCTACAATTCTACATCCCTGAAAATGACAGTCGATACCGATACCAATGGAAAGATTAATCATTGTTTAAAACGGGGAAAATGCTTAAAAATTCAGAAGCCATATAGAATAGTACTTCTACATACATAGGGGATATACTGATATAGTAAGAACAGAGTATTTGTAGCATAATCAAATCTAGTGGGTTATCCTTATATTCTCACTACAACATCCTGAATTCCACTAAAGATTACATGAGATATTTCTTGATGAATACTCCTGCCACTAAGCATTGCCACAACATTTTTTTTGGGTACATAATATAGCTACATTTTTAGTAGATTAAATAATTGAAAAAAATAAATAAGGAAAATGATCAGAATTATATACTATTTTCTTTTTATGGTCCCTCACTATTAGACTTCCTTTATCTTTTATAAATTGAAAGGGGATGTAGACTTGAGGGTCCACTAAGTAATAAACGTTTATTTTTCCAAAAAAAAAAAGTAATAAACTTTAATTTTTTAGTACATTACTCATCAAGAGTGCACTTCTTTTTTATCCATTCAATTGGTAAGTGATAAACTTTTAAAAAGAAAATCTTGAGCAAGATATTATTGTTTTCTTGAAGTTCAATTTTCCACTCGAAACCACGGAAGGGGAAGATATCCTTCACATAAAACTATGTAATAACCACCTTACCTCCCTCCCCTTTCCCAAATATTCGATAACCAAATAAACAGACTCGAAATAAAAAATGCAGTATATTCATTTAAGGAGCAAGCTATGAATTGTACATATTGGTGAATAAAATCATTACAAGCTCCATGATGTACAAAAGACAGGCACCTTTTCTAACTCAAGAGAGAACTATCTAGGTACAATTTCTGGCAACAATCATAATAAAGGATTACATCAAATTGTCATCAAAGATTGGCAGGTTGCTATTTTGCAAAATTAGTCAAATATTCTACGAAATACAAGCCCTATGGACAAACATGGTCAAACTTCGGACCACCTTTTATCATTCCACTGCTTTGAAGTTGTAGTTTCAGGATGAGAACATACCAAGACAACTGATTCAACTTCAATTCGTAAAATGTAAGGAAGCATAATTACCATTAACTGTAATCTGGATCACGTTATCGTTTTTTATATCACTCTACAAATGCAAGCGCTACCAACTTCAGGTTGAAAAAGGACTTTGCCATGTTGATATGTCAGTGATAAGTTCTCGAAGTTGATCTATGAGTATCTTCAAGTGCACATTCCTGCTGGCAATTTCCTACATTATGGATAGAAATTCAATGAAAAACACAAATATAATGACTAAAAAATGACAGGCTCAGGCTCTCAACAACTTCAGTCCAGAACCTAAAAGCTTTTTCCAATCAAATCGTTTCAGGCTTCGGCGGCAATAGACTAAAAATATAAAACCCATCATAAGAACGTCATTGTTTGACTGAAAAGTGTTTTCTAATAACCTAAAACCTAAGCCTAAAACAATAACTATTATGTTTGGGATTTGGAAAGTTTGTGATAAAGTATAGAGACGAGGTTAAGACATAAAATCTTAATTACAACCAACCTTTCTTAAAGAAGAGGCTTGCTCTTCCATCTTCTCAATTTCAGCTTCATCCACAGGGCTAGCAGCTGAACCACTGTCAAATGTGTTTGCCTATAATACTAACCAAGTTAGTTTAACAGGAAAACAAAAGCTTTGGTAGCTAAAATAATGATCACTAAGTTCACAATAGCATCATTTTCCAAGCAATAACAGAGATACAATGATATAGAAATAGTGAGTTCTAAATTTATTTGGCAAGTGATTTAACAGGCTGTCGTGATGTTTTACATATAGTCACTAATAAGGTTTTCAACCCCATTTTGGGAGGACATAAAACAAACCTTGTTGTAAGAAAGAAATCTACAGGATCTTAAATTGAATTTCACAATACATTGGCTAAAAATTCAGAGAACAAAAGGATAGTTATTGAAGTTATTATTTATGGGGTTTAAGAAATAAAATGTAGTCAGATAATAGGTCAAAACTCAAAATTAATTTGTTAGGCCACTTAACGCTCTAATCAGTTCTGCTACGTTATAAGGTTCGATAAATAGGAGTTTTCAGACTTTTCATCATGTTACTGGAATATCATGCATAAAACTTACCTGTGGTATAAATTTAATCCCCTTGTTCATGTGTAAAACTTTTCATTATGTTACTGGAATAGCATAGAGGGTCACTTCATATCCATGATTATGTCTCTGAAACTAAAGTATTTTCAGATTTCAATTCCAGGAAATGAACTTATCCTAATACTACCGCCCATTTTACTTTTCTATTACAACACCTGGGGTCAGCAAGGTTCGTCTTGATAATTCACTAGGGATATAATTTGTTTATTGAACTTGTTACACTATGCTAACAGTGATTATTGTATTGAAAACCAGATTGGAAGCAATATGAAGTACTGGTAGATCATCACAGCTTAACATCATAAATCATATCTGACAAAACCATTTCCTTTTGGAGTTGTTTTATTTATTCATAAAATTTTGAATGCAGTGAGAGTTATTATGACTCAATAGTCCAGTTCAGCACATAACTTGGCAACTATGGTCTATTTGATTAAGAGGTCCATCCCAGTCAACATAAGTATAAACAAGCAACTATAATTGAATGAACGGGTTCGATTTAAAAAGTCTACTAAAATGTGACGTGATCTTCCATCTCCCCCTTAGTTCAATAACTTGAACATTACTCTCCACTCTTTGCTGTATGAACACAATATTGTATGCTCTAATTGAAGGTTTCTCGTGTGTGTCATTGCCTACATCTATCTATCCATCACCCATCAAACGTTAAGACCTCCCTACAATCAATATTCCTTATTTTTTTCATCTTGTAATAAATTAAATTATTATAATTCGTAAAGGCAATGTATTTGCATATATGAAATGACACGATCAATGATATAAAAAAATGTTAAGACAGATGAATAGGGTTGACCAAATGGAAGATAATTATTGTTCTCAAAAAGCGCCACAATAGTGTAGCAGAATTTGAACAATTAGTTATTACGCTACTATTTAGTACTCAAATCACACTAGCATTTTAGAGTAGCGGAATTTGAGCTAACTGAATGCGATTTTTAAACTATGTAGCACTTCTCGGTTCTCACATTCCTCACATTTCTAAGATTTGATTTTTAAAGTTTTTCTTTTCTTATTATGTCTATTACCTTAGTTTCGGCACATTAGTTCCATCTACCCATCATCTACCTAAAGTTCAAAGGTTCGCATAATCCAAAATCCAGTAAAAACCCATTAACAAAAACAACCCAGAATTAAAAAACTAGGGTTAAAAATTGTACCTTTTCGGAATTAGGAATAGAAGTAAGAACAGTCCGAAGTCCAGTAACAGCATTCTTATACCGTAACCTCGCTTCTTCAAGAGCACCACCAGCACCACCACTAGAAGCGGCACCGTCAGCGTGTTGACTAGAGCTATCGGAAGTGGCGTCACCACCGTTAGAAGGAGAAGTAACAGTGGAAGGTGAAGAAGTTGACCACAAAATAGGGTTGCAAAGCTCGTCGTTCATAGCATAGAGTATTTTGAAAGCGTATTGTGTTGTTTCTTCTAAGTATTTGAGACCTTCAATGGCTAAATTTTGTGTCGTTTTGTTTGTGTTTGATGTTGATAATGTGCCGTTTACGGATTGTTCTTCCATTGCAATGATTTGTTTCTGAAAATTTGGAGAATTGGGAATTACAAAACCCTAACCTTGAATTGATCGTTAAATTAAAGAATAGAAAATGGAAAAAATAAATAGCGAGAATAAAAGGAAAAAAAGAAACGTCGACAGCAGGATTCGAACCTGCGCGGGCGAAACCCAGCAGATTTCAAGTCTGCCTCCTTAACCACTCGGACATATCGACTTCAATTTTTTAGTGCGATTTAAAACTATTTCGTATTTATGTTTTTCTTTTTTATATCGACTTTATGTAAATGAAAAATTATAAAAACAATATTACTTCCTCCGTCCCAAAACTATTGTCCCTGTTGATTTTTGAAATTTATTTTGACTGCATTTTTACTATTAATGTATTAAGATAAATATTAGTAAATAAGATCTTATTTGATTTGTCTCAATGAATATTTTCACAATATTAAATTTTTATAATTTTTTTTTTGGTCAGGAATTTTTATAATTTTTTATGAAAGAAAATTAAAGATATTAATGATTCAAATTATACTGCGTAAAGACAATAGTTTTGAGACAGAAGTAGTAATATAGTAAATTGTTTGTGCGAGTTTAACTAAGTTAATATAAATATTACAAAAAAAAATATAGAGAAATTGAGATTCCAACACTAGTACAAATATAAAATTTTAACCACTAATTTATATGGAAAAAAAATATCACAAGGTTTTTCATCAATTCCATTAACAACAAATTGTTTTTGTTGTCAAAACATAAATAAATTGTTATTTTTTATGTCTATTATAACATATGCATTTCATTCAAGACAATGTTTTCAATATATTATGGTGTATAATCAAAAGACAACTAGAAAATGTTCTTGTCTAAACCATTGGATTATCTTATCTTTTAATATATTGTCATAAAGTTGTTAATATTACAAGTCTACAAATTATTAATAATGAATCTCAACTCACACAAATTCTCCTCATAAAATTATTAACAACTTAATCTTATGGATTCTATAAATCTATTTATGAAAAAATGATATAAATTTTTTTCGATCTTAATTTGAAAATGTATATTCTTTTTTTGTTAAGTAGAGTAGTAATAGTTAAAATTTAATTTTTTAAAGTAAACAAATGAGTATATTAAAATTTGAACTTTAATTCTTTTAGATTTCGTGCAATATCTCTACTAATTTATTTATTTAAGTAGAATATGAGTTGGTAAATCATAAACTTAACACCAACCATTTTTGTCATGTGATGGAGAATAACAGCCTTTCAGAAAGGATCAACATTCAACAGGACAACCATCACCTGTGGCTGCAAAATACCAACGAAGCCAAAAAGTGAAAGCAGTGAGTAGATAAGAGAAGACTCCATAAAAACCATGACTTTGATTCTTGGTCTTCTTCCTCTTGCTTCTTCTCAAACTCAAACTAACACCATTCCCAAACTTATATCTGATAAGCCAAACCTTACATCCAAATTTCTACCAAATCTCTTCTCTTTAGCCATTGCAGTAACACTAACCTCTCCTTTACCTTCTCATGCAATCCCTTCCCTCAATTCTCAACCCCCTCCAACCTCTCTCACCACCCCATTTTCTCAATCAAAGAACTTGCAACTTGGACTAGAAAATGGGTATGTCAATATATTTTATCCAACTTTGGTTTCTTATTATAGAAATTAATTGTGCATATACTTGATATTAATACCGTAAATAATTTTTTTCACCATCATCAGTTTAATCTGGTTTGGTTCTGACATCACGTGATTGATCCCAGCTCATAAATAATTCTTTGTACCATTTATTTCTCTTGCAGAAAAATTAGACCTTGCCCATCAATCAATCCAGGTTGTGTATCAACAAATCCAAAGTCATCATCTTTTAATTTTCCTTGGACTATTCCTGAAAATTCAGTTGATAATGCTATTCAGGTTTGTTTCTAAACCATTACTAAGAATTCAAAATGTGTCTTGTATTTCCATTATCATTATGATGGTTCTTAATTTTCTTTTACAGAAATTACGTGAAGCAATACTAGAGACTCAGAAAAATGTGAAATTCCAGCTTGTGGAAGATACCCCAGCTGGTAATTTAAACATACTGAAATCAACCTGCTCTATTCAGTTTTAGAACAATTTACTATTGTTGTTGTTTTTTGCTAGAAATTGTAGCAAATTAGCAATGAAATATAGAAATGCTATGAAGCACGGACACTAACACTAGATACGACACAGACACTAATAATAATTCAATGTAATCATATGTGTCAGTTCCGTGTGAGTGTCGGATACCGGCGCATGTCCAACACCGAGAAACGTTTAATCCAAGGAGTATAAGTGCTTCATAGTAGTAGAAATGTATATCATGCCAATTAAATAATATATAAAAAGGAAATGTCTTGCATCAATTGAGGGACTAAAATCAGTAATTTTATATATCTTAGAGACTAAATTAGAGACTAGAGAGAGAGACTTATAATTTGGAATTGATGGTTTATTGCTACATACTTACATTGTAGTATTGAATGGGGAAAGTTGTAATATATTTTATGTATTGAACTTTAAATGATTGTGTCTAGGTCAACCTAGAGACAGGAATTAAGGAAGGGTTAAACTGATTTACACAATGCTTTAAAAATCGACCTCCCGGCCAATTATATTGAATAACTTACCATCACTTTATACTGTTTGCTTATTTGAGTGGTTCAATCGCGGTTTTGTCTGTGTTAGAATGATTTAAAGTAGTTGAATCGTGACCCTACCGGAGGTCACCAGTTTGATGTCATGTTCGATTTTTAAAACATTGGCTCAACTAGCCATTGGGAATAACTTGACTTATGCAGCCTAAAATTAATGTGCAGGCAAATATCTGCAAGCTGAAGTTGATGGAAAATTTGATAGAGATGTACTTGAGTTTCTGGTGAAAGGTGATGTAGTTGCTTATAGGTGTATGGCAGCAAAAGTAACTTATATATACCCTTTCACTACTGCATTTGGAGATTCAAAAGGTCAAGAAGAAAAACTCAAACAAATTAATGACCAATTGGGCTGGTTTGCTCCAAGTTTTGATTCCATGGAGTAGTTAATGTTTTTGTTTTATGATGCTCTAGTTCTTTGGTTTGTGTATAGCTCAATGCCTATTCTGCATTATATTGCAATTTCATGACTTTGGCAATTTTGCAGCTTATTGCTGATTATTATAAAAATGCTTAAGAGTCTACAAGTCTTAGTTCAAATTGAGTCTACTAGTAGTTCATGATCATAATAAACTTATTAATCTCAGATGAAAAATGCAAAATACGAATGCATTATTAGACTATTCAAAAAATTACTTCAAAGTGTAATTTTTTAATTACAAAACATTTGATTGTTTCTCATCTATCGAAATTTAAACTAACATTATTTTTTTGTTACAATTACCAACATTATATATTTCAAAAAAAATAATATACCCATTCACCTAACACATAATTCATGATCAAGCTCATTGCACGGGTCATGGTCAAGTGATTCTTCATTGCTAGATATTTTTCCAAAATTCCAATTGCTTATAATAATATCTTCCACACTTATTTATCGATCTCTCATAAAAAATATCTTGTTGGTATTGATTTCAATAATAAAAATAATATATTTACAAAAATATTTTTTTAATTATAGTTAATAAAATAATTAAGTGGTGTGTGAAAATCAATAAATAAAAGTATATTAGTGAAAATGTACCAAAATAAAAGTATACTAGTGAAAAACAATAATAAATATTACATTAATATTCTATAATATCAATTTTTTTATATAATGACAATTATTTTGAGACTGAAAATTGAACAAATGAAATAATTTTATAAGGCGGAGGAGGAATGTCTATGACATGCTGGAAAGTAGGAAAAATGTTATACGACAAATTTTTTTCTAAAATTACAAAACCACACCATATTTGATCATGACATTTAACCGACAAATATCCAACATTTTAATGTATTTTGACTTTGAGGAATTATTATTAAGAAAATTATTTCTAAATTACAACTTTGAGAGAGAAGTAGAGAGAAGGTGATACAGAAAAATAATGTCTTGAATTAAAGTTAGAAAGTTAATTAAGATATTCAAATATAATCTACTATTACCTTCGTTCCTTTTTACTTGTCATTTAGGAAAAAATATTTGTTCCTTTTTACTTGTCGTTTTGACAACTTAGATTATATTTTGCCTATTATACCCTCATTCCTATTTTATTTTATTGACTAAATTTTGTTTTTTTTTGTTGAAACAATATAATCTTTTTATTATATTTAATTTTTTTTTACTAAACTTCTTCATATAATCTTTTTTTATTTTTGTTTTGTTCCTATTTTTTTGTTTCGTGCATGTTTATTGAAAATCTTGTTATTATTAAGAAACTCAAAATGACTGCAACTTGAAAATATGAGAATTGTTTCAACACCAAGATTTGAAGTCATATCTGAGAAGTTCTAATTTTTGTGAACTTATTAATGTTTTGGGAAACTTTGAAGTATCTCTTGTTTTTTTTTTTAATTTTGACGATGAAGTATCTCTTATTTAAGCACTAGTTTCTTGTAACAAATTTTTTGCTTGATTTAAAATAAAGTTTGTTACGATTTTTTTGGAAATTGATAATAATTGAAAAAAAAGAGTAAGAATTTATCGGTGGATTAAAAATATGATATATATTTTTAAAAGGGGCATAATAGAAAATTAAGGTGGACAAATAACCCCTCCTATTTTCGTCTTTTTTTTAAAACGACAAGTAAAAAGGAACGGAGGTAATATTTTTTTTAATTGAGGACATTTAGTCACATTTGATATAATTTTGATGAAAAATTGGAGAACATGTAATATTTAGTGATTAATTTAACTTATAAATATAAAATGACATATAAAATTGAGTTTTGTTAACGAATATTCTTATGACACTCACTATATATATAAGGATTCTAAATAAATAAAGAAGTTATTTAATTAAAAATTTAAATATTTCAATTTTTAATGTATGATACACATATTTTCATAATAATTTTGAAAGATATATGTCATATAAAATATCAAGATAAGTGAAAATAATTATTGTTAAATGACCAAGTAAATGTTTATGTGTTCTTGGCTTCTTGCACACAAGCCATAACTTGACTTTCATTTCATATCATATCACAGTCAAAGTGGGAAGAAAGTTTTATAAGCATCCATGGTTATAGCAGCAGCTTATTGATAAGCACTAAATTAATTAGGTGTGAAAATTAATATGCAAGATGGTTTCATTGCAAGAGAAATTGAAGAAATTTGTAGGACACAGATGGGTGGTATTTGTGTGTTCAATGTGGGATATGTCATTTGCAGGTACAGCATACATGTTTGGAAGCATATCACCTGTTATAAAAAGCAGCATGGGTTACAATCAGAAACAAGTTGCTTTCTTAAGTGTGGCTAAGGATTTAGGTGACAACGTTGGACTTCTTGCTGGTTTTATCAGCAAGATTTGGCCTGTTTGGGGAGTTATTCTTGTTGGTGTTGTTCAGAATGTTTTTGGTTATGGTCTTGTTTGGCTTGTTGTTACTCATAAGATTCCTTCTTTGCCTTTATGGATGGTATGTATTATAATTAACTCTATTATTAATTGAATTAATTGTGGTTTTAGATGCTGTTATTTGGAATTGGATTCAGTTTTTCAAATGAATTAGTTAGATTGATTGTTGCTTACAATTTGTGGTTTTAGATTTCTTTCCCCCTTTTCCTCACCATGAAGTACTTATACTTATGATGCAATATATCAACACATTTTTCTCAATACACTACTTTGGTAGTATACGAAATGACAAATCATTGAAAATTCACAGACACAAAGTGGAGGGACCGTGGTTCGAATTTCGGTCATGGACGTCCGACTTAACAGTTTTTGCATTTTCTATTAGTTGAGCTAGAATTTCTGAACTCAATACACTACTTTTATTATTAGATATAAGAAAGATGTCAATCCTACTAAAATTTAAGTGCCCCTTAATTTTCAATGAAACTCTGATTTTTTATCTTGTGATATGTATAATGAATCTCATATGTCATCACTTAATAAAAAGTGTATAAAATACTAAAAATATGCTGAAAAGTAAATCCTTCTTAATATTACTTCATGTTAAGACATGAACTTATAATGTTGTGGTAGCAAGGGCAAGGTAAAATATGTTTTATATGATCAGCAAAAAAAGGTGTGCTTATACATTTTAATTCAGATCACTCTATATACAAAAAATTTCATTTTGATCCATCCACCATATTTGTTATGTGCATTTCATATGTAACAATTGTTGTTGGGAAGCAAAATAAAAATATATTAACCAAAATTGTTAATTAACCAAGCCACTGGTAACTTGCAGCTATGTTTTTTCATCCTTGTGGGACAAAATGGATCGACATACTACAACACCGCAGCGTTGGTTTCCAGCGTGCAAAGTTTTCCAGAAAACCGAGGCCCTGTGGTAGGGATATTGAAGGGATTCGTTGGCTTAAGCGGAGCAATATGGACTCAAATTTTAGCCATGATCAATCTCCCTGATCAAGCTTCTTTGATTTTCATCATAGCTGTTGGACCCGCAATGGTTTCTTTAACCTTCATGTTTATCATAAGACCAGTTCACACTTTGAATAAATCTAGACCCTCCGATGAATCGGGATTCATGTTTATCTACAGTATTTGTCTTCTCTTAGCAGCTTATCTTATGGGAGTTTTGTTGCTAGAGAACATGTTTGATTTGGATCAAAATGTTATCACTTTATTTGCTGTCATTTTGATTGTTTTTATATTGCTTCCAATTATAGTTCCTATTCTATTGGTTTTCTTTTCTGAACCGAAAAGTATCGATGAAGAACAACTTCTTCAGCCTTCAATGGTTATGCAGAATGAAACTAGTAGTGATAATGCCATTTCTAAACATGTTGTTTTTGAAGATGAGAAGAAGTCTTCAAATCTAGAGGTGCCTCCAACGGATATGATTCGGTTTCATGCTAGAGTTTTCCAACAAGTAACTTCAGCTCTGAGCAAAATAAAGCAAAAGAATGGGCCTCATAGAGGAGAGGATTTCGCCTTAACACAAGCACTTGTAAAGGCAGATTTTTTGCTCATGTTCTTTTCTATCATCTTGGGCTGTGGATCAGGTTTGACAATGATAAACAACATGGGTCAGATTTGTCAATCTTTAGGAGACAACAACGTTAATGTTTATGTATCGGTTATCAGCATATCCAACTTCCTCGGTCGTGTTGGTGGCGGCTATTTCTCTGAGGTTATAGTAAGGTACAATTTATATCGGCTTTTTTGTTTCAAATTGGTTATCACTAATTTAATCACTAAAAATGATAAATGTCAATTTGGTTATAATTCCTTTAAAATACCAGTCATACAGATTGATTAATTTACCGACATTTAAGATTATCGAGAATCAAATTAAATTATTCATGTCATAAGATGATCCATTAGAACATGTGTTTGATTTTTTAACAGAAATTTTGGATACCCGAGACTCGTGGCATTGGCAATTATTCAGGGATTGATGTCTTTGGGACTTACCTACTATAGCATAGGCTTGGTTGGACAAGTATATGTGATAGCAATAACTATGGGTTTTGGGTATGGTGCTCATTGGTCAATTGCTTTAGCAGCAACTTCAGAAATATTTGGGTTAAAGAATTTCGGAACTCTGTACAATTTTCTTACAATTGCTAGCCCAGTTGGATCACTACTTGTATCTGGATTAGCGAGCACAATTTACGACTATTACGCAGAGCAGCAAGCAAAGCATAGAAACAATAATGATTTGCTTCTTTGCGAAGGAAACATTTGTTATTCATTAACATGTGGAATTTTAGCAGTAGTTTGCTTGTTTGCAGCTGGTTTGAGCTTGATAATAGTTCAAAGGACTAAGAGATTTTATTCCCAACTTTATGGAAAGTCTCTATCTTGAGTTAGGAGGAGAAGAGGAAAAAATCAATTTACTATTATTGGGTGAGTGGAAAAAAGTCCACCAACAAGGTTTGAATATTATGTAAAAATTTCATGTCAGGTTATTAAGTGGTCTATTAATTTATTTTTTTGGTCATGTAGTATAGACATGGCCAGAATTTTACCCTTAAGGTGAATAAATGGAGAATATCGGGTTCGAACTCCGATCGTTGTATATTGTAATGTCTTTGTCTACCGAGTTATATTCATAGGGACAACAACTTAAATGTTCTATTATTTTTAGTTTTGGAGAGTTATTGAATTGAGAACTAGCACATAGTCACAAAACCTTGTAAAAACTAGCAAACCTTGTTGATATATATATATATATATATTCTTTTAATATAGTACCACTGATTATGTATTATAATCCTTTCATGTCAAGTTATGTATTTCAATCTCCAAACTATGATCCAAAAGAATCAAAGATACAAATAGCATATGGATCATAAGTTTGGAGATTGAAAAATGTTAAGTAGTAGTATTTGCTAAGGATAAAAATACCATCAAATTTACCTGGTTTTGAGAAGACAAAAAAGACTACATTTCATAAAAGTTATTATAATAAACCATCATAAAAAACTTACTCGTGATAGTTAATTATCACTTGTCATCGACTCTAACGTAGTTTTACCGGCAAATAAGCTCCCCAAATATTGTTGCTGCTCCATGAGGGTCCTATTTTGATCCTGAAGATCACTAAATTATTGGCAATTTGGCATGAGCATTTGGGTTTTTAGGTTTGCCTGACATGTGTCGTATGGACCATTTCATATATTAGATTAGATTAGATATTGTGTATATTTGTTAGTTTTAGGCTTAATTGCATTTTTTACCACCACCCCCCCTATTTTTCATATTTGTTGTGATTTTGGTTCTAACTTATGTTTTTTTGCCTTAAAAGGTTAAAATATTGAATTTTGTCTCAGATGTGATATTTTATCTTTATATTCTGCTCTGAACGGGCAAAATGATGAGTTTCTTTGGTTTAAGGAAGGTGGTAAATAACTAAATATGGTGATGAAGAACTTCAGGACGGAGGAGAAATGATACTTGTTGTATTGTTAACACTCTAACGCTCAAGTCAGTATTAAATCAAGGGAAATATAGAAGAATATTGAGTGGAATGAGTGTACCTTGAATATGGATTCATATGTGTATTTATAAGGGAAATCATTCATGGAAATGCATGGAGAGTGGCAATTAAACTATGTTAGTGGAAAGTCGTTAGTACAGTCATGAAGTTCTCTCATTGGTGTTGGATGTTGTATACTACAAGGACGTGAAATGATTGTTCTTTTAGTGAGTTGTCTTGGCTGTATAGGTGTTTTGGGTCTTTAGTGTTAATGGGTTCAGTTCGAAACAAACTCAATATTAAAGACGATAAATCACATTTTTAGTTTCCAAAAATCACCACTTTTAAAGAAAAAACATGGGTTTGAACCAACGTTTCAACAAATATGAAAAAAGAGGGAACAAAAAGTTCAATTTAAAATAGAGATACTATTTTTGTGAGTTTGCAAAAATATAGGGACCAAAAGTGAAATTTAACCTTAATTTTAATATGTTTAATTCGTAGTATTATTGGTTTAGGTTGTATACATTGGTAGAAGTCCTCTCGTCTGAAGATGATAATCTAGAATATCTTAGCAATTGTAATCATTGATCATAATGGAATAAGTCCTTTGTAGAAAGCAAAATCACTCTAAAAAAGTGGATTAAATTAGCCAACCAAGTTGGTGGTGAACCAATATATAATACTATGGCATATTTTTTTTCCCTTTTCCTATTTACTTAATTTAAAAGTATTTATGATTTAATTTCTTCTTCAATGTTTTTTTTCACCACCAATTTAATCTAGTTCAGATGTCAGTTTTGACATTATGTTCAGTTAAATGTTTTGCTAAAGAGCTCATTTCTTTATTTGTTTTAATAAACTAATAAGGCTAAATTGCACTTTTGGCCCCCTATGTTTTAAAAACTTGCGATTTTGGCCCCCTATGTTTCAAAATAGCAAGGCACTTGCTTTCCTACGGTGTCGAAATGAGGATGCCAAAGTCAAGAGTCATTAAGGGCTAAACCAGAGACAATAGGCTCTCCAATTATCCTTGTCCTGCATTTTGAAAACAAATAGGTAACATCGCTGAAATTAAGTTATAGTAGCAGTGTTCCCAAAATCTCTTAGCTTTTCTCAATAAAATTTGAGAAAAACACTAAGGATTAAACTTAAGAACTTGACTTCCTAGCCTTAGCGATTTCTTCCATTGCAACAATGCTCGTTACGTGAACCACATATAAAGCAGTGTTCACAAAATCCTTTAATATAATTGCACATAAATGACTTACTACGTCAGCGTTGACTTGGTCAAAATTAGTTTTTGCAAAAGGGGTTAAACATAAGGGGCTATAAGTGCTATTTTGAAACATAGGGGGCCAAAATCGTAAGTTTTTAAAATACAGGGGGTCAAAAGTGCAATTTAGCCAAGTAATAAAATATTCTAAAATCGGTTAACACAATTCAAATCCTCCCTCTCCCATTTCTTGTGTTTCCTCGAGCTCTTTCAATTATATTCATGTGGTTTAAGGTGTCACAAACAATATTATCCCTTTTCTATCATGATTGAAGGTTATACAATAATAAAAAATTTGTTAAAAAATTAATTAATGACTTATTAAGATTATTAATTTTTTTTATTTGACCTCCTTACAAGAGGTGTTAATGGGGCAAACTACATCGGTGCTTTTAAAAGACATACATTAATTATATCAATTTTAGGAAGCCTTTTTATAATTTTATAAGTGCTAAAAATTATTCTAACAAAAAAAAATTATTTAATTGATGTCACAAGATTATGAGCTTTATAAATCAAAACTTGATAAAATTTCATGCAAAAGTTACGTTGGAAATATGGATAAAAATTTTAAGTTTATTTATATTATGATTATCCTTCTTTCTCAATTTCTTGTTTCAATGCAACAATTATATTTGTCTCGTAAGTCTTTCCCATCTTCTTTTAAAATTTCATTCTTTACTTCATAGGGACTACAATTCAGTGAGAAAATTGAACCAAACTATATTGTTTCAATAGTTCAAAAAACTGAACCGAACTATTAATAATTTATCTTGAACTGCTATAATAGTACAGTGAACCGATTTAATAGTTTTGAACCAAATCAAACAGAAACATTCATCACGGTCACAAACTACATAATTCCATTTTCTTCACACTTTTCCAATTTTAACTATCAGACCAAATTACCCCTACAAGTATAATTACAATACAGACACAGTCTAATTATTGATGAAGGACTGAAGGGATTTATTAGGCTTTGTGAGAAGGAACTGAGAAAGAAAAATTGATCTGATTTTTTATTTTTGAGTTTTGAAGTTATTCTTATTTTTGAGAACTTCTGCAATGGTTTGGTTATTTTAGGTTCAGTTCGATTCGCAGTTCAAAATGAATAGTCCTACATTATACACAATATTAATTAATTTTATCACATTTTAGTAACATTGTTTATTTTCTTTTTACATTACAGAAAAAAAACTTTGTGTTCGTGATCGTGATTGTCCAATTTGCCCTTTTAATACCAAAAGAAGGTGTCGCAAAGGAGTTTGTATGTGTCAGTAGACCTAAAAAAGAATACACAAATGCATTGGAAGAATATTTCATGAGTTGTTATTTAATTATTGTGATCACCTAATAATTAATTTTCTTTTAGCATTTTTAATTTCATGGACCCTGTTAATTTTGTATTTTAAGATGATGCATCAAAAGTATTACTCCTTCCGGTCTTAATTATAAGCAACTTTTCACTTTTTAGATTCATTGAAAAATTAATGTATCCAACCTTAATTATAGACCAAATACATTAATTATTTAATAAATCTAAAAAGTGGAAAGTTGCGTATAATTAAGGCTGAAGAGAGTATTTATATTGTCTTCTTCTCTTATAATTTCAAGATATCACCATGATCGAAATTCAGGCATGTCACATTTGCTTGCCTACTCTACCACCTATATCAAAATATCTTTATTAGTTAAGTTGAAAACTATTTTTTATGTTAGTTCTAACTTCTAAGCCTAAAATTTTATATTTATCTCATAATATTATTACACTTTTAATTTTTCTCTCACTCGGATTAACATTTTTTGAGTTTCATTGCTATGCGCTAACAATGTAAAATATTTTGCATGCATGATCGAACTTGATTTATGTTGGTTTAGAGAAAAGAGTGAGCGAGTGATGGTAGGCGTGAGTTGAAGAGAGAATGGGAAAAATGCTGATTGTTCTTAACTTGGCCTGTTGTTGTAAGAATGAGAGAACAATTAAGAAAAATAGGATAATGACCCTTAATTACTCTCTTCGGATATGTTTGGATTGATGGAAGGAATGTGATAGAATAGATTAGAAGGAATGAAGTGAAGTGGTATATTGTTTGGATTTCTAAAAATTAGATTTAGATGGCATGATATGGAACCTGATGTAATCCATTTCATCACATATATACCACCATTTTTCTCTATTTTTCTTTCCATCCAATTTAAGAGAGGTATGCAATAGAATGAGCTCTAATGTGTTTAATTCTTGATCTGCTATGCAAAAATTATTAATGATAAAATTAATGTGTGATTGAGGTGTGCATTATATTAAGACGTGTGCTGTAACGGAATCTCTATTGTAATTAATATGTGGTCAATATGTATTGGGAGTATGTTGTTGCATCTAGAACCTTAGCTTCATGACATTGAGACATGTATTGCATTGAGAACCTTTGTGATACTGATATCTTAAATTTATCGCAGTAGTAATTTCATGGGTAGGGTATTGTTAACTAGTGCCTTAAGGACACTTGTTAAGATTACCAAAAAGAGTAATAGTTGCATTGGAAGTTGTGTTTTATTAATTTAGAAAAGTACAAAGCACAAAATTCAAGAGTTTTTATACTATTTTTGTTTCATTAACCATTGCCCTTGCCCTAAGGACAATGTTTATCATTTTCCTAATTTCATTAATAACTTCATATTTTATAGTAGTTCTTTTTCTCTATTGTGTGATGCATTTGAAAAGAATATTTTCGAATATTTTTCGAGTTTAGGTGTCTCTATTGTATTGATGTATGATCAGAATAAATCATTGGCACTTTTCAGTTTTGAAGTTGCTTTGGCAAAGTAATCAAACAAACTGCTCCATGAGGGTCCTATATATTTTGTTCCTGAGCATCACTAAATTATTATTGGCATGATCATTTGGGTTCTTAGGTTTGTCTAACATGTGTCGTATAGATTAGATACTGTGTATACTAATTTTAAGCTTTAATTATATTTTTGGCCCTATTTTATTAAACTTGTAAAAATAGTCTCCTTATTTTAAAATCGAATTTTTGGTCCATCTATTTTCATATTTGTTGAAATTTTGGTCCTAACTTATATTTTTTGCCTTAAAAAGTTAAAAAAAATGAATTTGGTCTTATATATGATATCTTTGTATTATGCTCTGAGCGGGCAAAACGGTGAGCTCTTTTAGCTTAGTGAAAGTGCTAAAGAACTTCATGTATGGAGGAGAAATGATACCTGCAATATTCTTAGCATTCCAACACCTAAGTTAGAATTTATTTGATCAAGGAAAATATGGAAGTATTGGGTGAAATGTGTGGGCCTTGAAGATGGATACATATGCGTATCTATAGGGGAAATCACGCATAGGAATGCATGGAGAGTGGCAATTCCACAGTATAAGTGGAGACCCGGTAGTACAGTCGTGCAGTTCTCTCATTGGTGTAGGATGTTGTATACTGCAAGGACGTCAGAGGATTGTCCTTTCTGTGAGCTATCTTAGGTTGTATAGGCGTTTTGGATCCGAAAGAGATTCAATATTGAAGACAACAAATCGTATTTTAGGATTCAAAAAATCACCTTTTTTAAAGGAAAAATATGGGTTTGGACTAAAATTTCAACAAATATGAAAATCGGAGAACCTAAAAGTTCAATTTAAAATAGGAGGACTATTTTTATGAGTTTTTTTTGGTAAGAGGGACTATTTTTATGAGTGATAAAATATGGGGACCATAAATAAAATTAAGCCTTAACTTTAATGTTTAATTCATTGTTTTGTCGTCTGTTTAGGTTGTATGGCACTTTGGTGGAAGTCCCTTAGTATGAGGAAGATAATCTAGGATATGGTTATATCTTAGCAATGACTGTAATCATTGATCATAATGGATTAAGTCTCTCATAAAAAGCAAAATCACTTTAAAAGGTGGATTAAATTAGCCTACCAAGTTGGTGGTGAACCGGTATATGTTATACTATGATGTCTTTATTTAACTTAAAAGTATTTATGGTTTAACTTCATTTTCAATGTTTTATCTTCAGTTAAATGAATATTCATTGTCGAACGCAGTGATTATTTTTTTCGTTAAATTGTAGGTACCTTCTCAACTATCTCAAAATTTTAAAGTTGCTTCAAAGCTAAGACAATGATCAAATTTTCGACCTTTAGTTAAGAAAAAATAAACTCCAACCGCTCAACCATATTCTTTAAATTATTTTGCTGAAAAAGTTGTTTCTTTATTTGTTTTAATAAAGAAAGAAAAGATTTGAAAGTCGATTAACACAATTCATATCCTTCCTCCCCCAATTCATATCTATAGGGCTATTTTTCTTGACAATTACATCTGTGGGGTTTAAGGTATCACAAACAATATTGTCCTTTTTATGTGATTTTTCCCTTTTCATCATGAAGGTTATAATATAATAAAAAAATTGTTAAAAAAATAATGACTTAGTATGATTATTAAAGTTTTAAGTGACCTCCTTACTAGAGGTGTTAAAAGGGCAAATTAATGCTACATTGGTGTTCCTAAAAGACATGCAATAATTATATCAATTTTAGGAAGTATTTTTATATTTTTATAAGTGCTAAAAACTATTATGAGTTTCTAACCAACTATTATGACATCTTTTCTTCCCTTTTCCTATTTACTTTACTTAAGTTTTTAAGGTTTAACTACTTCATCTTCAATATTTTTAACTTTAGTCAAATGTTTTGCTAAAGAACTGTTTCTTTATTTGTTTTAATAAAGAAAGGAAAGATTAAATCGGTTAACACAATTCAAATCCTCCCCCATTTCTTGCGTTTCCTCAAACACTTTCAATTATATTTATAGGATTTAAGGTGTCACAAACAATATTATCTTATTTTGTGATTTTCCTTTTTTTATCATGAAGGTTATAATAAAATAATAAAGAAATTTTTAACAGAATAATGACTTTATTATGATTATTAAATTTTTATGTGACCTCCTTATAAAAGGTGTTAAAGGGGCAAATTAACATATTGGTGTTCTTAAAAGACATAAAACAATTATATTAATTTTAAGAATTTTTTCTAATTTTATAAGTACTAAAAACTATTTTGACAAAAAAAAAACAGTATTTAATCTATGTCACAAGATTATGAGCTTTATAAATCATAAAGTGATAAAATTTTATTAATAGTTAGAAAATATGGATAAAAAATTTAAGCTTATTATGATTATCCTGCTTTCCCAATTTTTTATTTCAATGCAACATTTAATTTGGTTTGGTAAGTCTTTCTTATCTCCTTTTAAAATTTCATTCTTTACTTCATAGGGATTGTTCATGGAATAGTTCGGTGAAAATCCATTTTATAACATGTTCATCTCAATTCAAATAATGGATTTAATATTTAGTGATTTTAGATTGATGAAGGGATTAATTAGGCAGAAATTGATCTAATTTTTTATTTTGGAGTTTCGAAGTTATTTGGTTCTTATCAATTGAGTACTAAGATTCTATGCAGTTTGGTTCAGTTAGAGAACTGTGTTACATACTTCCTTCAGTTCGTCTTGAAATATAAAATTAAAATGTTCAATTTTTTTGTCTTAATATATAAGAGAATAAACACAAACATTTATATTTTTTGAAAAAGTTTACTCTTTCTTTTATCTTATTCATAACCAATTAATGACCAACAAAAACAGTTTTTACATATTTTCATGCAATTTTTTTATAAAAAAAATACAAAAAAAACATACTTATTTTCTCTGTTTCTAAATAATTGTTGTTTGAGGTATGTACGCAATATTTATATAACTTACTTTGACCATATATTTTTATGAATACATAATAGCAAATATTAGCATATAAGATGTTTTTCAATTTGTCTTGATGAGCATTTTTTAAATATAAATTTTTATCATACATAATTAGATATATTAGTCGTCAAAAATATACATTGGTATATGTGTAGTGTCTTAGCAGTCAATTATGACAATTAAAAGGGAACAGAGAGAGTACTTTTCAATCATTATGTTTTACATTTTCTTAATAAGTGTGGTTTTTATTTTTGTCTCTTATAATATAGGACAGAGGGAGTATATTAGTTCAAGGCTTAAACATACATTTGGTCCCTGTATGTACACTAATTTTTCGTTTTAATCCCTGTATCGAAAATTTTGACAAAATAGTCCCTGTATCGCGCTTTTTTTTTTGACGTTGGTCCCTGCCGTCCAATTTCATCCAAGTGGCAAACGTTTTGCCACCTGGACCCTGCCACGTGGCCAAAAAATGTTGCTGGCTGGATTAATGAATACTAGAGGGACCAAAACCAAAAAATTGCACTGAATGAAGGGATCAAAACCAAAAAATTGAACTAAAAATTAGAGGGACTAAAACCAAAAAATTAAACTAATTGCAAAATGACCCATTTAAACTCTAAATCCCTAAATTGAAATTTGTTTCTCCACTCTTCTCTTCTCTTCTCATAAACCAACTTTCATGGCAAAAACAACTCTGCGTCAATCATTGCGCCCCATTTGGATGAGTTTTTTGATGAAATTATGAGAGACATTGCGAATGTTGACAACGTGATCAGAAAGCGCGTCGAGAAAACCACCTTAGTTGGGCGGTTGTTGATCGAGATCGTTGAAAGGGAAATCATCAGGATAATCTTTTTTAGCAATGAGTCTCTCTGTTGAAAGGTTGATGAGAAGAGAAGAGTAGAGAAACAAATTTCAATTTAGGGATTTAGAGTTTAAATGGGTCATTTTGCAATTAGTTTAATTTTTTGGTTTTAGTCCCTCTAGCATTCAGTTCAATTTTTTGGTTTTGGTCCCTGCATTCAGTTCAATTTTTTGGTTTTGGTCCCTCTAGCATTCACTAATCCAGTCAGCAACATCTTTTGGCCACGTGGCAGGGTCCAGGTGGCAAAACGTTTGCCATTTGGATGAAATTGGACGGCAGGGACCAACGTCAAAAAAAAAGCGCAATACAGGGACTATTTTGTCAAAATTTTCGATACAGAAACTAAAATGAAAAATTGATGTATATACAAGGACCAAATGTATGTTTAAGCCTTAGTTCAATTTGCAAACTTCTGTAATGGTTCGGTTATTTTAGGTTCAGTTTAGTACAATTTGATAGTACGATTTGGTTTGCAGTTTAAAATAAACAGTCCTACTTCATACACAATATTTTATCTTATTTTAGTAGTAACAATTTTTCCTTCTTTTTACATTACAGAAAATAAACCTTGTGTTCGTAAACGTGATTGTCCATATTGCCCTTTTGATACCAAAAGAAGGTGTCATAAAAACATTTGTACGTGTCGGTAGACATAAGAGAGAATAAACAATTGCACTGGTAGAATATTTTATGAATTGTTATCTAATTATTTTTGACAGTAATTGTTATCTAATTATTGTGATCATCTAATAACTAAATTATTTTAGCTTATTTATAATTTGACAGACTTTGTTAGTTTTCTAATTTAAGATGATGCATCAAGAATATTATTTATATTGTCTTCTTCTCTTTTAATTTCAAAATATCACCATGATTGAAATTCAGGCATATTACATTTGCTTTCCTACTCTACCATCTTCCAAAATATCTTTATTAGTTAAGTTGAAAAATATTTTTTATGCTAGTTCCAAGCCTAAAATTTTATATATTTATATCATAATACTGATACAGTTATAATAATTTACAATAATAGTGCATGTCTTAATTAATATTTTATTCCTATATCATCTTTGATTTAAATTTTTATAAATAAAACATTTGAATATCATAGAACAAAGTAGACTCTCAATTATGTTGGCACTATTATTCACCTCCATCATTTGCCTGCAGATCATAAATGTAGTAATAAAATAAGAAGAAAAAATAATATACACAGGGGGAGGGACTAGGCTTTACCCAAAAAGAAAAGATAAAAGAGAAAAGAATTAGACAAATCTATAATAAGGTAAAAATCATACCAAGGTAAAGTAGTAAGAAAGTCTCCCTTACATAAATAATAGATTACGATGACCAAATAAGAGATAGTAGCATATATAGATTGCTGCAACATTGATCAAAAGTAAACTCCAGCACCATACACTGATAAATAAATGAGAGAAAAATAAGGAAAACAGAATAATGGCCCTTAAATACTCTCTTCATGTGTCCACTAATGTGTCATTATCATCTCTTTGCAATTTAAATTTTTTGCTAGAAATCTTCTGATTTCTTGCGGAAATTCCTGCAGATTTGGACCAAAACTCCGCAAGAAACACATTTCCTGCGAATTTTCCCAAGATTTTTTATTTCAGCTAAAACCTTCTTGGGTAATTGTTTCCTGCGGAATTTTCTGCCGAAATACCAGAACAAGTCCACGATAAACGTTTCTGCGAAATGTTCGCAGATAATTTTGCAGTGAAAGCCGCATGAAAATCCCAAGGAAACTCGCTTTTGCAGAGAAATCCGCAGAAAATATTTTCCATATAATGAGTTTTCGCAGATAAATCCTGAGGAACTTTGCATGAGTTTTTTTTCCAATAATTGTTTTTTTTTGTACTAAACACCAAAATAAATATTAAAAATACATATAACTGAATTACCCTACATTAAATTATATTGTATATTTTTAAATTATTAATCAACATTTTTAAAACTATACAACAAATATACATAAATTTTACGAATCAATTGATGAATTCAAATATTATTTTTTACATTTCAAATTTAGTTTACTATTCGCCTACATTCCTTGAAACCCATCTATAACAATTTTCTTAGAGGAATTACCCATCTATTAAAACCAACAATTAATCAACTTTCTGCATCATCTAATAACAAAATCAATAACCCCATCATTATCAACGGTGATAGCTCTATTGTTGTTGCATTACCATGAAACTCTTCCAAATTACAGAAAATTCTTTTAGGGAGAGAAATATGTTGACATAAGCAACATCACCTGTGTACCAAAGAAACAATGATATAAACCAAACCATGGATCATTTTCCAATTTTACAAAAAAGCTAAAGTTAACTCTTAAGAACTCGTGAACTTTTTTCTCGAAATCGAAAAAAATCGAGAATTTTTTTTCCAAATATCACAACAATTTATAAATCTTCTTTTCATGAAATCGAAAAAATTTCGAATTTTTTTTTATCAAAATAATTGTTTTTTGAGAATTTTATTTTTTAATTTGAATAAAAAAAATGGAAAAATAAATTACTTTGTCATTCATTACTTTATCCAAACAAAGAACTTTGAATTGAAAGGAATTCAAATGTTATATCCAAACAAAGAATTTTGAAATGAGAGGAATTCAAATTGAGGCATTTGAATTCCATGGAATCTCTAAATTCCTTGGATTTTGAATTTCTCCATCCAAACACACTCTTAAGAACATGCATGCACCTTCTTCTTTTTTTAACAACAAATATATTATTAATAAGATCGAGTTCTGGCACAAGATGAACCGAAACCGGTAAAAGAAGAGCTACATAGCAAAAGCACCGCATATTATATATTAAGCAGTGTAAAATGAATTTATCCAATAATTACAACTACCATGAGCAGTTTCAAAGATTAACATGGCGCAGTGACCAATATATTTACCTTTTAATTTAAGCATGAAAGGATATGCATCTTCTTGAGTCTCGAATCGGTCTAATTTTATCATCACTTTTCACAAACATATTATGATTAGTGCATATTTTGACCATCAAACTAAATTCAAAAGCAATAGATAAAGAAGTTCAAGAACAACTTAGTTGTGTTGTTGTTTTGGCTGAAATACCGAACTCCAGATGCAACGTAAAGCTTGAAATACAAAAACATTTTACATTAGAATGTATTGATCAAAAATCTAAATTAAATGAATTATCAATTATCCCTCATAAGCCAATATCATCAAATGAAAGAAAATTGGTAAAAGCACAATTATTATGTTGCAGTTTTTTATATATTGGCCAAAACACAATTATTATGTGCTTTAAAGAAAGACGCTGCATATAAAGAGCTGGATTTTGTTTCTCTAATTTCCAGACAAAAAAGTCCTAGATGATTTTGATAGGTTGATTTTATTTGAAACAGAGCATATCTTCCTCTTAATTCTTCTTGCAATTTATAAATTCCACCATATGGATCGAATATATATGAGTTGATGAAGATGGATCTATATTGTTCTAACTACTTAGAAAATTTCAAGTGGTTTTCGTAAAAATAGTCTCCCTATTTAAAAATCAGATCTTTTGGTCCACCTATTTTTATTTGTTGAAATTTTGGTTCTAACTTATGTTTTTTATTTTAAAAAGTTAAAAACTTGAATTTGGTCTCAAATGTGATATTTCACCTTTGTATTATGATCTGAACCAGTAAAACGTGTGACCTCTTTTGACTTAGTGAAGGTGGTAAAGAG
This sequence comes from Trifolium dubium, assembly GCA_951804385.1. NCBI lineage: Eukaryota > Viridiplantae > Streptophyta > Magnoliopsida > Fabales > Fabaceae > Trifolium > Trifolium dubium. The sequence continues at coordinate 5,938,253 of OX638076.1, read as the reverse complement.
GCATGACAAGGGGGTGGAGGCGGGCTTAAGCAATACTAACTCCGCCACCACCTTCCTCTATCACCCTAGCCCCCAAATTCAGATGGGGATAATATTTTAACACCCACCCATGTCTTCAATAGAGAACGAGTTTCTCCATCCTGTCCCTGCACCCACCCACCCACATAAAATAATAAATAAAATGTCTTTTTATTTTATTTTTAAAAAATATCATGTCTAAAAATTGTTTTTAAAAGAAGATAAAAAAATAACGGTAAAAAATATATAAAGAAGATAAATAAATAAATAAATAAATATACCTAGTCCATCATAAAAAATACCATATTTCAGATTGCTATCTTTAAGAAAGATAAATATGCAATAATATTGTTAAATATAAGGAAAATATGATAATTTATATTAGATAGTGGGGGGGGCAGGGGTGTTGGGTGGGTCGAAGGTCATACCGCCCCCGCCCCCACTAAGGCGGATGGGTTTTGGTCTCGTTGTCATGCTTAGTGGTGATGAAGAACTTTAGGTACATAGAGAAAATGTATCTGTTGTATTGTTAGCACTCCAATGTTCAAGTCAGTATTTGATCAAGAGAAGTATGGAAGAATTGGGTGAAATGTATGCACCTTGAAGATATATATATATATATATATATATATATATATATATATATATATATATATATATATATATATATATATATATATATATATATATATATATTTATAGGGGAAATCTGCATGGGAATCCATGGAGAGTGACAATTCAACTTAGTGGAAAGTCAGTAGTACAATCGTGGAGTTCTCTCATAAAAATGGAGGGATTAAAAAGTTCACTTTTAAAATAGGAGGACTATTTTTGTGAGTGAAAAAATATGGAGGGCCAAAAGTGAAAATAAGCCTTAATTTTAATGTTTAATTTATAGTATTATCGGTTTAGGTTGTATGACACTTTGGTGGAAGTCCTCTGGTCTAAAGAAGAAAATCTAGGATATGGTTATATCTTATTGATCGTATATGTTATATATTTTTGATTTTTGATTAAGTCCTTCGTAGAAAGCAAAAATCGCTCTAAAAAGGTGGATTAAATTAGCCTACCAAGTTGGTGGTGAACCAATATATGTTATATTATGGCATCTTTAATTTCTTCTCTTTTCCTATTTACTTTACTTAAGTTATTTATGCTTTAACTTCATCTTTATTCTTTAATGTTTTTAACTTCACTTAAATGTTTTGCTAAAGAATTCGTTTCTTTATTTGTTTTAATAAAGAAAGAAAAAATTTGAAAATCGGTTAACACAATTCAAATCCTCCATCCCTACTCCATTTATTATGTTTCCTCAAGCACTTTCAATTATATCTATAGGGTTTAAGATGTCACAGACAATATTATCCTTATTTTGCGATTTTCCCTTTTTTATCACGAAAGTTATAAAATAATAAAAAAAAATAGTTAAAAAAACAATGGCTTATTATGATTATTAAATTTTTATGTGACCTTTTTATTAAAAGTGTTAAAGGGGCAAATTAATACATTGGTGTTCTTAAAAGATACAATAATTATAACATTTTTAGGAAGTTTTTTTACGATTTTTTTTTTTTTCGGTACATGTTTTTTTACGATTTTATATAAGTGCTAAAAACTATTCTGACCAAAAAAACAATTTAATTGATGTCACGAGATTATGAGCTTTATAAATCAAAAAGTGATCAAATTGCATGCAAAAGTTGGAAAATATGGTTAAAGTTTTTAAGTTTGTTTATATTATGATTATCCTTTTTTCCCAATTTCTCGTTTCAACGCAACAAGTATATTCGCTTCGTAAGTCTTTCTTATCTCCTTTTAAAATTTCATTATGTACTTCATGGAACTATTCAATTCTATAAGAAAACTAAACTGAACCGCACTATTTTAATAATAGATCGATCAAGTCCTTCGTAGAAAGCAAAATCACTCTAATAAAAAGGTTGATTAAATTAACCTACCAAGTTGGTGGTGAACCAATATATGTTATATTATGGCATCTTTTCTTCTCTTTTTCTATTTACTTTACTTAAGTTATTTATGCTTTAACTTCATCTTTAATGTTTTTATCTTCACTTAAATGTTTTGCTAAAGAATTTGTTTATTTATTTGTTTTTTTTTATTTCTTTCTTTATTTGTTTTAATAAAAAAAGAAAAAAAATTGAAAATCGGTCAACACAATTCAAATCCTCCCTCCCCATTTATTGTGTTTCCTCAAGCCCTTTCAATTATATCTATAGGGTTTAAGGTGTCACAGACAATATTATCCTTATTTTGTGATTTTCCGTTTTTTATTATGAAGGTTAAAAAATAATATAAAATATGTTAAAAAAACAATGACTTATTATGATTTTTAAATTTTTATGTGACCTTCTTATTAAAAGTGTTAAAGGGGCGAATTAATACATTGGTGTCTTAAAAGATATACAATAATTATAACAATTTTAGGAAGTTTTTGTACGATTTTATAAATGCTAAAAACTATTCTAACCAAAAAAATTATTTAATTGATGTCACGAGATTATGAGCTTTATAAATCAAAAAGTGATCAAATTTCATGCATAAGTTGGAAAATATGGCTAAAGTTTTTAAGTTTGTTTATATTATGATTATCCTTTTTTCTCAATTTCTCGTTTCAACGCAACAAGTATATACGCTTCGTAAGTCTTTCTTATCTCCTTTTAAAATTTCATTATGTACTTCACAGGAACTATTCATGATTCAATTCTATAAGAAAACTAAATTGAACCGCACTATATTTTAATAATACAGTAAACCGGTTCAATAGATTTGAACTGAACCAAACTGAAACTTTCATAATAGTTCGGTTATTTTAGGTTCAATTCAGTATGGTTTAGCAGTACGGTTTAGTTGGCAGTTCAACAATCCTACTTCATACATAATATTTTATTTTGTTTTAATAACATTATTTTTTCTCTTTTTACATTACAGAAAATAAACCTTGTGTTCGTGATCGTGATTGTCCAATTTGCCCTTTTGGTGCCAAAAGAAGGTGTCGTAAAGATGTTTGCATGTGTCAATAGACGTGAGAGATAATCCACAAATGCACTAATAGAATATTTTATGAATTGTTATCTAATTATTATTGTGATCACCTATTAATTAAATTTTCTTTTAGCTTTTTTAATTTCACGGACCTTGTTAATTTTATAATTTAAGATGATGCATCAAGAATATTATTTATATAGTCTTCTTCTCTTTTAATTTCAAAATATCTTTATTAGTTAAGTTGAAAAATATTTTTTTGTTATTCTAAGCCTAAAATTTTATATTTATGCCATATTATATTATTGATACACTTATAATAATTTACAATAATAATTGTACACGTCTTAATTAATGTTTTATTGCTATTTCATCTTCAATAAATTTTTTGTAAACAAAGCATTTGAACATCATGGAACGAAATAGACTTTTAATTATGTTTGGCACCCCCTATTCACCTCCATCATTTGCCTGCAGATCATAAATATATTAATAAAATAAGAAAACAAATGTATACACATGCGGAGAAAGAGAATAGGCCTTACCCAAAAAGAAGAGAAAAAGAGAAAAGAGTTAGACAAATCTATAATAAGGTAAAAATCATACCAAGGAATAGTAGCAAGAAAGTGTCCCTGACATAAATAAAAACTTCTGGGATGTTACTATTGAGTTATTTTTTATTGACGTATTTTTATTTTTAATTTTTTTAGAAAAGATCTAGTAAACATAGTATAAAATGTAGTTGAAGATATATGAAGTGCTTGCAGAATGTATTAGACACAACATGTATTGTTTGTGGGTCCTTTTAGCTTGGACCAAAATACACAAATCTTGCTATACTCTTTGTAATTTTTTTTTTTGAGAATTTTCTTTTGTAATGTTTGATTTTTTACAAGGATTTTTCTAACCTGTGCAACTTTGCACAGGATTAAGAGTAGTTAATGCATTATTTTTTTCAAATATCATTAATGAGTCAAACTTTCTTGTTATTGTTTTTCTCTCTCCTCTTTTTTATCTCTCGTTCTCTCTCTCCTATTTTCTTTTTCTCTCTTCTCTGCAACTTTCTCTCCTAATTTTTCTCTCTCACTCTCGTCTTTCTCACCGAAATTCTCCACGGTCCACAGTGACCAAAACACACATTGAAGAAGAAAGTCATAGTAAACTACCATTACCCAGTGCACTTTATCCTCTATTAGTATAACACAATACACTAGCACTACCATTGAAAATTACAAAAAAGTCACTTTCTACAAAACACATTAAAATTAACTATTTTATTCTCTGTCACTTTCTCCTAACTTTGAAAGAACCAGGCATCCATTTTTTTGATATAATTAGAACCATTAAGTGAGGAAGAAGCTTTCAAATATAATGAGAATTATGCTAAAAGAAGGTTATTAATTAGAAAAAGGTAGATTTGCTAATAAAATTGATATAGTGCATAAGAGAGGTTTGTTTGGGTCACCGTGGAGATTTCTAGAAAGGATTTGAGAGTGGGAGAAAAATTAGGAGAGAAAGTTGCAGAGAAGAGAGAAAGAGAAAATAGGAGAGAGATAATGAGAGATATAAAAAGGAGAGAGAAAAAACAATAAAAAAAAAGTTTGACTCATTAATGATATTTGGAAAAAATAATGCATTAACTACTCCTAATCCTAATCCTGTGCAAAGTTGCACAGGTTAGAAAAATCCTTTTTACAATACCTCATGAATTCAGTCAACTATAATATTTTGCAGCGGTTTTTTACCAGCATTTTAAAATTTCCGCTCAAATTATATTTTACGGTGGTTCTGTTTTGCGAAGGTTATATTATAGTTGGTTGAGTCTAAGGAGGTATTGCAAAAAATCAAACATTACAGAAGGAAATTTTTAAATTTTTTTTTTACAGAAAGTATTGCAAAATCCGTGTATTTTACAAGAGGATATTGACCTATTTACCCTAGAATTAACATAGTTTAGAGCACTTATGCCACTTGTTGTCATGGCATATACTTCCTCCTACTATAAACAAAAACACACATTAAATTTTGGTAACTATTATAAACAAAAATTATTACTTTTGAAATAATTAATACTACTATTTTAAATATATCTTTATTAATTCTACTTTTTTACACAATTATTCTACTTTATGCTTTGGTGCTTGTAATTTAAAAGAGCAATAGTAAACTTAACATATTTCTTTCATCAAATTAAAAAAAATTAACTACACTTAACTAAATTTCTTAAAACACTATATAAGTTAATTATTTTGTTTATAATATTTTTTGTTTACAGTTACATTGACAACTGTAATTGTAATTGAATTGATTGTGTGACGTATGTCTATATAATGAGTCATTGAAACACGTATTACGTCGAAAATCAATCTAATATATGTGTCAAAAATGTGCATTGTGACATGTTTTGTATCGAAAACTTTCACTGTAACTAACTAATTGTAACTAACTAGTTTGAGACCCCTACACACAGGAAATTTTTTACTTAGAATTTGTTTTTGTAGGAAATTATGTAAGTAAATAAGATTTATAAATAATACTTAAGTAAAAATTATAATAAAAGTATTTAATAATATATATATATATAAAATTCTTATATAAAAAAATTCAGCCCTCATTAATATTACAAATAAAAATTAGTTTTTAATTTTTTGTAAAAATGTTTTAAAAAATTGTAACACTATGATTCAATAGTTATTTTAGTATAAGCTATTTAAACAAATCTTTCCCATTCGTTCGCATTCGCATAATTTCAATTTTTACTGGGCTTTTGATGAAGTTAACTCAGAACAAATTTCTCTCACAAATTCATGTGTCCATCCAATCATCCTGTTGTATTTAAGATTTTGTTTCATTCTTAGATGCTAGATCGATTGTATTTTAGGGCAAAATTCCGTAATCCTCCATCAACAATTTTAATTAAAAGTTTTTCATTTTCACGTTTTTGCTTTAGATCTAAACATTTGTATTTTCAATTGAGTTAGCATTGTGTTTAGTGTTAGATTCTCTCTATAAGTTGTGTGGTGTGAATCTTTTTTGCTTAGTTTAGTAGCTGAAAGTTTTTGTGTTGAAAGACATGATTATAGGTTTGTTCACTTTAATTTATTGTGCTTCACCTGATATAGGTTTTTACATGAATTTCTATCGAATGTGTTTGATTTGCAGCTTCTTTACTATGGTATACTCGTTCAACTAGCATAAATGGTGTCAATATGGAAGCTATAATTGGTTTAGACATATGCTATAATTATTAGTGTTTCTATGTTTGTGCAGGTCTGGATCTTTCAATTACAAAAATTGACTAACTTGGTAGGGATTATATACTAGCTGCTCAATTTATTATGAGCTGATTTTATTAAAATGTGTCCCTTTGCTGATTTATAATTCAATAGAAATATATTTTGGATGGATCAAGCAAGTGATTACATTATTTTTCTAAAGTGTGCAATGCAGAAATGGTTGAAACCACCAAACTATCAATGTTGGATAATAGGTATACATATTATTGTGTCCCTCTACAATGTTATAATCTTTGATCTCATTAATTTCACTGAATTTCACTTTGAGGCAATTAAACCGGAATTTCTTGGGCATCATTGAGTGCTGTTGTAGATGTTCTTTACACTAACGAGGAAAACAATTGAAGAGATTTGTCAAGAACAGATGAAGTGAAATTTGTCAATGTTATCAATGTTGTCTTTTGTTTTTAACACAGAGTGTCTATGTATTTGAAAATGCTTGAAGTTTTGTTGCAAATTGAGAATATCAATGTATTTGATAATGCATGTTTGAAGTTTTGTTGCAAATCCTAATCTTTAGGTGCTTGATATTAGTTTTGCTTTTTGTTTATATTATGCTTTTTTTTAGTAATATACAACAAAATGATGTAACCAAAAAAAATACAGCAAAATGGTTTCAGCAAAAATAAATTGTATTATAGAAAAAAAACTACATTTCCTGTGAATTTACCTGAAGAAAAATTAACAGCTTTTGTGATTTCTTAAACACCGTTAATCTTTATGCTTTCAATAGCATATCAAATGATTTTCGATTTTTCTGAAATTTTACACAAATGATCTATATGATATAAACTTTCAATTCAACGGTGTATTTTATAAAAAAATGTGTAGCTCAACACTTTTTGTAGTAGATAGAGTAAATACCCCCAAATTTTGTGGGTACACAAATTGGCACCAAAAATTTAATGAGTTACTTTGAAGTGATGTAGATGAGTGGGACCCACAAAAAAACCCTTAAATAAATATCACCAATAAAAATACTCTTATACTAAAGGTGTTAACGGGGCAAACTACTTTCCCGATGTACCAAAAAAAAAGGGCAAACTAACATATTGGTGTTCTTAAAAGTCATAAAATAATTATATCAATTTTAGTGTCCTTTTACAATTTTATAAGTGCTAAAAAGTAAAAACTATTCTGACCAAGTTGGTGGTGAGCCAATATATGTTATACTATGTCATTTTTTGTTTCCTTTTTCTATTTACTTTACTCACATTATTTATGGTTTAACTTCATCTTCAATGTTTTTAACTTCAGTTAAATGTTTGTTAAATAACTTGATTCTCTATTTGTTTTAATAATGAAAGAAAAGATTATTTGAAAATTGGTTAACACAATTCAAATCTTCCCTCCCCCATTTTTTGTGTTTTCTCAATCACTTTCAATTATATCTATATAGGGTTTAAGGTGTCACAAACAATATTACCTTTATTTTGTGATTTCCCTTCTTTATCATGAAGGTTATAAAATAAATAAATAAATTGTTAAAAAAAATTGACTCATTATGATTATTAAATTTTTATATGACCTCCTTACTAGAGGTATTAAAGAAGCAAATTAACACATTGGTGTTCTTAAAAGACATAAAATAATTATATCAATTTATGTGACCTCCTTACTAAATCAGAGGTGCTAAAGGGGCAAATTAATACATTGGTGTTCTTAAAAGACATAAAATAATTATATCAATTTTAGGGAATCTTTTTACAACTTTATAAGTACTAAAAACTATTCTAATGACCAAGTTGCATGGTGAACCAATATATGTTATACTATTGCATCTTTTCTTCCCCTTTTCTATTTACTTTACTTAAGTTATTTGTGATTTATCTTCATCTTCAATGTTTTTAACTTCAGTTAAATGTTTTGTTAAAGAACTTGTTTCTTTATTTGTTTTTTTTTGTCGAGACTGGGGTATATATTTACCGTCGAACATAGTGACTAATTCCTCACTAGATTGGAGGCACTTCGAAGAGTGAGATAGATGAGCCAGAGATTTAAAGTTGCTCCATATATACCAAAGGTGAGGATCGAACCTTCGACCCTTAGTTGACTCTTGATTAAAGGAGGATGAACCCTAACCGCTCAACAATATCTCTTGGGTTGTTACTTTATTTGTTTTAATATAGACAAAAAAGATTTGAAAATCGGTTAACAAAATTCAAATCTTCCCTCCCCCATTTCTTGTGTTTTCTCAAGCACTTTCAATTATATCTGTAGGGTTAAGGTGTCACAAACAATATTACCTTTATTTTATGATTTAATTTTCTCTTTTTTATCATGATGGTTTAAAAAAATTGTTTAAAAAAATTGACATGATTATTAAATTTTAATGTGACCTCCTTACTAGAGGTGCTAAAGGGGAAAATTAATACATTTGTGTTCTTAAAAGACATAAAATAATTATATCAGTTTTAGGGGAAAAAAATTACAATTTTATAAGTACTAAAAACAATTTAACCAAGTTGTATGGTGAACCAATATATATTATACTATGGCATCTTTTCCTCCCTTTTCCTATTTACTTTATTTAAGTTATTTATGATTTATCTTCATCTTCAATATTTTTAACTTCAGTTAATTAAATGTTTTGTTAAAGAACTTGTTTCTTTATTTGTTTTTTTTTTTTTGAAAAAGTATTTTATTTGTTTTAGTAAAAAAAAAAAGATTTGAAAATCAGTTAAGACAATTCAAATCTTCCCTCACCTTTTATTGTGTTTTTTTCAAGCACTTTCAATTATATCTATAGGGTTTAGGGTGTCACAAACAATATTATCCTTCTTTTGTGATTTTCTCTTTTCTATTATAATAATAAAATTGTTTAAAAAAATGATTTATTGTGATTATTGAATTTTTATGTGACCTTTTTACTAGAGCTGTTAAAGGGGCAAATTAACACATTGGTGGTCTTAAAAGACATACGGTTATATAATTATATCAAATTTAGGAAGACTTTTTACAATTTTATAATTGCTGAAAACTACTTAATTAATTGATAACGAGATTATGAGCTTATATAAATCAAAATATGATAAAATTTCATGCAAAGGGTGGAAATTTTGAATAAAATTTTGATGTTTGTTTGTGTTATGATTATCCTTCTTTTTCAATCTCTTGTTTCAGCGCAACATTCTCTTCGTAAGTCTTTCTTATCTCCTTTCAAAATTTCATTCTTCACTTCTTACACAATATTCTATCCAATTTTAGTAACATTTTTTTCTCTTGTTACATTACAGCATTTGAACCATGTGTTCGTCATGATGATTGTCCAGTTTGTGTTTATCCTTCCATAAGGAGGTGTCTTGGAGCCAGTTGTACGTGTCAAGACTAGTAAGAGAGAATACACAAATGTATTATTATAACTTATAATATTCCATGAGCTGTTATTTAGTTATTGCGATAATCTAATAATTAAATTTTCTTTTAGCTTTTTTAATTCCACAAACCTTTTTAGTTTTGTATTTTAAGATGATGCATCAAGAGTATGATTTATATTGTCTTCTTCTCTTTTAATTTTATGATATCACCATGATAAAAATTCATGCATAAAATGCAATTAAGGGTATGTGAAGTGCTTGCAGACTAATGTGTTAATTAGGCACAAAATTAGTGTAGTTTAGACCATTTATTCATGCTACTTGTTATTGATGGTTCCCATATGTATTTTAGATTTTTTTTCTTAAAAAGTTAAAGAAGAAAGTTAACATGTGCTTTTAAGGCCATGTTGAGAAATTTATTATAAAAATTTTGTTTTAAAAGTTGTATATTTAACGATTTTTATAGAATAGAAATTCAACATATTATCTTTTAATGCAAAATTATTACTTTTAGTGTTTTAACATGTATTCTTAGAGGACATGTTAACAAGATTTAAAGTTATAGTTATTGGTGAATACAGGAGTAGTAAGTGATACATACTACAAACTACAAAGTACTCCTTCTATCTTATATTATAAGAGAAAAAATAAAATTCACATTTATTAAGAAAAAGTAAAATATAATAATTAAAAATATATTTTTTGTATTTTCTTTGAAAAAAAATTATTTTTTTGTGTATCTTTTATTCTATATGTTTGTTACGATGCTTAAAACTCAAACAACATTTTAACTTTAAAATTTTAAATTTCCCTTTCATCTCTTATTAATTTCTCCATTACCTATTGTTACAAAGATGGACTTTATTTTTTAATTAAATAAATTTTTAAAAAATATTATAATGTTTTATAAAAAGATTGTAAAAAGATTTCCTAACTTTCATCAACGGTTTCATAGAATCGCCACTAATTGACCTAATAACGCCTCTTTTTGGGACGCTTTTCTAACCGACGTTATATACATTTAGCGGTGGTTTGAACCGCCGTTCCCAGAACCGCCGCCGCCGATGATTTTGTTCAGTCTTTATATGCACTAGGTTAGTTAGTGTGTACCTCTCATTCATTTCCTGTAGTTGAATTTGTACTAATTTTGTTTGTAATACTAAATTTGCAGGTAATGTTGAAGAAAGGAAATAAGAGATCAATTATATTAATTTGAAGTTTTGCCTTTAGAATTTGAAACAAGTAGTGTTGTGGAATTAATGTGGTATAAGTTTTTGTTGCTATGGTTGTTGCTATTTTATGTTGCTTACTTTGGTTTTAGATTAATTTGTTGAACTTTGTCGTGGTCAAGTTTTAAATTTAATTTTAATCATGTGTTATTTTCTACGGGGTTAATTTGCTTCTATTTTACTCAATATTTAAAGATGCACATAAAGGGAACAATCTTATATATGATATTTTCTACACTAAAGAAATACTTGATTTGGATCTAAATTATCTTTATACGGTTTTGCACATTGTATTAAGTGTGCATTCAATTATTATGAGATTTATCCTTATGGTGGATCTTTGCTTAAACCGAGAGAATAGATCGACAACAACCCTGGACTTTATCTAGGAAGTTTTAAGCTTTGAATTTTTTTTAGTTTTGGATTGGGCTCGATAATGGTCACATCCAACACCCTACACGGCGAAAGACACCCATGCTCAGCATATGCGCAACATACGACCGAAACATCTATGTTTGTCTTATGCTCGACATGGATTTAATCCATTCACGTTCGACATGTGCTCGAGCAATATTCAAACACCGTTACGAATCGCAACAGACAAATCTCGGGATAATGAGCATTCACTGTTCATTATGACCGCAAGTCAAAATCCCGACAGCCATTAATGATAGGGACAGATCACTTGCCTCTTCATTAATGGTCTTGCCCAGCGTTGGGTATAAGTATGTCATTCCTCACAATGGTACAAATATCTTGCATTCTAATCTTGTACTCGCAACTCTTGCACTCACTGACTTGAACGTCGGAGTCCCTGCAAGTGCAACCCCCTCCTCCACCTCTGTTGACGGAACTTCACACGATACATTCTTATTAGGTGAGATCACTTTTTTATCTTCAAAATATTAGTCAAAAATTATTGTTTGCAATGACAACTCAAAGAAGTACTCCCTCTAGTCTCATATATAAGTAATAAATAACTTTTTAGATTCGTTCAAAAAGTAATATATCTAGACTATAATATAGATCAAATACATTACTTTTTCAATGAATTTAAAAAGTCAATTTTACTTATATATAAGACTAGAATAGTATATCATATATATATATATATATATATATATATATATATATATATATATATATATATATATATATATATGAATCCTTTAACAATTATGAAAGTGTGTTTTTGTTCTTCAGTTAGCCTACCTAATTCTCCGACAAAAATATTGGTTTAAGCAAAGCGTTTTAAAAAATTTGGTAGATAATTATAAAGCGTGGTTAAGGCGAGAGTTTACTTAATTAATTTAAATACAAAATTTATCTCCATATATGAACTTATCGCGACTATAATTTTATTTTTTAAAAGTTATATCAAGTGTTTACAAAGTTAATTTTAATTTACATTGCAATTTGTTAAGAATCATGGAATCATAGAGATGAAGATCAGATTCATAAGCAAGATAGAGATCATAAGAATACTCATGAGGTGAAAGTTCATAAAAAATCATATTGAATGAATATACATTAATAAAAGAATGAATAAAATGTACAATGGAGTGTCTTATTTATAGATTTATTTGGAGTAACCAACTCCTTAACTAACTTTTTAATCTCCTAACTAACTTGGTAATCTATCAATTAATTTTAGTTGATTAACTAACTACTATATTCTTAACACAATTTTCAAAGGTTGCGTCAAGAAAATGAATGAAAATATTCATAACGGATGAAGACGGTGGAAATATTATAAATTGAAACGTGATCTATAGAAAAATGTTTTATAATTTATGATAACGTTGTCTTTACATTTTTTCAAAACTATTGGTGTTTATCATGTTAAGTTTACTTTATGGCTTAAATGCACTTATAACGTGATCTATAGAAAAATGTTTTACAATTTATGATAACGTCATAAAAGTTTTATATAATGTCACTTATTTTATTATTTTTGATAAAATATAATAGTGACTCTTGCATGCACGATCAATATCTTTGCATAACTTTGGTTTTAATAATGTTTAGAAGGCAGATTTATTTGCTTACTTTTCATTAGCCTTTTATTTATAAGTTTTATTTCAATTAATTAGTAACTATTGAGCTACTTAGCAAAAGCTCTATAATTGTAATTTTCTTGCCTAAAATAAAGGAAGTTGAATTTTGATTAAAATAGTGTACTTTTGTGTGTTTTTGAGCTTTGCTCATTTTTTGTCTTGGATTAGACCATATATTAATTTTATCAAAAAATTATTTTCTTGTGGCGATCCTCATTCCATTTGACTTATCACTTCTCTTGAATGGAAGAGTGTGGCGTCCCTTTCTTAATTTTCACCATTTCTTCTTTTATATACAAAATTGTTGTTTATAATTTTGTGAATCTCATCAATAGATATCCAACAAAAAAATATGTGTTTATGTGAATATTATTTATATGAATATTGCATTTTTTTAAGCAATGAATATTGCATATGTTATATCTAGAAATTAAAATTCCCACTCAATGGCGGAGTTAGACTAAAAACTTGGAGAGAGCCACTAAAATATCAACCGAATATAAAAAAAAACTTTAAAATACATACAGTATCATATTGAGGGTGTATCTTTTTATTTTTTCTATGTATTTTTCATCACGATATTTAATCATGTTTTTAAACTAATTCGAGTGTAAACTTCATATTTTTTAAATTAGTTCTTGCATTTATATTTATAACATTATGTGAATCTCTCTCATAAAAATTTAGATTTTTTTAACAAAAGATAAATTAAACAGAATTTTTTTTTAACAAGTTAAACATAAATATATATACACTAAAATTCAATTTTAAATAAAAATTAATATTTTTTTTTGCTCAAAACGAAATAATAAAACACTAGAATGGATGCTTTAAAAGAGATATTAGTTTATTAATAATAGAGATTTTCTTCTGCAGAAAATATTAGGGAGCTTAGCTCTAGGGGTGCTCAAATTCAATCCAATCAAAAAAATAACCAAAAACTGGACCGAAAAAACCGAAGTTTTTCGGATGTTTTTGGACCACCTTATATCAAAACTGATCAGTTCGGATCGGATTTTCGGATGACTTCATGAAAATCGAACCAATCCAAACCGAACCGAAGTTTGTGTCATAAGCTCAACTATTTCTCTATTTTTGTTATCCAAAAAATTTTTATTTCTCTTTTTGTAAAGCGAGTTAAAATAAAAAACATTTTTCTACAGTAGCAACACAAAAAAAAAATGTTTATGGTTCTCTCAATCCATCACCGCCTCCTTTAAACCACTGTTGTCTCTTTATTTTCACCTATAGCAATGTATTTTAAATCTAACAATATAATTATTATTGTAGTTGCTTGCATAATTTTTTTTTAAAAGTAATAATTATTTTTTATATTGACAAGTATTTATGTTTATTTAAAAGAATATAACCGAACAAACCGAACCGAAGTAAACCGCATAAAATTGGATCGGATAATTTTTTTAGCCATCCAAAAACCGAACCAAACCGCACACTATTTTTTCTTTGGATTGAATGATGTTTTGCCTCATAACCGATCCAAACAGAACCGCGAGCACCCCTACTTAGCTCAATAGGTAACGGACATTGTATATTTGTGCAAAGATCGGAGTTCGAACCCGATATATTCATTTATTCACCTTTAAAGTGTAAATTTCTAACAGTTAGGTTATCTGACAAAATAAAATCCCGAAAATTAGAATGGTAATTTTACAATCTTAATATAGGGGGTTTGCATATAAAACCGTCATTTTTCTTTTTTTTGACAATCTTTTATCTTCATTTTTTTTTGACTAAGAAAGAAATTCATTCATTCAAATTAAAAAATACACAGATCATTACAAATTCAGAATTACTAAAAACTATAAAAGGTAAATCTGCAAACAATCTCGCAGCACCTAGGTTAATAGCATACAACGGCATCATGAAAGTGCCTAATAATATGACAACATAAAAATTACTGGAATGTTCATACTCCCGGATTTGTAGCATTATTGACGTCCAAGTCTTCATCAGATCTGTAATGAGTTGATGTATATATGTCAATTTGAATCAATGAATCCCGGACAAAGACGAAAACCAACAAACGCCGTACGAAACGACGAACAAACACAACGCCGCACAAGACGACGAACAACAAAACACCGCACAAGACGATGAACAACAAAAATACACAAAAGAAAAACTTGATGGTATGTGAGAACCACTTATTTATATTAAAATACAGAAAGAAAAAAACAAGAATAAAGGGGTGATTTTAGGCCAAAGATGACCTAAAATCACCCCTTTAACAAACAAGATAAAGAGAACTAGCAAATGGGTGATAAGGTTTTAGGGCCAGTATATCTCAGTACATACAAATATTTATCTTCATTTTACTTTCTATTATCTTGGCATGCATCTTTTTCCTTACATAATTCATAGACTTTTTCGCAAAAGTAAAAATCTCCTTACAAAAAAAAAGTATGAATCTATCCTTTTCTTTAAAAGGAATAAAATTATACCATTTCAAAAAAATATCCTTAAAGATTCAAAAAGATCTTATAAGGCAATTACTTTTAGTAAATTGCTCCATTAAGATTATTGAACCAATGTTTCCTACGAGCTTAGTTCAATTGGTTGAACATATTGCATGAAAATGTAGGGATTCAAGTTCGAATCTGGATACACCAACTTATTCACCTTTAACGGATGAATTTCTGGTCACTACACTATATGACAAAAAAAATATATCATTGAACTAATACAACATCTTTGTTTCACAAACAAGTCTTCTTGATAGATATATAGTTAACCGTTTTGAATGGTAAGAATTGATTATCCTTTGTACTTTTTATAATTCAATTTTTTATTTATAAAAAAAAAATTGTTTGAAAATATTCCTTGAATGGATATATATTTTATTTTCCTAATTTCCTTAAACGAATATGAAATTTTAATAAAATACATACTTTTTTTTGAGGTAATAAAATACATACTTAATATGGTCAATTTTCTTTTTTGACAAAACTTAATATAGTCAAATTTTTTTTACAAACTTAATATATAGTGAATTAATAACTGTAATTCACACTTGTTTTTTAATCAATATATTCTTTTGCACATTTTTTTTTTGACAATTCTTTTGCACATACTTAATGAATAAGAGATCTAAATATTTACCATAAATGTGATGTTTTTTTTTTTGACAACCATATACGTGATATGCTGTTGGTGTAATTCATACATTTTTTTTGAAAAGTAATTCATACATTTTTTTTTTTACAGAATTCATACATTTTTAATAAGTTTTACTTTGATCAACAAAAATAAAAAAAATAAGTTTTAAATAATACTATTTAATATTATAAAAAATTTACATAAAAACATTGCATTATATATATATAGTAACTGAGACTCAAACTTTAAAATCGTCACAAGAGATGAATTTCTAACTACTATAAAAAAATGTATTCTCTCCATTCATTTTTAAGTATCATTTAAGAATTGATACACTTTTATTTGATCAACTTTGACAATTGAAAATGTTCCTACATTAGATAATTTTACTAGATAGTACATAATTTAATGCGTTTAATATATTATTTTATATATCTAGAAAACTACTAAATCTAATATTTTCACATTGCAACATTAAATGAATATATTACTCTAGGTCAAAAACAATATTAAAAAAAATTAAATTCTGGTCAAAGAAAAAAAACAAAAAAATGAATAAAGTAGTGAATGAGAAACAGTATAAAAAGCCACCATTCTCAACATATTGGCAAAAACATGCACCGCACAGAGTAAGCATTGAAACTCTCTCTGATCGGAGCCCAAATTCTCTCCACTTTTCGACTCACCGGAAAACCTCATTCACCATTCATAAACACACAAATAAACCTTCTTCGTTTCAATTTCTCATTCTTCTTCATTCCTCTCTCTCTGTTAAAGGTTCGTTTTTTATCTTATTCACCATTTGTTATTATCTTTTTTATTTCAATCAATGTGCGTTTATATTTTGTGATTTTATGTTTTATTTTTAGTTCTTATTATAATATGTAGTTGTGATTGTTTGTTTATTGATTGATTCTGTTTGAAAATGAAGAAAAAAAATTATGGGATTTTTGTTTTGTTTTGGATGTTTTTTTTTTTGTTGTTGTTATTTTAACCGAATCACCATTGGGGTTTGTGACATTTCAAAACCTTAAGTTCTACATGATTAAAAGTGTATGAAAAATTGGTTTTTGTTATGTGTTTTTTTATTTTATTGTTCTTTCTTTGTGATTGTTGTTTATTTATTTGAAGGCTCTATGAAGCACGGACACTTCTCGGAAAAGGCATGTCCTGGTGTCAGACACACGTTGTGTCTGACACCGACACGACACCGATGTTTACATTGAAATATATCATTTTCTCAAAAAGATGTATTTGTGTCGACGTGTTAGTGTCTATGTCGTGTCCCATGTTTGTGTCTGTGCTTCAAAGGGCTGCATGAGTGTTAACCTGTGTTGTTTTTAAGTCTCATGGATTGAATTTGTTTTATTTTTACCTTTATTGTATTGTTGTTTATGGATGTTCACAAAATTTGTTCAATTGAAGAGTTGTATTAGCAAGAATTTACTTGTAATAGATAAGGAGAAGCATGTTTTGTTTTGTTAATGTAGCTTTAATTTTGAAAGAAGTGATTGAAACTGATGTTTGATTGTTCCATGGATTGTGGTGGGGAAGGTGGTAAGGGATTGAGAATGTGATATTGTGTTGGAATCGAAGCCTAACTTCATGATATCGTTATGTTTATTTTAGAAATTCGGTACTTGAATGTGTTTATTGAATTCTTAGTTACTTGATTATTTATGCAAAAGATTGGGAATTAATGGATTGAAATAAACACTGGACGTAGATCTGTTTGATGTTATCTGTTAACCATTGTTTATCTAATTTTGTTGTATGGTTTGAATTTTGTTTTATATCCTTTGTTGGTAACATAGTTTTGCTGGATTGTTTATAGGATTTCTTGTCAGATTCTCGGTGTGAGTATTTATTCTCATTTACTCACTCCTCGTTGATATTACTCTGGTGTATTGCTTCTAAGGAAGGAAATCAATAAGAGTAATTAGCAGCGATCTGGAGAAAACAAACCAGCTAGTCATGTCATGCAACAAAGATTCTGCCTTAAGGGCTAAAGAGATTGCAGAGAAGATGATTTTACAGAAAGAGTTTGCCACTGCAAAAAAACTTGCATTAAAGGCTCAATCCTTGTATCCCAACATTGATGGCCTCCCTGAATTGATAGCAACCATTGATGTGTATGTTTCTGCTCAAAAAAGAATTGGCGAAGAATTAGATTGGTATGAGATCCTCGGTGCACAACCCTTGGATGATTTTGAAACGATTCGGAAATGTTATAGGGACATGGCTCTTATTGTGCACCCTGATAAAAACAAGTCAGTGGGTGCGGATGGTGCATTTAGTCTTGTCTCGCAAGCTTGGACTATATTATCTGATAAAGATAAGAAAATAGCCTTTGATAAACAGTACCGCTTGTGGGCTTTGTTTAAAGGAATTCCTGGTGGGATACCTCCTATACTTGCTAATCAGAATAGTTTGTCTAATATCGCTAACCCTACTGGGAGACCTCCTGTACCTTCTAGTCAGGACAGTTTGTTTAATACCGCTAATCCTGCTGGGAAACCTTCTATACCTGCTAATCAGAATGGTTTATTTAGTGCTGCAAACCAGAAGTACAGAGATCATATGAGTGCTACTCATACCGATTCTACTCCAGGACCCCCTTTAAAAAAAGAGACATTTTGGACTTTGTGCACTACCTGCACGACACATTATGAGTATCTTGCTATCTATAAAGACTGCAAACTTGTCTGCCTCAGCTGCAAAAAGCCATTTCTTGCTTCTGAGGTACCAATCTCATCTGTATACAAAAATGCTTCATGGGCTTCAAGACCTTCTCAGATGAAGCAACACAAATTCAACTCAACTGGATTGGATAGAAATTGTAATATTTCAAATAGGACATCAATGTCTGTTGTTAACTCATCGCATGGTTCTATGCCTGGTGGCATTTCCAGTGTACTGACACCGGCTTCTACTGCTGGTGGAGCTCTTGGTTCTTTTACAAGGCCATCTGCGAATTTGAAGAGAAGGTATGAAGATTTGACACCTGTCAGGAGGGAGGAAGTGCATTTTGGGAAAACTCATGCTGTTGAGAGAACTGTTGCTGGTTCAGCTTTTCAGTCTTGCTGGAAAAAAAGGTGCACAGGTGAACATAATGTTGATAGTAATAGAAGAAACATGGAAACTGAGATGGCATCAAAAAAAGGAATAAACTTGACCAATGAGTTTGGGTCTTTGAAGAATAGTTTTGATGCTGGAAAGGTTAGCGCTGCCGGAAATTCCAGACGAAATGGTATTAGGGACTTGTCTCAGCAGCAAATGAAGAACATCTTGGCTGGAAAGGCTCGGAAGCTGATTCTCGAGAAGCTCGATGAGTGGAAGGCCATTCGTAGTAAGCTTGTTGAACAGTATCCATCTTCGGTAGTAAAGAACACTGATTCAGAAATCAGTGGGAAGGACAAGGTCAAGGCTACTAATAGTGCCAAGCCTTGTCCAAAAGAAATTGTTGATTCTGAGATCAACAACAACTCTATCTCTGCTGATTCAGAGGTGCTTGGTTCTATTTCCATGGATGTTCCAGACCCGGATTTCCATGATTTTGATGGGGACCGAGTTGAGGACTCTTTTGGTGAGAATCAAGTTTGGGCGGTATATGATGAGGATGATGGCATGCCACGTTACTATGCTTTTATCCACAGTGTGATATCGAGGAAACCTTTCCAGATGAAGATAAGCTGGTTGAGCGCTAAAACCAATGATGAATTGGCGCCCATAAGGTGGATTGCGTCTGGCTTTCCAAAGACCACCGGGGATCTTCGACAAGGAAAACGTGCCATCACTAGCAATCTGAATTCTTTCTCACACAGGGTTGAGTGGACTAAAGGTTCAAGAGGACTCATCCATATATATCCCAAGAAAGGTAATGTTTGGGCTTTGTATCGGAACTGGTCCCTTGATTGGGATGAACTCACGAATGACCAAATCATACATCAGTATGATATGGTGGAAGTGCTTGGAGAGTACAGTGAAGAGCACGGTGTCAATGTTGCTCCACTTGTCAAGGTTGCAGGTTTCAGGACAGTATTCCGCAAGAATGCTGATCCGAGAAAAATCAGAAACATTCCAAGGGAAGAAATGTTTCGTTTTTCACACCAGGTGCCATCTTACTTGCTTACTGGACAAGAAGGCGACAATGCTCCTAAAGGTTTGTTGGAGCTGGATCCTGCTTCTACGCCTATGGAACTTCTTCAGTTGATCACTGATGATGCTTCAAAGCATGAAGATTCTGCTGAAGATGTTCCGAGTAAGGAGGTGGCTGAAGCAAAGGAAAGGAAGCTATGGCCTGCGAATCTGCTTGTATATAAGCGGAAGCGTTTTAGAGGAAAGAGCAAGCAGTGAAGTGGCTGGTAGTTGTGAATAACTTAATTGGATTGAAGAGATTTGTTATTCCATTTAGCCATAGAGTTAGCCTATTCAATTCAAATAGTCAACAAAACCATAGCTTATATCACCAATTCAAACATAGTTAGAGCAGCTTTTGTTGTTTTTGCTGTATATTGGCAATCCTACAATTTTGATTTTAGTGCAATAAAATTCAGCCTTATTCATTTAAGCTCAATTTTAATATTTTGGGTTACTTTATATTTATTGTTTATGTTTATGTTATTTTATTTTAGGTTACTTCTTTCTTAAGTGTTTCTTTTATGTGTTTTACTTTTAGTGTAACTTCGGATAAATCTTCCATTAGTATTTGTGAAATCAATTTTTTTTTAATGATCCTACAATGACAATGTTGTAAACTTTTTAAATTTGTCCCTTGCCAACTGCATGGCCTCTATAATCATCTAAGTTTTTCATCTTAAGTTTCATCTTTTTTTTTGTCACTTGCCAAATTTTTTGCCCTCTATTATCAATTAAGCTTCTCATCTTAAGTTAAAATAATAAAAAGCTAACACAAACTTGGTAGATTCTTCTGAAAATATCTTCAAATTTATCATTTCTGATCTATATCTTGCATAATCTCTGTTTTTCCTTCTTGTACCTCTTGATCATTGCATGCATCTACTCATACAGCTAAATGCTAATGAAAGAATGTCTCAGGCAGTCCAAGAAACTATGTCAAGAGCACCTCTATCATCTGAACCACAACTTCTTTTTAAACTCTTATGTTTTGTTTATGTTTTATAGGAAGGTGCAAGATTTTAGGAGTTGAAAAGAGTGCTTCCAATTCCCTTCTCAGCTACAAATTCTTATTTTTGCTTTGTGTTTCAATACTGTGTAGTTTTGCAAGGAATGACAAGATATTTTGCAATAAGGACATTAGTATAGAAAATATTGTGGAAGAGGTGAAATTGTTTGCTTGGAAGTGGCTTCGAATTAAATCAAACATCTTAGATTATGATCTAATGCAATGGTGGTTGAATCCTCGGGTGTGTTTTGGCATCTTGAACTTGCGATAAAATCATGCTGCGAGGAGTTTATTTTGTGTCTGCAGGGATTATCGTTCTTTCTATGTTCAGGCTTGATTTGTGCAGTGAGTTGCAGTATCAGTTTGGTCTATTTCGGCAAGGAGCACATCAATTGTGTGTGTTGTGCAAAGGTTCTCGGCAAGCTTAATATCTTCCTTCGATATTGTTGCTACTAGTGCTTTTGATCTTATCTCTTATCCGTTGAGGATGATCTTGTCCTTTTGGTCGTATCTCAAATTCCTAGTTCGGTTGGCGTCGGATTGGTTCTTGTTGATCTGACGTTTGTTGGTGACTAGGACCGAGATCCTAATTGTCCGGCTTATTCATCCTTTAATTTGCTTTGATCAGCTGTGTTGTAGGCGTTGGTTGATTGTTTTTTTTCTCTCTGCAGAGTTGGATTTGAATATAATGCAGGGTCATATTACTATCTCTGGTGTGGAGCAAGGCGTCATTGTGGTATGCAGATCTTTGTTAGGACCTTAACATGTTTTTTATTAGCTTAAGGGAGAATTGTATTCATTGTCTTTCCGTATTGTCTAGGTTGTTATTTGTTAGCAGAGTTTTCTTTTTTTTGCCTGCATTTATATGTCTTTACATTGTATATCTTGACTTTCACCCCATAGCATAACTTGTGCTATGTGATGTATCTTTTTGTAGTCTTAATTAATATAAGTTCTTTTGCCTCTTCAAAAAAAATATACTGTGTAGTTTTTAAGTTGATGGAAGGCTCTAACACTTTAATGTCAGTTGTCATAGAAATAGAATGCAACACTTCTGTTGGTTTATTATTCAAACCTAATTGAATTGTCTTTGTTGGTTGGGTGGTGATTTTCTTGACTAATTGGTTGGATAGTAATGTTAAACCAAATTATTTGAACTACATGACATTGTATCTTCAAAATGGTTGTTATTGTTCTTTTTTTTTGGTAGAGTTATCGTTCATGTTATTAGTATCAGTGTCGGGCTTGCTGGATTGTGTTTGGCTTAATCTATTAGATTTTTGTCTAGTTTATAGGTTGTTTAATGATGTGTTATCCTTTGGGATTGACTCTTACTTTGTTTTGTGTGGTTGTTGGGTTAGATTTTGCCTTGTACTGTTTTTTATTTTCTTTGCTTAAAATATATGTCAAATTTAAAACAATTTAAAAAAATAAGAAAATTGAATCAAAATCAAAAATAAATTCAAGGAAAATTCTATGGTACTTTTGTTAAAATCCATTGTATTGATACTTAACCAATAAAAATGTACACTTTATCCAAATCATCATTGATATTTTATTTATTAATAATATAATATGACACATGTCAATTAGTTATTGGTTAACATGTTTAATGTACCGATCCATGACAATTTCTCCATTGTACCGTAGCATTCCCCTAAATTCAATAAATATTGATAATTATTTTTCTCCTTTTTATTACTCATATAGATATTTTTAATAAATAATACATGATTCAAATATATCTTCTAAGAGATTACATATTTTTAGCTATCAAATAGGGAGATAACAAACAATTATTCAAAGGATTTGATGGGAGGGAATAAGATGTCTCGATTTTAAAACGGAATCAACGGATTTCAAAAGAAATCAGAATTCGATATTTGGGTGGCATAATTTTTAGTTAAATTTTATTGATCTTACGGCCGAACTTTAAACCGCCAAACTTTTTTTTTTTCTTTAAAAATTAGAAGGTTAATATAAAAATAAAAATAAAAAAACAAAAACAAAAGAAGCTCTGGATCCGGTGCCCTAGGCCCTACCTTATCTCATTAATCCAAAATTGATTTCCTTCCATTGAATTCCCAATTCCATCAAAATCCAACAGCCACCAATTCTTCTTTCTAAAAAAACCAAACATCATCATCATCATCATCATCATCATGGAGAACAACAACAACAACAACCAACAACAACAATCTCAATATCCAACACCACAACCTGTTACTTCGGCAGCACCATTTCAACATCTCCTCCAACAACAGCAACAACAGCTTCAAATGTTCTGGTCATACCAAAGACAAGAAATAGAACACGTTAACGACTTCAAAAACCATCAACTACCATTAGCACGCATTAAGAAAATCATGAAAGCCGATGAAGATGTTCGTATGATCTCTGCTGAAGCACCTATTCTTTTCGCTAAAGCCTGTGAGCTTTTCATTCTCGAACTCACTATTCGTTCATGGCTTCATGCTGAAGAAAATAAACGAAGGACTTTGCAGAAAAATGACATTGCTGCTGCTATTACTCGTACTGATATTTTTGATTTTTTGGTTGATATTGTTCCGAGAGATGAGATTAAAGAAGAAGGTGGTGTTGGTGTTGGTGGTATTGTTGGTGCTACTGCTAGTGGTGTTCCTTATTATTATCCTCCTATTGGTCAACCTGCTGGGATGATGATTGGTCGTCCGGCTGTTGATCCGGCTACCGGTGTTTATGTTCAGCCTCCTTCTCAGGCTTGGCAGTCTGTTTGGCAGACTGGGGGTGATGATGGTTCTTATGCGGCTTCCGGTGGTAGTGGTGGTGGTCAGCACAATGTTGATGGCTAGAGCCTAGAGGTATCTTTTTATTTTACTAATGTGTTTCAATTAGAAGGAGATGAATTTTGTTTTGGATTTTTAGGAATGTGAATTTTACTTTCTTTAGTAATTTAGATACAAAGCACATAAGTTAGATACGACATTGATGTCGACACAGACATCAGACACGATATTGATACTGATACTGATACTGGAGTGATAATTTGAGAAAATAAAAGTGAATGAATATAAATAATATGCAATGTGTCAGACACCACTGAATACGCCTTCATTTTGATGTGTCCATGTCGTGTCCAGTGTCCCTGCTTCATATGGCCTATTATTAGTGTCTCTGCTTCATATGGCTAGAGGTATCATTTTATTTTACTAATGTGTTTGAAAGGAGATGAATTTTTGTTTTGGATATTTAGGAATGGGAAATTTTACCTTCTATAGTAATTTCCATATGGAGCACAAACACTGATAGTGACACAGGGACACTGAAAGTGACAGAGACATCAGATACGATAGTGATACTACAGTGATAATTTGAGATAATAGAAGTGATTGACTATAATCGCATGCAATGTGTTAGACATTGAACATACCTTCAATATGAAATGTTGGTACTATATAGGTATTTAGGAGGTCTATTTTGTGTTGGTGAGGCATGGAGTGTTAAGAGTCTCACATTGGTTGCGAGATGATCTGAATATATGTTTATAAGTGAGGGCAATCCTCACCTTACAAGCCGGTTTTGTAAGGATCCCAACTCCCAATTCTAAGATGGAGAGTCAAGGTATCACTGGTTGGAGTTTATTTATGTGGAAATTATGAGGAGTGTTAAATGCTTTTTGGTATCAATAAGCATCATGCCATTATGAAGAGATAGATATTCTATTATCAAAGAAAGATTCATTGGTTGATTGGAACATAAGCAAACTAGATACTGTATAAATAAATGTGCAGAGCTTATTCATAACTTAAGTTTTGATTACCTTACATATCATTTCTTGAGCTTATTCATAACTTAAGTTACATTGCATCATTCAACTTTAATGTATATCTCTGGTAATTACCATTTTCCTACTGTTTTAGTCAATGTATCTCTTTTTGTCTCCTTGCAATTGTATAGTACGGCCTTATCAAAAAAGGATGGTTGATGTTAGACTCTGTATTTTCATTTTCCATTTCACTAGGTGCCAGTTGGTTCTGCTGTTTTACAATTGCTGTTATTTTAGATGAAAAAACATTAAAGGCCCAAGATTTACCTTTGCACCAGAGTTATTATTCATTTGCTGTGAAAAGATTGTACAAAATTTGCCGACATGTTTAATTATATTTGTTTTGCATTGAAAGTATGGTTGACAAAAGTCACATTGTTTTGTTTGTATTTACTGATAGGTGAAACTGATTTAGAAATGAAATATGTAAATTCAATGTTCATTTAAAAGGAAGTTTTCTTCAAGAATTTGCAAATTGTAACGTCAATTTAACATAGAGATGATGGTATTTTAATTAAAGATTTAGCATGATAAGATATATCACATATCATCGATTTATGGCAAAAGGCTTTAATGGCCTTTTTATGGATCATTATTGACTTAGTCACAGGTTCATATATAGAAGGCTCTGGAAACGTCTTACCCATGCACAGACTACTGACATACACATTTAGACGCTCAAAAGATGTTCTTTTAAAATTTTGTGCCATTAATAAGTAGAAATTTCATTTGGATATGTATCTAGGTTTAAAACTGTTAGATTATGACAATTTCATTTATTCAACCACGCTTTCAATTATATCCCCAGTCTGACCCAGTTCATTTTATTAGATCAGATTTGCAACTGTGCTGGTTCACCCTTGTGTTTTCATCTTCTCAGAGGGAGTGGTGAACAATGACAGTTAAAATGATCAAGATTGATTAGTTTAGTCAAATTCCCTAGGGCTTAATTTAATTGATGGATTTGTTCGCAGATCATTATATCAAACATATCAATTAACAATTTCACCTGCATAATCTTATAAACACGGATTCAATTTACATCAATTTTCTATATTAACATGTCTTTAGTTACATTCCTTTAATAGCATTTACCTGATGCAAAATAGCTTTATGTTCTCTGTGAAATTTGTGCCACTTTTATTTTATCTAGCTTGATTTGATCATTCATTAGCGCATTTGGAAATTTTATCGTTACTTTTCATACTATTATTTGTTGCATTGCATGAGAGTCGGTCTACTTATGTTATTCCATAATGATTTTTTCCCCATTGGGCCTCATTTTCTTGGTTTTTAGTTCATACTAATGTCTGAAATTTGGTACAACGCCGCTTGTGGTTTCTTTTTTCTTCAGCAGCTGAGTGACAATGCTGCTGCTGATGGATGGACGGTCAGGACATGTAAAGATACTGGGCTTCTGCAATGTTGCTTGGAATTTTTTATTGCTTGCAATTTAGAAATGATTTTGTTAACTTCATTTGTATGGGATGCCATCAAGAACCTTTTAACTTGGTGATCAACATCATGATTTAACTATGTACAAAAAATTAAAATTTAACAATGATTCTTCCTTCTGGGCAATGTGTGAAACACATTTGATCATCTGCTACTAGTCTTTCTTTAGAAGTGTCCCCTAACACCTAATAGACTGATCATGGTGGTTGTTTGATGTTGAAAGAATTTTCTGTTTTAGTGGGTTGGGTTAACTTATGAGTTATGACAGTTCTGTAATATCTTATAGAAGGAATTTGGAGATGATTGAATTTTGATTTTGAAAACGTCTAAGCCTCCGTTTGTTTCTACGGTAGACTAACCTTAAACGCACGTCTACATAGAAGCAACTTGTTTAGCTTCTATTTTTCCATGGTGGAGTGGCTTTGAAACGCACGAATCACATGTTAAAAGCTAAACCAAACAGCCACTAAGACTACTCGGAGAATCTGAACTTGCAAATGAGGAGAATGAATTCTCTTTTGTAATTTTTCTAAGAGGGTAAAGTATGATCTATCATTGTTCAAAAAGAGAGAAACAATATTTTAGTTTAAATTATGACATATTCCACTTTATCCTCTCATGTAAAAATTACACATGAAAGAATACATTTTCCTAATAATAGGAATTGCTTCTTTTTATTATTGATGTCCTGTGAAGAGAAAAGCCTTTGGTAAGATTAAGTTCAGAAAACTGTTTCTTTTACTGCAAGTAAATGGCATTAGGTCTGAGTGTCTGACATATCAAGAAGAAGATTGATGATTATTTTTTTAATGGAGATTGAATAGTCAAAGGTTGTATACATGTTGAATTTGTTGAATAATGAATGAGCAGGAGTGATGAATTTTTAGGGTGTTGTTTCTGTTCTGGGTTTGTTGAAAGAGTTACAATGGAAGGCCATGATGAGAAAGGAAGACATCCTGATTTGAATTTATTTCATTTTTTCAAATAAATAAATGTTAATTAACAAAACAATGGCCTTAGTCAAAAAAATTAAAGAAAAAAAAAACAATAGCCATTTGGATTTTAATTAATTAAAAAAATATTAAAAACGTTTAATTAACAACTTCAACTGCATAATCTTATAAACACGGCATCAATTTACATCAATTTTCTAGTTACATTTCTTTAATAGCATTTATCTGATGCAACACTAGCTTTATGTTCCCTGTAAAATTTGAGCCACTGTTACTTTCTTTGAAAAAATCACCAATGTGAAAATGAAAAGCAACAAGCAGAGTATTGAGTTGACGCAAATTGAATTGAAGTCTTACTTTTTATAAAGAAAAAAGGTTGGAGTCTCATATTTATTTTTATGAAAGAAGTCTTATTTTTATGTATAATAAATGTCGTATTACTCCCGTCAAAAATAAAAATCTTATTACCGTGGAAACAAACATATAAATAGAATTTTCTTTTGGACTAACTTTTTTGTGCACATATTTTATTTTATGGACTCTTTTTTTAACATTTTTAATCCGCTTAAAATAAAAGCTTAATTATATTTTTAATCTCAAACGTTTATTTTAGGTTTTAATTTAGTCCCAAACGTTTTAAAAGTTTCAAATAAATGGTTTCAATTTGGTCCAAAACATTTTAAAAGTTTCAAATAAGTCTCAAACGTTTATAATATTTGTATTAATTAGTCATTTTTATCAAAAAAATTCTTCCCAGTGTTTGTTGTGTGTTTTCTAGTTTTGTTTTGAAAGAAATTTTTTGATAGAAATGACTAACTAATGCAAATGTTATAAATGTTTGAGATTTATTTAAAACTTTTCAAACGTTTGAGACCAAATTAAAACCTAAAGTAAACGTTGGAATTTATTTAAAACTTTTAAAACGTTTCACACCAAATTGAAACCTAAAATAAACATTTAGAATTAAATGTATAATTAAGTCTAAAATAAAACATTTCCTTTTTTTAACAACAAACCTACTAGTCTACTACTACTACAGAATACAGATATCACGCGAAGGGATGCACACCACACCAAAAAAATGGGCCCTTAACAACTACTATAGTTACTACTTTACCCACACAACAACCAAACCAAACAAACAAAATGACAAGGGCAAAAAAGTAAAGAAACAGACAACATTTCTCAGTCTCATATTAATAATCCTAAAACGACATATGAATATTCACATTCACATTAAAAACACTTGCAAACTCTCACTCTGCGTCCGTTCAACCATGGCCGCCGCCACCACCACCACTCCTTCCAGATCTCCGTTCTGTTCATCATCTTCTTCGCATTCAACTTTCCCTAAACGAAACGCAACACTCACATTCCCTCTCTCTCCCATTTTCAACAAACCAAAATCCATTCACTCTCGTCCCCACACCATCTTATGCTCCGCCGTAACACCTTCCGTCACCACCACCACCACCACAATCTCCGACGAGCCTTTCGTTTCTAGATTCTCCTCCACCGAACCTCGAAAAGGCTCCGACATTCTCGTTGAAGCTCTTGAGCGTCAAGGCGTAACCGATGTCTTCGCTTATCCCGGTGGCGCTTCCATGGAGATCCACCAAGCTCTAACTCGCTCAAAAACAATCCGAAATATACTTCCCCGTCATGAACAAGGTGGAGTCTTCGCCGCCGAGGGTTACGCTCGCTCCTCCGGTCTCCCTGGTGTCTGCATCGCCACCTCCGGTCCCGGAGCTACTAACTTAGTCAGCGGTCTTGCTGACGCTATGATGGACAGCGTCCCTCTCATCGCTATCACCGGTCAAGTTCCCCGGAGAATGATCGGAACTGATGCTTTTCAAGAGACACCGATAGTTGAAGTAACGAGATCTATCACTAAGCATAACTATCTCATTCTTGATGTTGAAGATATTCCTAGGGTTGTGAAAGAGGCTTTTTT
Source organism: Trifolium dubium (assembly GCA_951804385.1). NCBI lineage: Eukaryota > Viridiplantae > Streptophyta > Magnoliopsida > Fabales > Fabaceae > Trifolium > Trifolium dubium. The sequence continues at coordinate 5,908,903 of OX638076.1, read as the reverse complement.
TCTTGCAACTTCCGGTCGGCCCGGGCCGATTCTCATTGATGTGCCCAAAGATGTTCAACAACAGTTAGCAGTTCCTAATTGGGCTGAGCCTATTAAGCTAACTGGGTATCTTTCAAGGTTACCCAAGATTCCTAATGAGGCCCAATTAGAACAGGTTTTGAGGTTATTGTTAGAATCTAAAAAACCGGTTTTGTATGTTGGTGGTGGTTGTTTGAATTCAAGTGAGGAATTGAAACGGTTTGTTGAATTGACAGGTATTCCTGTTGCTAGTACTTTAATGGGACTAGGTAGTTATCCTATTGGGGGTGAACATTCCCTTTCAATGTTGGGCATGCATGGAACTGTTTATGCTAATTATGCTGTTGATAATAGTGATTTGTTACTTGCTTTTGGGGTTAGGTTTGATGACCGTGTTACCGGGAAGTTAGAAGCTTTTGCTAGTAGGGCTAAGATTGTTCATATAGATATTGACTCAGCTGAGATTGGGAAGAATAAGATTCCGCATGTGTCGATTTGTGCTGATATGAAGGTGGCTTTGGAAGGTCTTAATAAGGTTTTGGAGGGTAAAGGAATTAAGGGTAAACTTGATTTTGAGTCATGGAGGGCTGAGTTGAATGTTCAGAAGTTGAAATTTCCTCTTGGTTTTAAGACATTTGAGGATGCTATATCGCCGCAGTATGCTATAAAAGTGCTGGATGAATTGACTAATGGCGAGGCTATTGTAAGTACTGGTGTTGGACAACATCAAATGTGGGCTGCTCAGTTTTACCAGTACAAGAGACCTAGACAGTGGTTGACTTCCGGTGGACTCGGTGCTATGGGTTTTGGATTGCCTGCTGCTATGGGTGCTGCTGTTGCTAACCCTGATGCAATCGTTGTTGATATTGACGGTGATGGTAGTTTTATGATGAATGTTCAAGAGTTGGCTACTATAAGAGTGGAGAACCTTCCTGTTAAGATATTGCTGTTGAATAATCAACATTTGGGTATGGTTGTTCAGTGGGAGGATAGATTCTATAAGTCTAATAGAGCACATACTTATCTCGGTGATCCTTCTAAGGAGGATGAGATTTTCCCTAACATGCTTGGATTTGCTGATGCTTGTGGAATACCATCTGCTCGTGTGACGAAGAAGGACGAGCTTAGAGAAGCTATTCAGAAAATGTTGGACACTCCCGGTCCTTATCTTCTAGATGTCATTGTACCTCATCAAGAACATGTCTTGCCAATGATTCCAAGTAATGGATCTTTCAAGGATGTGATCACCGAGGGCGATGGCAGAAGGAGTTACTGATTACCTGGGACAAACGAGACATGATACTCCTTCATGGTTGTTTTGTACTATATATAACACTATAGCTATCTTAGATGCAAGATTTACCATGTGCTAAGCTAAGCATTGTAGTTTTGTTCTTGTAGTGATATTTGGTGGCATGTTTCTTTGTAGAATGCCGTGCCTGTTGTTGTACCTTGTTTTATGTAGTGAGATTGAGGTTGAAGGTGATTGATAGTAACATTTCTAGTGTTAGAATTCGAATAAAATCTCATCTCATTTTGAATATAGTTTTATTTCCGTTTTGACATTTGGTTAACTTTTAGCTTCAACAGCTTTTTAGCATCTATTATCTAGACAAAACAGAATTGCCCTTTAATCACTGTTGATCTACAACACTGGCGCGTTAGCATTTCCGTTCCAATTTTGAAGTGTTTTCGTGCTTTTGCGCTACAGTTTAAACTAACTTGGTTTTCATACTTCCTCTTCAAGCTCTCTGCAGTTAACTATTTTAATTGTTGTTCAACTTCTCCATCTTCCTATTATGTAGAAGCCCCAACCACATAAATTCTTGGTAAATTTCTATCTTGTTTAATCTTCATGTTTCTTTTATCTTCCAATAGCTTTTATGCATAGTCTCAGTAGCTACAGTCTCTGGCAAATTGTCAAATTGTTGAGATGTTATCCCAATATCAGTTTTAGTTCTTAAACTGTTTGATGGGTAGTTTAGTAGGGTTAGAATTAGTAATGGGAATAAAAATAAAATGCATGCTAGGTGTTTGATAAAATGCCCATGAGCAAATTCTGGTATTTAGCATCACATGTTTTTGGTAGGATTAGAAGACAAGTGTTTTTTAACATGTGTTGCTTAGATTGTGATAGGTACAATAGAAATATATGTGACGTGCAGCGTGCTTAGTTTTGAATGTTTGTTTGTGGCATTTGTAATATGCATCATTCTTAAGCATATAAGATGGTTGTTTTTTTTTGCAAATGTAGTCTTCTAATCTAAACTATTATTCTGTGTGAAAAAATGATAACCTTCTCCATGTTATTTTATGTGATGCATTGGTTTCAAATCTCTATGGTGCAAATAGTGCGAAAGTATTCTCAAACATTTTTCTATATAACTTTCTAGCAAATACTCTATTGTAAACGTTCTCAGCTCAAGGGACACAATTAACTTTGTACTCTAGTATGTACTCATGTCATTATAAATTTACACACATAACTAAGGAAGTTGGGGTTTGAACCTCAGTCACGGCTTCTAGTATAATAATTTCGACAATTCTTTTCCAATTAAACTACGACTTACGACATATGATCATTTTATAATTATAGTTGGTGATTATGTTTCTAATATATTGTGTTTTTTAAATTTGATTTGAAGTCATTGATTCAGATTATGAGCCACTCCTATTTGGATTGGTTAATGTACAATAATAGTGATCAGTGGCGGAGCCAGCAAAAAAATTAGGATGGGCGATTAGAGTATAATATTTAAATTAAATATAAAAATTATATAGCATACAAAAGTTGATTATAAAAAAATTAAACTACATATCTTATAATAATATTTTATATGTATTGAATTTCTTGAAATCATCCACAATGAGATAAAATGTGAACTGATACTTGCAATAATTTTTCTCTTAATGTAAACAGTCATATTATCGGTTAGAATTTTTTTTCATATTATCATATATGAGATGAATTTTTCAAGAATATCATCTTCAATATAAACAATCATTGAACTTTTAAGAAAATAATATCCCATTTTGTTACGTAGTCTTGTTTTTATAATTTCCGTAGCTGAAAAGACACTTTGAGTGATTATTGTTGACACGAGAAGAGTTAAAATTATAAGTTGTAACACTCGATCAATCAATGGATACAAATTTGATTTACTTATATCTACTAATTTTTTACATAATTCATCAATAGTGGACAGATTATGAAAGACTATTTTTATTTATTTTATCCTTTTATTATTATTACTATTATTATTATTATTATTATTATTATTATTATTATACTTGACATAATTAAAATTAACAAAAGCTCCAATATATATAATATTATATGTATATAGTCTCTAAAAAAAAATACTAACACATATAATTCAAATATATTACTACTAGTAGTATAATAACAATTGGAAAAGTGAGAGGGGCTGCAGCCCACTCTCGTCCTTACCATGTTCCGCCACTGATAGTGATTGCTCTCCCGTTTTAAAATGATTGTTGTTTTAGTTTAAAAATTTTATTTTAAAATGAATGTCGTTTTTAATTTCGAATGCAACATTTTTCAACTATACCTCATGATTATTTTATAGGGTATTTACAAAACCAATATGATAGGGTTAATTTAATAGTAAAAGTACTGCAAATTTTTTTTGCTTTTTAGATACATTTAAAATTTAATGTACCTAATTTATAATTTAAACTATATACATCTCCTTAATATATTAAAGTAGAATACATATGCTAATCACTTTGCCGCCTAATTAGTCCGCCTAATTTTCTACTCCGTATTCCTACTTTAATTCTATCCTGTTTCAAACTCCCACTTTGCAAATTTCAAAGCCACTACCACAGTACTTATTAATAAGCTGGCCTAATTTCAAATTGTCAATGATTCAACCTTTTATTTTTTCAATTTAATTCTACCACTTTTGCAGTATACACATGCAATATGTATAAGAATACCAAATTATAATTCATTTGAAAAAAAATTGTTCTAAATTAGATTTAATTGTACTTTTAGTCCCTCTATTTTACATGTTTTACAATTTTGATCCTTCTATTTTAAAATCAAACATTTTAGCCCCTCTATTTTAATTTTGGTTGCACTTTTGATCCCCCAATTTAAAACTCAAACATTTTAGGTTTAGCCTCTCTATTTTAATTTTTATTGCACTTATAGTCCCCATCCATTTTGTTCACCAAAATGTGACATAGTGTAAAATAAAATGTATGAACAGGGTAATTTTAGCCTCCCTATGTAATAATCACTTATTTAAATTAAAAGGAGAAGAAAAAAATACACATGAGTAATTTTAAATAAAAAAAAGACCCAAAACCACTCTTTTTCTAAACAAAACTAAGAAGGAAGCTTTGGAATAGATAAGTGGCACTAGAGCGGGCTGGGAGAGGGAGCAAAGGAAATTTGTAAAGGACTAAAAATGAAAATTAATACTTTATCCAACCTTTATTATATACAAATATTTATTTTTTAGATTTATTTTAAATATATTGTTTCGTCTTTTCTTTGTTTTTTACTTTAAAAGTATGTTTGAATAAACAACTTATTTGGAGTTTATAGCACAAATACTATACTTAATAGTAAGTGAATATATATAAACTTACAAAGGCTATTTTTATAGTACAAAATAAAATTAAAATAAATTATTTTTATATGTGAGCTATTTTCATAAATTATATTATAAAGCTTATAAAAATTGTTATAAGTTGTATCTATATAAGTTCTTCTAAATAGTTTCTCAACTTTTTGGACAACAATAGTTTCACAAAATTATGTCAGTATATCAACTCAAAGAAGTTAATTTAAACAGCCAAAAGTGTGATTTGATTTATATATGATATTGATTTTGAATTTTTGTTTGGGTTTGAGTATTGGTCAATTGTATGGTTAATTAAGTTTTTCTTTTCCAATGAAAGGTAAGATGGGAAATGTTTTTTTGTGTAAACTTTTTTACAAATTTTTAAGATCATTTTAATTTACAATTTGATCAAATAATAATCTAAAAATAATGTTTTGATAAAAGTATTTCTTTTTATTATGACAGTTGAAATTTTCTAACAAATTTTGTTTTAAATTTTTCTAATAAAATGTTGTATCTATAATTACATTTCGATCAAATGTATATCCCGTGATTACTAGCTATCCTAAGAACATCATAAATTTAAGCCTTTAATATCATTTTGATCCTTGTATATATACTAAATTTTGGTTTTAGTCCTTGTATTGATTTTATTTCAAAATAGTCCCTGTATCGATCAAACTTTTCGTTTTTGGTCCCTAAAGTTAAAATCCGCAGGAAAATTCTCAAGTTTCCTGCCGATTTTCCTACGAAGTTTCCTACAAATTTTTGTTTTAGGGACCAAAAACAAAAAATTTGGTCGAAAATTATTTTGAAATAAAATCACATGGACTAAATTTAATTGGTGCCACATCATAAATGACAATCAACCCACAAACTTTTTCATGTAAAAAAAACAAAAACCCCACAAACGAACAAAGGCAAAGATATCATCTGACAGAATACGAAAATGATAATGTTACACGTAATATGTTCACACACTTCACACGCATACGGTTCCAAAATACACCAATTTTTTATTTATTTTTTAAAAACCATTCACACATGTGACATTACTTTAATTATTAAAAAAAAAATTGTAGAAAATCAGAAACTCTCTCTCTCTCTCTCTTCTCTGTTTTTTGTTCTCTCTAGTTTGATCTATCTCCGAACAAAACCTTCACCGCCACAGCATGCCACCGTCGCCGGCGTCGACGTTGCCGCCACCTCGTCCACTTCTTGCGACTGCGACATTCCTCTCGCTCTCCTCATCGTCCACTATCTCATGAAAAGATCTCCTACATCTGCGATCTCCCTCGCTCTCCTCCTTGCAATCTCTTAGTATTTGAAGCTCTGTTTAATGTTTATCTCTGTGTTTATCTATAGCTCTGTTCAGGTAAACATTCTTCTTTTAAAAATTGAATTAGGGTTAAATGAGTTAAAGTTAAATAATTTAGGGTAAAATTGGGGTTTATTGATGATCATGTGTAGTATTCACTAGTGTTAAAAACAAGTTCTTCACTGCATGTAAGAAAGGAGTTTCAAAAGATAAATGAGTTTGATAGGTGGTTTTTTGCAGCATCAAAGCATACCACTGATTAATGATGAATTAAGAGGCAATTACTAATGAAAACATGGTGAAAGCTTTTATCTTCTGGGGAATATAAAAAGAAACTTGATCATATATATTTAGAAGAAAATTAATGATAATGACGTAGAAAGGCAAATTGTAATGTTAAGTGAATAAAAAAAATGGCGTCGTTTCTGATTTTGCTGCAAAACTTAATGTTAGTGCATTTCTCCAACAGGTTACTATGTTTTTGTGACTTTGGTCTTTTGTATAAAGAACATGGTATTTTATTTAACATAAACAAACAATTAAAGGGATTAACTGTGTAAAGAATTTTATATTGTCAATTAATCATTAGTGTTAGTTCATTATAAATGTTTGATACTTATTAGTAATTTGAAAGTGTTTTTTTTAACAATTGATTGTGATGTGTGGATGGTATACTTTTTGTACACCAATATAGTATCACAATTAAACTCATTATTTTTTCGGGGAACATAAATTATGTATCATTGTGTGTTATATATCCTTCCTCTCCTTTTGTATGCCTTGTATTAAAGGTTTAGTGCATTATCAATAAATTTGTTGATTCTGAAAAGAAAAAAAAAATTGAGTAGCTTCATTGATGCTTGTCATCCAGTGGGAGGGCATAGATTTTTGTTTTTCCTGTTGCGTAATTATAACTTGGGTAGAGGTCCTGAGTTTCTGGTTGAGCCATAATTTGCTGTAAATTGAATGGAGTGGGTTTGTGTGTGTTGTTGATGAGTCTTAATATTGGTTGACTTAGAAGAATATGTTTAGATTTTTTGTTATAGTTTAATTGAGTTGATAGTAAGTTCTATGATAACTATTAAAATCTAACAATATACTGCTATTTGTGTGAAAGTGATTGAAATTACTTTCATATCTGGTGTGTTGTGGAGAGTATATGGATATTGCCTTGTTAGATTTAAAGGTGTATCATGTCTAGTTTATCTTTTGCATCATGTCTAGTTTATCTTTTGCATCATCTGCTAGATATTGTGTGTTTAAATTTTAAAGGTGTATAAAAGGTTATATTACTTTCTTTGCTTGCCATGTGATGTCTCCTTTGCTATCAAATTTGCAGGATGCTTGCTATCATGCCTTAAGCAATTTGACAAGTTGGAGATGTGCATATGCTTTATTGGAATAATGTCATTTTTGCCAAAGCATAACTTGTGGCGGCCTTGTTGGTGTTGAGAATGTGTAAGGAATGGGATGGGATATGTTATATTTGTTTTTCTATTTAAGATAGTTAGGTGTATTGACTGGTTTTTATACTAGTTACTTTTGTGAGAAACTATTAGGTGATTTGTTTATCGGTTATGTTCATGTACGTATGAGTTCTTCAATTGTAAGAGCAAGATATAAAGACTAGTTATGTATCTCATTTAGTGTAGCATATCTTGCTTTGGTGTATTGATTTTGTAAAGGAAGTTTTTCATTCTATTAATTACTATTTTTACTTGTGATAAAATTAACTTAAGTTTATGTACATATATATTAACCACATTTTTCAATCTATTAACCATTTTTTTCGTATTATGAAAAGATAGTTGATTTTTACAAGTTTGCCGAATTGTGAACCACGTTAACTAATTTTTTTACCAATGGTCTTACAAAGTACAATTGGACCTCAATACACTTAAAATATGATTTTGCTACATTTGTTATCAAGCTGTGAAAAATAAGAAGTGTGTCTCATATAATCTCTTAGCATATTTGTAAATATTGAGAAGCCCTTAAATTTTGAAGAAAAATAATAGTAGAGAGGAATGTATAAAATATTGGGTAGTTAATGGACAAATTTGGTTAATTTTGATTTTGTCTCACAAACAGAGAAAAAATATTCTCCTCAAATTTTATTTTAACTATTAATTGTAAAAATTTAGAAGTGTAACTATATACTCTCTCAGCATATGTGAAAATGGCGAGTTGTCTTTAAATTTTGGGAAAAAATTAGTGGGGAGTTATGTTTAAAATATTAAGTAGTTCGTGCACAAATCCGGTTAATTCTGATATAGTCTGTCAAACATTGAAAAAAACATTCCCTTCTAATTTTATTTTAACTCTATAAGTTGTAAAAATTTAGTAGTGTGTCCATATACTCTCTTAGCATATGCAAAAATGGTGAGATGCCTTAAAATTTTGGGAAAAATATTTGTGGGGAGTTATGTTTACAATATTGGGCAGTTCGTGAACAAATTCGGTTAATTCCAATATAGTCTGTCAAACATAGAAAAAATATTTGCTTCCAATTTCATTTTGACTCTATTAGTTCTAAAAATTTAGAAGTGTGTTAATATACCATCTCAACATATGTAAAAATGGTAAGATGTCTTGAAACTTTGGGAAAAAAAATTGTGAGGAGTTATGTTTAAAATATTGGGCAGTTCGTGCACAAATTTGGTTAATTATGATATAGTCTGTCAAAACAGAAAACATATTTGCTTCCAATTTTATTTTAACTTTATAATTTATAAAAATTTAGAAGTGTGTCCATATACTCTCTTAGCATATGCGAAAATGGTGAAATGTCTTTAAATTTTGGAAAAAAAAATTGTGGGGAGTTAATGTATAAAATATTGGATAGTTCGTGCACAAATTCGGTTAATTCTGATATAGTCTGTCAAACCTAGAAAAAATATTTGCTTCCAATTTTAATTTAACTCTATAATTTGTTAAGGGTTAATTACCTTTTAGCTTTTACCCCTGTAAAATTATTTTCTTTTTTTACCCTCTGTAATATCAGATTTGCATTTTACCACTTGGTCAAAGTCAACAAAATTTGACTTGGCAAGTGTTGTGGCGTGCCACGTGACATTTTTTTAAATTTTAATTTTTTTTTAAAAAATGCCAACTTAGCTTCTTTTAAAAAAAAAATTCATTAAATTTTTTCTTTTAAATTTTTTTTTTTAAATTTTTTTAAAAAATTTGTTTTTTAGGGGTTTTTAGTATAATTTACGGCAGTTTTATTATATTTAGCGGAGGTTCTGTTTTATGACATCTAAAATTCTCGCTAAATAGTCAATGCACTTATTTTTAATAGATTCATTATAATTTGCGGAGGTTTCTAGTATAATTTGCGGAGGTTTCTAGTATAATTTGCGGAGGTTTCAGTTAATTCAGATATAGTTTTACAACTATTTGACTCTAGAGAAATGCTAAGAACACACTCTCTAAAAAATTCAGTTAATTCAGATCTAACAGTAAAAAATCATCTAAAAAACACTGCCTCTCACTCGCACGTCTCTCTTCCTTTGGTCTACTTCTCTCGCCGCCGACCTCTCTTTCTCTCGCCGTATTTCTCTCTCTCTCTCTCTCTCTCTCTCTCTCTCTCTCTCGCGTTGTTTCGGATCTAGTTATGGAGGAAGAGAAAGAGGGTAGGAAGAAAAGTAAGTGTGATGAAGATGAAGACATCATGATTTGATGGGATTGTTGTTGTTGTTTTATTGTTGATGTTGCTGTTCCTGTTGACGATGATGTTCTTGGTGGTCTTCATGATACATAGATCCAATTTTCTTTTAATTAAAAAAGTATTAATAAAATATTCAATAATTTTTGACTAAAACACTCAATAATAGTGAATTAAAAAACCATATAATTTTCTTTTAATTTTTTTATCTATGTGTAAATAAACAAAGAAAAATTATAGAAAAATGGAGATTAATATTTAGAGATTAGTTTCTGTAAAAAAAACAAATTGGAGATTAGTATTTTTATCTATTTTTTTAATTAAAAAATAAATAAAGACATTTCAAATCAAAGTGGCCGCCATTTTGTGAACTAGTCGCTGTATTTTTTAGAGTCTACCTCTTTGTATTACTCCTATTTTGAATAATGAAATAATATAATTTTATGTTTGTAAAAAAAAAAAATCAAAGTGGCTGCCGATGGAGAAAACTAAGGAATTTTCTTGACATTATATTGGTTTAATCTATAAAAGAAAAATATATAGCGGGAATTGAAAAACTAGCTTACTTTGGAGGCGGTATTAGCATACTTAACCTACACACAATGCACCATTTTTCATAGACGTTTATGAACATATATTTAAGTGTGAGAATATTGATTGAATTGTCTAAGACGTTTATAGACATTTATAATCGATAATTAAGTGAGAGATATTAATATGCTAGATATTTAAGTTTGAAAATTGTGATATTGTCATATAGTAATTTCAAGGACGTTTGTAATCGATAACGTAATTTAAGTGAGAGATATAATGTGCGAGATATGTAAGTTTGAGAATAATGATTCAATCTTCTAACAATCTCAAAGACGTTTATAATTGATATTTAAGTGGGGTAAGAGTGATCGAGTCGTATAAGAATTTCATATACATTTATAATCGATATTTAAGTGAGATACATTAATGTGCGAGATATTTAAGTTCGAGAATAGTGATTTCGTTATATAAGAATCTCATAGACATTTATAATCAATATTTAAGTGGAAGATATTAATGTGCGAGATATGTAAGTTTGAGAATAGTGATTTAATCTTCTAACAATCTAATAGACATTTATATTTGATATTTAAGTGGAATAACAGTGATCGAGTCATATAAAAATTTCATACACGTTTATAATCGATATTTAAGTGAGAGATATTAATGTGCGAGATATTTAAATTCGAGAATAGTGATCTCGTTATATAAGAATCTCATAGACATTTATAATTGATATTTATGTGGGGAGATATTAATATATGAGATATGTAAGTTCGAGAATAGTGATTCGGTCGTGTAAAATCTCATAGACATTTATATAGTGATAAGTAATTTATGCTATACCAAAACTGACGTGGGGTAGCCTGTGTTAATATGTGGTACATATAGGCTTAAACAAGGTTAAATGAGAAATCATCGGTCAAACATGGAAAAAGCATCCTAACTTAACTCTATTTGCTGTGAAATATCAGATATAACGCCATTTTGATGTGATTGCACGTTAATATATAGTGATAAGTACTTTATGGTATAACACATATAACAAGGGAATCATGTGTTATTATATGGTACATTTAGATTTAAGTAAGGTTAAATGAGAAATCATCAGTCAAACATGAAAAAGCATTTCAATTTAACTCTATTAGATGTGAACTATCACAAATGTGGCCATTTTACTGTGATTGCACGTTCATATATAGTGATAAGTACTTTATGCTATACCAAAACTAAAATGGGAATCATGTGTTAATATATGGTACATTTAGGCTTAGGTAAGGTTAAAAGAGAAATCATCGTCAAACATGGATAAAACATTCTAATTTAAATCTATTTGCCGTGAAATATGAAAAGTGTGGCCATTTTAATGTGATTGCACGCAAAATATAGTGATAAATATTTTATGCTATAGAAAAATCAACCTGGGGCAGCATGTGTTAATATGTGGAACATATAGGCTTAAATATGGTTAAATGTGAAATCCTCAGTCAAACATGAAAAACACATTCCAATTTAACTCTATTTTCTGTGAAATATCAGAAATGTGGTCATTTTACTGTGATTGCACGTTAATATATAGTGATAATTACTTATGTCATTTTTGGGTTGTAAGAGGGTTTAAATATGGAGATTTAGTGTTTAAAACCAATTATTTTAAAATAAAATGAAACAAATATTATTAAAACAAGTATGAAACAATTCTACGAATATGCTTAATTAATAACTTAAGAACAACACAAGAACAACATTACAACTTCGGAAACATGATATTCGGCGTTAATTTGCGATTGTGTAGATACCGTGAGGTGCTTCTTCATTGGCCATATTTGAAAACATATACTGCACGTCAGAATCATTTTCAATACAATACCAATAATGCTTGATGTTTGGCCATCATCAGCATCATGTGGATTTGCCAAGAGCTTCAATTCCCACATTTGTAACTCAAGTTTTACTAGTATTCAGCTCATGGTTTTCCGCTTTCAAAACCCCGATAGTATTCATTGTGAACCTTCTATTGACAAAATCTTTACTCCATTTGAAGTAGCCGTTTGGCACCCTCGTTAATGCTTCCCTCAAGACTACGTCTCTAACCTCTTCTTGAGTAGCACTCAAGTCTTCAACAACCTATTACAAATTAAATATTTACCAACTATCCACAACCAACAGTCTTATGCTACATACAAATTCATAGAAATATAGACTTATCAAACATTACCCAATTTTCATCAAGTGCATGCGATATAAATTACATTCAATCGACAACAAGTAATACAAGTTAAATATTCATAAAAAATTATGGATGATACAAGGAAATACCTGCAATACAAGGGCGCATCCACTAATATGCAGTTGTGCTGAATTTGTTCCATTTTCCATCTTTACAAACCCTTTGTTTAAACTTTTCGCCAACATATCATAAACGGCCACACCCCAATTATATTTCCCAATTCCCTCTAAGTCATCTAAATATCTACAGTACCATCCATGTATAGTGGGATATGATTTTGGAAAGTAAAACTCTGTCAAATCGAGAAGTATGTACAGTCGACAAAAATCATCAACATTTTCATCTCTGTCAAAATTACCAAGTTTTACCAATATGTTTTCTTTGGTAATGGATTCTCTGCCAAACATATTATTTGTTTGTGACTTTGAGTCAGATTTTAAGTCCACTTTCTGCCCTATAATCCGGAGTCCTAACGCAAAACATACATCTAACGGAGTAATCCGTATTAACCTACCCCCGACATGAAAACCCCCACGCCTTACATCCCATCTTTTTACTAACTCTTCTAGTAATGCTCCATATATTTTTAAATTATTTTTGGCATCGACATTAACCATTTAAATGGTGTTGCCTCAATTCATGATTTTTGAGCTTCTCATTGATTTCTGAAATTAAACTTGATTTACATTCATATCGGACACGCACCTTCAAAAGAAACAACGATTTACAAAGTTACTTAAATTGAAATCATATATCACGTTTGAATCGGAACATAATTATAATATGAACTAACTATATATCACCTTTGATATTGCCTCCGAAGTCATATTTTTTCAGCAAAACTATTTGCAACCTATCACGACCCAAACCAAAACATGTCAAAATAAAATACAAGTAAAATTGAATGCTTTATATATGTCAGACATACATTGTCATAATTAACCAAATTTGTTCTTCAGTGAAACACATTTTTACAAATGACTCCCTAACGTTATTTTTCAAAAAGATTAAAATATCATCTCAATATTTAAACATAGAGTAAATGAGTGAATGACACACACTTCTTATTTTTTATATGTTCTAGTGGTCAAACTTTGTAAAACTTAATATACAAGTGATTTGATTCTGGTTTGATAAGTTTCAAGCCAATTAACCAAAATTGGTCTCCAACACCCCAGTTATAAGCAACTGACTCCCCACATTTGTCTTAGCCATAATTACTATTTGTCATTAAGCTATCATCATCTTTCAAACTAGGAAAAATCACTTTTACAATAACTTTTACTTTGTCAACAATTTTAACGTAAACTTCCAAATTATTAACCAGGAATACAAGTTAACCAAATGTTTGATTAAAGTAATCATGTTTTATCACATGGAGTACCTAACATAGTTTGTTGGATTTTAAGACCTGGTGGTATAGAAGGTTAACAGTTTGTCCTAACAAACATTTTATAAGCATTATTTATACACATTAAACAACTTAATTGGTAACAAAATCCTTATAAGCAATTTATTCAACACCACATGTTCACTACTAAAAAACACTAGTGAAAGACTAGGGGTTACAGTCTAAATTAAAATTAAGTTTTTACTAACATAAAAAAACAACACTAGTGAAAGAAAATGAAGGAAAAAGGAGCAAAAAAGGAAGAAGATATATCTATGATTTATGATGCTTCTTATATAAACACTATCTATCATTATTAACAATCCTATTCGGTAGGTGCTAGTAAATTGGATTTGTTCAACTACCAAAAATTGGATCAAATAATATGGTAGAGCACAATCAACCTACACTTACCATTTGTGTAATCCATGGCAAAATCATTGTACTACCAAATAAACCACAATCCAACAAACTCATCATACAAACAATAAAATCAAGACAAATTCATTGTAACTGTTACAATTAAACCCTAACTTAAACATGTCGCTGCAACTAATACAATTAAACCACAATCCAACAAATTCATCATACAATAAACCCTAACAATAAAATCAGGTCTAGCACAAAATTGAACACCACAATCCACTCCACTTTCATGCTCATTTAACATAAATCAATCCTAATCAGATTTAATCATTAAATCATGATGTAATCCTAAATTAAACCTAAATTATTTAACATTAATAATCAAATTTCGATCATATAAAAAGAGCAAAACCTGGTTCTCAATTTCGGTTGCGGCGAAGTTTCTGGGTTACGCAAGTGGCGGCTAGAGACAGAGATAAAGGTAGTTGTGCTTCACGGCGGCAGTTTTAGTTTCACTTTTGGTAGCTTCTTTCATGCACGGCGGCGGTTTCACTTTTGGTAGAAGGAGAAAACGACCACAACTTCGATTCAAAGTGCTGCTGCTTCACGGCGGCGGTTTCAAGGTAGAAGGCGACTTCGATTCAAGGGTGACTTCGGTTGATGATGCGATTGGATTTGGTAGGGTTTCAATTTCAAAATAGAAGGAAATGGGTAGGGAGGGAGATGAAAGCGGGAGAAAGAAAGAGAGAGAGAGATAAAGAGGAGAAACTTTTGCACGTGTGAGGAAAATTAAGTTTTACTTTGCAAATTAAAAATAAAGGAAAATTGATGTATTCATGAACAGTGAGGTATACGTGTGATGGCGTGTGACAAATAGGCGTGTGCCAATATCACGCCTCGACAGAATATTATATTCACATTTATTGTAGTATTACAACCTTTTTGCAAACTCGACGACTCAGCGCCTATTCAACAATGGCCGCCACCGCCGCCACCACCACCACTCCTTCCAGATCTCCGTTCTGTTCATCACCTTCTTCGCATTCAACTTTCCCCAAACGAAACACCACACTCACAATCCCTCACTCTCGTTCCCACGCCATCTCCATCTCATGCTCCTCCGCACCACCTTCCACCACCACCACCATCACCACCTCCGCCGACCCTTTCATCTCTCGGTTCTCCTCCACCGAACCTCGAAAAGGCTCCGATATTCTCGTCGAAGCTCTTGAGCGTCAAGGCGTAACTGTCGTCTTCGCTTACCCCGGCGGCGCTTCCATGGAAATCCACCAAGCTCTAACCCGCTCCAAAACTATCCGAAACATACTTCCCCGTCACGAACAAGGCGGAGTCTTCGCCGCCGAGGGTTATGCTCGCTCCTCCGGTCTCCCCGGTGTCTGCATCGCCACCTCCGGTCCCGGTGCAACCAATTTAGTCAGTGGCCTCGCCGATGCTATGATGGATAGTGTCCCACTCATTGCTATCACTGGTCAGGTTCCCCGGAGAATGATCGGAACCGATGCATTTCAAGAAACTCCAATTGTTGAGGTAACAAGATCTATCACAAAGCATAACTATCTCATTCTTGATGTTGAGGATATTCCTAGGGTTGTGAAAGAGGCTTTTTTCGTTGCAACTTCGGGTCGGCCTGGCCCGGTTCTCATCGACGTGCCCAAAGATGTTCAACAACAGTTAGCTGTACCCAATTGGGCAGAGCCCCTTAAGCTCACTGGGTATCTTTCCAGGTTACCTAAGACTCCTAATGAGGCTCAATTAGTACAGGTTTTGAGGCTATTATTAGAATCTAAAAAACCTGTTTTGTATGTTGGTGGTGGTTGTTTGAATTCAAGTGAGGAATTAAACCGGTTTGTTGAATTAACCGGTATTCCTGTTGCTAGTACTTTAATGGGACTAGGTAGTTACCCTATTGGAGGGGAGCATTCCCTTTCAATGTTGGGTATGCATGGTACTGTTTATGCTAATTATGCCGTTGATCATAGTGATTTGTTGCTTGCTTTTGGGGTTAGGTTTGATGACCGTGTAACTGGGAAGTTAGAAGCTTTTGCTAGTAGGGCTAAAATTGTTCATATAGATATTGATTACTCTGAGATTGGGAAGAATAAGATTCCACACGTGTCGATTTGTGCTGATATGAAGGTGGCATTAAAAGGTCTTAATAGGGTTTTGGAGGATAAAGGAATTAAGGGTAAACTTGATTTTGAGTCATGGAGGGCTGAGTTGAATGTTCAGAAGTTGAAATTTCCTCTTGGTTTTAAGACTTTTGAGGATTCAATTTCGCCGCAGTATGCTATTAAGGTGCTGGATGAATTGACCAATGGTGAGGCTATTGTTAGTACTGGTGTTGGACAGCATCAAATGTGGGCTGCTCAGTTTTATAAATATAAGAGACCTAGGCAGTGGTTAACTTCTGCTGGACTCGGTGCTATGGGTTTTGGATTGCCTGCTGCAGTTGGTGCTGCGGTTGCTAACCCTGATGCAATCGTTGTTGATATTGATGGCGACGGTAGTTTTATGATGAATGTTCAAGAGTTGGCTACTATAAGAGTGGAGAATCTTCCAGTTAAGATATTGTTGTTGAATAATCAACATTTGGGTATGGTTGTTCAGTGGGAGGATAGATTTTATAAGTCTAATAGAGCTCATACTTATCTTGGTGATCCTTCTAGGGAGGATGAGATTTTCCCTAACATGCTTAGATTTGCAGATGCTTGTGGAATACCAGCGGCCCGTGTGACGAAGAAGGAAGAGCTTAGAGAAGCCATTCAGAAGATGTTGGACACTCCTGGTCCTTATCTTCTTGATGTCATTGTACCTCATCAAGAACATGTCTTGCCGATGATTCCAAGTAATGGATCTTTCAAGGATGTGATCACTGAAGGCGATGGCAGAAGGAGTTACTGATTGCCTCTGCAAAACTTTATATAGGGGTCGTTTATTACACTTTAAAGTGATTTTGAAATTCAATAATTTAGAGAATAGTTTTCACAGATTTTATAGAAAAATAGAATTTATTTTCTGTTTGTTTATTGTAATAAAAATCACTTTTTTGATAAAATAATCTTTAGTTTGTTTTGATATAACATGTAAAAGTGCTTTTTTTATTACAACCCGCCTCATAATATCGTAGTTGCAGGATTTTAAATCTGGTAAGCTGAGCATTGTTAGTTCACTTTTTTGTCGTCATATTTGGTGGCATGTGTCTTTGTAGACTGCCATACCTGTGTACCGGTTTTATTTGATGTAGTGACTGACATTGAAGTTGAAGTGATAGGTAGTAATAACATTTCTAGTCTTATAACTCAAATAAAATCTGATTTTATTTTGAAAATTAGATGAAGATATTATTAGAATAGATATTGATTATAGTTTTATTTCAGGTTTCAGCATTCGATTAACTTTTAGCTTCAACCGTTTTCTAGCATTCGCTTCAGCAATTTTGCTAAACATAATTGGACATGTTTGGCTTCAACACCTTCATGAACAACATTGTAGTCTTGGTCTGAGCTTAGTCAGAATTCTGAATCAATAATTATTATACGCCAGCACAGAATAACGCAGCGCCACTCAGTTAACTGGGATTTGTACGCACTTGACCACTTGTATTTGTATTTTGTATCTTGCTGATAAATCATGAGTGGCTAGTGTATGCAAAACAGACAAGTTATAGTTATGAGAATCTATGAGTTTGATTTTATTTTCGTGGTTGAGGCTTTAAGGGAAACATGCATTTGGGTACGTTCCAAATTGTGCTATGGTGTTTATTGTCATAATAAGACATAAAAAGTCTTGAAAACCATTTAACTGATAAGAAAGAATGGGGTTTGGTTGAAATTGACAGACTAAGATCCCAATAAACTAAAACATAAAAATACAAACAACCCAGATGGTTTAGGAATACATGTCCAGTAGCTAACTTGCTAAAAAAAACAGAAACTAACAAGTGGTATTCTATGTGTATGTGCTGATTTATTCATTCTACAAACATTAACTGTTCTGCAGGTAATCTCAGATGCCATCCAAATAGCATTCATTCAAGTTGAGACGAAGCAGCTGAAGTGTCAAAGGATTCCTTTCTGACTAAGAGGCAAGTGATTCTTGAAGGATTGGAATTAGTGTTGTTGTCAAGACTACAAATCACAAAATCAGGGCGGTGAAGCGCGAGATGTAGCCGATCCTTTCCAACTACGAAGGCAGAGGCATCAAGTAGCACATGCCAATGGTTCCTATGAGCCTCTGAGATCCAATGCATTGTTCCACTAACATCTGCTGGATAAGTGAATAAGCCTTTTGGGCTGATCTTACACCTCCTCCTAAAGTTTTGACTCAACTGAGACCCTTTAATCCTCAAGTCCAACCAAGTCTTTGGTGCTGGGATCACCTTTGATTCCTTAAAAAAAGCAAATTCCTTTATATAATCTTCTTCTTGATCAAGAATGGTCATGTAGTAGTTTCCCTTAACAAAAGGGTAACTTTCACCTACCAACATCATAGCATCCTTGTAGCTTGGAGTGAAAAGAACAAGGTACTCATCATCTGACAAACCATAATGTTTCAAAACCTTATTTTGAGCTTGGATTTCCGGGATCGAGATGAAACTTCCAGTAAATGAGGATTTCTTGGTGAGAATATCAAGTAACCTTGATGGTTCCAACTGGATCTTGGCCCTATCAGAATCAGGTAAACTACTGCCAAATGAATATGCAACTGAATCTCTAGGACTAGGGGTCCCTCTTGGTGACTTTCCCTTTTCATCTAAAGGCTCCTCATTGATGATAAAGGTAGACATGTCTATCCCATTTCCATCTCCTTCAATCAACCTTGAATATTCTGGATACTTTGCTAGAACATACTGTTCAACATATTCCATTTCTTTTGGTGTGATTGGACCTGACCATCGTAGATCAATTTCGCGGATACTTGATATTGCTTCAGCTATGATGTGAGCAGGAATCATTGCATGTCCTTTCTGTCTCAGTACCAATTCACACCAAATAATCAGCTTCAATTCAATAGGACATAGTAGCACAATCTCTACTCTACAAATCAAAGAGGCAAAAGTTGGAATATCATAGTTACCTTTAGGACCATGCTATTTGATTTGCAGCTTTCTGCAATTATTTTGTGTGTTGCGCCTTTCTTTATGTCCTTGACTTCATTCTCTACCATCTCTTGATATGTTACCTAACATAGATTAAAGTTTAGACTTCAGAATTATTGAAGCCTGGAGAGGTTAAAATTTGAAATAGTTTTGAATTATGACAACTTTACCTCAGATCCTCCACCTGAAATTTCAGGTTCCTGGTTATTTGGTCCCATACTAATACTATTATTTTCACCACTTACCAAAAATATAGCTTTTTTCAGTGCCTAAAACCTGATAAAATTTAGGGTAGAAGGCAGAAAGATGACCAACAAAAAAAAGGTCTAATTTTTTACAAGCCCTGTTGAAATCAGAAGTGGGTTTTGGAAGATGGAAACAATCATGTAAGGATCACAAAATTGAACCAAACAAATAAAATACAATATCTTAATCAAACTCACTTCAGAAACTTCTTAGTGCTGATGTGAGTTTTATTGCAAAGTGATAAAGAAATCAAAAGAAATTAGATGATTACATAGACAAAGATAATAACAATGGTTTTGAATTGGAGTTGGTGAAGAAATATAATGGTGGTATCTTGTTCTTGCCTTAACCACGGTTTACACAATATTCTCCAGATTATTCGTTTGGAGTTACTATTAATTATTGGCTTTTTCAATTCTTGCACTCAAAAACTAAAGCTTAATTTAATATTTGAACCTATTATTCTTAATTATGATATGTGAAGATTATTAGAGGTGCAGCTATCAAAGGGCAACAACATCACCATATTTGTTTATTAGCTATGTAACGTCCCTCTGGTATTTATATATTCTTGATGGAAAATGACCATTATAGAATCTTGATGAAATGTCAACATAGGCTTGGCCTCATTTTGATCAATTTTTTTAAGCATATATCATGAGATTCTTTGAACTAATTAATTTTAATAACTATGAACTAATTTAGATTTAGGAGAAAAAAATTCTAACAATAACCATCATCTAATTAACATTTATACCAATTGTATAAATAAATTTCACGAATGGGTATAGTTAGTTGATTAAAAACTCGCATGATAACAATAATTAAAATGTTTTAATATTATTTTGCAGTAGGTTTATCTTTCTTTTTCATAATCAGTAGGTTTATCTTTGTACATGATAGAAAAACCCTTTGTACATATATAACCTTATGTATGATTTAAAAAAAATGAAACTTTTGTAGATTTATCAAACAAAAAATAAGAGCCTTTTATTTATAAGTAAAGATAATTATACAAAATGATGTAATGAGAGTGGCAAGAGTTTAACTTTATAACTTTAAGACGACAAGTTCAAATTCTGTGAAAGACAGCTGTAAAATGGTCATCAATACTAATGTCAATAATAAGATTTCCCCCTTTCGCAATTTTAAAAAATAAAATAAAACATGAAGTCATGCTTGGGGTCTTGCAGAGGATTTGACTTTTGTGGTATTTAGTTTCACATAGTAGAAAATACTGCCGAGTCATTCATGACAACTTTTGTTTAAATAAATCTACCAATACACTCCAAAACAATCTTTTATGCCATATAGAGATGCCT
This sequence comes from Trifolium dubium, assembly GCA_951804385.1. Taxonomy (NCBI): domain Eukaryota; kingdom Viridiplantae; phylum Streptophyta; class Magnoliopsida; order Fabales; family Fabaceae; genus Trifolium; species Trifolium dubium. The sequence continues at coordinate 5,888,095 of OX638076.1, read as the reverse complement.
TCAAAAGAGTGGTACATGTGGACAAGGGCAAGACGATCACAATAAAGTTGAGTATAATTAAACAAACATTAACATAATGAAAGGTGGAATGATATACTATATTAATGGGAATTGTTGAAGTTCCCCATTAAAAAATGACTTGCATGCTAGAATTGTTTAATATTAAAAATAGGTGAAATTGGATTCTTGAGTTTGGTATTCTGTATCCTACTATGGACAAATCGTCAATGTTCAAAATCAAACTGATTAGCAAAATTGAAACATTCAGTAATTGCACAAAAAGCTGATCATGCATAAAAATGATGTCACATGAAATGTACAATGGATTCCCTATGATCACAATCATTGGTGTAGAGCAACAGCCTTCATTCACTACTTAATGCATGTAAATGTATTACTGAATCATTGTTATGGTTGTGGGTCAATGCTATACAATGACTGCAGTTTTTCCCTCCCCCAACGATCGACATGAACACACTATGTTTCATTGTGTTAATTGCAGTAAGTCACCAATGTAAAAGATGCTGAAATGCGTGTGTATATATATAGCATAAAAGATGACTCCTCCAACATGTTTGCTGCCAGAAATTTCACCCACTTGTATGACTGCCACTATCCATCCGCTGCAAAGAAAAAACAAAAGAAATATGCTAATTTATGATTTATGTGTGCGCGAAAATAACAAAAGTGCATTGCGGAAGGGAAGGCCAAGATAATACATTATAACAACTTGGATTGGAGGTACCGCTACAAATTCATATGTTCATTAGCAGATTTTCTTTCAAATTTCATCCTCATCAAGACAAGGCCACATTATACTGTTGCCATGAAGCCACTCTAGAGATGGGCAACAAACAGAGTCATAAACATCGCTTCTATTTGGACATTTTTAAGCTCCATTAGAAAAAATGAAGCCATAGAAATCATTAATTATTCATTAAACAAACACAAACTAATTAAGTTAAAATTCATAAATAAAAAAGTATGTAGTTAATCGAAACAAGCCAATCGTGGCATCCAACTAACCTGTAATCAAAATATCAGTTGTTTCTTATAGAAAATCTAGTTCATTTTATTGACTCTGTAAATTGGACTATGGTTAATTAGCCAGAAACCCCTTTCAAATTTTATTTTTATCCGTAAACAATTGATACCACCATTTTAGACATGTTGGCCAGATCAGTTTGAGGGGATTAGCCCACTTCGCAATCAATTTACCAAACATGCCAGCCTTGAATTTGGAAGTTTAAGCCAGGCCTAAAGCAGACTGGTTTAAGCTGACAGCTTTAAAAGAAACCAGAACAATAATCTTTAGAATGTAAAACTCACCATTCTTTTGCTAACATAAGGTTGTATCTTGATTGGCATCTCAGGTTGAGTTTCAACGTTTAACAACTCTTGTTTCTCCTTTTCAAATTCTTTTTTGGATTCTCTTCTGCTACCAGATTGCCAAACTCTACCAAAATTAGGAAGCCAGTTGGCATCACATTCGTTCTTCACAATCTCCCCTCTCTTTTCCATCTCCATTTCAATCTTTCTCTTTTCTGCCCAAGCAGCTCCAACGCGTTTAGGATTCAGCTTTTTGTGCTTTCCTGACTTGTTTGAATGGGAGACCTTGTCTCCTAAAACGGGCTTAAAAGGTATCTGAACTCCCTCAGTTGATTCAAACCAAGGTGGAGGTGCTCCAGAATGAACATTTCCACCGTTATTTTCAGCAGGCACAAAAGAGATTCGGGTGAGCATCTGTACACCTGAAAATGTAGAAAATCATTAGTAGAAAATGCATCATGCACACTAGTTCACCACCGCACTCACGGCCTCGTTTACGACACTTATCGGTGAGTGAATCATGACACATGAAAACCTTTTTTCAGCATTCATATTAGTCTTCAAATATTTTGCATATGAGGACAAATGCAATAGTGGCACAAAAAATTTACATATTCAATTGGGACATACATGCTCCCCAACTTTATACAATTATAAGAACTGACATAAAAAACAAACAAATATATTTAATTCAAAATGAACACCTTGCTGACTGCTCTCTCCGTTGACCACTTTGCCATTATCACGAAGCTGCTGCTGCATACATAAAAAATGCAATACCACTGTCAGTGTTGAAATTATACATTAGAAAGCTACAAAACATGAAGGGGTCAACAATCCGAATAGTGTGAAAAAAGAAATTAGAGACTGTAAATGTACAAGCATGCATTGTGAGAAACAAATTACAATCCCATTTCCTTGATCATCAAGTCATGAAAATTTTTAGGTATCTTAAGGCAAAACTTCAGATACATCATACATTGATCTTATAAAGCAATGAAATCACCAACCAATAATTGCTGAAAGTCTAAAATTTAAATAGTAAGATTCTTATGCAGAAGTACCAAAACCTAAGATACACTCCCCCTCAACACAGAAACTTACAGTTTTATTACAGGAATAACCATCACTTGGCCATTGTCCGCCATTAAAAGAGAGAGAATGGCTTCTCCTTTCAACTGTGACACAACATAAGCACACAGAAGATAAGTCTGGACTTTAACAAATCCAACGGGTGAAACGACATTTCCAAAAAGACATGGTATGCATACCTGCAAAATCCTGCAAAGCAAAAGGATTTGCACTAGAGCATGCTTGCGAAGGTAAACAAGTGTTACCAATATCTAGTAGGCCAGTATTTCCAACTCCAGAGTGTTCTGAAGAGGATACCTGATACTCATTTGTGTAGCAGTGTAAAGGCAAAACAACATTTGAAGAAAATGATTTCACATAATGAGAATAAATATTTTCAAAACTATCAATATTTCCATTGTTCATTTGATTATGGATATCACTTGAAGGTCCAAAAACTGCTCCAGGACTTCCTTCGCTTTGCAATGAAGCTTCTTTTTTAAGGGCCGCACACCTCTTTTCCCACTGCTCTCACAAAGAAATGACAAATGATGAACATTAGTTTCTTAATAACTTGATGAACAAATGCATTATATATCATGAGATTTTGTAAATTCCCCTAAAAACAAACAAATACAAGATTTTATATGGCACCTTCACAACGTCATTATCAGAAACTCTAAACACATCCAGCTGATCCACGGAGCCGCCATATTTCCAGAAGAAGTGCTTCAAATTATTCACATGTTCAACACATGCTAGGTGACGAATCGCATTTTCACTGCCTCAAGAACCAAGAGAACAACCATGAAAATTACACGTTAGCTAAAGAAAACCTGGACTAATAGTTCATCAAACTGAAAAGAAAATTTTGATACCAGGCAAAGGAACTGGAGAGCTCGTCAATATCTTTGTCACAAAAAACACACCATAAGTGATTACGAGAAGCAAGTTGGGGGCTAAGAGGGTTAGGCGTTTTGAGAAAGAAGCGAACATCGGAAAGTTTGTTTTGGAAGCGAGAGAGAAAAGTAGAAAGGGATTGTTTGTGCTTAGGGAAGTACTTGTGACGGAGACCTTGGTCGTGATTTATTTTACAAATCTTGCAGAACTCAAACTCGCTTTTCTTCTTCTCCCTGTTACATGTTTTAGGCTTGACACTCCTGCTGCCACTCTCAGATTGCTCCCTCATTATCAAACGGATTCTCTTTCACCTTTCCCTATAAACAAAACACCTTAGTGAATCTATTTTATCGGTCACTTTTTCGTTTAGACAAGAATGCCATTTCACTTTTATGAATGGTAAAGTAACAATGACAATAAAATAAGCTTACAAATCCAAAAATCAATTAAAAAATTTATTATCAAAATTTGAAAACAGTCAAATATTGAACTATGGATTTAATATTGAACTTTTCTCTAATTAAAACTTAAATGAACTCTAGCTTCTTTTTCATGTAGCGCAACAACATCGAATTTTCAGGGAATCATTATACAATAATGAATAAGAATCAAATTTTCACAATGTATGTAACATTGATTACAAAGGCCTCTTCATGCATACTTTTCAACCTCAATTCTAAATTCTAATACCAAAATCAACAATAGTTCCTCATTTTCTTGAATCATAGTTATATTGTCAATCGCGCTGCTTAATCGCGCAATTGTAGAATCTCAGAATCGCGGCGCAGAATGCAATTTTCGCAGACTCAGGAGAGGGAAAGAAAATTCTGAAAATAAAAAATATATACAATAGGAAAACCTGGACGGATTTTCTCACAGTTTCTGACGGCGACGGTGACTCTTGTGCGTTTTCCGGTCAGTTGAGTTTAGTGCGATGGGGGCGGGGCTCTTCAAAAGAAGATGAAGTGGGCTTGCTGGGATTAGAATTCCATGTCTTCCTTTTCTTGATCTTTTTTTTTTTGGTAAGTCTTCCTTTTCTTAATCTAAAAATATCATTAAATAAAACATATAATAATATGAAAATAAATATTCTCATTTGTACTAATTTATCCTTTTTTAATTATAAGAACTAATTTATAATTATTCAAATATTTTAAGAATTATGTTAACAATAAATATAGAAAAAAACTTTAAGGGGTGATTTTCTAGCCACTAGACTACCTGACTAAAGAAAAATATAAAAAAATTAATTATTTGAAAAAAATTATTTTATGCATTGTCAAATATTCACTTTTACTACGTTGTCAACACTCTAAGTACAAGTTTTTAGAAGGATCAAGTTATCAACAAAACGCAGGCCAGAAATACTAACAACACACTTTTGGATTGACACATTCCAACGCATTCCTCTTGATTGGTTTATTGTTTGAAAAATCAACACAATTATCTCTCCTTAAATAGTTTGTTAATTTTTCAAAAAAAATGTAGCCAATAGTGATACTAATGAGTGTGTTGGAGACTTGGAGTGTCTATATTTCAAGAGTGTGTTGCTAACATTTCTCATGTCACACTCCTATAATTTCATGAGAGAAATAGTGGAAATACTTCAAATTTTAACTATATTAATCTTACAAGGTGTAAAAATTTATGCTTTCCCAAATTCAAACCATTTTTCCTCCACCACAACTATTGTCATCACTCCTCTAATGGATTTGGACTTGCCTCTAATGAATTTTTACCTAAATGCATGAAACTCAAATGCAGAGAATAAAATGTTGTGTATCCATAACTATTGCATAAATGCCGGACATGTAAAGATTTTTTTCCCTTAGTAATCCAAATCCCATTTCAATCCACACTTGCATTTGAATCTACACTTGTTCCCAAAAAAAGGATTTGCAATCCACAAAACCTCAAACTTATACATGCATCGTACCAAGGTTTTAAATTCAAGTTGCAATCTTCTATACCGTAATAAGCTGTGAACAAATACAACAGATATGTTGCAATTGTGGTCACAATCAACGTAGTAGCAAAAACGGTTATAAACATTTTTTCCACATCATTTAGTGATCTCGCTTAATCCACTGTAGTTGTCAATACTCAATATGGCCAAATAATTTTAAAATGTGAACTGAACAAAGCAAAACTTCTATGAAAGACATGAGTCCAAAAACTTTTAAGTTAATCCTGGTTGCCTGAAGTATTAAAATCCAAAAGTTTTTCTAAGTAATTCGGAAAAAAAACTATAATCGGCGACATTATGCAGAATTAATTGCTTCAAGTTGCCTTCTTAGTTCATCAAGGTCATCATTGTCACTGATTGGAGCTTCAGGAGTAACTTGGTTTTGAAATTCATCCGCAGTAGGAAGTTCATGAGTGAGACCTTCAGGAAGGGCTTCTGTAATAGATTTTGGAACAAGAGGTTACTAGATTAAATACTAATTGCAAATGAATATTCGAATTAAAACAAATCTAGAACCCTTCAACAATAAAGGTAAATGTTTCTCCAACCAGTATTGTTAAGTAAAACAAAAGCAGAGACACGAAAGACACGTGAACTTGCAAAGTGAATAACTGCTAGTAATGGTTGCTATTGCAATGAAGATGCAATACAAAAGGATCATATTGCCTGAAAACATTTCCACAAAGGAGCTAGATGAAAAGGGAAATAAAAAAAGTCCCCTGACCAACTCCACCATTTCAGTTTACTAGTAAAGGGCAAAACCATTAAGCTTATCAATAGGAGACTAAAGAATATAACAAAGTACATACCTGAACTTTTGCTATTGGTACCATCTGGCTCACAATCATCAACGACGCTGAAAATTTTAACAAAGTCACCGGTAAATGTGAAGGCTAATTGCAAGAAGACAATAAAACTATTTGATATTAGATGTTTATCAGATTAATGATCATATTCATTACATCTGTATAGCATATCACGCAGCTCTTGCGAAAACAAAACGCTGTATATGAACAGTATAAAAGATCGTTAATTAAGCACCTTATATTCCATTCATTATCATCGTGCAGCGGACCTTCTTCAACTGATGGACCTTCAGCCTCCTTTTTGGCTTTTGCTGCAGCATCTCTTGCTGGCTTTGCAAGAAGGTACTCTTCCTACATAACATGTATAGTTCACTAACCACGGAGGATAATACTACATGACTTTAATCATAAAATGAAATGTGTTGTGGGCTTGACTAAATTCCTTACCTGTCTTTTTAAACAAGCTGCATTTGAACATTGAGGGTTTGGCTTCATTTGCATAGTTGGGAAAAAATCCTTCAGAGAGTTATACCCCTGCATAAGAGAAAACAGAAATGGGATGTCATTATAAGGCTATTCTATACTCAATCTTTAAACAAAAAGTGAAGGAATAATTTGCAACACTCAACGAAAAAGAGAATAAATGGAGTGTTTGAACACCAATGCAGTATTTACCAAATAAGGAGAGACTTGACCAAAACCTAACAAGAACTTTAGTGTGTTCTGGACAAGAAGCCCAGCAACAACCCCCTGGAAAGTCAAACAAAATTTTCCAGCGTTAAAGAGACATTAAATAAGCCGCTAAAAATAATAAAGGCTGTGTCATGTGAGTATTTATTTAAACAGTTTTATCCTTTTATATGCATATAAGCTGCCAGATTCAAGTATAGTGAAATTAATAGCTTCAGAATAATTTTAATCATAAAAGGATATAGTATTATAGTTTACCATGGTGGTTGGTAAAGATGCAGCACAAACCCCTTCACGCTTGAGTGTACGCTCATCAATCCCAGATGCTACAACCTAAGAGAAAAAACATAATTGTCACCCATTGTAAAGTGTATGCAGTAGTATGCATGAACATATTTGGTTACATAGCTCGCTAATTAAAAATTTACAATAATATAGTCCACGAATGGATGAGATTCTGAAACTTGACAACATATCACTAAGTTGTGAATAATACCCAATTTTGAACGAAAAAACAGACTTACAAGAGGAGGAGCGCATGCAAAACAGGCAGTTTCACCAGGAATAAGTAGCTGAATATGACCAGAAACGGCATCCTCGGAAACACCTGTTTGAATTTTTATCCACATGAGTTTCTGTATAAGTATATTTTCATAGAGACATGTATAACTACCATGAGCCCATGAAGAATTGGCAATGGATAATGCTAGCAGAATGCACAACTCTCTTTGTATTTGGTAAGTAATGCACCTTGAAACAGTACTTAATACTCAAATATGTTTTTTCTAAAAATAAATGTATATTGCCAGCTAAATGCCCTAAATGTACACAGATATATCCACTTGTCAATGTCTAGATACTTTCAAAGAGGAAGAAAAATATCTGTCAATCACAGCATCATTTACATTTTACATTGTGAAATGTCTTAAAGAAGTGAGTCTATTCTAGTTTACAGAGTAAACTATATCACGGATTATTTTCACAGTACTTTTTGCACACATGAATATAGATGGTTAAGAGCCAATTTAAGCATTTATCTTTACTAAGATACAAAAATCCAAGAGTTTTATTTTATCATCACTTTCAAGATAAGAATGCTTACCCGACTCCATCCATGTCTGGTTCAGTTCATTACAAGCCTGCAGCGTGTATAGGAAGTCGGTTACACACAGCAATCTCTTAGCAGAACTAAAAAGAAGGGAAAACTTATATTATGTTAAATAATAAATACCTGGTTAACAGCCATTCTTGCTTCATAGTTATCTACACAGCTTAAGACAAGATCCACACCGCTACCTTGTTTATCAGGACAAAACGACTTATTTTTCAAAGATGACATAAAGGTTTCAAAACCATCCACTGTTGTAATATTCAGTGTGTAGCTCTACATGTAAAAGAAAAAGGGAATGTATCAGCAAGGAAAAAAATACTAGATTCATCTTTGTAACATGATAGGCATATGGAATGAGTCACAGGGCACAAATATTACAATATACTTACCTCAAGCACAACATCAGGGTTTATATCTGAAAGTGTTTGTACAGCTGCATCTGTCTTTGTCATACCACTCTGAAAAGTCACAAAAAGAAACTTTACTTCTGAAAGATTTTATATGTAGAATATATAATATAATACGGTCAGCACATAAGTCTAGATCAAAATTTAAAATTGAAATTTTGTATGCAAATTATGTATAGAAAATTTGTGTGAATAATTACTTATAGTAATTCTTCTCCTTGAATGAATTTAAAAGACATCATGTTTGGAAATAGTAAATGTATACAACAAACACCGTCAAAGTCTTCGGCTATTAGGTGAGACTTGTTACATAGATCAAACAACATCATAATATGTGGTCAAATTTTGAATGTTTGGAAATAAAAAATGTAAACAAATTTTTGTTTTTGCAAAAGAAAATGTACACAACAGCAACCCCACAAGTCTTTGCCCATCCATTAAGTGAGATCCGTAACATAGATCAAACGACACCATCATATCTATTCATATCTTTAAGACGATAAAGTGAAGATTTGGGTACTCACTTGATCAGGACGAAAGAAGAGCCTATTCATGTTTGCAAGTTCTACTTTGTCATAATCATACAACAACAGTCGTCCTATACCACATCTTGTCAGCATCTCAGCAGCTACACTTCCTACACCACCTATTCCCTGTCATTACATAAGAAGTGCCAAAAGTGAGAACTAATTACCAAAATGTGGAACAAAAACCTAAAGAATTTGCACAAAATTCTTAAAAATTCAGAACTGCCTGATAACTGCTATCCTAGTTTTATAAAAGACAATGGTCCATTCTAGGTTTATGACCAAAAGAATAAATGAAGAATTTTAGATCTTTCATAAACTACTATGCCAAGGCCTTAAACTCTTCGTACAGATTATCTTAATATTGAGCATTGTGCTCCTTTCTCTGAGTATTAAATATCAGTTGGAGTGGGCATGAAGTGGCTTAAGGACTATAAGACAAATGGGGGAAGTAAAGAACCAAACCTAAATGCTCTTAAGTATAAACAAAACTTAGAATATCCAGCAATCATACTAACACAAGTTTGACTAAGCATACTGTAATTATTGGCACTCCCATATACCATGGGATTCAATGAATGAAGGTATTGCAGCAAAACAAAAAAACAAAAAAAAAATGGTATCGCAGCAATGGTTGAAGGTTAATGGTTAACAAATACAAAATAACAAAGAAATCTACAGCTCCAGTAGCATATAATTCTACTTTCATTTCAATAAAAATAATCATAAATGAATAAAGTTAAGACAAATGTTGCTCATTGCAAGTTATCTCACAAACAGACTGCAAATTCAATTTTCTTCAATCATAAAATTTTCTTTCCAAGATTAAACTTTAAAAGACATAAGTACTTAGGAATTAAGCCTGCATCAGTGAGTGAACAATTTATTTACATGCACATCATATTCATATTACATATATAACTCTATGGCATCAAGTAAAGGTAGAAGAGGAGATTAGTACAGACAACTATGGCAATGGAGAAATTCCGTATCCGCTCATAGTTCTCCACAATTCCCATTCTCTGAAGCGCCATAAGCCGACTATAAGGATTGCTGTCAACAACCTCAGCACTCATATCCTACTCAACACAGTAACAATAATTCAATTCAGTAAAAACTTCAAAAAGTAAAAAATGCATCAAATCAAAAACAGAAAAACACACAAATGCTCCACCACAGTCCACAAGCACAAAGCAAAGCAATTCAATTAATTAATTACCTTAACTTTTGTGCGCCGAACAGGTTCAGCTTTAACAAGATCAGCAATATGCTCAACACGTGATTGAATCTTCAAATCAAAACATATAAACATATAAATACGTAATTGAATAGATTAATTTCATTATCATAATTGATGAATTGAATTGAATTTTTATGCATTGAATAATTAAGAAAATTGCATGCAAAATTGGATAAGATGATTAATGAATGACCTTAAGGAAAGCATCGCGGAGAGATGGATCTGGAAGGGATTGATTGAGAGATTGAAGATCGGCGATCAAGTTATTGAGCTCGATCTCCATCTCTCAATGTTGTGGAATTTGAAGAAGATCAAATGCGAAATTGAAATTGAAATTGGAGTTGAAACGTGAAGTGAAGGCAAGTTTTGATTCTTTCTTTCTCAGACACTGGTAAATGGTTGCACTGTGGTGACTGTGTGTAGTGTGTCTTTTTTTTCCCTCGCGTTAGTAAACGCCAAGTAACGTTGATTCAATCCCGGTTTGGGCTTGTTCTATATGGGCCGTTCTGGACTATTTGCTATATTATATTGCAAAATTTCTCATCCCCTCTTATATTCTCTTCCCCCCCACCCCCCTCCCCCTAACTACTTTGCTCTTAGATATAAATTGGGAGTATTTAAGAAAAATGATTGAAAATTTTGGTTGAAAAAAAATTATTTTATATTATTTTAGAAAATGTTACATCAATTGTTTTATATTATTTCTAACAGAGATACATATTGAAAATTTTGGTTGAAAAAAAATTATTTTATGCTCTCTACAAATTTATCAACGGAGATTAGTTATTGTTAAATGGTAGTAAAAAATTTATACGAAAAGGCCATCACTTAATGATAGGCATATTGATTAATCATATGATATTGGTGGTTATATATCATGTTAGACTCCAACACATGTTATCCTACACACATAAATACATAAGAAATAAGTGTAACTCTCACAAAATCTCTATATAATATATTTAAGGATGTCTCTCTCCTGATTTTTTTTCCTACATGGCATTCTCTCAATTAACGTAATCCTACGTGTCATCTCCTCCTTATTTTATACTACATAGATTTAGTTAGGAGCTTTAGCAAGAGGAACATGGTTCAAATCCCACCAACAACAAAAAATCTATTTTTTTTTTACTTGGATTTAGTTAAAAGTTTTAGCAAGAGTAACATGGTTCAAATCCCACCAACAACTAAAAAATCTATTTTTTTACTTAGATTTAGTTAAAAGCTTTAGCAAGAGTAACATGATTCAATTCCCACCAACAACAAAAAATCTATTTTTATGATATATATTTTTTTTACTTATACTACATATATTTAATTATGAGTTTTAGCAAGAGGAACATGAAAATAATTATTTTTATGATGTATTTTATTACTTAATTGTTACTAACCATAATTTTTAAAAAGTTACTAATCTCTATAGTATATATTTATTAATGTCTCTCTCATGAACAAAATTGCACGCGACAATCTCCAATGAATTAAAGTTTATATGTATTATCTATGTCTCTGTCAGGAATAAAATTTAGTATGAAGTACACGGTTTGATTTCCACTAACAACTAAAACTATATTTTTATAATATTTGTTTATGCAATTTTATGATATTTTATTTTATTTTTTATGAAAAATATTAATACTTATATTAATATATATGACTGTATTTTTTATTTTAATTTACACGGGATTAATATTTATATATATTAATACAAGTGGCTATATATACATGAGATTTATATTTATATATATTCATATTACACGGGAATTAAAGACATTTTTTTTGTAATTTTAAGAGAACATATATTTCTATGAGAGTCTATATTTTTACCCATATATTAATATGGGGATAAATTTTTTTTTAATTTCTACAGGAGCTATATTTATACTCATGTACGGGTTTTTTTGTAATTTTTACGGAATTATATTTCTACGAATGTTTTAATACGAAATTTATTAATACAAGACGAAAGACTTTTTTATATAGGAATTTAAATATTTATAGATATATTAATACGGGAACACTATATTTTTACTATGACTTATATTTACAGTCATATTAATACGAGTGTCTTTTAATTTTATAATTTACGCGAGGAACAATATTTATACTCATATATTAATACACGATCCTATCTTTTTTGTAATTTCACGGGGACTAGAAACGAAATACCATATTGTTCAAAACGGGGGAGCGGGAGATCACTATGCACCCTATATTATTTCTTTAAAATTGCTAAATATATATATTATTTTTCATATTTAAATAATAAAAATATAAAATCAATTTTCCAAGTAATTGAAAAAATAAATATTACTTGACAAAAAATTCATTATTGATTAATATTAAATTAAAAAAACTAATATCTCAACTAATTTACTTTAACGTTAATAACATATATTATAATTTTGATTATTATCCCGTGCATTGCACGGGTCAGTTATACTAGTATATGTTATATTGGAAAAGTTTAGGTGAAGAGAACAGTTCAAAGAACGTTGGTAAATTTATTTACAATTTTTTGTTTGAAGCAATTTACAAATTATCTATCAATAAAGCCTTTATATCATATAATGAAAGTTGAATTTACACGCTCTTAGAGAGGAAAACTTGTCCTCCTACTTCTACAATTATCTCTTCACTTCTATGAATCATTCAATATTTCAATTTTACCCTTTCTACTTTATGTTTATCGTGTTTTCATACCATAACACTTTTTCAAATTAATCTGGTTGATCATGCCAGAATACTTTTTGCAAAGTTTGGCGTTTTCATTTTAAATTACAAGATATTTTACTTGTAGTGATAAACAAAACTGTCACTAAATGTCCAAAACACGTGCAAATTACTAGTTTTGCTTGAAATCGGAACATTTTATAAAACTAATCTGTTTCATATATTCATACTGGAACAATTTTTAAAATTCCGGTATTTTCTACATTAAGTGACAAGTTTAACTTGTATTGACAGACGTCTCTATCACTAAAAGTCCATAAAACTAGTTTTTATTGAATCAGGAACACCTTTTCAAACTATTCCGGTTCATATACTCATACCGAAACAATTTTTGAAAATTCTGGTGTAACTCACATTGTGTTGCAATAAGTTTGACTAGTAGTGACAGTTAAATCTGTTACTAAAAGTTCAAAATGCGTTTAACAAATGAAATCTGTTGTTACATATAGAGTCTGTCACTATAAGTAAAAATCTGTTAGTATAATTCATATAGGGTGAATTTTAAAAGTGTAAAAAAATGAAATGTAAAAATTTTATGACAAAAGGGGTAAAATTAAAATATTTAATGGTTGGTAGAGGTGAAGGGATAATTGTAGAGGTAGGAGGAAATTTTTTTTCTTAAAAAGTATAAGTGAGCTCGTTATTAAGTTTATTAAAACAAAATTTAGAATGATGTTTTTTTTTTTTGAGAAAAAATTTAGAATGATGTTGTCACAAAGACAATGAGACAAATCTGTTACCACACACAAATTAATTTTCATCATTCCATCAATAAAATGTACCACTGATAATAAAATCAAATTTATTTATGCATAATACCATACATAGTCTTTGCCGGTAATTCTAAATGTACCATGTACTATTTATCATACTACAAATGCAATAGGCTACGTGTAGATATAAGCATAAATGAACCGCAAAATAAGGAGTATGTGGTGGGCACACCTAGAGCAAAATAGTGAATGGGGGAACCATACCCCATCTTATGTAATCTACCCAAATCTCACAAGAACAACAAGTATCGACCATTTTATTTTGGTTGGTATGACATCTTATGCAATCTTTTTCCCCATCTTAATTTCCTCTTAGAAAAAAACAGATATGTACTCGACAACTTTCAGTCTTATCCCCATCCATGACCATATATTGCAGTCTACATCAGTGATGGTTAATTTGCACTATTATATAAGATTGAAATTTGAAAAGTTGAATCTCAATTGGTAGAGGAGAACACGACTTAGGACTATGAGCCCACAACACAAATCAATATGTATGTATGTACCATGAATACGGTCCACTAAGCAATTTTCAAGGGAAACAAAATAATTCATATCATTCATACGCTAACCAACCCATCTCCCTCCATTTTCTTTGTTGTCAATTTAGTATTAAAATTCAACTCTACTTATAATAATCTCACAAGTTTATGTATTTTTGTTATATTCAATTCAATATGGACATCAACATATATTTAGTGGGCTTGCATCACCCGCTGAAGTAATTAACCATTTCTTTCTGTTAATTAGGCACTTGAATAATATATTTTTCTTGTGTATTCATTATGAAGCCGTTGAAAATTCATTTAAATCATGCATAAAATTGTAGATGAATCAATAAAAAAGTATATTTAAATTTTTAAGAAGAGTATATTTAAAACAATAATATGACTACTGCTTGTGCTACTTCTACCACCACATGAGTCTACTGCAAAATATTGATTCATAATGAAAGTGTTGTAAATTTCGATCTACCGAATTTGATTCTTTCTTTATTATGATGAAAAACTGTTTTTGCCAGTACTACACCATTTATGATCATAATTTGAAAGCTCAGAAACTTTTGCTTTTGATAGTTTCCAAACTTCAATCTTATATGTAAGATTTAGTTATTTTATTTGTCTTAATTATAAGACAAAATCACAAATTGTAAGATTTATTAATTGTTAATTTTTTTCTTGTCAATGTGTTAAAATTTCTTTTATGCCTTTTCGATTTGTCTTTTTATAATTTATAACACCCTTATTTTATTTTTTTTATTTTCTTTTTGATAGGCTTATAACACCCTTTTGTCTTAATATTATTTACTTCTTATTGGTGTAGTATACTAACATTCTATTGTTGTGGTCTTGTAGTCTAAACTTTTTCTAAGGATAGTGTAAAATACTAAAATTTCCAATAGAATAATGTATTTATGTATAGCATGTATCACTTTCAATTTATCACGATGGACACTAATTTATTTTGGAAATATCAAAGAAACTGTACTATTGGAAGTATAGATAGATATTCCGCTTCAAAAAAAAAAAAAAAGATAGATATGTCCACATTGGATGAGTGGGATAGAACAACGATCATGCTAATTAAAGGGTTGGATTTTTGGATTTGGAGCTACGGGTGGAATGGTTGTGACTTTGAATAAAATGGGAAGTGATATTTACGCAAACACAGCTCCTACATATACTTACGCAATTTCAACGTAACTATTGCCTTTCATTGTTTTATCAAAAATGTTATTGTCGAAAATGTTATTAGTACCATACAAATTAGTACGTAGTAGAAACAAACCACGATCAAAGTTTTCAAAATGAACTGAATATAGAAAACAAGGACGAGAAAAGTTTTTAAAGAGTTACAATATTGAACTTTTTTTTTGTTATCGTGATATATATATGAAGTTTTCACCACTACTGTTGTCTGTTAGTGATTACTAAACTCCACTGTAGAACATGTGTAACACATAAAGTGGGTTCTCTGATCTCAATCTTATTAATATTGCACTTTAACATGTTCAATCGATCTTATATAATTCAAAGTTCTATATCTAATTAGCTATAGATATGTAAATTTTAATTAATCGATAATTATTTAAACTAGCATGCATCAAAACATATGAGTACATGGTGTTGATCATGGTGGCCAATTTAGTCAATATTTATAGGGTCTTTATACGGCACATTTGTAAACTTGACCATGAATGAGCAATCAAGTTTGTTCACAATTCTCTTAACTTGTTTAGCGTGCAAACCAAGGTGATTGCAAACTACTCCTACAAAGTTTCTGGCCGTGCCATAACCACTAATTTAGCTAGCCAGATATCGATCATATCTAAGACCACAATATATTACTTTAGAAAAATGTACCAAATACACCTTTGTTGAATGCCTCGATATGAGAAACATTTGGCACAGTCACACCCAATTTTTTACTATTTGGGTATGGAGCAAATTAAGTGACCATTCTTTTGTATGATCTCATGCCCTTTTATAGAGGATATAGATCCCTCCTAAAGGACTAGTACTAATGGAATCTAAAATTAAAGTGCCCATGCGTGTCAATAGTTTTCTTGCCTTGTTTATTTTACTATCATGAACAGCAACAAAAAAGTCGATTGGCTCAAGGTGGAAATACTTAGAAAGAAGGCATTCTCTCAAATCATTTTGGGAGTTTTCTTCATTTTCTTTTCCACATTTATTATGTTAGTTCTTATATGTATACTTCCTCTAACCATAAGCAAATATTTAATTTTGATATTCATCGAATAACTAATATGTTTGATTTATCTTATAGATTAGGCGCACCGATTATTCGATGAATCTAAAATGTTAATATTTATTTATGGAAGGAGGAAAAAGAATATTAATATCAACAAATAGATGCTTTTTAGGAAAATAATTAAAACATACCCATACAAAGTAATTTCACACTTACATCTAATTAGAAAAAAACGTTAAATTGTAAAAAAAACGGTAAAAATATATATATATAGACTTACATATTAATCCGATGTATTTTTATCGGATGACGGTGTACAACAATTGTTAGCTCATCTTTATTGAGTTTTTTTCATTAAAAGAAAAAAGAAACATATCCTTCCATACAAATATAAGAAGAAAACGTTTTTTTTAAGTGTGAAAAACATGAAATTAGTAACTCCCAAAATGGTTTGAGAGGATGGATAGGTTTAGTAGACCATTCTAAGTTGCTTTTTGCTTCTTTTGAAGTTCAAACATCAAAGCATGCATGTGGAAGCAATTAGTGGTGTTATTATGGTTCCAAGTATTTTATCTTACTTAAATTTTGATGGCATCATTTGGAAGGTGGCAAAGTTCCTTCTCTCCTTGTCTCAAGCGTGCTGGAAGCACACAACTGTGGGGTTTGTTAATCAGTCTATTTTTAGCACAAGCCCAACTTGTTATCTCATGTATAGTATTTGCATTATTGTCTTTGCCTTAACCCTTAGCCTATAATTTAAGGAATGAGAAAAATCACATCAATATAGTTTTTTTCTAAATAAACCAAAATATATTAAAAAGAAAAAAGAGCACAAAAAGTGCTTACAAACAAAATTAATGACATCAGACCAAAATGGATGAAAACAAAGAAAAAATGGACACCATCAAATTAAAATAGTCTAAACACAAAAAATTAGACCACCATAAATTTTTGGGCTTAACTACAGTTTTAGTTATCTATTTTGTTCGGAACACATTTTTGGTTTCTCTATTTCATTTTCAAACAGTTTTAGTTTTCTATTTTGTGTCACATTTGTATGATGTGGCAAAGTAACCACTGATGTGGTAACTTTCACTTATTTTCACTTAATTCATGATATTACTAACATAATTTTTTAATTAAAAAAAACACAAATTAAAATTCAGAATTTCAAAACATCAATAACTGTTTAATCAAGATCAAACAATTTAGATTCAAATATTCAATGTCAATACTTTAAATTATACATTAAAAATAATATTTGTTTTTCTCTAAAATGGTCTTAGATCATCTGAAACCGTTAGAATGTCAATAGTAGGCAATCCAATTTCTTATTACTTATTATAAAGAATTTACTATTTTCAAACAAAACAATGTATTGATTATTTTTTGAAGTGCATTGTCATATACCGAATATGGAATCCCATAAGTTCTTCACGTTGTATGCTACTACCATGCTTGCTATGCAACGCTAGTTCCACATAACTTGCTGCTGAATACGACGACAATTAAAATTTAAAAGATACTACATCCGTCCTTAATTATAAGACCCTTTTTGATCACTGTACGTACGCCAATGCACAATTTTGATCGCTAATATTTTTAATTATTTAGCAGTAAAAATTATAAAAATTTGATATCTTGAAAATATTCATCAAAACAGATCAAACAAGATCTTATATGCTAATATTTACATCTGTATATTATTAAAAAAATACGGTCAAAACATGATAGATGAATAATAAAATTTAGTCAAAAAGAATCTTATATTAAGGGACGGAGGGAGTATATAAATAGTACTAGTATATTGGAAGGAAATGAATATATAGGTAACACGCAAGACGGCAATGATAGCGTGAAAGTTCATGTTATACAACATACATAAATCTATCAAAAGGAGAAGAAGAAATTATTCACATAATTTATATAATGATTTCCATTCTGATGTTGATGTATACTATGTAAAACTTGTATTCTATTAACAATGACAGATGATCTTATTATGTACGTAGAAGAAGAAAAATTAAAGAGAAAAATAAACTTCATGGCGGCGAAAAATAATATATTTTTTTGACACAGGCGAAAAATAATATAAGAAATAACAGTATTGTATTTTTTTTCACTATAAAGTAATTAATTTTATGACAAAATATATAATTTATTTTGTAAAATAAAATTTAAAATGAAGGGCTATAGAGTTTCGGTCTAGTCTAAAAAAGATTAGAATTTAAAGAATGATTGTAGAGATTTTTATATTTGTAGACAAGACGAAAAGTCATTTAAAATTCACGCGTACAAAATAAATGGATTGAGATTCAAATATCAATCATGACATTCAATCTAACAATTTTGATATTTCTGCTAATTGAATTAAAATTTAAAAAAAATTGTACTATCCCTTCATCAATTGTACGTTAAGAAAGTTAACATATCAGCATAATTATTTTCATCCATGTTACGCCATTCTTTAAATCTCCATTAGAGTGACTTGCTAATTACTACTATATGTCAAACTTTTACGCAGTCATACATCTTCAATTTATTTTGGCTGACCGAGAAAACAACATTGAACCTTAACTATTTTCCATTACGTGTTCCAAGTGCTAGAATTTTCGGTTAGCAACACAAAGTCAGACGTGGACCCTTAATTATTATATAGATTATTATTAGTGTTATTTTCACATTCTTTTCTTTAATTTCTTGTACAAATGCATCACATTCAGAATTAATCACCAATGACGATTTCCTATTAGTAAGAAACCCGTGAACATCAAAAATAAGATTTGTTTTTCTCTTGTTAATATTACGGGTGCGTTTGATCTGCTAAAAAACAGAGTATTGGACAGAACAACTTTTTGTACCCTGTTTGATGTAAAAACTAGTTATGGGACTGGACAAAATAGGTAGCAAGAGACAGCACAAAATCAGGAATTTTTGTTCTTCACAAAACCACAGAACAACTTTTTGTCCACAGTACAACTACAAAAAATACGAAAATACCCTTTTTAATTTCAAATATGAAAAAATTATCTCCCTATATCTCTTCGATACAATTTTGTCCTGTCCTGTACCATCTTATTTTGTCCTGTACTGTCTTGTTCTGTCCTGTACTGTTCTGTCCAGTACTTACTAATTTGCGAATCAAACGCACCCTACAATTATACACTTTATGGTATTGAGAAAATATCGGTGTTAGAATTTTAAAAGAGGGAAAAAAACTTATTTCGACTGGCTATGTCAATATTTTTGACCAAGATTTATCGAAACTAGTCATACTAGTGGAATTTGCCAAAAATATTGTGACGAAACTAACATATGAATCAATTATCAACGTAACCAACAATGTCGAAGCGACAATGTGGAGCAACACATCAAATATGCAATTGAAAATTATTTTTATTTGTCTTGAAACTATGCTAAATGTAGGGCTTTATTAGGGTGTCGTTTTCTTCTCTAAATAACCCTATAGCACCAAAAAAAACACCAAAATACCATCCTTTCCACAAATTTTTTGAATTGTCTCACTGTTTTTGTGTAGGACTGAACTTGCTACTGCAAATAGCAAATTTCAGAACAAACTTTCCTCTAAAACTTGCTATTGCAGTAGTAAATTTCAGAACAAACTTACCTTTAGAACTCGCTACTACAAGTAGCGAGTTTCAGGACAAACTTCCCTTTAGAACTCGCTATTGCAAGTAGCGATTTTCAACTTGCCTTCCCCTTTAGAACTCGCTACTGCAGGTAGCAAGTTTCACCTTGAATTCATTGCGTTTTGTCTTTTTTATTTTGTTCGGAAACTCGCTATTGGCAATATCGAGTTCAAAACTAAACAAAACAGTGGGGTAGTTCATAAATTTTGTAGAAATGAGAGTATTTTTGTGTTTTTTTTGTGCTTCTGAGTTATTTAAAAAAAAATCATTTGGGGTGATTATTTTTCTTGTTTTAATTTAGATTATAGGATTTAGTGGTAGTTGGAATCTTATTTTCTGAAAGTTCTGTAACACTCACACCGTGGTGGCAAACGGATTCAAGAGCGAATAGAGATGAATTTCATCCACCCTTTGCATCTTGTAATTTGATATTGTTTTCCTTTTACTTTATTTTCCTTTCTCTTTTGTAGTTTTACATTTCTTTTTATCTTCTTTATTTTTCTTTTTTTTTAATGCTCACTTGAGTATTTAATGTTATGTTGTCATGAGACAATTTGTTATTAAAAGTTGTTGGAAGCAATTTTAATACTGATGAGAACAATTATTTTGTTCTTAAAAAATGCATATGAAGTGATATTATAAATCGTGAGGCTTGAACGAACATTAAAAAAATACTTTTATCCGATTCTAAAATGTTGATGGATAATAATGTTTACATCCAAAAACCGGTGTAAATAGCTCATCTAGTTGCATTAAATATTAGCCTACAACGAAATTGTATTTTGGTGCTCTACAAAAATATAAATAAAATAATAAATATTTTTATGATATTTATTTGTATAACCCGTCCCCAAAAATATAAATAAAATAATAAATATTTATTTGTTTCTTATAATAAGGAACGGAAGTATTCCCTCCGTCCTAAACTAGAGAAAAATGGACAAAGAAAGTTGATGTATTTGGATCAAATTTTTGGCTAGATACATCAATTTTCCTTGATTAATTTTCTTTTATATTTTAGGACGGAGTAGTAGTAATTAAGAAGATTCTTATCATTATCTTTTTGAACAATTTTACTTCATACGATTATAGTTAACATAATTATCCAAAAAATGACCGGTTACTTGCCAATATTTACAAAATGAAGGAGATTTTCATTTAATTTAAACATTTTAATTTTTAAAAATAACTTTTTAATTACATTATTAATGAGGACTTATAATTTTGTACATAATTTATGGAATAATTTTATTGTAATTTTTGTTTATCTATATTTTAACAAGTATATTTGTGTGGATAATTTTACATAATCTAAAACCTACAAAAAAAATTCTATACAAATTTTCCCCGTGCGAGCACGGTTCTCAAACTAGTATAAATAAAATAATAAATATTTTTATGATATTTATTTGTATAACCCGTCCCCAATTTATCTAGGTAATGTTTTTTATTTTTTATAATCATTTCACTCTAGTAGGCAAGTTTCCATGAAGACAAATTTCAAAAATACAATTATTTTTTTATTATTTTGAAAGAATGGTATCAGATAGATAAATAACTTTTCTAAGTTCTAACCCATGCACTAATCACGCAGCAATGCAGATTTTTCTTTGGTTAGGTGGCTTTGGCTTATTGATATCTAAGATAAATTTCTTTCATTGGTTCACGAATGATATCTGATTATATCATGTTATCACATTATATATAATAATTGTTCCGGACAAAACTCAGATTTATATTGTTGTCATGAGGTTCAAGTTTCAACTCATGCATGTTTTACATTAATTTTTTCAAAGAATTAATAAAACAAATAAATTCTTTTTACACAAAAACAACATAAATTAAAAAAAAAACACGATAATTGAATAGAATATCTCCAACTAAACTACAATGCTTGTATACGATAATTAATTATTTCTTATTAATTTATGGTACAAATTATTTCTTTATTCGATTTTTTCTTCTTCTTTTTTAGTACATAGACGAGATGACAAAACCACCAACAAATTCACACACATAAGTGGAGTGACCAGGGTTCGAACGCAGGTCATGGACGTTCGGCCTAACAATTTCGACATTTACTGCCAATTGAGCTAGGACTTCTAGACGATTTTTTCTTCTTCCTGTTATATAATAATTTTCTCTCATCTATACTTCAACTGGTAACTCGCATATGCCCCTCAGATGATTCTCCGACAATTATTTTTTGGTCGAGATCGGGATATCCACTACCGAATACAGTGACTAATCCCTCGCTAAATTGGAGGCACTTTGATGGGTGGGATAGCTGATCCAAAGATTTAAATCTGATTCATATCCAAGGTAAGGATCAAACCACCAACAATTAGATGTTTATATTTCATAAAAAAATTATGGTAAAAAAATGGCAACACTTGTAAACTCTACGAACAAACTCACATCAAAATTAATTAATAAGAATATTCTCTCTGTGACCTTAATTATAAGTAACTTTTCACCTTTTAGGTTCATTGGATAATTAATGTATTCAGCCTTAATTATATACCAGATACATTAGTTATCTAATGAATCTAAAAAGTGGAAAGTTGTTTATAACTAAGGCATGAGGAGGTACACAGGTGACCCCCAGTTTTTGATTGTTTACTCTAAATTTAACTTTCATTTAAACTATTTCATCCTTTTTAAGATATTATTTAAATTATAATCATAAGTTTTTTTTTACTAAATTAAAAAAGTTGAATTCTACTAAAATATGAACAACATCACTAAACAAGAAACAAAGTGATTGACGATTTTTTCCGTTAATACGTACTTATTATTTTTTATATTTATTTTGCAAAATAATTTAACCTTACTTTATGTAAAAATAATTAGCCCCACTAATAATTTAATCTTGGGTCCGTCCCTGCTCAATTGGTTTAGAAGTATAGTATATTGTATATAAATTATCATTAACCTCAAATTTTAAGGTCGAGACAAACAATGTACTAGTCGTGTTTTCCACCAAACCGTAGGTCTAATATTTTCATGCTTTTTTAGTGGGAATGTGAAGGAAAGGAAAATTAAGGATTTGTGTTTCACCAACTTCACACCTTTAGAGCTTATCCGGATCATACAGATAGAAGAGGAATCATTGTCCAAAATGATAAAGAGAATAACTAATTTACTTTACTTTAATTTTATTAATTTATTGGCGATGTCCCCACTCATGTATATAAAAAATATGCATATATAACTATTTATTATAACTTGTCAACAAAAAAAAACTATTTATTATAAAGAAAATTCACTGTTATTTAGTATGCTGTGTTTCAGTTCAATGCAGTATTGCAGTGGATAGTTTACGGTTTAATAAATATTTACGTATATGAAATAGATGAATTCCTACAACTATGTTTAAGAGATATTTGTGTTTAAACTGAAACGTTTTATGTCAGAAAAAAAAATAGATTTATTTAATTTTTTTTTAGTTTTAACAATCAGTTTAATCGATCTGGTTCAGAGATTGGTTTTAATATAAGTTGGTTTTAACTCTCTCCCGATCACAATTGTGATGATCGAACTGTGATCTCTCTACCAAATTTAGCGTTAATTATCACTGAATCAACTAACAAACAATTGAAACATTTATTTAATTTAAAAGGCATGGACTATCGGAATTCAAACTTGAATTTAGGATCTAAAAAATTAACATTCTGCCACTAGACTAAACATTTGGAGTTAAATGTCATGTAACTTACTAACTTTAACTTAATCTCCAAAACTCTTTCCTTATCCCAACTTGTCCATCATCAACTTGATTTATGCGTAGAGATATGAAAGTTCATATATATAATCAAATACTATAAAAATTAGTTAACTTGGGGCAGCGGTTGTTCGTTTCATATATATCTTCATGTCATGGTTCACCTACCATGTTAAATACACTAAGTTTTTTTTCTTAGCTGTGAAAGTTAGATCATGTCTATTTTGCTTTAATTAAGTTTGTCAACTAGTCCACCATTTTATTTGGTTTGTTGAGTAAACATAAATATATGGTCATATTTAGCTTTATTAATTAATTAAGTACTTTTTGAGGCGTCTTCAAAAAAAAAAAAAAAATACTTTTTGAGGCAACAAAGATCATTCAATCCTTTTATCAAAAAAAAAAAAATATATCATTCAATCTTGTCTCATTCATTGCCTTGTCTTTTTCTTTTTTTTGTCAAGGATTTTTTTTCTTTCTTTTGGCCAAGATTTTATCCTTGAGAGCACCATATGTAGAAGAAATAGTTTTAATTTTGTTTTTATTTAGCTTTTACCTTTTGGTTTTTTGGAGAAAGAGACTCTAGTAGTCCACAATTCAAAATAATTTTTGACATCAAGTAATTTCAAAAAATATATTTAATTTATTTGTTTTTAATTAGGTATATATATTTATATATATATATATATATATTTTACGTTTTAAATTTTATAATTATTTAAGGTATATATTTTTAAAAGGAAGTTTTGTTTTTGACCAAATTTATAAAATAAAAGTTAAAAAATATAGAAAGTAAAATGAATATAGAAATTTAAATTTGGAATTTTACAAATTTATTTATGGACAAATTGAATGTATTGTTTTTTTTGTCAGGTAGCCTAGTGGCTTAAAATTTTTCTCTACAAGTTATTATTTATTTTTGGGTTAAATATGTTTTTAGTCCTTATAAACATCTGACTCTTCTACTTTTAGTCCCTCTAAAATTTTTTCCCATTTTTTGGTCCCTACAAAATTCTCTAACATGAATTTTAGTCCCTATTTTTAAATCAACTCATGTATATTAATTAAAATTTGGAGTTATGTATTGCAGTAATGTTTAGTATATTAAATATTTGAATTGATTGGAAAAATTTGAATTTTTTTAATTAGTGATGAATTAAATATGAATTTTTGAAGTCTTTGCGCTTAAAAATTCATAGTTAATTCATCATTTGTTAAAAAATTATGAATTTTGGTTTGAGTAATTTTTATAATATTATAAACATGATCACAAAACCTCGTTAAAAAATTTGAATCGTACACATAATTAGGTGAAAAGAAGGGACCAAAAATCATGATCGGAAATATTTTGAGGACCAAAAAGTGGGAAAAAATTTAGAGGGACTAAAAATAGAAGAGTCAGATGTTTATAGGGACTAAAAACATATTTAACCCTTTATTTTTTGACCAAGTAGTCCACTCTTAAAAATTAAAATAGATAAATGGGATGGTCAATGCCCAATATTCAAACTCTCATCTCTGTATATATAATATAATCAACTGAACTAAGTTCACAAGATATATAAGTTATAGTTATAGGATTTAATCATTATATTCGGATCTAAAATACAAATAAAATTTAATTAAACAAGTGATACATGCCGTACCAAAAAATTGTTTTTGATAAATTTAATTCAAAATATTAAATGTCTATACAATCTTTTATTATGCCCACGACATAATTACTATATTTGAACTTAAAATATAGACAAAATTTAGTTAAAAATTGATATATAGACCAAAAATACATTTTTGCTATACTTAATTCAAATTAATTGATTTTAGACTAAATTAATTATTTTCTTTGACCACATTTTTTTATATTTGAGAGACTGCGATGGAATATAAAATAACTTTGCGGAATAGGAATACATAAAATTGTTTGAATTCAATTGGTTAGAATATCATATTATATACTTTTTCTGGCCACAAATACACGTAAATTTGATCTTTTTGGTACATTTGACTTTTAAAATATCTGACCATAATAAAAACTAAATACATTAATATTCAAATGTATTGAAAAAATCAAATTTATTTATATTTATTGTCGGAGGAAATATATAAAAGTTTTGATTCAATTTTTGAATCAATTTATTCATTTTGAAAGATACAATTTAAATTTTTTCAATTTATTTGACCAAAAAAATTATATTGCCATTTTTATTTTCTTAACTATTAAGTAGGTAGAAAAATACCGAAATTACTAGATAAATAGAAATTCTAATCTCAATCTCACCTCGAAAAATGTGGGTCCATAACATAGTAGGTTTTAATTTTTCTTTTTCTTTGCCTGTTGGAATACAAATACTAGTATAAAGAACAACAAACGCTTCACACCTCACCTGTCGCCTCCGTTTCATCTCTCACAGTTTCATTCCATTTTTTCATCTCTACCACTTCCTCTATCCTATCCCAAACCCATTCAACAAACAAACATAACACATTGAAGAATAAAACAAAAACATGTTGACAAGACCATTAAAACACCCACACACAAATCAAGAAGACCCCTTCGAAGAATTACCCGATGATCTCATCATCCTCATTCTCACCAAGCTCAGCTCAACTGCTTCTTCTCCTTCTGATTTCTTCAACGTCCTCTTAACGTAAGTTTCACAAAACATATCAATACCCTTATAAGTTATACCCCTTTCATTTTTCTTATATTCATTTTATAAACACGCAGTTGCAGGAGATTGAACCGCTTAGCTCTTCATCGTATAGTTTTATCGAAAGCCGGCCCCGGAGTACTCTCCGTTAAGCCCAATTATTGGTCTAATAACTCTCACAGTTTCTTCAAACGTTGTCTTGAAGCCGGCAACGTCGATGCCTGCTACATTCTTGGAATGGTTCGTAACTCCATACTCACGTTTTTTTATTTGATGTTTTTCTGCTAAATCTATAATAATTTATTAAATTCTTTTATTTATTCTTTTCAATAGATCCTATTTTACTGTCTTCAAAATCGAAGAAGAAGTGGACTATTTTTGATAGCTAAAGCGGCGATGAAACTCTACGCGCCGGCGCTTTACTCACTCGCCGTCATTCAGTTCAACGGAAGCGGTGGACCTAAGCAAACCAAAGATATACGCGCTGGAGTAGCACTTTCTGCACGCGCGTCTGAGCTAGGTCACATCGACGCGCTTCGTGAGTTAGGCCATTGTCTTCAAGACGGTTACGGAGTGAAACAGAACGTTGCGGAGGGACGACGGTTGTTGGTGAAAGCTAACATAAGCGAGATTGTGTATCTATTACGCGCTCTTGAGATATCGTCAACTTCACGCGCGTTTTATAGGCTTAGAGGTTTGCCGAGTTTGACAGACATGGCAGTTTCTGAGGTGGTGGCTGATATGGTTTATAACGCGAATGTGAATATAGCGAATCGGTTTTTGAGAGGTTGGTTTGAATCGGGTCGGGGCAAGTTGGAAGATGGGTTAACGATGTGTTCGCATATTGGATGTGGAAGGGTGGAGACCCGACCGCATGAGTTTCGGAGGTGTGCTGTTTGTGGTAAGGTGAATTATTGTTCGAGGGCATGTCAGACGTTGGATTGGAAATTTCAACATAAAAATGAATGTTTGCAGGGACCGTGGTTAGCCAATGGTGGTGGCGGTGGTGGCGGCGGCGTTGTGGAAGGTGGTGGTGGTGAAGATGGTGAGGTGAATATGGAAAATGATATGATGGTGGTCCATAATGTTTAATTTGAGGTAAAAACAAAATGAGAGTTAGAAAAAATTGACAATGTAGTTATATAATTTTTGTATGTAGTGCTGGTGCAAAATATTTTGTTTGTTTGCCAGTCATAAAAATTACTTGAAAATTGTTGTTACTTGTTAGATGCAAGTATATATCAGAGTTCTCTATTAAAAATGTTTTACTACTAAAATACAGTAAGGTGTAGTGACAATTATTTTAAATTTTGAGAAATTAAGTTTTTCGTCCCGGAAGCAGCGTAGTTTGGGGACGTTTATATCTAAGAATTGAGGTTCGAATAATAGAAGTTTATTTATTTAATATTTTAAAAGATGAAATTTTAATCACGGCACAGCGAGACAAAAAATATGCCAAGTTTTCTTATTCAAGTAATTGGTTTTCAAGTTTTCTTATACTGGTAGTTGATTTGTAAGTTTTCTACAAATAACATAGTGTTTTGTATAAGTCACAACAATTGATTCGCTTTTTATTTTATTAAACTTAAACATAGTAGTAATTGACGGTTTAGTTTTGTTTTATATATTTTGAGAGTGAAAGATACAAGTCTCTCCTATTTTGTGGACTTTACATTAATCCAATTGAGATAATTTCTCTAATTGTAGTTTTTTATTCTGTAATTGATACATGAGAGGATTAATTATAACTTTTGCTAAGAAAAATTGGATGTTATCCAGTTGGTTTTGTAATACTACTATGTTAAATGAGCACTACGAAAGAGATGTGAATAATAGTCGTACTTATGACGAAGCAAAGCAATATTTAAACAGAAATTTGGTGTCGTTATCATGAAGAATAGAATAGGAGCATTCGAGAAAAAGAAAAAGGAAGGTAAATGTATAGTGTATATAGTTTTGTAGCTATGGAAAAGGTTCACAAAGGGAACGGCATAAAGTGGGAAATCCAAAAGCATATTGGTTAATGGTGCGTCTGTCTCGTGTGACCTTATTTTGTTGGGTATCTATTAAGTGGAGAATGAGTACATCCATTAACTATTTTTGTTAATGTTGTGCTATCACAATTCAAAAGGAAATCTATGCATAGTTAGGGGCTAGTTAACCACGAGTTGAGTTATATTATATCAAAAAAATCGAACATATGAATAAATTGATAAATGATACTAATTACACATTTCATGTACAAAAAAGTTTCTTGTTTAATGTTTTATAACAACTTCCTATGCACATTTGTAATTTGTTAACCTTTTACTGTATATATTTTATATACTAGTAGAGTAATAGTAGTAGTATATAGTATTTTCTTTTGTTTTTTCTTGTTCTAAATTTTGTCAACTTAAAGTAGAGATTGATAACATTTTAATTTCATCCCAGCTAAAAAATTAGTGGTCAAATTTACCTGTGGCTCCTCCACATGAGAATTGCGTGGGTTTGGATTTGGTGTGGTGCACATCATGTAATGCATGTGGTGGATGAGTGGTGTCCTATGAGTAATACCAACCAATACGGATTTGGCAGCAGTACTATACGAGTACCATGTCCATGTAGAGTAGTGAATGACGTGGTTATATCACGTTTATGACACTTTTCAGAAACGGACTTGGACAATTATCGATGTTGTTTGAAAAAGCCCAGTATGTAATGTAATGTATGACATTTTCAACAAGAGAGGAGAGAAGCTACTCACGAGTGCAGTGCGCAGACAGGCAGCTTCCATGTTGGTCACGTCATTGTTGTTGTCGCCACACCGTAGATGGAGCCTTTCGTATTCACTAATGACGACTTCGATTGTTACTAAAGGCCTAAGGTCTACATCAACTGCATTTTAATAAGGGAGTTGGAATAACAGTTTCCATTAAATATATCTATTTGCTTTTATTATATATATTATATCTTCTATCATTTACGTCACACCGTGTTAAGTCCGCTTTGAGATTTCTCTTTTGTAATAGGTTTCTCGTTCGATTGAGATGTGCGAATGTTATATATAAATTGTCTTAGCCTTGAATCCTATATAATGTGAAATTTTTAGATGTAGTGGAACATACACAAAATTCTAGTTAACCGTTTTGTATTATAGTTTGTCAAAATTACGGTAAACCTACGCGACAATACCATTGATTACACGATTCTTTCTTAAAAAAATTGAGGAGTGGTTTGTTGATTTCAGGAGTAATTCTTAGATGACTTACTCCGCTTAATATCTCATTATTCATGATGAATTTCATCGATTCAACCGTTGGTTGTCATCATTATATATCAATGATCAAGTGCACATATTTTTATATAAATCCGAAATTCATAGCTATGTCATCCAAGCATCGACATTTCCTTGTGTTTTTTAAAAGTTTATTGTACGTTCATTTGAAATTACTTAATGATGTATCAAAAAAAAAATTGAATTTAATAAAAATTTGTAGAATTGATCTGTTCAATAAGAACTATTAATTGGACGGTTGTATCGATGAAATTCAACGTGGATAATGAAACATTAAGCGGAGTAAGTCAATTCTATAATCAGTCTTGTGACGGACACATATGGTACGAGTTGCATGAATACATTGAAATAATAAGAAAAAAGATTTGGTTTTAATCTTGCCCGACTAAAAGTGTTGACCAGCCGAAAGCAACATCGTGCGCGATTATTGAAGTGGAGGGGAGTGCAAGAGAAGCAAGTACAAGTTTAGAAAAATAGATACATGTGTCATTGTGAAAATGACAGTATTTATAGTCCCAACGCTTGGCCAAGACCATCAATGGAGGAGGAGAATTCGTCTCCTCCATTAGTGACTGTCGGAATCTGGCCGAAGAACCATAATAAACAGTAAATGTTCATCATTCCACAGTCGGCCATTACATAATCTCATACTCTTAAGCGGCGCGACGATGACGTAGTATTGGACCACAGTGCGTTGAGCCTGCTCGACACAAGAGCGAAATGGGCCTGCTTTGTGTTAGGTCCAATGCAGAACAAGTTTATGTCAATATATTGATATAGGGGCTAAACACTGTCAAATGACCGATTATCCCAAAAGCTTAAGCTGTTAGGAAATGCCACATCAATGGTTTTATATTATTTCTAACACGCCCCCTCATGCAAGAGCTCATTGGGCTTGAAGCGTGGATAATGCACAGGGCCACCTACCATATGCTTAAAATTCCACTTTTAAAACACAAAGTGTGGTTTGACTGAAGCAAAGTTAAACAAGGTTGAAGAATGAAGATCAGCGAAAAAAAAAGTCTGAGCCACATGGTGCAACATAGAGGTACACGAAGGTTATATGATTTAGGGAGAAAAAAAAATATATGCATAGGTAGAGGCTAGGAGGAAACACGCACACAAAAAAGGATGTTAAACGTTAAAAAGACAAACAATTATTCAAGGAGCCACACATCAAAGAATTAGAATGATCAAATAAGGTACGACGTAGTATTTACAATACTTGTGATGAAGACATGAAATGAGCAAATAAAAACGTATTTACATTTTGTAAATGTGTGAACCACAGCTAAAATCGAAGAACATTCAAGTGTTCTTTATCACACATCACTCATGAATTAAGATGACATTTAAAAAGTTAAATACTCTCGTTTAAAGATTTTTTTTATTTGAGAATTCTAAAATAAAGATAGATAAAAAAAATGGTGTGTTTCATGAATTTTAAAATGTCATACTTATTAACAATATTGAGATAACCAATAAAAATCAAAAGGAGGTTATTAGGGTTTTAATAATATTGTAATGTCATAACATATCAAAAGAGTTGTAAGACAATATATATAATAATACTAACATAAAGTCCAATAACATAAGCTCACTAATATAATTAGGGGGTTATTGTATTAGGATTTCGAGAGATTATTTTGACAAAAAAAGTCTTGAAGATTTAAAAGATTTCGTGGGATTATATTGATTTTGAGAGACTTTTTTTAAAAGATATTTTACAATCAAGATTTTTAACACAGGTTTTTTTGAAAATTATAATACAACAAAAAAAATCTTGATTAAAAATCTTGATTGAATAACAACGGATTTTGTAGCATTGAAAAAAAAATAAAAAAAATCTCTATTGAATAACACAAGACTTTTAAAATCCATTCAAATTCCTCAAAATCCATTAAAATCCCTCAAAATTCTAATCCAATAACCCCCCCCTTATTTAACAATATTTTTATTGTCAAAAAGAAAATACTTGTATGCACAATTGAATTGGTCGTACAAATAAGACGTCATGGTGTGATAAGCGACATTAAAGCTTGTTTATAACTTAAATTTAAATAATTGTAAAATATGATAATGTCGTGCATGTAATGACTGTCGTGTTATATAGCACTGCTGAAAAGGAAAATGTCACACTTTTTTTTTTATCTTTAGAGTAGTTGTTTTTTTGGATTACACAAGAGAACTTGTTCACACAAAAATTGTTTTTTTGGTTACAAATCAAAATTTGTTTTTTTTGTGACCCTGTAAGAAATAAAAAACAATAAAAAAAACCAATTTAAGAAAAATAAAAGACCTATTAGTTTTTAGTTTTTATTGCCCCCTTTTATTCGTAACACTCAACTAAACCCTTCCACCCCGAGTTCTAGACGCTGCAACACACCAACATGTCAAACTCCGGCGATGCAAATGCAACAGCACAAGAGCAGGAGCAAGAATGGGCAACAATGGCTCAAGCGTGGCTTTTATCCTTCCCCGAGCCCAAGGAAGTAACCATGGAAGAGGTTGAAGCTTGGATCAACTCTAACCTCTCTTCTCTCCCTGAAGGCATCCAATCCATGCCTCGCTCCGATCTTTGCCACAGACTCATTTCAATTCAAAATTGCATGAGACTCCCCGATCAGGTAGCTTATTTCATTCATTCTAAACTAAACTATGAAGCACTTACACAGACACTGACACACCGGATAACTTTTGTAAAAAGTGATATAATTCAACATAATTGTATGTCATAAGGCCGACCTAAGGGTCAAGCCACCCAAGCCCTTGAAAATTTGAAAGAATATTTTCTTAACCGTTTGTTAAAATACAATGACAACTCCGATATTGATGGATTAGACTTATTTTCAGAATTGCAAATTTTAAGAGAAATCATAGAAGTTGAACATGATACTCCTATTGACATTCATTATATTAGAAGACTTATATTTTTTTCAAAATGCTTTTATAGTTTATAGAATAATGTTAACAATGTCCCATGAGCTTAGCTCAATTGGTTGGACATATAATCGCACGAAAGTGCAGAGATCCGGGTTTGAACCCTTGTACACCCACTTATTTCATCTTTAAGGGGTGAATTTCAAGCCTCTAGGCTACCTGACAAAAAAAAAACGAATAGTGTTAACAATTCTTGTAACCTTACGCTTCAGCGGAATGAAAATTTTCAAAACTAAAACTAATAAAATCTTATCTTAGATCATCAATGTCTCAATAAAGATTAAATTGATTGACGTTGTCGATTGAAAAAGAATTGTTAAGTGAAATTAATTATGATAAATTAATAAATGATTTTGCGTTCAAAAGATCTAAGAAAATTAATAGTTTTTTTTAAAAGGCCTCATTTTAATATTTCGCTTTAGGTCGCGTTTAGTGTTGGGCCGCTTTAGGTCTCGTTTAGTGTTGGGCTGGCGACAATGTCGTGTCGGAGCTTCGTAGCTTATAAATCTAGTTATTCACTTAACCCTAATTATTTACACTGTTTCATTTTTGAAATGTCGCAGGAAAAGGAAGCGAATAATCTCGATGTTCCTCATGCTAGGTTTCAACGAACTGATCAATGGCTTCCGGTATATGCATGGTTAGAAACTTTGAATAAGGATGAAGTGGTTAAGTCTAAGGAAATTTCTGATTGGTTAGACCAAAACCCTAAAATTCAAGAGCAATTATGCTCTAGGCATTCTCGTTATCATTTGATGCACTATGTCAAAAAATGTCATTTCAAAATTTTGAAAAGAAGGCAAAAGGGGAAGGTATAATTTTCTTCTCAACTTTGTTATGTTTTTTAAGTTCAATTGATAGTGATGATATTGCATGACATCGCAGACACATTCTGATATTCATATATTCTATATGTATAATAAACAGAAATTAGAGATAGATATGATGTTCTGAATTAGGGAAAGAGCTAATAGAAGACAATCTATGTAATTTATGTTCATATTTATTTGTATCCATCTCAATTGAAAAAACCCTAGAACATTATCTATTTGCATTTTGTTGGCGGCTGTAATGGCGTTTCATCGCGGCTGTATCGATGTGATTTATTTTCACTCATTAAAATTGGTAACGACGGCTACTGATACCGTTTTGTCACGGCTGGTAAAAGACCGTTGTTTAAAACCTCGGACGCAACTGATGACGTCTCAATAAGCTTGTTTCAGCTAATTTCCATAAGCTCTCCAGGATAACTGATAAAAACAACTTACAACTTATATGAAAACAATTAGACTTTATTTTATCATTTGTTATTGAAATAACTTATAACTTATACATTAGCACTTATGTGATAAGGGCTTATGCTATACACCATATATATTTACATTATCGCTACTCCTTTATCTGCACAGGGTTTAGAACAGCCTAGCAAGCACTTGCCATCGAAGGTTCAGAAAGATGCGGCAATGAAACCTTCGGCCCCAGTTCCAAGTATGCTTTATCTTACCCTCTAAATTTTATATGGTACTGTACAAAAGAATGTTTCTTTCACTTCTCCGAAACTGCAAATTTCTGTGAATTAGCTAGTATGTGACAGTATATTATTGGAACTATTTTAAGGGAATCGATATAATATAAAGGGATTAAATTATTATAACTTCTTTTAGAATAATACAATTGTAAATTTGCATGTGTAATCAATCTAATTCTGTGCTTGTATTAATAATTTAATACTGATTGTAATAGCTTGTGGTTTTAGCTGCTCTGTATCTATGTGTACAATTTCAATCTTTTTGTTACTCTCATGCGGCCTTTTGAGCCTCGTGTAGTCGTGTTTATCTCTGTGAAGTACTGCGAGATACTGTTCTCTAGTTTTGGGTCTATCCTTGTCTGGGGTAAAATCTGGATGGTCATTTCTAAGCTCTTAGGTATACTATATCGTATTGAATAATTATTTTAAATATCTGGATGTTCTAGGACATATTTCTAAGCTATTAGGTATACTATATCGCTACTCCTTTGAATTTTCCATGGCTCAAAGGATTTATAGTCAGTTCCTGCATTATTTGTTTCAACTTTTCATCATTTAAGATTTCTTCTTCTATCCCTTCCCAGGCTTCACATTGAAAAGTTGTGATAGTTGCACATTGCATTTTCCTAGATAATGCATCAGCCACTATATTCTCTTTACCTGGCTTATATTTTACTTCAAAATCATAGCCAATCAATTTAGCTACCCACTTCTGTTGCTCTCCACCCATAAGCCTCTGTTCAGGGAGAAACTTTAAGCTTTTCTGATCAGCATGGACTGTAAACTCCCTCCCCAACAAGGTCTCCACTTTTGCACTGCCATGACTATGGCCATGAGCTCTCTTTCGTACACTGATTTGCTTTGGGATCTATCAGATAGGGTATGGCTCATATATGATATAGGCCTTTTCTCCTGCATAAGCACTACTCCAATTCCCTTCCCTGATGCATCAGTCTCTAATATGAAAGGCTTACTAAAATCAGGCACAGCCAACACTAGAATGGTAGTCATATCTTCCTCTAACTGATTGAAAGCTGACTGAGCCTCATCACTCCATTTAAAATTGTCCTTCTTCAATAATTGTGTTAATGGCCATACCACTTTACCATAATTCTACACAAATCTTCTACAGTAGCCAGTAAGGCCAATAAATCCCCTCAACCCCTTCAAATCCTTAGGTGTTGGCCAGTTCACCATATCTTCAATCTTCTTAGGGTCAGCAGCTACCCATCTACCTGATATTGAATGACCAAGATATTCAACTCGACTTTGGCCAAATGAGCACTTCTTCTTATTGGCATATAACTGATTATGCTTGAGTACTTGTAAAATTTCCCTGACATGCCAATAATGATCCTCTTTTGACTGACTGTATATTGGGATATCATCAAAAAACACAAGAGCAAACCTTCTCAAATAAGGTATCAGTACCTCATTCATCAAGGCCTGAAATGTAGATGGGGCATGACCAAGTACTCATAATGCCGTTCATGTGTCCTAAAAGCTGTTTTAGGTATGTCACTATCATGCATCCTGATTTGATGGTACCCTGATTTTAGATCTAATTTGGTAAATATAACTGCTCCACCAAGTTCATCTAACAATTCCTCAATGATAGGTATAGAGAATTTATTAGGGATAGTTACCTTATTTAGGGCTCTATAATCAGTACAGCATCTCCACCCTCCATCCTTCTTTTTAACCAACAGAGCTGGGCTTGAAAAAGGACTTGTGCTCTGTCTGACTATTCCAGCTTGTAGCATCTCTGCTACTATTTTCTCAATTTCATTTTTTTGATAATAAGGATATCTATAGGGTCGAATATTTGGAATCTCAGCATTTGGTTTCAGTACAATAGCATGATCCTGAACTCTGGTAGGTGGTAGACCAGTTGGCATATGAAACACATCATCAAATTCAGCTAATAATGTGGTCATATCCATATCCATTACCTCCATGGGTTGCTCATCTTTGTTGACTGTCAGAGATTGCAGTATGAATCCTATTCCCTGGTCTGACAAAGCCTTGATCATAGTTTTCATCGAGGCTTGTCTGGTGCAGAGAGCTGGTTCACTAGTTATCATGTGACTCCTCCCTTCTGATTTCCATTTAAAGCATAAATCATGGAAGTTGACTTGAATATCCCCCAAGCTAGCTAGCCAATCCATTCCCATCACTAACTCAGTTCCTCCTAACTCCATCAAATAGAAATGCTGCTTGAATTGCACTTCCTGAATTTGGAATTGCAATTCTCTACACACACCTTGATTCATCACCTTCTCCCCATTCCCTACTTCAATCACATAAGTTTAGGTTTCAACTAATGGAATGTCCAGTTCTTTCACTAAGTTAGTGGCTGTGAAATTACTTGTGGCACCAGAATCAATGAGGGTTAGCACTGCTCTCTCTCCAATCTTCACCCAAACCCTGAAGGATTTATTAGAAGTAAACCCCTCCCTGCTTTGTAATGATAACTGCATGGTCTTTAATTCTTCCTCCACCACTGGCTCTTCTTCTTTCTCAATCTCTTCCCTCTCTTCCTCTTCACTGCTACTGCCTTCACATAAGACCAATTTCATATGTTTGAGCTTACATTTATGCTCACGGTTCCATTTATCTCCACATTTAAAAACACAGTCCCTTCCTATGCCTCTCATCCAATTCAGCAGGGCTTAACCTCTTTCCCTTGAACCTACCGGTGTTATCATTACCATTCTTCTCCATCTCTCTTATTCTTCCTCCAAAATCTCCTGGATCCTTGAATTTGATGGTACTACTCCTATCTCTCCACTCACCCTTACCACAAATTCCCCTCTTCAGTAGTGCATTGTTTTACTCCTCAAGTACAAAGCCTTATCCATTAAAGAGGATAGATCCAAGTCTTCATACAGTTTCAGCTTAGCTTGAATTTCTTCTTTCATGCCATTCAGAAAGATGGCTTCCAACATATGCCTCTCATCTCTTTTGACTGTAGCTACTAACGTTTCAAATTTCTCTCTATATTCCATAACCGACCCACTCTGTTTAAGGTTCAATAGTGGTCTTAGTGGGTTCGGCTGAATTCCTGGTTGAAATCTGCGAATTAGTGCAATTTTGAACTCATCCCAAACTCTCAAGGGAGTTTGCTCTTCCCACCATTGAAACCAATTCAATGCTTTATCCTCTAACGCGATAACTGCTGCGTTGAGTTTCGCATGAGTTCTAACTCCACTCAAACGAAAATAACGTTCAATACATACTAGCCAACTGTACGCATCGTCACCTTTGAACATCGGCATATCCAACTTACGCCGATGGTGATGGTTCTGGTGATTGTTACTTCCGTGACGCACTGGAGAATTACGTGACATAGTGCTACTGTCACTACCAGCATCCTCATCGTCGTCATTTCGTGTGTATCGTCTTCCCACCAGTCGACCGTGACGGCGTTGTGGTCATCGTTGCTCCAGCAACAACTGTCGTATATGTTCAACGGTCGCTTCTACGTTCGTTAATCTCTGTTCCATCGGATCCTTTGATTTTGCGAAAAATCACATGAAACCGAGGTTCTAGATACCAATTGATAGGATCTAGAAATAGATAATTAAGAGTGAAGCAATGAAACAGTAAATAATTGTGAATGGATAATGAATTTATTGATAATAGTCAGACTAGAGATCAAACCGGATCTAGCTGAATAAGTGATTATGGATATAAGCTGAAATTATAGATGCATAAACTATAAAGAGCTAATTCGAGATGCTCAATCTCCCAAATGCTTCTCAGCCAAATTCATGCATAATCAACCAATGCATGGAGTGCAATTACTTATAGCACTCTACATCCATAAGACCCACTCAGAGAGTGACATGTGTCTCACTCACATTCTCTCCTTCACAATTAGTTAGAGCTAGTGTCATTGCTGACAGCTCATGATTGGAAGAGGGACCGCCTCTTTTGATTCTTCTCTTATAAACTAATTTGTGTCTATCAATTAGCAATTGTTATTTCCATTATGGTTTTCTAACAACTGCACGAGATATAATCAAACGCTAAACTCTATAAAATTCTTATTAATTGTATTTACTTATATTTCCCACTGATAAAAAGAAGCAATAAACTATTCAAATGTCCAAGCTCAGAATTTTCTGTTATTTTAATTTACATTTTTTTTTCCATTTTAGTTTGGGTCATTCCTCCATGTTTTAAATAGCATATGCATATCTATAATTCTGTAAAAGTTAGCCCTTTAAAGAAACTGTGTTTTGAATCACACAGGTGTCATGGCAGTTATGTTAATGCTGTTACGGGTACTTTATAATCATATTTTAGGTTAATGTTGTTACTAGTACTTCATAATTATAGACTATGTTCTTTCCCCTGTTAAATTTGCAGATAGTTCTGCAAACAAGCTTCCCAAAGACAACAAGCTTCCCAAAGACAGTGATTTGTTCTTGGCCAAAAGAAATGAAGCCTATCAAAAATATGAGATGTAAGTGAATTAACAGATTATGTCTGTATTGCGCCTTATATGTACTAGAAGTTCACTAGTTAACATCAGTTTTCTTTACATTGATTTGGTTTCAGTTTATGTGAATTGGAGAAGCTGTTTTCCCCAATATTCTCGAAGCCTCCTGGCACAAACCAGCCTCCTAGCACTAGCACAAACCAGGCTCCTAGCACAAACCAGTGAGGCCATGTTGGAAACATCAACTACTGTGTCAGTCTGTAGAATGCAGATTGATATGTACAATGACTGAGAATATCCTGATTTGGCCCCACTCCGGAGGTACCCTTATGTTAAATTAAATGATCTTCTCACAGTTCCTGTTCGATGAAGCAATGCTGCGTCTCCTAAGCGTTCACCTTAGAGGGTAATTGTTCTCGATAGGGGATGGTAGATCATTAGGTTTAAACATTCTCAACTGCATGGGTTATCTTCTTAACTGCACGGGTTATCGTCAAATCTGAACTCGGACCTTTGTGGTATTTATTGGTTAGCAGGGATGACTTGAACTACCGAATGAATTATTTTTCGCATTGAAATTCCTTTTTTTTTTTTGCACTACTATAAAACTGTCATTCCATTATAGATTTGATAATGTTACAAGTACAACTTGAAATTTTGTTTTTCTTGGGACTTCACTCCTCCTTTGCATTAAAAAAATTACAACTACAAATAAGATGAAATCTACCGGAGTATAAGATCCACTATTAGGAACTGCGATCAAATCTTTTTCATTGCGGAAGCTCAACTGGTGGCTTCAAGGTTGCCGTCCATTTGTATGCTTCAAATTCAAATATAAAATTAGTTAGAGCAAGAGCACCCCTAGTTTTGGCCTAGAGAATCAATAGAAGATGAGCAAGATAATTCTGAATTTCATTTTTCATCATTGCGATAATGTTAATCTTACGATAATTTACATGAGATGATCCATTCCTGTTAACCTTCCCCTAACCTTGCATAAAATTGATTTCATAAAATTTGAAGTTGACTAAATGTCATGAAATATACAGGCGCGAAATGTTTATTTATTTATTTAATTTGTCTTACCGTTCATCCAAATCACATAAGGATTCATACCAACAAAAAAAATCACATAAGGA
This sequence comes from Trifolium dubium, assembly GCA_951804385.1. Lineage (NCBI taxonomy): Eukaryota > Viridiplantae > Streptophyta > Magnoliopsida > Fabales > Fabaceae > Trifolium > Trifolium dubium. The sequence goes on along the minus strand of OX638076.1, from coordinate 5,848,468 downwards.
TTGTTTTTCCTCCTCTAACTGAACAGGACATTTAAATCCCCACCCCGTCTCTCACTCTCTCATCTCTGTTTGCATTTGCGCGCCTTTGTAACCTTTGAATCCTCACTCAAAGCCGCATAATCAAGAGTTTAATTTTAGAATTTTCAAGTCTAAATTGCAGTTTTAGCCCTCTAAGTTTCACAACTGTGCAATTTTGATTATCTAGGTTTTAAATGTGCGATTTTAACCTTCTATATTTCCTAATTGTGCAATTTAATAATCGTTAATTATTGAGTAAATATTTAAAAGATGTTTTTTTTAAAAGGTCTTAACATTATTTATTTATATTAAAAAAAAATAGAAAGTCTTAACATAACAATGAGATATTAGAGTTTTTTCAATTAAAATTGTCACATTAAAATGCTAAGAAAAGCAACCAAATAGAAGAACAAGGAAAATAAAGCTTTAAAAATGATTGAAGAAGGCGAGCAATACAGGCATTTGAGGAGTTATGGAGAAGAACTGACGAGAAGTAATCCTGGAAGCACAATTATAATAGTTAAATTGCTCATTTGAAATTTGAGAGACAAAATTGCACAATTAAGAAACGTGGAGGTTTAAAATCGCACATTTGAAACCCAAGATCAAAATTGCACAATTGAGAAACTTGTGAGGCTAAAACTACATTTAGCCAATTTTCAACTTGAATTGGTGTCTTCTTGACGTTGCCGGTGATGATCATTGAACTTGACGGCATAATCAGAAAGATTGATAGTAATTTATAAGTAATTATGTCTTGAATTTTTATTGGATATTGTACCAAGTATCTCGAGGATAGAAGTGTACCAAAAAAGTAAGAATATTATAGACCAAAAAACATTTTAACTCTTTATTAAATTTTTTTAAACTCAAATATGACATTTTTTTTGAACAACAAATATATTATTAATAAGACTAGGTTTCAGCACAAAACTAATAAAGGATGAGCTACAAAACAAAGGTGAAAATATCAAAATTTACATTACCTAAAATAGATCAAGTTCTAATCCTATTTTAAAAAAGACTTTTCTCAACTTCTAAATCACCAAAGAGGTCTTAACCTCAAATACTACTAAATACTAACTCACAATCTCGAATAAAAATTGTGGGACCCATCGGAATCCAAATAACCAACACCTTAAGTCAAAATATGGCATATCTCAAAACCATTTTTGTTTAATCCAGTAAAGTAAAATAAAATCAAAAATCAATTTTTGTTCAATGGGAATCACTTATTTGTTCAATGGGAATAACTTTTGCCCATGTCATAGAGATGGCGTAGGAATAACTGAAACTTCTCACACGGCAGAGAAGCGCTTAAGAAAGAAAAAATAAAAAACGCGGTCAAGCACATCGCATAAGGCTTATTGAAATTGAAACAAAAATATACGCATTCAGCGCAACATCTTAGAAACGACCAATTGAAATCGAAAGTGAAATTGAAGTTGAATTCGGATTTTGATGGAGTCTGAAACTCACATTCACACTCAGAAAGATCGCAGAACAGATGCTCTTGGAGATCTTCGAGTTCTTCCTGACGAAACCATCTGCTCTATTTTGGAACGACTCACTCCTCGAGATGCTGCTCGCGTCGCTTGCGTTAGCAGGTAATTCCGCATAATTTTACACTGTCAGTGCATATTCCTTTTTCACTAGTTAAATAACGTTTCATTTTATTTATTTATTTATTTGGCAGTGTGATGTATATATTATCCAATGAAGAACCACTTTGGATGACTCTATGCCTAAAAGGAGCATCTGGTTTTCTTCAATACAAAGGCTCTTGGAAGAAAACTGCTCTGCATAAGTATGTTTATTGTTTATCAACCTTTCAATGTGCAAATTATGGTTTTAGTTTTATTCATTTTAGTTTATATTTGATGTTAAAATCTTTGGAATCGGATATTTTGATTGCAGCGAGAATCTGCCAGACAAATACAAAGAGTGGAATAGACCGCCTTTACATTTTGATGGTAACGATTCTGATATCATAAGGCTCTTATTCGTCGTTATGAAACTTTATTATGCATGTTTTTTAAAAAGTATTGTTTTTGTATGTATCACTGATGTTAACTTTTCTGCAGGATTCAACTCTTTATTTTTGTATCGGAGGTTATACCGGTGCCATACCACATTGGATACGTTTTATACAGATGGTGGAAACGTGCAAAGAATAAATGACATCTCGTTGAAAGACTTCTATAATGAGTATGACTCAAAGAAACCGGTACAAAGATTAAAGAATTTAGTAGTAAACCTGCATTAGTTTTTTTCCTTCGTGTTGGTTTTGTTTCAGTGTCAATTATTAATGTTGAGCTATCTTCATTGTGGAAAGAAAATATCTTGAGCTCTATTTTTCATTGCTTATTTTGCTTGAATGTTTTTTGAAAGAAATCAATGCTAGCAATACACTCTTTTACACACATTCTTCAATGCTCTGTTATTGCTGTTTTCTAAAAGTCAATATACTTGGAGAATAAACAGTTTACGAGGCAAGTGTGTTGACTTTTTTAAACATGTACTGATAATGAAGATTGTATTCAAAAGCGGGAACAGTATGATTTTTTTGTCATAATAATATATGTATAGTTGTGACACATTTGCTATTGATCTCTGAAGCATTTGTGTAGCTGCATTGTATTTTCCAGCCTTTTTTTGTAAAGATGGAAAATTAGAGATGAGATTACATTATCTTTATGACTACAAGAGAACTTTGTGTATATGGATTATAGTTGATGTTGCGTTTTAGATATCTTGTAATATATCAATTTTGAACTATCAATTGTTATTGGTTTTCTTTTCATTGAAAAAGTATTTTTGGATATAGTTGATGTTGTGTTTTTAATATCTTGGAATTTATCAATTTTGAATCATTGATTTCTATTAATTTTCTTTTTATCGGAATGTAATTTTGATGAATTACACCTCTCAGGTCATGCTAACTGGGCTGGCGGATACATGGCCTGCCAGGCATAAATGGACAACTGATCAGCTGTTACTAAACTATGGAGACGTAGCATTTAAAATTTCTCAAAGGAGTTCCAAAAAGATCTCCATGAAGTTCAAGGATTATGTCTCGTACATGAAAGTTCAACATGATGAAGACCCATTATATATTTTTGACGAAAAGGTGATTATGTTGACTGTTTCCCGTTTCAATAATCTTCCCTGCCTCCCCGTACCATTCCTTTTACTTTTTCTTTGTTTTTGAGTTTGAAATTTTTGGAGCTCTTTTAACTTTTAATTTAACACTCAGTTTGGCGAACATGCACCTAGCTTATTGAAGGATTACTGTGTGCCTCATCTTTTTCAAGAAGACTTCTTTGATATCTTCGATATAGATAAACGACCATCCTATAGGTGGCTCATAATTGGACCACAGAGATCTGGTGCCTCTTGGCATGTTGATCCAGCTCTTACAAGTGCATGGAATACTCTTCTTTCTGGCCGTAAAAGGTAATAATATAAGATGCTTGATGTAAAATTTTTGTCTGCAGTATAGTCGCGTAGCATGTAGCTTCGAGTTATACCATGTCCGTTTACATTGTATCTGAGGAAACTATGTGCATCATTGTTTTAACTTCTGAGTTTATGCCTTAAACTGTTAAACATAATTAGTTTGTTACTTGGTTCTTCTATTTTATTGTTGCTCTTTTCTTTTTCTAGTTACAATTGGGCCCCCAAAACATAGTGAAGGGGAAAGGGAGAGGTAGATAAAATATGAGTATTGAGGCTCATCAGGTGTTTCTTTTTTTCCATAGGGAAGCTAAGTGTCTGTAGGCTGAAAATACATTGGCTCGTCCATGCAAAGATGTTGTTCTGTTTACAAGTTTCACATTTGATTTTAACTGTTAATGCAACCTAAACTATATAGCTCACCAATTTATGCTTTTAATGACACAAAACAGAGTTTTATCTCCAGAACTTGTAAGATTGTAGGATTGAAATAGTTTTTGCAAAGTAAGATTGGTCACTTTTAGACCAAGGGTGCTAATATCTTGCTAGGAATAGTTTCATAAAAAATTATTTAGACAAATATTGGACAAGATTCCTAAAACAGTGACTCCTAAATCTTCTAAATACATTAAACTATTTTCAGCCTTCCTGGTCTTAGATGGAAGTAGGCAGGAGTCAGAAATAAATTCAAAGAAAGCTTTCTGTTAAATCATTGAATAGTAAAGATGTGCAAAGGGTAAGAAGTCACCAAATATTATTAAACTCAACTAAATACAGAGAAGTATGCTTAATTATGCAGCGTAGTACAGAGTAGTGGCTACAATTGAACAGAAAAAACTCTACCACCCGTGAATAGACCAAGATGTCATCCTTTACTCTTGTCATCTCGACTTCACAATTCAAATCAACACATTCTATTAGCAATTTACTGAAACATTAATAACATTAGGGCCAGGTTTTCTCAATTGGAAAAGTATGTGCACTTGATTTAATAAGCAATTGAAACTGCATGGGACAATATTCATGCATTTTTAAAACTACAATGACCAGAAGTGTAATTAAACATTTAACTTAAATTGGAGTTCTTGTTTTTTAATGATTCTACAACAAGTAATTTGAATTTTATGTAATCTGGTGTTGATTATTATCCTAATAACTAATGCTTAAGAGGTACTGTTTTGCTAATATTTGATAGGTGGGCATTATATCCTCCTGGAAAAGTGCCTTTAGGTGTGACGGTACATGTTAATGAAGAAGATGGTGATGTCAGTATTGAGACTCCATCATCACTGCAGGTACTATAATATTGCTATTTGAGCGATTTACATGTCCTCTTGTTGGGTTTAAATAATCATTATCCATTAGTTTGCCAATGTTATTGTGTAGCTGTTGAATTTTTTATTATTAATTCCATATATCTTTGCTTACAGTGGTGGCTAGATTTTTATCCGCTTCTTGCTGACGAAGACAAGCCAATTGAATGTACGCAACTACCGGGAGAGACAATTTATGTTCCAAGTGGATGGTGGCACTGTATTTTAAACTTGGAAACAACTATTGCGGTCACGCAAAATTTTGTGAATTCTAATAACTTTGAATTTGTATGTTTGGATATGGCACCTGGTTATCGTCACAAAGGAGTTTGCCGTGTAGGTTTGCTTGCTCTTGAAGAAGATGTTTATGAAAATGTCATACAGAACATGTCATGTAATGAAGAAAATTTAAATTACTCTGATTTGTCAAGGAAAGAGAAAAGATCCAAAACTCTGAGAGATGGGGACGATCAATGTTTTGAAAGAGAAATGAATGGTGTATCTAGAAGCTATAATTTATGGAAAGGCGGATTTTCTTATGATATAAATTTCTTATCCATGTTTGTGGATAAGGATAGAGACCACTACAGCTCTGAGTGGAGCTCAGGCAACAGCATTGGTCAACGAGAACTAAGAGAATGGTTATCCAAGCTTTGGATTCAAAAACCAGAAATGAGAGATCTAATATGGAAGGTTATTTTGTTTCTAAAGTAATGCGTTCTTTGTGCTCACCAAGTAAGTACTACTATATTATCTGATTTTCTGATCCTTTTTCTGTTTATATGTCCAGGGAGCATGTATTGCACTTAATGCTGACAAATGGTTAGAATGCCTTTCAAAAATATGTGCCTTCCACAATTTGCCCCCTCCCACTGATGACGAAAGGCTTCCTGTTGGTACGGGTAGCAATCCTGTGAGTTATTATTTATGTAGCTAATAAATTTTACATATTTGCATTTTTTGAGAAGCTTGCAGTGCATCAAAATTTCAAAGGCTTCCGTGAGAATGATTGGTCCTTAGTGTCCCAAACAGTATTGATGATTGCTTCAAAATTAGAATATAATTTAGTGGATCATTTTGAAAAGTTTTCTGGTTGAATCAAAGACCTGATGTTTTGCTTGAAATCTTTTCCTTGTAAGAAACAAATTCTCACCCTTAGCATGTCCTTCCTTACTAGTACTTCATCAATATTTTGGACCTGTAAATAGACTAATTAAATACAAACTAGTTTTCATTCAAGATACCTTTTCATATTGCATCGAGACTAGAAGAGTTTACCAGGCACTTTGATGGAACTGAAAACCTCTGTACTATCTTTATGCCTTTGTAATATTTTATAATACGAAGGAGTTGGTTGCAAAAATCAGTAAAACATACAGGTGTATTTAAAAGTTTGTCTTCAAACAGTAATCATTCTGAAATTGTCTCGTTGGTTCTTACCATAACTGGGCATGATATGCTATGTAATTACTTAGCCATGTTTCTTATGATTCTGCTATTGAATTATGATATGAGATTGGTTTGTGGTATGGTCATTCATTATCAATATCTAATAGTGTACTTATATAGTATGAAGTCTCTAACTACAAACATTTTCCATTCTCTAAATAGGTTTATCTAGTGGGGAACTATGTTGTTAAAATTTTTGTAGAAGGAGGACTGGAAGCATCACTTTATTGTTTAGGCACAGAGGTATTTGATTGGTATTTTGTTTTCATTCCATCTTCTGAACAGATCTAACTTGCAGACTGTATCTTTTACAGCTAGAGTGTTATAGTCTTCTGTTTGAAGCCAACTCCCCTCTCGGGAAACATATTCCTAGTGTTATGGCCAGTGGGGTTGTTTATCTTGAAGACGGATCCTATACCAATATAAATTGGGATGGAAGAGGAGTTCCTGATGTCATTTTAAAGAGCGATATTATCACAGAGAAATGTGATGTTCAAGGTTTCCCATTTGGGGTATGGGGCAAGAAACTGTTAGAGAATAGGAATGCTGGGATTTCGGTGGACGGATCAGTTGGTTTAACCGGTAACTCAAGCATATGGCCATATGTGATAACTAAGCGATGTGAAGGGAATATGTTTGCCGACTTGTAAGTGTTGTCCTTGTGGTTTTTAAATAATTTCATCATACAGCAAAGCAATTCACATTTCATACTTGATACTTCTGCTTGCAACACAATTCTCTTAATCTTTTAGATTTTGTTTTCACTATTTTGCAGAAGAGACAGATTATCTTGGGAAGATACAACAAACTTGGCCTCCTTCTTGGGAGAACAACTGCGCCACCTTCATCTTTTGCCACATCCACCTTTAAATAATTCATTTATATCTGATATTGAACATGAATTAAGCTGGTCTGATGTGAATGGTTGTGTTGCAAGTGTTAATTGTAAATCAAATAATGCAGCAGAATGGGGAATCTTCACCAGAATCTTAACAAAGAAGAGGAAGGATGTCTCAAGCCGTTTGACCAAGTGGTACACTTAATGTTATTGAGCTCTCCGATTTCTTGATAAACAAGATAGTGAATGAGAGAGGGGTTATCATGCATACAATTTAAATTCTAATGATCTTCTGAACACTATAAGTTTAAATTTGAAGTTTTAAACTTTTGTCTTTTTCCTGATTAAGTGCTAATTTTGGTAGTTGTGTTTTCTGATTGTTGATAAACTAATTTTGTAGGGGAGATCCAATTCCTAGCAAACTGATTGAGAAAATTGATGAATATATCCCATCTGATTTATCTAAGCTGCTAAATATAAATGAGGTTTCTCCTAAATTCACTATTTTATCCCAACATCAATTCTTTTTCATTGAATATGCTATATTAAGTTTGGTTTCTATCAACTTCTATTTTACTTCAGAATTTCTCAAGTGGTGCCTCAAAACCTTGCTCCTGGATACACACTGACATTATGGATGATAATATTTACATGAAACCATCATCGGTTTGCTCTACCTCCAGTGAGAATACAGAAGATGCTGCCCAGGCGGACAATGGTTTAGTGAGTAGTCATGTTGGAGTGAAATCCTGGTCTCCTAGTTACATCCTTGATTTCAGTGACCTTTCTATGGGTCAGTACTTCTGCTTTCTTATCTGTCAAATCTATTTATAATTAACTGTACAATTACATATATAATTGGCTCAACTTTGTCTAGAGCACCTCTCAGACTCCACTCAAAGACATTTTTGATACATAATATTGCCATGAAAGAATTCTAATGTTTGTGCTATTTGGGTGTTATATTAGCTGACCTTTTTCATCTATTTCGCAGGTGATCCTATTTTTGATTTGATACCAATTTATTTAGATGTGTTTAGAGGCGATTCATATCTCCTTAAGCAATTTTTAGAAAGTTACAAACTTCCTTTTTCTTGCAACTTATCGAAGTATGAATCAACAGAGGGTGGTCAAAAGTTTGGTCGACTTTCATATGTTGCTATGTAAGTATTGTTACCATAATTCTCTTATGTAACTAATTTCTTAACAACTTAAATTTTTTAAATTTGAGTGTATGGATTTATATAAAAATATGAATTAATATACCTATGACTGATACTAACTATTATGTTAGGAATTAATTTTAATAACTGCTATGTGGCAGTTGCGTTGCTCTAATAACCACAAAGTGACAGTTTATTAAATATTAATGGTTTTTCGTATTTATTAGTGGGGTAGGTTTCAGGGACAGTTATCTGCGGCATGATCAAAATAGTCCGTATAAGTTATAAGATTTGAGCAATCTTCTTCCGTTGAGCTAGCATTTGGGGTTGATTAAGGCCTTATGTTCAAATTTTAATTTAGTATTAGAGTCTGTCCTAGATATGTTATTGGGCTAACCATATTTGTTCTCACTCTAAGTCCTGTTCTTAATTCTTAGAATGATATGGTGTTGTTATTGGACTTAGTCCATACTCTATATGTCTAATCCTAGGCATTGTGGGTGTTTTGAGATCACTCATTGACTAGAGATATGACAAAAGTAGTTGTTATAAGTTTATAACGTTTGAGCAATACTCACCTCTTGAACTAACACTTCTTGAGTTTGGCGGAAAACCCAAATTCTAAGAAATGGATACTATTTTTTGTTTACAATTGATTGTCACATTTGATTTTGTTGAATTGAAGCAACAAAATCTTTGTTCTACATGCATATGAAATTATTTGGTTGCCTTGATGTTGTAAGGAACCCATAATTAGATTTAAACAAATTTCCCAAAAATTGGATAGATTTGATAAATCAAATGAATAATTTCTTGAATAGCTTTCTGGTATTATTGTCTGGTCTTTATATGGTTGAGATTTTTTGACCAATTTGTTTATGTTCGGATTACTGTAATGACATTAGTTATCATTGTTTGGGTTATCTTACTTCATCCCATAGAACCATGTCATTTTATCCAATATTGCCTAAATATTGTGTTTACTGTGAGTTGTACATTCTAGTTAGATAATCTTTTGTGGCCATACAAACAAACTGTTTTGCTCTGTTTGCCCGACTTTCGGGCTTATAAGGATTATGCAGTTATTGATGTAACTCATTTTGATTGTTTTTTTTTTTGTCATTGTAGGTGTTATTGTATTTTACATGATGATAATGTCTTGGGAGCTATTTTTAGCATATGGGAACAACTGAAATCATCAGAGTCATGGGAAGAAGTTGAGATGACAGTATGGGGAGATCTGAACAATTACACAGGCTTTCTTTAACCATTTGCCGCATCTAAATATTTTCAGAGCCTGAGCAAAAACGTGTCATTAGATACTTTTTCATTCAACCATGCTTCCAGTTTTCTCCGCTCCTGCTATTGAAATTAATATGTACTCTTATTAGTTTAGAAAAGTCTTCTAATTTAACCATGGTCTCGAGTTCGACCTTGAATTTGAACATGCAACAATGTTAAAATTCTTAGGCAGAGTTTCACACTCATTTGGATTCCACATGGCTCGATAACGCGGAAGATACTTGATAGATAGCTTTTGAGGATTGACAGTGTAATAAATGTATAATTTGTGTATGATTATTCTAAACAACAACTGTTTGTGTATAAACATAGTCAATAATGATCGATTTCATATTCCAAGACAAATTAGCAGTATAACCTTGCTGGGTCGATGACGAAACCAATTTTTACAACAATAATACAAAGTGTATAATTGTGTTTCCATTACCACGGTGAATTCAGGTCTTGGAAGACAAGAAGTAAAAGGGGTTTCATAGTTTGAAATGCTGTTACCAACTCTAGTAGCAGGTTTGTCAGATTTTCTACATCATATACTATAGTGTCTGCCAGTATGACCTACCTTGCCAGCCATTAATTGCTCTTAAATTAAGCTGGACCAACGAAGAAAAAGTAGTGCAAAAGCACTTTAAAGGGCCCGGGCAATGGCCGGTCAAATCCAATATCTAAACGGGTCCATTAACAACTAACTTAGCCCATCCCTCGTCCTTCCAAATTCATCATTACTTTTTTTTTTTTGGTAAGATTCATCATTACTTTTTGAATTGGGAGCCTTTATTATAAACAAAAAAAAAAGGAAGAAATTAGTGTATACAATTCTTAGTTGGGCAAATATATTATTAATAAAATTTTATCTTTGTTTAAGATGAACATAGATCGATAAATGAAAAGTTTACACGAATAAATTTAAAGCATCAATGAATCAATAAAAATACTAAAACCTATACTAAAATATGACTATTTATAATATCATTTTTAAAAGACACTCCTCAACTTAGAAGACAATTCTAAATTCAATTGTTAGGTCCATGAATTTGAATTCAGAACTTAACAATTATACTTGAGTTTCAATTACACTTATCTTTTTATGTAAGACAAAAGAAATAAAATTAGTGATTTTTTGTTTAAAATGGTTTATACTCTAAAATTTTCAAACCAACAAAAGTGAACCCTATTTCTGGTTCAAACCCCTTTTTACTATTTTAAATTTAAATTACACAAATGGCAATAATTTATCATTTTGGCTAAATAAATGGCAATAATTTATTATTTCCAGATGTATATATTTTCTTTATTCTTTATTCTTTATAAAAATACAAATTATTTCCAGATACTACCAATTACTAATACAGTATAAACAAAAATTGAGATCGAACGGTTGACATTGAATCTCACAAAACGACCCCACCCACAACGCAATTATCGGCACAGTTGCCTCAAAACCCATCCTTTCCCTTTCGTGGTTTCCGTCAATCCTTTTCACTCTCATTTTTCTATTTCTCTCACAACCTCTTTCGCTTTCTCTCTCTAAAAATCCCTAATTCCAGATCTCACTCTCTCTCTCTCTAGAATTCAACAATGGCCGCCGCTCCCACTCCTCGGGAAGAGAACGTCTACATGGCTAAGCTCGCCGAACAAGCCGAGCGCTACGAAGAAATGGTCGAATTCATGGAAAAAGTTTCCGCTCACGCCGATAGCGAAGAACTCACGGTGGAGGAAAGGAACCTTCTCTCTGTTGCTTACAAGAATGTGATCGGAGCTAGACGCGCTTCATGGCGTATCATTTCCTCTATCGAACAGAAAGAGGAGAGCCGCGGTAACGAGGATCACGTTTCCGTCATCCGTGATTACCGATCTAAGATCGAATCTGAACTCTCTAACATCTGTGACGGTATTCTGAAGCTTCTCGATTCTCGTCTCATCCCTGCTGCTTCTTCTGGTGATTCCAAGGTTTTCTACCTCAAGATGAAGGGAGATTATCATAGGTACCTCGCTGAGTTCAAGACCGGTGGTGAGCGTAAGGATGCTGCTGAGGCTACTCTCGCTGCTTACAAATCTGCTCAGGTTAACCGTTTTTCTTTCGTGTTCTTCGATTTTTCGATCCAGATCTGTTAGGTTTTTCAAATCTACGTGATTATATTGAACGATTATTCATGTTTAATTAACTCTATTCTCTGTAATCTATGGTTAATCTTTGGTTAATATGAATCTAATCGGTTATGTATGAAGTATATGAAATATTGGTGAATTTGTGATTGAAATTTTTTTGATCGTGTTATTTTGTTTTGTAGGATATTGCAAATGCTGAACTGCCACCAACTCATCCAATTAGGCTTGGACTTGCTCTGAACTTTTCTGTTTTTTACTATGAGATTCTTAACTCTCCTGATCGTGCTTGCAACCTTGCTAAACAGGTTAGAATTATGGAGGATGATAATCATTTGTTATGTTGTTTTGTGTTTCTTTTTACTGTATATGATGATCAATGTTTTGATGTTTGTGGCGAAAAAATGAAGGAATTGGGCCCTATGCAATGGAATTTACTACTGTCGTTGTCGATTGCTGTCAATTAATTAGATAAACGTAGAGCCTGTTCATGTTAGATTTAGGTTTTATTGAAGCAATGATGATATTGCGTTTTGGCTTCTACTAACCACATAATGAACATGGACCTGGCTTTTGGACCTTTATTATTGCTACTTTACCTACACCGAAAATGAGTTGTCAATAATTTGTTGGTGGTTAGTTTGAAAATTAATGTTTTATGTTCGATAAAATAACTCATAATTGATCAATATTTGACACCTTGCTTTAGCCTCTAGGAAGTGGTGGTACCAAAAAAATATTCTGTATACTACTCAAGTAGTCCTCATAGAATTTATTCTTTTTAATTTTCATTGTGAAATATTCTATTGTACAAGCAGCAGCAAGAGCATAATTTTAGTATGATTTGTTTGATTTTAATTGCATATTGCGTACTCATGAAGAATATTTATCCTTTTGTTATGACTAGACTTTTGACGAAGCAATTGCTGAATTGGATACCCTTGGAGAGGAATCATACAAGGATAGCACTTTGATCATGCAACTTCTTCGTGATAACCTCACCCTATGGACCTCTGACATGCAGGTATGGATTTGTGTTGGCCATTACTCTTGCATCACTTATATTTTCGTTTTCTTTGTTTAATCTAGTGCTGATCTTGGTTTGTTTGGTTTCAGGATGATGGTGCCGATGAAATTAAAGAAGCAGCCCCTAAGCCAGATGAACAGCAGTAAACAAATTTTACTGCCAATTAGAATCAGACTTCTCCTCCTCTACATGTATGTGAATGAATGAAGGAAGAAGGTGCTTGTTGCTAATCTCTTTGGGTGCTGAGATTTTAGGCATTCATGACTGTTATGAATTCTGGACGTCCTGGGCTGTTTTAGTTTGTCCTTCCATTTTTAAGCGTTTTACAAATTATTGCCTATTTACTTGAGGACAAGTTTTATTATATGGAATTGAAAATTGAAAATTCTCTTTCTAGTTTACTTGATCTTGCAGAATTTAGTATCAGTCATGGGGGAGTGTCATTATCATTTGTTACAATTGAGGGAAACTCGGTCAAAATAATATAATTGTGACGCGATAAGTTATTTATATTTAATTGAGAGGGATTAACATTGGTTGTTTACATTTTTAATTGTGGATTCTTCAATTGTTTTTAAAAAAAAGCTTTTCTGCTATAATACATTTGGGTTCATTCTGATATGTGGAAATCTGAACGTATTTTAAACTAGTACTCTGGTTTATTTTGACAAAGAAGTACTTTATTAATCACTTTATTATCGCCTTTATCTTGCAAATTCATGCTTTTTTAATTAATTGTGGGATAGGTAGTTTGGCTTGTGAGCTAAATGACATTGAACTAGTTGAAAAGGGGAGCTATACAATGTTTTGCTTTTATCTAGGGTTAGAAACTAAATTACTATTATCTGCTAATATTTACCTAGTTGAAGAGGAGCTATCAAATGTTTTGCTTTTTAAAAACTGTTTTTGAAAACTAGTTTATAAAATACATTTTAACAATTAAAAAACAAAATTGTTTGAAATAGACCCTTAAGACTTTTTTGTTTACCCTTTCTCCTTGTGTCTCTAAGACGATAGTCGATCAGTGGCCTTCTCACTCCTCAGCATTTGTTCCTCCTTGTGCGCCTTTTCTCGAGTCCACGGGTAGGCCTAATTCTCCCTTGTAAGTAATGGTGATATGCGTTGAGAGCCGACCACAGAAACTTAAGTCGGTTATCAATTTCGGCAATGGCTCAATTTGGGATTTTAAATTTACAAAATAGTCAATGACGCTTTATTAAGGTCAATAAAAATGAATGTATTTGGACCAAATGTTAAATTAAGTATACAAAATTTTATTGACTCATTTTTTTTCATAATTTGAAACGGAGGGCAGACCTATATTATTGCAATGCCCATAGGCATAGGCTATGTTTTACAGGCTTAGTGCAAGCAAAAAGAAAATAATACAACTGAGAAAAGTACAAAAGTATTGCAACACTTTGAATTTGATCAATGAGAGAACACCTTATAACTCGGTTCTCTCAACAAAATCTCTGGAACTGAATTTGTAAGTTAAAAAATATTCGTATTGGAATGTGTTAACAGAAAGAAGATGATATTGATGTTGTTTTACTTAATTGGTATGTTCGTTTTCTTTTGTAAGTATTGTAAGCCTTTGAAACTCTGTCAAGACTCAAGAACAACAAATACACACCGTAGTGGCAAGAACAAACAAATCAGTAATCTAAACCAGAAGAAGTGCAGAAAATTAAAGATATGAATAGAAAGAGGAATTTGAAGCAAGATATATGTGGTTCAATTATAGAGACCTAATCTAGAGCGGTGAGTTTGGTGGAATCATGGACGGTTATTCTGGCGAGAACTATATTTTTTATCTTTAACAAAATCACAATACTTCTATGATTACGCCAAATTTACCATGATTCCAGACATGCATTAAACCTGTACAGTAAAATATTCTTGTCCCTTATATCTCTCTTTTTGCACTTTTCCTTAATCTCTCAATTACTTTAAGTTTGGAGACCTTTACATGAATGAAAGAAGTCACGCCACACCATTATCGCATAGAATAACTGTTATGCACTACAGAGCTGCCGCAGGACTTGTTGAAACCGAAAAATAGAACTTTCAGCCCAAGTTAGTTGTGGCCAGCAACTGACTAAAACAGAAAACCTGAATGAAAAACCAACTGTATTAACTCGCAACTGATTTTGAGACCTAGAAGTTCTTATTTGGTGCAAGACCTATGTCTTAGGGCTATTTTGTGTAACACTATATAATTTGTAGCTTCTGCAAAAGCACGCTGGATCGTGGTGATTCTACCTCAATCGTGATACCAAACACGTAAAAAGACTTCAAGAATGAAGTGATTTGCTATTTGGTAGTGTTCCTTAAAAGCAAGATTAGTACTGACATAATACCTTTACATTTAGATTTAGAGGCATTCAAATTTTATATATTCTAGACAATTTTGTCTAACTTAAAGTCTTAACACGGGGAGAAGAGATATATATCAATTGAATACTCAAAAAGAAGTCAGTCACAAACATCTTGGAATCCATCTTACTCAACATTTTTTTAATTTGCCTTTGAGACACAGTAAACAGTTAAAGTGGGTGAGGCACATGAGACAGAGAATAGTCAATGTAAATATGTAAAATTAAGTGATTTGCCTCTTTATTCTTTGTCCCTGTTTCTTGTTATGTCCAAGTATCTTATTGAAGAAATTCTTAAGATTTCTGTTATGCAGAGGTGTAAAATTAATTATAAATGAATTGATTTTGTAAAAAAGAACAATCACATAAAAGTAAGTTAAGCTAAAATCAATTTGCAAGACAAAAAATTCTACTTTCAAGCTATCTTTGCTAATGGAGTGCGCCAGCTGGTGACATGGTATTGTCATGATTCATGAAGCAACAGTATGAATTAAATAATAATATTGTCATGTATATATATTTTTGTATAATTGTGTCAAAAATATTTTTGTATAATAACATGTTTTGAATAAAATATTAATGTGATGTAAAATTGTGGGATTCAATATGAATTTTTTAGAGTTACACTATTGAAGTACAAAATGAATAAGTTATTTCAAGATGATGTGACTCTATTGAGACTCACAAAACACTATTGGCATGGATTCCCCGATGGAGGTGCTCCGATCGTTCTAAATCAAAATAACTCTACTGAACACCACCTATATTATATACTCTTGGAATCACTTTTGTGTTATCTCAAAATTGAATTCACACATGCACTTTTGTTGTATGAGTGAAAACATGAAAACTAATTGTGTTCTCAATCTCATTATAAAGCATCATTTTTATGTGAAGCAAATGAAGAGATTAATATTTACAAATGAAAATAAAAAAATTGGAACCAGGTTGAATGGATACATTACTAACATGCGTCCATAGATATATAGTAGATTAGCTTCTACGGTGTGGACGTGGTTCGGAAAACATAACTCTGCAGTGCTACTAACTCTTTCAGCATCAAACTTATCAATGTATATAGCTTGCAAGATTTTCAATTTGGCTGTTAGTATTTGTTAATGATTGTTAGAGTTAACTACGATAATGAATCAATACCAAGCACAGTCTAGCAACTTTCAGCATAAAGATTGGCAACATGAACACATTATAAAGACCTAAGTTGAGGAAAATCAAGATCAACTAACCAGCTTGATATAGGTAAATCAAAGTCGAATAAATGGAGAAGATACTATCACTTTTTTGTCGCAAAGATATTAAATTTTAAGGAACTCAATCCCTACACAAGGTTTACATTAGCTCATTTCCTGCACAAAAAGATATCACTATGTGTGTGGTTCTGTATAGTACAAATCCTATGAAAAATAAACAGTGTAGAAGTGTCACTAGAAACTGATTGTAGAGTATTTCACTCTCACGCTGTCATCAACCTGTGTGGAAACCCAGATGAAATGAAAAAGTAAAGATCCTCTTTTCATTTCTCAAGAAATAGAAGGCTCCACCATTACTTTTATTTTGAGGGAATAAAGATATAATTTTAAACAGTATAATGACCAAGTAAAGGAGCCCTCCATTTCTTTTAAGAATGAAGAAAATCCCGAACACATTTAAACACTGAGGAGTCGAGAGTTCTTGAGTCAAAACTCAGAAGAACTGTGTGGCTAAAAAGTATATTATTAGTTTACAGATAAAACACAGTGAGTTGATAGGAATCAGTAGTGATAGACTGTTTGAGCTTGTATCAAAATAGACAGTCTAACTTAACAAATCTGAGCAAAAATGAGAGAAACACTTCCCTTATAAACTAAAGGAATCAGTAGTTTTCCTCAGTCACTTCAGAAAACTACCTGTTAATTTGTGATAATCTTGCAGTATCGTATACACCAACTCACTACCTGAAAGCCTTACACGACAATTACTTGAGAACATCTTAAAGGAACGAGGAAAAAGGAAGATCTCTTCATGAGAGTGACACATGAACCAAGTTAACCTAACTATACAATCACAACTCCCACTTATCTTAAACACCACAATCCAAATCAGACACGATATCCGTGATGTATCATCATCAAATAAATTTTGTATATTTGCAAAAGAATCAACTCTTCCGAGAATCATTCAAAATAAAGTTTTAAACAACTATTATAAAACCGCAACCAATGTAAAGCCCAAGAAATATAAGAATCACAACCAATAACCTCAGAGCAAATGAAGCCTAAAAATGAAATCAAAGAGCTAAACTTCAGAGAGTCATTAACAGGAATACATTATAACATATCTATGAAACATAGTAAAACACAACCTGAATGCTTAGTGTTGCTTAATGTCCCAATGTTAGTGATAAAGTCGTAGGCCGTAAAAACCAATGATACATTTGAAAGCAGAATTACTATCTTGTTATGGAACAAGATCAGCGATCATGCCTAAGGTTAAACAGAATAGTTTCAACTTTTTATGACTAAAATGAAGGAATACCACACATTTTGAATACCTAACTTTGTAAAACAAAATTCATCTTTCAATAGCACACACAAAGTCACACACTGCCTACCTAGCACATGTAGGAGTATAATGAACGACCAGTCAACAATTTCCCCTTTATCCCAAAGGAAAAGATCAAACAGCAGATAGCCAGCCACAGTCCCTCAAAAGGGAACACAAGGGACCAATAACCACAAACCTAACTAATTTGATTTGAAATGTTAAAGCATTAAACAAGCTTTATCTACAAAAAGCATAGGATCAAATGATAATATCAGCTAAACCACACCAACAAAAATACACATTTGAAGAAATAAAACAAGGTTAATAAGAAAATGTCAATACTCAATAACAATATAGTTTTTTGTAAATTAAAAACAGCATCATCATGAACCACTATATTTGTATAATAACATCTAATTCCTGTTTTTCTGATCCCCTCCCCCCAAAATATCCAAAAAGAGCAAAAACAATTGCAAAATTGTTCCTTTCACCTGTCTTTGATACCCCATTTACACAATAAATAAAATAACTAAGCTAGTTTTTGAGTCCAACCACCACAAATTGAATAAAAATCCTTTTTTCCACCACCACCAGAACCATCATGTACATTCCAAAATCAGAGCCATAAAACCACGATTGAGACCATTCTTACCTATCTTGAAGTCAAATTTCTCTCCAACGTGGACTTGGAACATGAACAGTTGGTGAAAGAGGAAGTTGAGGAAACCCTAAATTAGCAGAATTGGGGGAAAACAATAAACCCGGTGACAACAAAGGGTAAGATGCAAGCTGTGAACTCAAACACCCAAATGCACCTGGTGATGACGGAAGCTGAAACGGCGACTGTGGTTGAACCACCGGAGCCTCCTGAACAACCTCCTGCTGCGGCGGCGGTTGATTCTCTTGCTCTTGCTCTTGCGGCGCCGGTTGCGGTTGCGGTTGATTCTCTTGCTGCTGCTGCTGTTGTTGAGATAGCGGTGACGGAACCGAAGAAAGAGGCAACGGAGAAAAACCAGAGAAACCCTTGAAATTCTGCAGATCGCGCATGTAAGCAGAAACAGGAGATTCAGCAGCAGCGTGAACAGTGGGAAACGGAGGTAACGGAGATAACGGTGCAGGAGGTCTACCAAAGCCAGGAAAATTCTGATTAAAGTTAACGGCGTTAAAATTAAAGTTAAAATTGTTTTGTTGCTGCTGCTGCTGATGTTGATGATGCTGTAACGGTGGAAGTTGAGGACGAGCGTTAAGTAACGGAGGTGGACGAATACGTTGAAGACGAGAGCTTTGAGGTTTAGGAGGTTGTTGTTGTTGTTGTTGAATAGGTTGTGGTGTTGTTGTTGAGATACGATTGTTGTTGTTGTTGTCGTTTGGTGGTGCACCTGTTAGTTTTTGAACAACGTCTCTGAAATCGTTTTTGTTTATGTTGTAAACTGGTGGTTGGTGTTGTGGGTTTTGCACCTGTTGTAGAGGAGGATTATTGTTGTTGTTGTTGTTGAAGTTTTGAGGTTGTTGTGGTGGTGGTGGTGGTGGAATAGGGTGGTCAAAAGAGGTTTGTGGTGGTTGTTGTTTTTTGTTAGGGTGGTTGTTGAGAATGGTGGGTGGTTTAGAGATCTTGTGAGAAAGCTTGTTGAGTTGTCTGAGATAGTTATCAGTAGAATCTGCAGAAGAAGAGGATTGTTGACAGTTTTTATCCATTACTACACACACTATACTACAGACACAAAATAGAACAATTAGATTATATCAGATTAGATTTAGGAGTATTACTACTACAGAAGAATACTACTACTACTACTACTACAACTACACACAATTTTGGTTTTTGATTTTTGATTTTTGATTTTTGAAGAGGGTGGGTTTGTGTGTGGAGGTGGATTTTCTTTTTCTTTCTTGCTCTTATCTAAGAGAGGAGTAGGGACAGAAAGAGAAGATGATTATATAGAATATAGATGGATGGACAGTGTATGTTATTATTAGGGTGATTGTTTTTTTTTCTTGAAGGGGTTTAAATATGAAGTGGGTAATCCAAAAAAAATGACATTATTGAGTGAGGTACTACTACTAGGGAGTATTATTGACTGTTGAGTGAGGTGTGGTGTGGTGGTGAGGTAGTGAAGGGTTGCATCCTTTCCTTTCTATGGTAGTAAATGAATCATTTATGAAAAATATAAATACATATGGAAATTTATTTTTTTATATATTTTCTTGATTTGATTTATTTCCTAATCAAAATAATATTCATAATTGTTTCATGTATTTTTAGAAAAAGTGAAAATTAATTATTGATTTAATGTAATAAAGAAATTAATTTGTCTAAAAATTCAAATTCAACCGATAAAAAATGTCAAAATTGTTAAGTCGAACATACATAATCGAGACCATCCACTTTGTTTATTTGTCATTTCGTTCAAGTACATAAAAAATTTAATTAATTTTTCTCATGTGTAAAATTATTAAAGAATAAATTGATATTATTGTTGTCATAAGTAAACATGACAGAAAAAAAATTGTGAGAAATCAATTTTTTTGTCAGTAGACAAAATGATTTTCGACATTTTTTATCACTTGAGTTAGGATTTGTGGATAACCAACATAAACTTTTAGTCTAAATATAAATGATTATTTCAATTTTTGATAAACTTTTATTTTTGGAATAAAATAAAAGGGAAAAAAATCAATTTTTGATTAAATATTAATTAATTACTAAGTCAATAAATTCTTGGTCAAAGTCAATATAAAATTAGTTTATATTGTCACTGTTTATTCTATTTTTTAAATATTTGTACTTTGTATTTATGATAATAATAATAAATACAATAATATGTTATTACAATAAAATACAAACACTAAAGATAATATTTTTTGACCAAATTTAATAAATTAGTAAAAAGTATTTTTGTTATTTATAATTTTTTTGATAAAATTTATACATCTTTTGTTTTATTGATATGTACAAAAAAAAATTTAATTTTTAGGTAATAATATGTATGAAATGTTAATTGACCAAATGGGTAGAATTTCATCTTATCATAATTTATTAAATTTTATAGTTTTTAATATAATAAAAAGTTTAATTTTTAAGTTCACTAACTTAGTTTTTTTAAGATCTTTATTGTAGATATTTGTTTTGGTGCATCCCTTTCACTTCTTTTAATATTGTTTTCTAGAGTCTAGTTTAGGCCAAAAAGCATACAACAGACAAGAATCGCAAAAGAAGGAAAGCCATTGCACTCCTATTTTCTTTTCCCTTTTTTTCTCTTTGGTTATATATAGCAATATTATATTACTTTTTATCATAAATTTTAATTCGGTCTTATCTTCTAATTTGTAAATTAGATTTTATTATCAAAATAAATAAATAAATTAGATTCAATGTTAATTAGATTAGATCTTTGCACATCGCCATTGCTAAATTAGATTAGATTAGATTAGAGTCACTATAATTTGTGTTACTTCATTAGAGTGCTGCAATTTTTTTTCGGGTACATAGTGCTATAACTTTTTTTATTTATGGTTTCAAAAAAAGATAAACTTATGAGACGGTTGTATTAAAGCTAACTTACCTTACAATAGAAAGAATCCATGTACTCCCTCTCTCTAATCCTTATTGTAAGAGAGAATTTCTTTTTTGATTTATTGAAAAGTAATGAATCTAATTATAAACTACATTCATATTTTTATAATGAATTTAAAATGTACATTTTTTTTATAATAAAGATTGAAGTATTAAAACTCACAAGTCACAAACAAGAAAGAAGAAAAAAAGTGTTGAAGTGTAATATGGAGGACAATTGAGGTGGCATATTTGAAATTGAGTCGTGGTGACTCATGGGTGGTCAAACCTGTTGCAGGTTGCTTTGGCTGTTACCACCAAAATTGGCCGTGGCACAGAATCTTAAATCATTTATGTCCAAAGTGAATGATGGCACACCCATAAATAGAAAAACCAGAAAGATGACAAAACAAAACAAGAGAAAATGAAAGGAGTAGGATACATGTCAATGAATTATATGTAAAATTTTGTTTTATAAATTGTATTTTATCCGGTTACTATTATAAATAAATAAAATTATTTATGCGGTATTTAAGAAATTTAATTTAGTGTAGTTAATTTTTTTATTTGATATAAGAAATTAAGTTTATTGTATTGTGCTTTTAAATAAGGATATATTTAAATAGTGGTATTAAATACTATTTCCGTCTCAATATATAAGATCAATTTTGACTAAGTTATATTATTCATGTATATTATTTTGACCGTATTTTTTTCCTCATAATTTATAGATGTAAATATATAAGATCTTGTTTGATTCGTTTTGATTGGTATTTTCAAGATATCAAATTTGTATAATTTTTATTAATGCACAATTAAATATATTAATCATCAAAATTGTGCATTGACGAACGTGCAGTAGTCAAAATGAATCTTATATTTTGAGACGGGTGTAGTATTTTAAAAGTAGTTAACTTTTGTTTATAATAATGACCAAAATTTAAAAATAAAAAATTCTTATAATAATAACCATAGAGAGTACATTCAATTTCCTATTAGCTTAAATATTAATTTCCACTGCACAAAATTTATATTTTAAAATTATCTAACATATTTTAAGCTCTCACCCCTATGTATAATACTTTCTCCGGTCTAAAATTTTTATTTTTTAAATTCATAGAATGATTGATGTATTTAGTTTATAATATAATATGAATAAAATATACAAATTATTCTATAAACTTTTTTTTTTTTTACAAAAATTATTCTATGAACTTAAAATATTTTTTTTATATTTAAGAATGTAGGGAGTAGTGTTAAATTTAAATGACTAAATTATCCATTGAACTAAATTCACCAAAAAAATTCTTTTAATTCTTTTTTTTTGGTAGAAATTCTTTTAATTAAATAGAAATTTGAAATGATTTTCTTATTAAGAAATGTTTTACTAATTATCCATTGCTCTTTAGGAGCCATATCCGTCGTAGGTTTATTTGTGGTTGTGGGCATTAAGCATGTAATTAAAGGGTTGGTAATCACTATTTCCAAAACCTGTTTAAGTAGCTATTCTGGTCAAAAGTCCGTTATTCTGCACTGTATTAGTCAGTAGTACTGATTCTACGAATGTTTTCTTTTTCCAAACCTTTTTGACTACATCCTCATCGTAATTACAGTAGTACTTCCTTAATTCTCTTTTTTTGGAATGTATTAGGAAGAGAAAAATAGAGAGAAATTATATGTCTCCTTTGAAGTGTCTTAGGAGTGATATTTTTCTTTTTTATTGAATATAATAAATTTTAAACTTTAAAAAAGTCAAACATACATTTTCCAAAAAAATATAGTTTCTCTAAGATGTTCCCTTAAACACACATTATCAATTTTCAACACTGTGTCTAATTTTAAGTATGCTTTGAAAAAAAATTATTTTTTAGTGCCTATTTTTTTTAATTTTTTTTTAAAATTGTCCATTATTAAGATGATACTTCATATATGTGTGTTGGATAACGAGGGGACAATTTAGAGATTATTAATATTGAATAAAATATTATAAATGTGGGTTTTATATCACACTCTTACCTAAAATCTAATTAATACTACGAGTCATCTCACTTATAAAGTATTTAACCTCTATTTTTTTGAGTGATGTTTAACTTAACTCACTTCGCATTTGTCACAACAATCTCTCCCTCAAATGTGAGTCATTCAATTCATTATGCTCCAATCAAACGCAATTTTTTTTCATCCACATACACTTCCACCGCCAATGCCTCTACATCGACGAGACTCGCTGCCTGACCACCTTTTGTCATAAATATTTTCAATACAAGGAGCTTGATCTAACCATGCTCGGATACCATTGTTGGATCACAAGAGGCAACCCAGAGGATCATCCACATTGGCTTAGAACAACAATACAAGTGAATGTACACTACACTCTTACTCAGAATTTTAAAACTATGATTTTTCACATATAAAATGTTTAACTTTAACCTTCACTTTTCCGAGCAATGTGAAATTTAATTTATCTCATATTTGTCACAAATATAAGGTATTTTTCAAAATTTGTAGTATACTTTATCCAATAATCAATGAGAACAAATTAGGTACATGAATACATTTGTAAGTGATACACACAATCATGATAACAATATAAGTATATTTGATGCACTTCTTCGTGTTGTTGATCATGTCATTCTACCCGGTTTAAGAATGCATGATCTGTAATGAAAAAGAAAAATAAGAGCAGAATTTACTATCAATACAAGTGTATGATTATGTTCAAACCTTAATCGTTAATATATTTAATTATATATATTTAAAAATTCGAGACAAATCAAACAACATTTTAAATCATAGTATTTATATATTAATAAAAAAATACGGTCAAAATAAATTATAGTCGATTGTAACACTTATTTTAAAACGGAAGGAGTATAATTTAGATTCAAATGAGTCAAAATTATATTCAAACCAAACCCAAATAAAATTACTCAAATGTTTCATGAGAAATTTCTTGTGAATGAACTTGTTGGTTGGTCCTATACCCCTCCTTATGTCCTGGGTGCCCTTGCTTTATGGGACTATGATCCCACCATAGATGCATTACATTCACTAGGCAAATGATTAATGAACCACAATCGGAAATATCTTTTGTTAAAGTTCCTAGTGTTGTAGTGTTTCTTTATGGAATTAACTCTCGTTCCAAAGCTTTTTGACTGAGAACTAAGAAAGCAACTTATTTATTATATTTGTTTATTATGCGTGTTAAAGGTTGCAAGCAAGAGCGTTAGAATCTTAAGATATCTCACTATAGTGCTTTTTCTATTTATTTTTATCTTTTTATAGGCAAATGTTAACATGTGCCCTTTTTATATTAATTGGTCTATCTATATATCGACAATGTTGTTTGAACACATTGATAAATGACGTGAGGTTTATCTGTCGTTTTCTTCCAAGTTTGGGATCAAAAGAACTTCATTTATTTTTCTTCATGGGCCGTTTTATGGTGATGGGGCTTTTATTAGATAGGCATTCACATAATTCACCTAATCAACAACGATGTTAGAACACTAAGAATATTCATCTCAAATATTCCATGCAAGCAACAATAGTCTTTTGTGGAAGTTATTTTTGTTGTTTTGTGTCTTTAACCCTCTAAATTTGTAAGGAAAAAAATTCAATGAAGTTTGGTCAAAAGGTAAAATAAGATTTGTTAAAAATTATTTTAGATGGAGTTCAAACTCGAGTGTTCTAAAAAATTTATTAATCATTTAAATATTCATTCAGTTATTAGTTGAATTTTGTGATACTTTTTTCTTCTTTAAATTAAATTGTTTAGTGACACAAAAATTATTCTATAGCGTGAATAATAATAAATTTTGATTTTGAACCCAAACTTTTACATATTATGATGTTCAATTTATACCAATTAAGTTATGTTTACGAACAGTTGAACATTGTAGCTTCGTTGGATGGTAATTAGTTTTGTTTTTGTAACCTATCATATGATGGAATGTAATGTTCATCTCTAATTTTCGTTGAAGAACTTGCTGAACACAACATGTAAACTATTGCGGCAAAAGAACTTGTTGAACACAACATATATTACTATTATCAAAAAAATCTCGTTCTGAATTTCAGCTTAGTTACATTGTAGATGACAGCCACTATTATAAACTAGAGTGATGCTGTATTAATTTGATCTAGACTCTAGAGTCCGAGTTGGAGATGAAATGATGGCGATTGAGGGGAGGGTGTACATGTAAACTCTTAAATGTTGTGTATAAAGTTTGGATGAATAAGAGAGGTTAGAAATAAGATATATCTTGTGAGGTTGTGAAAATTTGTTTATATAGACTAACAAGTGTGGTATATATAGATCAATGAATGTGATAATGTACTTGGTCCGTCTAAAACAATTAATCATAATTATCTCTTCTATACCACCATGCGACATGAACTGTAATTTCATTTATCTTTATTGATAGAACTATATCTAACCTCTGATGCAATCTAATTATATTTAGTCTATTTTTGATATATCTTACGGACAACATTAAATCTAAATATTGGACTTGAATATGGCATCAAACAATCTCTACTTTCAAGATAATGAAACTCATGTAAACAAGGGTATCTCATTTTATAGGCACGTGTTCTGAAAATTGTAAAAATAAAACTAGTCTGTTGAAATTAAAGAAGGGCAAAATATGGCTTTTGAAAATATTGTGAGTGTGAGAAAACCAATTAAGGGGGTATAGAGTAAAATTAACAAAACAGCCCACATACATACAACTCAAGGCTGAGCTTTGATAAAATGGCCCGTCAACAATTGAAGGAAGCCTATGATCAAATAAACCAAACAATTTGGGTCTAATTATTTTAGAAAACTTCTTTTCGCGTCCTTCTGCAGTTTGGTGCGTCATCTGTATTGCTATTTTTATCTTTTCATTGTTCGATGTGTAGTTTGCGAACTCAAAAAAGTTCGCATAGGGAACGTTATTTCTCTTTTGCAACCATGGTTTGCTTCCATGAATTCAATGATGAAAAAGTACACGAGTTTTGCTTCAATGAATTCAATTCATGGTGAAGAAATGTATGAGTTCTCATGGTGAAGAAATCATTGCGCACTTTATCAACCTTGCCTTCCTCTTCTCATCATTGTCTTCAATACCATCAAAACCAAACCAGATTGATATTGAGCTTGTTGTTATTGTTGCCGGTGTTGTTGGTTCTTGATTTTTATGACTTATTTATTTCTTTCTCTTCAGATAACAGATCACAACTTTTAACAATTTAATTTTTGTTATACGTGGTGTTTGAGTTCGTTATGTAGTATGCGAACATAGGTGAGTTCGCTACTTGCATAGCGAACTGTGTTTTTTTCATAATATTTTTATTTAAGGGGGGCTAAAAAACAGTTTGCTACTTAGAGTGCTCGAAGAATATTCTGGTCGTTTCCGAGGGCGCGGAGAAATAGTGGGGGGGGGGGGGGGGGCTAAAAGAAGTTTTATTTGTGACAACATTTTGGTCCACTTAAAAACAAGAAATTTTTTTCATTTTCTAAGTGAAAATATATTGTGCCTGCATGTTGTTTTTTTTTTTCCATATTATTATCCACACACTAATTTCTACTTAGTATATTGTTCGTTTTGTAATCACATTTTAGAAAAACCAGATTGATATTGAGCTTGTTGTTATTGTTGCCGGTGTTGTTGGTTCTTGATTTTTATGACTTATTTATTTCTTTCTCTTCGGATAACAGATCACAACTTTTAACAATTTAATTTTTGTTATACGTGGTGTTTGAGTTTGTTATGTAGTATGCGAACATAGGTGAGTTTGCTACTTGTATAGCGAACTGTGTTTTTTTATAATATTTTTATTTAAGGGGGGCTAAAAAACAGTTTGCTACTTAGAGTGCTCGAAGAATATTCTGGTCGTTTCCGAGGGCGCGGAGAAATAGTCGCGGGGGGGCTAAAAGAAGTTTTATTTGTGACAAAATTTTGGTCCACCTTAAAAACAAGAAATTTTTTTCATTTTCTAAGTGAAAATATATTGTGCCTGCATGTTTTTTTTTTTTTTGCATATTATTATCCACACACTAATTTCTACTTAGTATATTGTTCGTTTTGTAATCACATTTTAGAAAAATTAATTAATATGGGTTAAATGGAAACCAAAGTAATGCAGGTAGCCAAGTAACTTTACTAGTAATCAATAGCAACTTGATAAATAAAATGAAGACAAACTATTAAGGTGGAACTTTTACTAAGTAAAGACTTAGGGTGCGTTTGATCTGCTAAAAAACAGGGGATTAGACAAGACAATTTTTTGTATCCTGTTTGATTTAAAAACTGGTTATGAGACAGGACAAAATCAGGAATTTTTGTTCTTCACTAAACCACAATACAACTTTTTGTCCACAATACAACTATAAAAATACAAAAATATCCTTTTTATTTTCAAATATAAAAAAAAAATTATCTCTCTATCTCTCTTCGATACAATTTTGTCATGTCATGTACTATCTTATTTTGTCCTGTACCATCTTGTTCTGTCCTATACTATTATGTTCAGTATTTACATCTTTGCGAATCAAACGCACCCTTAATCCTTTTTGAAAAATAAAGTACAGGCTTGATCATATTTTTATCCCTTATCATTAATATAGATTTTAATTTGGCGTTTTGTTTTGTTTTGTTTTAAAATGGCTCATCATGTATTAAAGGTTAGTTTGTCTAGTAGTGTTTTTTTTTCTTACATGCTTCGGCCTTATTAGAGTATCAAAATCTATATTTTCTATTAATCATCATCTTAAGAAATAATGATGGTAATGAAATATTTGGGGCTTTTTAATTAACAATGTTGAAAATTTGTTGGTTTTTTTCTAAGTAGTCTAACTGCTATAAATTTCATTTTAAAGTGAATAAATAGAATGTTCAAGATTTGAATTTCAACTCTTACATATAAAATGCGATGTTATTTTCAATTGATTTAAATCACGTGGACTATATTATAATAAAAAATAAATAGCCAAAGTTGGCTAAACAATAGAGTAATTGGTGGTGGTGTAGCTGGTCATCGATCGATGATTAACTAAAATTATGGAAATTGTCTCTTTCATGAACATTGACTTCCGTAAGCATAATGGTTTACTAAAATATGTGATGCCAACTAATCAAACATTATTTTTTACCCACCAACATCGCAATGCTCATATTGTGGTGATATTAAAGATGTCTGTTTTTGTAACATAGTAGTATTTGTAGTTTTTATTTTTTTTGGATTTATATTGTATTAAAAATATAAAATTAAAGTGAAATTTTTATTTTTTGTTTTGCTATTGACATATGATCAATACATATTTAAATAAACATTTGAAGAACCAAGATCAAATTAAAATACTCTCATAAAATGTTAACACAAATTCACATTCATTAGGTTGTAACAACTCAAACATTATATTAGTCATAATTTAATCACATTATTAATATTGTTAGAACAACTCAGTTGATATTCTATATCTCTAAGAGATTTTATATGTCCATGCGTAACTTCATATCTTAATTTTTTATTTCTCTACAAATTAAGTTGAGTAATTTTTGCCACTAGAATATAATAATTTTTTTATTATTAAACATTAATCTAGAAAATGTATGTAATAGCAATGTCATGGTTATATTTTACACAATAATTAAACCAACAATTATACTAAAAGACAAATTACGATTACCTATCATCCCGTTTTAAGAGGTCATTGGCAAGCCTCACTCTAACTCTACAAAAGCTAAGCATCATAATATTTAGAGTCTTCAAATCGATATTTTCCAAGTCACTCATTTGTTGCTATGTCTATCAACAGAAGCGTTTCAAGAGAATATATTGGCAAGCCAATTAGATGCAAAGGTACAAACATTTCTTGTAAATTTGTTTATATACTATATACTTTGGTATTTAATTTCTGTGAAATGTTTAGATACTATATAAAATATTAATGTGTCAATTGTTGATGAAATGGAACAGCTGCAATATGCAGAAAATCAGGTGAACCTCTTGTTATAGAAGAAGTTGAATTAGACCCACCAAAATCATGGGAAGTACGAATCAAAATTTTATACACATCTCTCTGCCACTCCGATCTCACCTTTTGGAAAATGCATCCTTCAGTAAGCACAAAATCACAAATTCAACATGTTAATCATCAATTTATCATATAATTATTTGATTATTTATGCATTTTATTAGTTACTAGTCTCAATTGGAAACTATTTTTTTTTTCAGGCACCAGCTGCTGTGTTTCCTAGAATTTTCGGACACGAAGCCGTGGGGTAACTTTCTTTATTCTTTAAAAAAAATTACGGAATGAAAAATTATTATTAGTAATTGCGACGCTAGTATTTATTTTATGATTGACTCAAACGGAATTTGAACTTCGACCCTTACAGAGTTGTGGAGAGTGTAGGAGAGAATGTGGAAGAAGTGAAAGAAGGCGAGTTAGTGGTGCCGGTGTTTCTGCCAAACTGTGGTGAATGCAGAGATTGCGAAAGCACAAAAAGTAACAATTGTAGCAAATTTGGAAATGAAAGGATTATTGTTGACATGCCAAGAGATGGAACAAGCAGGTTTAAGGACATGAATGGTGAAATTTTGCACCATTTTTTGTGTGTTAGTAGCTTTTCTGAGTATACTGTAGTAGATGTAACACATGTGGTTAAAATTGCACAAGATTTTCCTCTTGATAAGGCTTGCTTGCTCAGTTGCGGTGTTTCCACAGGTTAATCTCCTTTCTTTCAATTTAATTTGCTTCCACATGTATATTATTATCCATTCATAGTACTATGAGTTAGCTAGAAGATGAATTGACGAATATAGTTTCATACAATAAAATAAATGCTTAAATAATGTTCGGATTATTGTAAATTCGCCCTTTTTTTTATATAAGTTTATGTAAGTTTTTTTGTTTTAAGTAAGTTTATGCAATTATATGTTTATTTGAAATTAGTCCTTAAAGTCAAAATTCGCAGAAAAATCTTCATTTTTCTTGTATATTTTCCTTCAAATTTTGCTGCGGATTTTAACTTTAGAGACTAATTTAAAAAAATAATTGCAGGGACTTACTTAAAACAAAAAATCTTACAGAAACTTATATAAAAAAACAAAAAAACGTTAACTTACAGAAAACTGAACATCATTTAAGCTTAAAATAAAATAACATACCATACTATACTTTGGATTTTAGTACGTTAATTATTTTTTACTATTTAAAGTTGCAAATATGGTGTGTTATAAGTGTAGCTCAAATAGTAGCTACTAAAGACATTATTGAAGTGGCTTAAGTTTAAACTCGATTTTATATTTTTTTTATATTTAAATGTAAAATGTGAGTCTAGTCACTAGACTATTTGATAATTTTTTTTTTTTACAAATATGGTCAATTAATTTTGTGTGAATTAATAATGTCTAAAAGTTACTTGAATGTAAAGTAAATGTTTGAACTCAATTATATTGTACAAATCAGCCGAACAAAAAATTTGTTGTAGTTGTTAAGGATATTGAATGTAATATGTAAAGATATGAGTTCGAACTATAATTAATACGTCTACTTATTCATTTTAAAAAATAAAATTCTAGTTTTAAACTATCTTATAAAAAAATTAAAACTAGAATAAAATATTATAAATTCAAAAGAAATTTCTTTAAGTTAGGGTCTATTTGGCAAAAAATAGCGGATAGCTTATAAGCTAGCTTATAGCGGATGAGCTTATAGCTGATAGCTGATAAGTTAGCTAATAGTTGATAAGCTACCTGATTGAATTTGTAATATTTGGTAAAATTAGCGGTTGAAGTTACTTATTGATATGAAATGACATAAAAATATATATATAATTAATATTTAAATATTTTTAAGTAAGATGATAGGGGTAAAGTTGGAAGAAAAGTTAATAAGCTAATTGAATTAGCTTATCAAAATAAGCTAAAAGCTAGTCAAAATAAACTATAAATTCATGTGAAAAAATAATTACCAAACAGAACTTATTTTTCTAATAAGTTTATAAACTATAAGTTATAAACTAAAAGTTCATTTGTGTCTTGCCAGACGACACACCCTTAAACGTCTCAAAATCAATTCCAAGTTTCCAACTTATAATTGGATATGAATCCAAATTTGAGGGTGACGGTAGCATGGTCCACCTAGTTGCTAGATTGGACCATCATAGAGAATTAGTACATAATGCATGTTAGTGCAGATTAAATCAGCTTCACAACTTTTATTTGCTCATGTGAGTCATGTCCTTATCAAACCGAATCTTTATTACACCCGTATGGAATTCTCGTATGATAACTTATCTATATTTTCTTCTTAAAAAAATTGCCAATATTAGTTGTCAGTTATTTGTTCCTAGTATATGTTGGAAAAACAACAAATATTTTGTATTGCGCAAAAGTTTAAAGAAAACTGGACAAATTAACAAAGCATATATATATGGTGAGTCAAAAAATAAAAGTATATATGGACAATCGATATTTTCAAAATTGAGATAGCAATCAACGTGTAAATTTCTGTTTTGTCTTAAACATACAGTTTCAGACAAAAGTATATACTCTAGTCGAAAGAAAACATAAATTTGACTAATGTTTTGGCTAAAAAACTTCAAATATATAGTTCTATATGTATTGTATTAATTTGGTGGTTTCATTGTTTGTAATTGTATGTTGTTGTTGTTGCAGGGGTAGGGGCAGCGTGGAAGGTGGCTGATGTAGAAAAAGGGTCTACGGTGGCTATTTTTGGCCTCGGTGCCGTAGGTCTAGCCGTAAGTTTTATTTAGGGTCAAATATTTAATCGGAAGGAAAGAAAATAAAAAAAAATATATATATTGATGATTGAATTTAGACTATATTTTAATCTAAATTCACTCATCAATTTTTCTTTTCTTTTGTCCTTTCTTTCCTTCTAACTAGTATGCATTAAGAACTCTCACTTTATTTATTTTTTGTTGATATAATCAACTCACTCCATTTTTATGCAATTAATAATAACTAAAATTGCAGCATGCATCCAACAATAAAAACAAAAAAACAGCAAGACACAATCACTAATCCATATATTTCACTTTCAAAACCATATTTTTTTAAGCTCTTTTTTATTTGTTAACTAATCTCAAGTTTTGGACCGCAAATGTAGGTTGCTCTAGCAGCAAAACAAAGAGGAGCATCGATGATTATAGGCATTGATCTAAATCAGGATAAATTTGAAATAGGTTTTTGCTTAACTTTATTTTATGTTTTGTATTTATGTTTAATTAAACAATGAATAAACAACAAATTAATTCATCCAACCGACAATGAATCGTTCAAGTAAGAGTCTTCAGCCTTTTAATTAAGAAGCGGATGATCATTTTGATTCTTGACTTCTATATATATGAAAAAAAATCGGGTGGGAAGGGAGAACTCGTGTTATATGTTCCACTATTTTCTTGACATAAATTAGTCTTTGTTAACAACAATGAGAAGTTCGAGGTCGAACATTTTCACATTAAAATTTATTAATAAACAAACAATATCTAAATATAATTTTGAATTATATACGAAACATGATCATTCTAATAACATTTACCCTATCTTTCCATAATTATAAACATCTAATGTGAAAAAAACCTAAATATAATCTTCTTTCAAATTACTAAATGTATTTATTATTATAATCCGCACCCGAAAGTTAAACCTTCGATTTATCACCCTCCTTTTTAATCCACTCATTCAACCATCAAACCAACTTTATATCCTCGTATATTTTTCTTTTCTTTTTTTGAATTTTGAGAGAAACATTGTTATCTTGCTTGTCACACACAGGAAAACAATTTGGAGTAACTGATTTTGTGAATCCCTCCACTTGCAATGAGAAATCAGTCAGCGAGGTAATTATTAAGTATTAACTCATGAAGTCATTTGTGTTTTTAGCATTCGATTTTTCTTATAAGTAACAGTTGAGAAATAATAATAAAAATAGTTGAGAAAATGAAGAAAAAAAAAGATGTTTTGAACTTGAGACTCTTAATGTGTGTACATATTTTATCGAAATTAAATTTTCTTCTATTATCGACTATCACTCTATCAAAATGTGTGCAGTCAGCGACAACAAAAACACGTCCGTGTTTCATCTTCACATTTTAATTTGATATTTCTCATTAAAATAAATATATATTTTTTCTCTCTTAGGTGATTAATGATATGACAAATGGAGGAGCTGATTATTGCTTTGAGTGCATAGGCTTGGCATCACTAATGGCAGAGGCTTTCAATAGCAGCCGAGAAGTTTGTTTTATCTCTGTTTTAAAGTCTAACATGCATGCATTATTTTTAAACTTTTGAATGCAACTAATAAATTAATCAGTTAATTAAACTTGATTGACAATAATTAATGGTCGGTATATACTATGATCAGGGTTGGGGCAAAACAGTGATAATAGGGGTGGAAATGCACGGTTCACCATTGACTTTAAGTCCCTATACCATACTAAAAGGCAGAACTATCACAGGATCACTATTTGGAGGGATCAAAGCAAAATCTGATATTCCTCTCCTTGCACAAAAGTACTTAGACAAAGTAAGTGCTTTTTTTTTTTTTTTTTCCGGTCAGCAAATATATTTGCCAACGTGACATGTTAGCTCAGTCGTAAAAATTTGAATTTGTAAACTTGAGGTTCAAACTATTTTGAATATAATTGTGAAGTTGTCATTAATGTAGCTTCAAAAAAACTAATTAGTAGTAATAAAAAATTATTTCCCTTTGCACCAAAAAATAAAAAAATATTTCCCATTTGTTTTTGAAAATTAAACACTTAATTGGATTATTTAAGATCAATGTGATTAGGTATTGGAATTTATTTTACAGGAGCTTAACTTGGATGGTTTCATATCACAAGAAGTGGATTTCAAAGACATTAACAAAGCTTTTGACTATATGGTACAAGGAAAGAGCATTCGTTGCATTATAAAGATGGATCATTAATTACTTTGCTTATCAACATTAATATTTCTTTGGTTAATAATACTAGTGCTACAAATGGTGAATAATATTTGAGCTACTTTTGGAAGCACTATGGATCAACCTTTGGTGATTTGGCAGCATTATATTGTTGTCCTCAACTTCAAGTATTCATGGATAATTCTCTAGGGCCTAGGCAGTATTAGAAATTAGAATATAGTTTTCCATGCAATTTGTTTTTGTTTTCTCATTGATAAAAAAATGTTGTGAAGCAATAATATAAAGAAACTAATGTATCTCACATGCATAATATGGATAATATTTTTATATAAAAAAATAATATTTTAGAAAATTAATAATCTAGTTTTTTTTTGGTGCATGTTTAAAAAAATTATTTTAATTGTAATGAAGATAATTAAATTGAAATATAAAAATGAGTATATATTAATGTGGTCTGGAAGGGGAGGCGGATCTTTTGGGAAAAAAGATGAAGGGTGTAGAAGTAAAAATCGTGGGTACAGATTACAGAAGTCCAAACCCGATTTGAGAATTGAGAAGCAAGAATTTGTAGTAGATTGGACGCAATTATAAAATTCTATGAAAAGTTTAAATTTTTTTAACTCAATTAGTAAAAAAATGTCGAATTTATTAAGTTGGATGAGTGGGGTTTGATCTCCAGTGTTTTCATTTTGTGTGTGAATTTACGATATCTTTATCATTTCATTTATGTGTAAAAAACAATATTATTGAAACAATAATCCATTTGAAAAATATCTTTTAATAAGATATGTGCTACTGAAAGATTTCTTCTCATAAAATTTATATTACTAAAACATATATTCTGACAACAGTGCCGGCTCAAGATCAAATGAGGCCTAAAGTGAAATATTAAAATGAGACTTTTTTTCAAAAAAATAATTATTCAAAATTATTTTTTTTAGGTTTTTTGGACGCAAAATAACTTATTAAATTATCATAATTAATTTCACTTAATATTTCTTCTTCAATCAATCATAATAAAGTAAATCTATTTAGTCTTTGTTGTAAGGTAATATTTTATTGCTCAGTCTGACAAAAAAAATTTGTTAGACTGACAAAGTTTTCACTAAGATTTATTTTTTTCATAGAACAAAAAACAACAACTTAAGTCGAGTCATTGTTCCATAAATCCTAGTTAAAATAGCAGACAAGACAATGTGTAGGTCTATAATTTTCTGACCAGAGTTTAAACTATGCCTGAGCACGAATCTGCAATCCGACTCGAAATTGATATAACCGTAAGTACACGAAGCATTTGGCCGGGTGCGGGTCGGGTCTCAGGTCAATAATTGCAAAAAAACGTCTTGAGCGGTTGCATACGGGCAGGTGTGACTCTCTTAAAATCTATTTTTTTATAACCAAAATCGACCGAACAATCACTAGATGCAAATTAATTTTTTTACTTTTGATTTTGAGAACCACTTCTCTATCACAAATTCACAATCTATTATACCATTGTTTTGTTGCTTTTTATGCATCTTAGATGGAGGAGAAAAATGTTATATTTTACAAGTTTGTAATATGTTGTAAAGTGTGAAAGATATTTTAATGTTATATTCTAATCTATTTTAATTTCTAATTCTCATCAATTTGATATATGATTGTATTTGAATATATAAATTTGAAACAAACTAACTGTCATCTCTTTGTTGTTCATTTAGTTCTTCTTTTATTTGTTCTTTTCTATACGAGCCATTAAACTATCTAAAAAATAAGAATTTTAGAATCCATTATGTTGGGTTTTTGTATGTTGGCTACATTTTGCAAAAACAACTACTAGCCAAATGTTGTAGCATATGGAACAGCATTGTGTGACCTGATTGTTGCGCGCCAACACGCGCTATATTTCTGTGCAAGATCTTCTGGAGATTCTATGAAGTTTTATATTTAACCTAGCGTGTTGATCAAGACGCGCAGGTTGAATGAGTTGTACAGGCTGTCAAGCCTTTGTGTATTTCCATGATTAATATTGATATATTTTTGGAAACAATATTCTTGCTCATGAAGAATTGTTAGCTGGACCTGACAACGTCCAAGCTATGTTTTGAAGCTCAAACCCGTGCTAGCTCAGTACTATATATATGTGAAGACAAACTCTAATTTGGGTGGGAAACCCGTGTGTGTACTAAAGCGTGTATTTAAGGTTTTAGGGTTTTCCCGTGTTAATTGTGAGCCTTGCTTGCGTCTTCATGATTCAAGCTAAGGACTGTGTTTGAGTTGTAATGGTGTACTGCTCCTAAGCTTTGAAGTACGGAGTTAGTTGTGTCTTTAGAGTGTGACTCTTATATAAACGAAAAGAACAAGTGTGTGTTTAATAACAGTGCTGTCTGTACTGTTGGTAGGAATTGAGACGGGGTCTCATATCTAGGAGTTCCTAGGTAGAGCAGTCACTGGTAGGGTCTAGGTGCGAAGACAAGTAATGAGGCTACGTTGTGCTTTTCACTAGAACTATAATAGTGGAGTTCATTCCTTGATTGGTATCCCCCAGACTAGGGCAGTTGCGCCGAACTGGGTTAACAAACTCACTGTGTTCTTTATTATTCTGTCACGCTTATTTTACTTTGCTACGCTGCGTTTTATTATTATTGTGTGACAAGTGTTCTAACATTGTTCACAGCATCTGTCTGTCTGGTTGCCAGAATTTCACATTAAACTATCTAAAAAATAAGAATTTTTGAATCCACGGAGTTTTGGATATAGCCACTAAAAGTTTGAATTTAAACCGTGATAATCGACCAATAATACCTATCACCCGTATTATCCGAACCTGAACAAACAAAAGATGTACACAATCAAAATTGGATCCAAATTAAATGAGTGCAGTTTTAACAGTTTTACTATTTTTAGCCTGAAACCGATTGATGTTAGCCCTATTTTAAACTTGACTTCCTCCACTTTTATGTTTATGTGTGTAATTTTTCGTCTAAATATATAAATATTTTTTTTGAATAGAATTATTTTATTGTAAAAGAAAAGGGAATAACTTATTTAAAAAAGAACAAAACTTATTTAAAAAAGTTATATAAAAAAAAGAACAACTTATTTAAAACAGGGCTTAAATACACTTTTAATCATCTAAATATTTTTAAGGTTTTACTTTGGTTCTTTAACTATTTTTTCGTTTTGGTTCTCTAACTTTTATTCCATTAATTTACTTGGTCCCAACTGTTAGAAAAATGTCAAAAACGAGAGGTAAAAACCCTTAATGAGAAAACAAACATCAGATTTGGATTCAACTTGAATAACGAGAGGTCTTGGAGTATTATTTCGTAAGCTTTTGTGACTGAAAAGATTACCGGTGATGTGGACAGAGACAATGATGGAGGAAGCTCCGCATGCGATGAAGAAGAAGGTCTCTAGCTACATGGCGTTTTCCTATTAGATCTCGCCCAAAGCCACAAAGTCCCTAAGTGCCACGTACGTAAAATTATCGTTTTTGACATTTTTTCTAACGATAATTATCACTAAATAAACTAACTTAACGAAAGTTAAAAGACCAAAATAAAATAAAAAAATAATTAAAAAACCAAAATAGAACGAAAAATAATTAAAGAATCAAAATAAAATTTTAAAAATATTTTGAGAACCAAAAACATATTTAAACCTTAAAATTAAAATTAAATGCTTATCACTTTCTTTGGATAAATCCGCAAGAAACGCCACTGGTTCTGCACACAGCGAGGGGGAGAGCTATGGGTTTAGCTTGTTATCCGAACAAGACAACCTTCCAAACTTTCAAATTCGGTTCAACTTCTTCTTCCTCAATTTTTGTTTCTCCTTCACTCCACAAAACCATAACTCTAACCATTCATTCTCACAAATTTCCATTTCCACGCCTCATCAAATCTCTCTCCACCTCTTCCTCCGCCGTTCAAACTTCTCCGGCCACCACCAACATCCTTGAGGACCAAGGTCATTTCATTTCCCTCTTCTCACTTTCTTTTAAAATTCTCTCATTCATTTTGTTTCTCATTGAAGTTATAAAATAACGTTGTTATTGTGTTTTGTAGGTGGGAAACCTCAATGGAAAGCTTCAATAGACTTCAAGTGGATAAAAGATAACAAAGATATTGTTGCTGAAAATATAAAGAACCGAAATTCTGATGCTAATTTGGAACATATCCTCCAACTTTATGATAAATTGTTTATTCTTCAAAAGGTTATGTTTCTCTTTTAACTCTTCCTCATTTTTTATTATTCATTCCCTGTTAATTAAAAATGGTAACCTGAATTGTAGGGGTACTCAAAATGTTCTTAATTATGTTAAATAATTGATAATGAACAACCACTTATATGCTTGATGGAATATATCATATCATGCTCTCCACACAAAAATTAGATAATGTCGGTTAAGTGTAGCTGTTAATCTTCTAAATAGAGTTCAAAAAACCATGCATAACTATCAATGTTGTGTCACCCAAATCTGTAAATGTGGTATTTAAGCAAATTGGTTTTGCAATTCAAAAAGGAGTAGAGGCACAGTTTGTTGCCCGTTTACATTCGACACATATGTGTGTGTGTGTACACACACACACACATAAACAAAACATAATTTCACATACCTTATTGCAATTTGGTAGTGTAGCTTAATTGGTAGCCACCACACCAGGAACATTATTGTAGGGGTCGGGGTTTAAACCCAATATTCTGCACTCCTCCACACTCTTAAATGTGCGAGTCTAGTCACTATGCAACAAACAAAAAAATTAGGTATTATTGTGGTAATGTTACAAGGGCATATTTGAATTGACTTATTTGAACTTATCTACTGCATAAACATTTGTGATACTCTTTGGGAGAGCTTATGCAAACAACTTATGACATGTCCATAAGTTGTTTAAGCTTATGGTAATAAGCTATTTAGAATAACTTATATGAAAACCGTTTGACTTTATTTTATAGTTTGTTGTAAAAATAGATTATATATTAAACACTGTTTCTTCTATAAGTGCTTATTTAAGTTTCTTGTTAAACAAGGTCTAATTTTCAAAATTCGTTGTTCTTTTAATGGCTTAGCTAATTTGTTACTTACAGATAGCAGGAAGTTGAGAGGGTTCGTGGAGAGAGAAATGTAGTAGCTAACAAGATGAAAGGAAAATTAGAACCATCTGAACGTCAAACACTAATTGAACAAGGTCATTGCTCTTGCTATAATTTCTAACCCAATTGGCTGTCTTTTTTCTATGTGTGTGTGAGCGCAGTTTTTATTTTAAGTAAGTTCCTTTAAAATGTCACATTATGAATGCAGGGAAGAGTTTGAAGGAGGGACTTACTGCTTTAGAAGAAGACTTGGTGAAGCTAAATGATGAGCTTCAACAAGAGGTGCGGTGTATACCAAACATGACTCATCCAGATGTTCCAATAGGAGGGGAGGATTGCTCTACTATAAGGAAGATGGTATTTTCAATTATAATAATTCCGTCCGTTTTTTATTCTCAGTAAAGTGATTGGTTGGTCTTGTTCATGAACTTACTTTTGTGCCTCAAATATTAGTAATGCGTTGTGTGACTGTTTAGGTTGGCAGCTCTCCCGAGTTTAGCTTTCCTGTCAAGGATCATCTCCAACTTGGAAAGGAGCATGATCTTTTTGATTTTGATGCAGCCGCAGAGGTATATGATGATTAATTTAATGCAGTAAAACATTATTTATTCGAAGCTTGGCTGTCGTTAGTGTAAATTTGAAGTGTAGGTTAGTAGTGCACGACAACAGGTAAAGGTGAAACGGTACAATTGTACATTGTCAACATGACTCAGTTTTAAAATTTCCTTACTTGGTACGCTTATTATTTTCTAGGAAATGTAGACGTGCCTTGGATGTAGCATCTTCCATGAAACTTTTCAGTGATGTTTTTGTATATGATACTAGATTGAACAAACCTTCAACTTTTCATCATTAAATGCTGCATATCTATGTCTGTTATTGTGATTAATATTATTTGAATATTTTATTCTAAGTGCTAACTTATTCCTTATTTTTTATTTTAAACATTATGTTAAAGTTTGTATTTTCAAAAGAGATAACATAATTGCCTTTGACTTCAGCAGTTCTGTCTCATGCATTTAACATGCTGCTTCACA
Source organism: Trifolium dubium (assembly GCA_951804385.1). Lineage (NCBI taxonomy): Eukaryota > Viridiplantae > Streptophyta > Magnoliopsida > Fabales > Fabaceae > Trifolium > Trifolium dubium. Next base: position 5,808,283 of record OX638076.1, on the reverse strand, counting down.
GGTCAGTGGGTCAAAGTTCTACTATCTGAAAAATGAAGCGGTTTTATTGGAGATGGCTCTTCTCAATTGGACACTCTCAGAAGTGATGAAAAGAGGTTTTATTCCACTAACAACACCTGAAATTGTACGGTCCTCTGTTGTTGAAAAGTGTGGGTTCCAACCTCGTGCGAAAAATACCCAGGTTTGTAGGTCTTTGCCATGTAAAATGACACAACATTGCAACACCATTAGATATTCCCTAAAAATACTTGTTTCATGTTTTTGGTTTGATGATTGAAATTCACTGCTTCTATTGATGTTTCATGCCAACATCAAACAGGTTTATTCTATTGACGACAGTGACCAATGCCTTATCGGCACTGCAGAGATTCCTGTTGGGGGACTTCATATGGATTCTATACTTGCTGAATCAACGTTACCATTAAAATATGTTGCATTTTCTCATTGTTTCCGTACTGAGGCAGGTGCTGCTGGCGCTGCAACAAGGTAATTGGTTATACAGCTTTACTTGTTCCTTTCATGTTCCTAGGTATGACGAAAGATTTATGTTGTCAATAATATTCAACCTTCTTCCGGAAAAAATGTATGTATCGGTTAAAGTTCCTACTCTTGAGTCTCATCCTACATGGCATTGTCGATTTTTATCAGTATTTAGTTTTAACTTTTCTGATATTGGTTACTAATATGCAGGGGTCTTTATCGTGTCCACCAGTTCAGCAAAATTGAAATGTTTATTTTCTGCCGTCCAGAAGAGAGTGAATATTACCACGACGAGCTTATTAAAATTGAAGAGGACATGTTCTCATCTCTAGGGTTACATTTTAAGTGAGAGTTACTACTTGGTACCTCCTTTCTTCATTATATAACATAATCCCATTACTGTGTTTATTATAACTGTGAGCATTTCTGCAGAACTTTGGACATGGCCTCTGAAGATTTAGGTGCACCTGCTTATCGTAAATTTGACGTGGAAGCATGGATGCCTGGTTTAGAACGGTTTGGCGAGGTTAGCATTTATTCCCCTTGGGCTTGCATTACCTCTTTTTTAATGTAATTGGTAAATTATCTTAAATACAGCCCCACTAAATCAAGTGGTATGGTTCAAGTGATTAATGAAGTTCAGTTTGTTAGCGGCCAACACTCGGTTGGATTTAGTCCCACATCGGATAGATAGGATTCTTGATAAGAGTTTATAAAGAGGGGGCACTCCTCACCTTACAAGCCGGTTTTGTAAGGATGAGTTAGGTCTCGATATTCGTGACATGGTATCATAGCCTATCGGGTCTATTGTTGGGCTTCCTAAATCGTTCACGCTTCATCCCGGCTGAAGCGTGAGGGGGTGTGTTAGTGGCCAACACTCGGTTGGATTTAGTCCCACATCGGATAGATAGGATTCTTGATAAGAGTTTATAAAGAGGGGGCACTCCTCACCTTACAAGCCGGTTTTGTAAGGATGAGTTAGGTCTCGATATTCGTGACACAGTTAAGATTGAATCAGTTGAGAATAACCGAGTTCAAACCCTTGCAAGTCAGACTTTACTTACCTCTTTGTTAAACTCCGGGTTACGAGGGCCCATTTCTCCAAAAAACTGAGGTTCAAGACAAAAAATAAATTCAGCCCCGCTATAGCTGTATGCACCAAGTTACTGATTATTGAAGCTTAGCTTAACCAATTGTAAAAGCAACTTCCTGCTATCCCCTTTTGCAAAATTGTGGCTTTGTATATATAAAATCTGTTGAGTCTTGTCTCCTCTTCATGTTTTATATAACTGCAGATTTCAAGTGCATCAAATTGCACAGACTATCAGAGCCGTCGATTGGGGATCCGCTATCGTCCATCAGAAGCACAGGTTCCGGCTCCAAAAAAATCTAAAGGCAATCTTGCTCCACCACAGTTTGTTCACACATTAAATGCAACAGCATGTGCTGTACCACGAATGATTATATGTCTACTCGAGAATTACCAACAAGAAGATGGATCTGTCCTTATTCCTGAGCCTTTGAGGCCATTCATGGGAGGGCTTAATATTATCAAGAGAAAATCATCATGATTTAATGTACCGTAAATTATTTTTTTCATTAGAAGGACGCTGTTGCGGCATTAGACTGTAGTCATAGATGAGTTGAAACAATTTCATAAAAACGAAAGCGGCACTGATCAGTGTGTTGTACAAATAATCTTTGATGATATCAGGTCAGCTTGTCAATTTTTCTTTCCTTTATAAAATCAAATGTTTTATATAGTTTATGTATAGCAATTTAATCCCAGTACATTTTCACTTAATTACTTCACTATACAAGTATCAATAATAACTAAATGGAGTTAGAAATAGCTTATTTGAATTTTCCTTATGATTATTTATGCAAAAGTTTAGAAGAACTTGTGAAAAATTATTTGTCCAAAAACTATTTTTAACTTGGTCAAAAAAATAATTTAACAACAATAGTTGATTGAAGTTAAATTACTACTATATTAAATTAAGAATGGCATAAGGGAAGAAATGTTTTGATGAAATGATCACAGAGAATCAGAACAAAGGGAAGAAATGCAAACATGACAGGAACAAGATAAATAAAAAACATGTTTAACATTTTGTTTGCTTCAAATCCAAGGAACAAAAGAATCTGTAACTATCTATTAATCAAAAAGTAGAATTACAATAATTCAATTTACAAAACAAAATTTGCAATAAAGCTAGTAAGTGAACCAGTCCCTGGTCATATTCAACAGCTCTACTCTTCCTCACAAATAAGTGATGCTCACTCAACTCAATAAATAAATGAATGAATAAATGAATTTTCCTTCCAAAAGCTCCATCAAAAAGAATCTTGTCACCCTACTTTGTACATAAAAAAATCCAGCATTTTTTTTTCTTTTTTCTTCTATCCACCAATTGTGTTTTATGTTTTTTCCTTCTCAATACACACTTGGCCACTAGTCCTTATAACACCACCTTCTTCCAGCTGAACATTGTTTCAGATTTGTGATATGAGTCATTCTTTAACCAATATGTGTTAAGTTATGAAGGAAAAAACTTTTGCTTTAACATAAGTTGGTGGTGATTCTGTCTGACATAGACAATCAGGTAAAGGATTTGCATAAAATGTTTCTTCTGAACGAAACCTGTCTATACCCTTTGTTCCAGGAATTGGCCCTTTTCTTTTCCTTAATAAACCAACCCTACCAAACACACAACAAACCATATATCATTAAATTACTTGACTTACAAGTTATACATTAATGCTTTTTTTTTTCTTTCTATTTTCTAAAATCGCATACCTTCCTCTGTGGAGATCATTCACTATATCGGACAACTTTCTCCCCTCGACCATTGTTCCAGTTTCCAGTTTATTAAACAAACGAACAAGAGCTTTCCTGTTTAAAAGAGAAAAAAAAAAAAAGGGAATCATCACAAAGGATGATGAATGCATAAAAATTTAAAAGAGAAAGAGAGACTCACCTATCTGGAGATATGGTTCTTCCTCTACCAAGAAAACGACGATGGCCTTCAACAGCTCGTGCCATGTTTCCAGGGTAAGAATGTACAAATACATCACTTTCAACCGATACAATATAGTCAAGAGCAGCCATTTGAGACGCGTGCTTAGAAAATGGTTCAAGCTCCCCAATGGATGCCAACTTTTCCTGAGATTAACAACATGTAGATTAAATAAAAACCAGTTCAAACAATGCTTTATTAATCTTTATTCACCAAGAATATAAGGCAAAAACAGGATTGTAGTTTCTAACCTTGCTCATTAAAAACGGATATCTCGAACGCAATTCAGTCATATGCGACTCGCCTCCATATATCTCCCCGGAAGCAATATATATTGGAGTCTTTGTAGGGTATCCAAGTGCACTAAGGAAAATTCCAACTTCTTTTGGAGTTAAGGGACAAAACCCTTTAGACCTCTCTTCATTTGGATCAATGTGCTTTCTTTTCCAATAACTAGTATTCTCTCTATTTGTTCGTGATAGTAATTTTCAAACATCAGATATATCAGGAAAAAATACGAGATTCAACAAATTATTTTTTGACCATCAATAAGTACCTGATAATCCGTAATTCTTTAGCCTCAGAAGTAGATAAATCGTGTGTGCATCCGCTAAATGCAAGCATATCCTTCTCGTAACGTAAGTGTAATGAGATATAAGGACCAAATGATCTCATTCTCTCCACCAATATCTACAAGTACATCAAAAGTATTTTAAAAAAATAGGAAAAAAAATCCAAAAGAAAAGATCGTAGTATAGTTGAAAGGAAATAAACAAGCTAATAAGAGTTAGCATCTAGTAACATACTTTTCCCATCTGTTCAATACGAGGAGAGAAACGAAGAGCTTCATAACAAGTGCGGCAGCGAAGTTTTTGAATATCCGGTGGTAGATTGTTATTTGCTAATCGAGAATTGGATTTGGAAGCTTGAATAACCTTCAGAAATCATCGATAATAAGATGATTGCACAATACGCTAGAAACTGAGGTCAATATCCAAATAATAACATAGAAGTTTATATACCAAAAGATTACATACTTTGAAATAATTCCAAAGGGTGGCAATCTCATTTTGATAGTAATCCATACCAGACCAGCTTTTGAATTGCTTCACCATTTTGGTTGCATTAGCCAAAGCCTTGGGAAGTTTCTTAATGATTTTTACATCATTAGCAAGAGAACTAATAAACCTCTTTTCATCGAAGATATCGGAGAAAGTGCTGCAAATCAAACAAAAGACTATAAAATCTAACTATGTAAAATCCAACAACAGAAATAAAAAAGAACTCAATAGAATTAAAAAGTCACCTGTTATCGTGCCAAAATGACTTCTTATCAAGTTCTGGAATTACAAGGGTGGCGTTTATGATGCGAGCTATAGCTACCATATCACATATCTGCAGTAAAAGCAAAAAAAGTTCCGCTTATAGCAATACAACAATTAAGAAAGACAACTTCAATGTGAATTAGCTTGACATTAAATCTAAGACATTTCATTATTTTATATGAGAGTAATTTAAAGAGAGAAATTTTACCCCGGTGCGCATTTGGTTGAGTCCACCATTTGTATGAACTAGAAGGTAACCTCGCGAATTCTCAGCAGCTGAATGAACATTTAACGCTTCAATTAATTACAATAAAGACACAAACATACACACTTACAAATTATAACATGTGTTTTAATTTGCTTACTTTTGTAATTAGGGGTAGGCTTTGTGCAAGGTAGAAACCCATGATTTGGTGGTGGCTTCCACAGTTTCTCATAATCTGGATCCTCTGATGAATCATTTAACTGTCAAAACTAAAAGAGTCAACTCAAAATACAGAAAAAGAATAACTAAAATCAAATAAAACAAATCTTAGGTGAGATAAATAAACATTAGCACCAGCAGTGAATAAATACTATGACACATTGCAAACACCGGACATGACACTGACACGTCAATACTTATAATAATTTATAAAAATGTATTCACATGTGTGAGTGTCATGTTGGTGTCAAACACTAAACATGCATTTCATCAGAAGCGTCGGCGCAAAAAACCAAAATAACAAAGAATAAACTCCTAACTAGGTTGGCCGGAAAAGAGCAAACTAAACTAATCAATAGAAATTCATTTTTGCATTTAGGATGGCTTTCTAACAATCGGACACACAACCGAAAATTTTAGAAAATTGAAATGATCAAATATAACTCTGTGTTAGTTTAAGGTCGATGTTACACTTATACACCAACATGTTGTTAGACACCATAGTATCTATCTAACATGCCGATGCTACGTAGATTGCAATAATTGAGTTATCTTATTCTTATCTCATTGCATACACAAAACCAGTTCAATTTTAAACAAACATATAAAAAAAACCAGTTATTCAGTTAGAATATATTGGAGACACAAAACCTCAGGAGCATAGGGTGGAGCCTTAGATAAATGAGGCGGATCGACCTCTCGAGTCCAGCTTTGCAGGTCACGACGAAACTGTCAAATTTTCAAATTAACAACATAAAATGATTACTAAGCTATTTAATCTCAACATAAACATAAAATTCCAAAAATACTCAAAATTGTACAAATTGTCAAATTTAAGTATTTTTCACTTAGTATTAAATCTCCTCAAATAAGAATTGCATAATAGAATAGGCTCATTATGAATGACCAAATAAGTAATATAAAAAAAAAAATAGTCAAAAACAGAATCTGCCACATAAAAAATATTGTTGGAGAATATAACCGTCTTCCAAAACAATAGGAACAAACTCAAAAGCTAATAACCAAAAACCATTTTTTATTCAATGGTGAACAAAAAACAGAGAAATAAATTATTAAGAGGAGAATGAAAATGAAAATGAGACAAACCGTGTGAAAATTTTCATTGATTTTATTATGATGAGTTGGAGAAGTAGTGGATTCATGAATATGAACAAAGAAGAAACAAGTTATAGCTATTGAAAAAACGGTTGCACAGAGGAATCTCCTTAGTAGAATGCGAAATGAAACTTTTCTGCGTTTCTGCATTAAGCCTTTTAGTGATGATGCACTTCCACTGAATTCATCTAATAAGTTTATACTTATTTTTCTTCCTAAAAAACAATAATAATAAATAAACAAATTAGAAGATTTTCATTATTATAAGTAGTAAAAAACAATAAAAAAAAAAAACAGAAAAGAACAAAACAAAACATGTGATACGAGGTTTGGAAATGTTAATGATGAGAACCTGAACCTCGGACTCTAGGAATGCACATGTTTAGAACGGAATGATGATAATGATGATGATGATGATGAGTTTAAAAACAAAAAAATGGTGTGTTTGGTTTTGGAATTTTGTGAATGTGATTGATGTTATTGATGTTTTTGCACCTTCTTGCGGACGGTTTCTTCTAATTACTATTAGTGTGTTACTCACTTCACGTTCACTTAGAGTAACTGACTTTCTCTTTAATGCTTCCTACTTCTAAGATTTTTTGTGGGTCCTTTTCCTTCTTTTTCTCTATTTATTTTCTCATGTGGCTAGATTTCCATTCAGTGATAATTTGTTTAAGATTTGGTGGTATTTACCCGTATATTATTTAATAATATTTTAATTGATATAAATTTTATAAAATATATTGTTAGATTGAAAGTTTATATTATATATATTATTTGTATAAAATTTTAGATAAATTTCAAATCATTTAATATGCTATTGAGACACATAAAGATTAATAGTGTTTAAAAAAATCATACAAACCGTTAATTTTGATGTGTCTCAATAACATATCACATGTTTTTAAATTTGTCTGAAATTTTACACAAATGATTTATATGATATAAACTTTCAATCTAACGGTGTATTTTATAAAAATATATATCGGTTAAAATATTATTGAGGTTATTGAATGGTTGAGGAGGTAAATATCCCCAAATTTTAGAGGGGTAGACTAGAAGAAAAAAAAAAACCTTTCTATTTTATTTGTTTTTTCAAGATCAAGATTGATGTGCGTCAGTTATGTCATGAAGTGATTTCAGTCCTTCCCAAATGCTATTGAAAGGATCGACTGCGTATTACTACGTACTAAATCGTCAATCACACTAGACCGACTAACGTTAGTTAGATTTTCACTTTTAAAGATAAATACGTGGATGTACCATGTTCATAATTTAATCCCTGTAAAATGATTTTAGCTTATGATAAACATTATGGTAAATTACATTTTAAGATTATTTTTTTGGTGGCTATTTTAAGATTATTCTTAACTTGTTATTCTAAAGAAAATAGATTATTGTTATCTTAATCATTTTTTAGTGATTTTTGCAATCTTATTCATTTTAAATCAATATCCTATCGTTTTAAATCAATGTCTTATTTGGTGATTTTTGTTATCTTATTCATTTTAAATCAATATATTCTACATTTCATAATTAGCAACATAATAATACATTTTTTTACTATATTAACAACACAATGATATTGATCAAAGAGATTAAACATCATATTAAGAAAAGAGACACTATAAGTTATCATACTTGAATTCGCTAAAGTTTAAGTTTAGAATATGATAAGTTAAATCAGTCATTTTATCCAACGGTGAAAATAGAAGTATGAGCGGTTCAACTAAATTTTGTGAAGTCTAATAACGGAGTTAGAAAATTTATATAGTTCGGACAAAATATCAAATATAAATATTTGCAATGAAAATTTTCAATTTTGAAAACAAAATCTCAGTTTTTCCTTAAATTTTCAATTTTACTCTAAATTAACCTATAACACACCAATTTTTTTGTTTTGCAAATGAAAAATCTCAATTTTAAACAAAAAAAATTCAATTTTACCATAAATTAATCTCTAAAAATATCAATTTTACCCTAAATTAACTTCTAAAATACCAAAAATTTCCGACCGAGCTTGAGCTATAACCCTAGCAGTCCTTATGGTGAATTCTTCCATGCCGTGAACTTAAAACAAAGTGCACATATTTTTATATATTTTGTATTTTGAACTTATTGAAATTATGTTTTGGCACCACTTACTCAAAAACCCAAAAGACTCAAATAAATACATTTCACCTATTTTTTGAACCTTTGTATCAGATTTCTTTATCATATTTTAGCTTTGGTAGGAACATTACACAAAATATACAGGAATTGAAGTTCGAACTTCATACGTCTATTTATTCACCTTGTCCCTAAATTATTTGGCCAAAAATAAATAAATATTTACCCTTATGTAAGATTATGTTCTCCTGATGATGCATGAGCATCTTCCACTATATTCAAGTTTGAAAACCAAATAATAATTTTTTTGAATAAACATAACAATAATGATGATAATAATAAATTTTGATAGTGTTATAAGGACTTGGTAGTAGGTATGAATCATGATATCTATTAATATTCACAAGAAACGTTGTCGTTTTCTCCATAATTTTGGATGGAAATGGAGCTATTGCATCAACAATATATATTATGTGGCCACAAAATACTTAAGTTAAGGTTTGGCATATTGAATTTGATCGATAATGGCGAAGAAGACGCTAATGAGAAATCAACACGACTGGGAATTTGTAGAATAAAGTGAAGTGAATGCAATGTGCACGATAAGTTAATGGGAGTATAAGCAACCACTAAAGTTACAATTTCATTTTCATTATTAATGTACCTTTGGAATGGAATATGTGTGTGTGTTATGTGGCACATTAACAAACACCAACCAACAGTGGTCTCGTGCATTTTAATATTCCATGTTATCATCACGTACGTGAAATTGAAACTAGAGATAGTGATAGTAAATTGTACCCGCTCTGTATAAAAATATATATCGTTTTGAGGAAAAAATTTGTATCATAATATATGTCGTTTTACATTACTAATAAAGTATTTAATGTTTTTTTTTCTCTTATATCCTTAATTAATTATTTCTCTTTCTTCTTTCAATTCTATAATTTATCTCTCACATATTATTAATGAAGGATAATTTTATAAACTAACTCATAATTTATCTTTTCCATACAACATTGATTACATTTCTTAATTTGTGTGATATGGTCAAAACGACATATATTTTGGTACGGAGGTAGTATTTGTTTTTTTTTTTTTGAGGAAGAAAAAATAAAATTCCGTAACTTGTATTTGTGTAAAAAAAATTTCGTTTAAAAAAGTTTTTCGGACATGTTTTTAAACTATAATATTTTTTGGTATACAATTTTCTTTTGGTTAAATAGTTTAGTAATTAAAATTTCACTTTTTAAGGTGAATATTTATACATTATATGATTTTTTTTGTACATAAATAAAATGAAAAAATCATCATAAACTCACATACACAAAGTAGAATAACTGGAGATCAAAATTCCGGTCATAGACCTTCAGCCTAGTAATTTAGATATTTTTTATCAATTGAGTTATGACTTATGGACATTTTATAATATATCTAATACATTATGTGATGATATCAAAATTGACAGATCATATATATTAAACTCATTTGGAGGCCGGAAAATTTTAGAATAGTGAGGTTTAAGAGAAGGAAGGGGTTGGGTTTGTAACTAAAAGAAAGAGAAGTGGGTGGGGTAGCAAGCTCGCGGGTGTAGATAGCATTAGTAATTAAAACATATTTTTGACAAAAATTAGTGTAAAATATGACCCAAATCAATCCAAGCGGGAATTTCTTCAAACCAGGCTGAAAATTGCTCTTTAAATTTCCTATATTACTTGCAGACACCCAAAAATTTAAAAAAAAAAAAGTGCCCTTCAATATTGATTAGAAGATAACTTTCAATGTGTTCTATGGTATGTACCTGTTCTTACTTGTTGAAATGGCTTAGCAATCAGAATTTCGACAAATATTGATGGCAGACGCACGATCTTCACTCTTCATCAATAGTCTTGGCCCATATTATTAAAAGAATGACTTATATTTGTGTTTCCATTATTTCTATTGAATCTCACATGGTTTCATAAGCTCTCTTTCAATGTATTTTAAACTTAACATATTCAGAGTTATCTTCTAATTCATTTTACACCTCAAAACAACATCGCCCAAGTAACTAAAATTCATTAACACCCAATTAGTTTTTTTTTTGAATGGCAAAATATTATTAATAAGACCAAGTCTCAGCACAAAAAGAACCGAGACCAGTAAAAGAGGTTACAAAACAAAGGCGCCGCATATAAGCGGAAACCTTACATAAACTTTTAACCAATTTTGTGATAATATCTTATAATACTTTCAATATCTTTGCATATTTCACATTAACTCTCTTAGTTTTGATTAAATGTCACATAACTCCATGACCTACATACAAATAGTCAACCAAATATAATTTAAACCCTTCTCATTACCTTACCATTTCCAACCAAAAATCGTACTATTAAATTAAAGAGTGCCTAGTTCACACTTCTCATATTTACACACACACACTAAAATGATTGACTTTTTATAAACAAAATATTCAAAAAAATATTAATAATACTTTTCAATTCTACCATTAAATTAATATTGTTTACATCACTTTTAATTAAACATCTTACACTTTATGTTGCTTCAAAAAAAAATCTTACACCTTTTATTAGGGTTATTTTAGTAAATATATTAATTTCTCTTTTATTTATACACCTTTTATAGTATGTGTGAAATAAATAACTCATTTTGGGTAATAATTTTTTCTGATCACCAATTTTTTTCCTCTATTTTTGAATAGTACAAAAATATATATTTTTCTTGTGCTAGAATTTTCGGTCTCCGAAACTGCCGTTAAGATTGGATCTAGCTCTTCTTTCTGCATTTGCTTAATATTTTTTGGTTTTTTTAATCATGGATGTGTTCTAGATATACGATAACATTAATTAATTTTGGGTCTGTAGTGCCAGGTCATGGTGTTTCATTGTTTCAACTTTACAACGCATGCAAAGAAATTTGTGATCAGGAAATATGCAATGGACCCATGATGAGTGCAATCAGGTTGTACTATAGAGTTTGGTATTTCCTATTTGCATGCGTAAACAAAGAAAACAAAATGAAAAACTAGAGAATATACGTATAGAAAGTTCAAAGTTTACGAACGTCCCTTTGTACTAAAACAACTTAACTAATTGTAGGGAAATTTCATTGATGTTGGAAAATATTGGATTTATATTATGACTTGAAAATTTCTTTTTTTGATTACAAATCAATATAGTTGATTGAATATTTCATTTCCATTACATCTACTCTACTCTTATTATATTGTTGTAGTTTTTATGTAAATTAACTTCTATACTCTTATTTTAAATCCATTGCTAGCTAGTCGTACCGGAAACAAAATTTTATATATATCATCTAATGTTTGTGGCATACATGATATATAACATTACACACAGGGACGGATCTACATTAAGGCATAGCGTGGCTATAACCACACCAAAATTTTCGATTTTCGATAGATATACATACATATTTTTATTATAAATTATGCTATATATATGTTTAATGGTTAATGTTATTCACTAAAGTGATTCTGGTCTGGTGGTCAAGTAGCGCGTCCTTTTCCTGAATGTCACCGGTTCGACCACTGGTGAATGCAAGTGTTTTGCTTCCTTTAATAATAATTTTTAAAATGTAATACTAATGTTTCCTATACAATAATATGTTCTAAACAATAATAGCACTTGTTTGCTGCCTTTAATATTACTTTTAATAACACAATTTGATTCATTTACTTTCATTTCTTCTCTCAACTCTATATTTACAAATTTTGATTTTTTTTAATCTTTGTTTTTTTTTTTTTGACTAATTTTTTTTAATCTTTGTTATATTTGATTTTTCATGGACAAAAGAGATGCACTAGACATAATAAAACATAAAAAATAAAATAAGGGACAAGCAAAACTCTTGTCCAAACAACTCCAACAAGGCATAAGACCCAACGACCCACCCCTAAACAAATTTACTCAATTTTGTTAAAGTATAATATTATATCCTTAATTTTGATTTTCTAAATCTTAACCCTAATTCTAAAATTTGTTTGATTTATATGACCAATTTAATTATAGTGTAAATAGATATATTGTACTCCGTTTAATTAACCTTATGGTTGCCCTTAAAATTTAAAAGGATCTTTATTGTTGTTTGTGCATGTAAAATAACTCAACAAATTATATGTGTTATTGCAAATAATTTAATTCATACTTTCTTTCATGTTTACGTCCAGAAAAAAAAATGTGTGTTTAGCCACACCAATTTATAATGTCTGGATCCGTCCCTGATTACACATGAACATATGATATATAAAATTTGCGAATCAATCTTAAAGGAATAATTTTTGGCATACTGATCCCACAAAGGGATATTATACTCGCACACTTACCGTACATACATACAAATATCAAATACTATGCTTCTATATGTACTTTTCAAGATCCAAAAATTATGCATTTTATCAAAAATGTTTTTTGGACACTGTTACACACACTTACACCTAATCTACATCTTGAGAAAGAAAATAAAAAAGTGAAGTTTTTGATAGAAAGAAAAATAGAGAAAACCATTTGTTGATTGTCCTAAGTTGTTGTAAATTAACAAAATACGCCATAAACAATTTCAACCTGTTTATTTGAAATCGAATGATGAGATGCAAAACTATTAACAATAATCACTGTACGTAAATACGCCTAATCCAATTTCTTGCTTTTCTAATTCCTTTATTCACTTTAATATTGATTATAAAGGACAAATTATATGTTATGAGTCCGTATTTCAAAGTGTTCAATATGATATTTAATAATAAGCCATGACACTCTCCCACCTATTGGGCTAGTTTTTTGGGTTTGACTCTCGTCATGTACTTAAATTATAGTAACAAATTTGTGCTTTCATTGAAAGTTGGACCACAGAAATGACTACTGGATTAAGGTGTTCCACCGAACACTAATAGATGGGTGAAACCGTCAAAAAGGAAAGAGCTACTATCGGAGGCTCTCCTCATATGCTTAAATCATAATATTATACATAAAGGGAATACACCGGCTTTGTGCAATTTTTGCCTATCAGTTTATGGTAGAATTCAACTATATATACATGGGACTTTGTGAGCACATTTGAGATGGTAAATATAAATATAATTTGTTTAATAAAAAGTATATATGAATAGGAGTAATTTTTTTAGGGAAAACAATAATATAATGAATTTATTTCTCCTTTGTGGAAAACAAATTAGAAAGATGAAGTATGAATGAAAGAATCACTAATCAATTAGATAAAAGAATAATTAATGTTGATGAATCAAAGTGTACACTATGAGTTAGCTAGCTATAGTTACAGTCCCCATTTCTCTAACAGAACTTGAACGAACAGCCTTAAATATGTCTTTATCTTCCACCATTCTCTTGTTCTTGTAATTAGGATGAAACAACTTAAACCAAAACCCACTTTTCTTACTACACTCATCATTTTTTTCACTCTCTCTTTTCCATCTTCTAGGAACAAAAGCCACTGACCTACTCTTCATGAGTCCATTATGTTTTTGAAACAAAAAAATCGAAACAGAAGTTTTTCCATGAGAAGAGAAAGATCCCTCATGATCATGCATTGGAGAAGAACAAGATGAAGCTGAAGATGACGATGAATAAGACGAAACCGAAGAACACGAAGAAGAACCAGAAGCTGAGGTTGTTTTTTGAGAGCTAGAACTAGAAGATGTTGATAAATGATCAAGTTTATCTTTCAAACAAAGTGAACACACACCGGGTGATTGAACATGTTTAGGATGTTTCTTACAACGACCACCATTAAGGTTGAACATGTTGTTGTCTTTGTCTTTTGAATAGGGTCTTCGTAGGTTTGCCATTTTTGTGATTATGGTTCAATAATGTGAACAAAATGGTTGATATATAAAGAGAGAGGAATATGTGGGTGTGTTTGAGTTTCCTTGATAGTTCATGGGAGTTTCCTTGACATGGTCTTTTTGACGGTTTTGCACAAGTTGAAAATTAGACTTAGAATTCTTAAGAGGAATGTTAAAATGGACGATGATGATTGTGACATGTGGAATGAGTCATTGGTTGTGATTTGAGTACGTGGAAAAGACCAAACCTTTTTGTGTTGGGCGGCGTGGAATTAGAAATTTTGTAAACACGGGTTGGCGTCGACAAATTCAAAGCAACCCAATAAACCTTTGTTGCAAACAAATAAAAATTGAATGTATCTAAAAGTAAAAATTGTATGTACTTATAAATCTAGCTCAATTAATAAAAGTAAAAGATATAATACATATTTGTGTAAAAATTGAAGTTTGAATTCAATATATTTACTTATTCATTTTAAATAAAGAATGAATTTTTAATTGATAGACTATCTGATAAAAAAATAATAATGAAAGTTCATTATAATTATGTCAGTTTGTATCACTATATCCCTTCTTTTACTTTTGGCATTCACTCATAATCTTGAGGGAAATAGACCGTGGTAGTCTAGAGTTCGGATTGAATTTTGATATCAAATGATTTTAATCTCATTCTAAATATAGTGGTGATTGAACAACAATCATTTCTACTAAGTTCAGCGTCAATAATTATTCATATATTTCTCTTTTTATTTCTTCACAATACTATATTCCCCTTTAGTTATAATTATTATTACAGTTATCATTGGTATAACAGTATAAATATAAAAATGTTAGAATCACGGTTGTGATTTGAAAAATTGTGATGTGTTAATTTCGTGTTTTGTTGAATACTAATGTTTATAAATAAAATTTATCTAAACTTTTGCACCATTTCTTTTTAATTTGAATATATTGACATAGTATTAATTAAATTTGTTTTTTGACACATTAATTAAATTTGTTATTAAAGTGTATTTAGTCAATAGTTATAAAAGATATTATTATAAAGGGTTAAATATATTTCTAGTTATCGTAAATATACTAAATTTTATTTTAGTTTCTATAAATTTTTTCGGCAACTTCTTTCGGTCTCTCAAATATTCTATATAATGAATTTGTCTCTGTATTTCATTCAACTCGAATATATCATTTGAAATTTTAAATTTTTTTCCGTTTACATGTTTAGTATATTATAGATATCTCTATTACAAAAATTGAATTTTTGTTTACCAATAAATTAATTTAATATGAATTTTTTAGTTTCTTGCGTTTAAAAATTCATAAATAATTCATCTTATGTTCAAAAATTCTAAATTTTTGCAGGAGAGGTTCTTAAATATTATAAACATAGATACAAAAAATCATTCAAAAATATGACAATATACAAGAGTTGATTTAAATGTAGAGACCAAAAATTGTTATAGAAAATATTTGAGGGATCAAAATTAAAATTGATAAAATTATTTATGGAGATTAAAAACAAAATTCGAGATATTATAAAAGTTCTTCTTTAAACTATGATTTATTTAAAGCAAGTGTTAACATGTGCCTCAAAGACATATATTAAAGAATTAAAAATAAAAATATTCGTCTAAAAAAACTGTACATTTAATATTTTAAAGTTAAAATATTGTATTTTTCAATGTAAAATTTATACTTTAAAATTTCTTAACATATGCATGTTAACAAAAAAAAATTAAAATTAAAGTTTGGATTTTTCATATTTAAAATTTGTTAGACTCTAGACTGTAGACTAATTAGAATAAAAAATAGAGTGAGGAGTTGTAGTACTAGTGTGGAGCTAGCTGGAATATTCGGTACACCAATAGTACGTTGCCATACCTTGAGATATGGCGTGTTGTGAGGATGATTCTTGACAGGAGGTGTATTTTTTCAACCAATCATACAACCAACCAATCACAAGGAAGTGTTCTTTCCGTACCGTAAAGGCCTGTTTATAATGTACTCCCTCCATTTCAATAAAGCTATTTGATTTATTTCACACAAAAAAATTGATAGCATAATTATTGTGTTTAATTTGTGTGTAAATTTTATTAAATTATTATTTGTTTGTATGTGTAAATAATAACTACATCTAGTAATTTATAAAAAGAGTTTATATTTTTGGACTAGATTATTATTGAAAGCATGCTTATAATTTGGGATGGAGGGAGTAGTTATATTTTTGGACTATCTTCATTCTATAATGTGTCATATCTAAAAACCCGTAAATTTAGCTCAGTTAATAGATAAATTACACATGCAAGATAAATTTGAAGTTTGATACGTACATTTATTCACTTTTTTTTTCTTTACGTAGACAAAATGACAAACTATTAAAAACTCACACATAAAGTAGAGAAACTGAAGTTAAAACTTTAATCGTGAACATCTAAACCTCATTTACTCACCTTTAAAAGGTGAAATTGGCCTACATCCACCTTAGAGAAACTAATATATAAAATTTATCTAAAGTAGTATTATAAGGATGCGTTTGATCTGCTAAAAAATAAGAGACTGAACAAAACAAATGTTATTATATTGTGTTTGATTTTAAAACTGTCACTGAAATTGGACAAACTGAAAGTCAATGGATCGGACAAAATCAGATACTCTTATTTCCGCGGAACAATGAGACAACTTTTTGTCCTCAATACAACAGGTCTAAATCAACAAAATAATATTTTCTCTATTAAATATCATACAAGAAAAAAATTATTCAATACCGTAAATATTTATTTTATACTATTATGTCTTATACTATACCGTTCTATCCATTATTATCCTGTACTTTTATTTTGCGGATCAAATACTTGCGAGATATTTTGCCGGCACGTGTAGAGGTCGATAACACTGGACTCTACTTGATTCTCCCACTCAACAGTCACCGCTCTTTTCCCAAACTAAGATTCACGTGGCACCCATGAATATCGCATTGCTCGCTTTCAACTCAACACTCTCAACTCAATGAGTGAATGTGAACTAAACAGACAAACTCAACAATCCAAAAACAACAATTCAAGATGCTTCACCATCCGTCACTCACCGCCACTCAACCTACACTCTTCGCTTCCCTTTTCTCCGCCTCCGCCAACATTCCTCCACGCAATTCACTTACCGGAAATTTCTATGGCCGTGATGTCTGGTAATACCTCACCTTCAATTTTACATCCGTTACTAGTTATTACCAATCAGTTAAGAATTTTAAATTATTAGTAACCACTAACTATATTTCAATATAAAATCTTCAAAAGATATTTAAGCATTATTCTAAACAGTAAGTACAAATTGTTTAACATTGATCTTATCATTAGCTTGAAGTTTAGTACGCAAGCAACTGGAAGCAAATCTAGTAATAGTGGCCACGGAATTTATAGTGAGGTATTTAACCATAATAATAATAATAATAATAATCACATTTTAGTAATTTGAGTGAGTTCTTATAGATGTTGTGAATTTTGATTGAAAATTTTGGCATAGGTTAGACAAGACAAGGTTCCAAGCTTTATGGTAATGCTTATCGTCGTGCTCAAGAAGAGGTGCTTAAGGTATATATTTATGTCATTAGTAGTATATATTTTGATTGAAATACTTTAATCTGCATGTATTGCAAATTGCAATGCCTTAACTTTTGTATTTTTAGGAAGAATCCTTCAAAGCGATGGAAAACAGACCATCATGGGAAATTTCTCCTGGACAAACATTTCCGTTGGGTGTATCGCAAGTCGAGAATGGGATCAATTTTGCTATTTTTTCACAGCATGCAACTACTGTCACACTATGTTTGGTTCTTCCTGAAAGGTAAATTTAGATATCCTTTTTGTATGTTGGTTTAAACTTTATATAAAAATATGTGTGTGAAATATTTGCTACTCCCTCCGTCCTTTTCAAATGTTGTTTGAGATACGTGCACGCTATTCATATAACCTACTTTGACCATATATTTTTATTAATATATAATCATTTTTGTGACGAGTCTTAAGTTTCTAAAACCTCTTGGGAGCTCGGGAGAGACTGAGTTTGATTCCTGGTGAGGAATAATTCTTGGCCAAGCTTTACTTACCGTGCGGCCGAACTCCGGATTACCACGGCCCCCTTGCGCTCGGAACCGGAGGGTTAACACCAAATAAAACCTGTTGGGATTGGGAGCACTTGTTTTTTGTGGGCTTAAATAAACACTTTCCCTCTATTTCAAAAGCACTTGTTTTTTGCGCTTTGTATATGGGATGCAAAGTGATTTTGAAACATGACTATACTTGTGTTCATGTACTTCCTTGATTGCACTATTTCCGGAATTGTGCTGCTACAATCCCCTGGATAACATTTCCATAAAAATTATTGGTTCAATTTTGTTTCACACACTTATTCCTCTGTTTTTATAATGTATTTTAGGGGAAGCACTGACACACTGGATGGTGGTATGATAGAACTGGCTTTGGATCCTCATTTAAACAAAACAGGGGACATTTGGCACATATGTATTGAGGTGCCTTATATATATTCCTTTCATGGATTTTAGTTGAAATTATTATATATTTTTTTAGTCTGTAACTTATTTAAAAATACATAGATAAATAACTTTTCTGTTTATTTGAGTATAAATTTTGTATATTTTATACATTGCTTTCCAGTGAGTTGATCTTGTGTCAGAAACATCTTATGGCTAGCCAAATATGAATTTTATTTACCTTCACTCCTATATGTTAGTATAAAATATTGACAATGATGGATGGAAGTACACGAGATGCCTCGTGTCTGTTGAATATTGATGCACCTCATTAAAAGCTTTGAAAGTAATTGGAATGAATGTATCAAATTTGATGCAGTTCTACTATAATGACTATATAGATAAAATTTTCCATTTTATATTTGACAAGCATTTTTTTTTCACCTTTATGATTTTGAATAAGGAACCTACATGGGTAAGGAATGTCATTGAAGAAAAAATTGCATATTGAAATTTGAAAACATCAATTTCTGTAATAGTGTCTTCCATCGTGGAAGATATCTTTACTCGAGCTGCTATTAAGTTTACCTTGCACAAATTGTAGATAATGCTGTTATTTGTTTTAAATACTAGTGTTAATGCCAGTTGAACTTCAAGCTCGTTAGCACCATATTTTCAATTCTTCCATTTTATGCGAGTCCAATATTGCTCCGATTGTGCAGACTTGGTGCAGGTTTCTTTCTTTTTTTGGGATATTTCAAAAGCTCTGTTACAAAGCTCCCTAAACTCCCCTCCCCTCAAATGTGCGGGTATGCAGCTCGCTTATCATGTACCTATTGTGTAGGATCTTCTCTCCTGGCTAATTAAGTTTGTTACAAACAGTGACAACCTGTGCATATAAATTGACTTCATTTGGGGTTACTTTTTAATGTTTCACTTAGTGGAATAATATTCCATCCTTTATTAGTCAGGTTTTTTTCCGCCAACAGTTTGCCCGTTTGGGTTGCCTTCTTTTTTTGTTTTTCTTAAGTTTTCTCTGTTTTGTCCTTGTATGGGTTAGATTCATGGGACCTCAGGCTTTTATGTTTTTTTTCTTTTCTATTATTAAATTTGCTTGTGGTTTGTCAGTTTAGGTTAGTGTGTCAACCTAGTTGAGATGACTATCCTTCTCTGTCACATGCTGACTGTATTAGTTTGTTAATGTTCGCCAAGTCTTAGAGTATAGATCTGAGGCTCATCTCTTGTAACAAGAATTCATTTCATTGTGCAGGATCTTCCTAGGAGCAATGTTCTGTACGGATATCGGATAGATGGACCCCAAGACTGGGGTAAGGGGCATCGATTTGACGGAAGCATTGTGCTTGTTGATCCTTATGCAAAACTAATCGAAGGTCGAAGATATTTTGGGGATATTAGCTCGAAGTTGTCTAAGTTTCTAGGCACATATGATTTTGACAGCTTGCCTTTTGACTGGGGAGAAAACTACAAGCTTCCAAATATTGCCGAGGTATTTGCCTGCATAAATGGTAGTTGCTCGAAAATTATTTTCATGAAAATGTTTTCCCTAAATCAAGGCTTCATACAAATTGCTTTATGATTATTTCAAACTATATGCAGGGTTTGCATTCTACCTTTGCTTTGTATGCTTTTCCGCTGATCTCTAATGTTTTTTTGATTTGATGATAATATGACTGCCTATTGTATGTTTCTAGATGAAGTAAGTCCAATTTATGGATTCATTATGCTCTGTTATTGCAAATGCAGAAAGATCTTGTTATATATGAGATGAATGTCCGTGCATTTACAATGGATGAATCTAGTGGGTTGGATAACAACATTCGTGGAAGTTATCTTGGTGTGATTGAGAAGGTAACATCTGTGCTATCATTGGGTATATGGTTTATTCGTTACTATATGCTTGATACTTACTATTTATTGTATTGCTTTATTTAAACTCTTTTTATTGCTTGCCTATAAGATCCCGCACCTTCTAGAGCTTGGTATCAATGCAGTGGAGTTGCTGCCTATCTTTGAGTTTGATGAGTTGGAATTGCAGAGGCGTCCAAACCCCAGAGATCACATGGTAAATAAAAAAAGTATTATGTTCTATTTTGATGTCAACGTTTCATAATGGACCTCTTCACTGCGTGTGTACCGTATATCCCCAATAAATAAAGGAATGGATCTTCTCCATTTTATCCATTACTATGGTTTTTGAAATCTATATATGATAATGTGATATTAGATGAGCTTAAAATGTCCTCGATACACCCCAAAACTGTGGTAATAGAAAGGAGAAATAGAGAGGATCCATTCCTAATAAACAAATATATAGAAACAATTGTATTCTTTCTGGCTGTATATACAAATCTACTTTTATTTGATGACCAGAGGGATTAAAGTCTGTAATGTGTATTTTTCTTTGATGATCAAAGAGATCAGAGTATGTAACTTTGACTTAATAAGTGCCATAATATGATACTGATAGCTGTATTTTTGCTTTCCAAGATTAATACGTGGGGTTATTCAACAATAAATTTCTTTGCCCCTATGAGTCGCTATGCTAGTGCTGGTGGAGGACCAGCTAATGCATCTCAAGAGTTCAAGCAAATGGTTAAAGCCTTACATTCTGCTGGCATAGAGGTAATGATATTAGTATTTCACTGTCACAGCTTTGAGTGGTAGCATGCTTAATATTTTGATCACCTGATTCTGTCTTATTTTGTATCATTTCAAAGATTTATATAATTATATATCTCTTGCGATAAATCTTATCCATCCATAGGTTATTTTGGATGTTGTCTACAATCATACTAATGAGGCCGATGATCTGAATCCTTACACTACTTCATTTCGTGGCATAGATAATAAGGTAATTTCTTATTTGTAATTCTATTTTTGATAGACTGTTATTTGTACGTCAGAATACTTGCAGTGCCTTTATCTTGTTCTGTATGGTTTTAATGTTCTTACAAATTAGCATGTATTACAATTACTCTACTACACCTTGTGTGTGGAAAAGATTTCACACACTTTATGTTTAATTCTATAAATCCTGTAATGGATGATGGTCAGTTGGTCACAGACGACCTGATAGGAAATTATGAATAGAATCATTAGAGATAAAATTGCACCCTTTGTTGGAAAGATTGTGGAATCTCATCTCAGATGATTTGGACATGTGTAGAGAAGAACTATTGAAGCACTAGTGAAGGCAGTTGACTAGATAAAGGGTAGTCTAATTGTTACAGGTAGAGGGAGACTAGAAAAACTATACGACACCCTTTAGAGAGATTTTGTAGCAAATGATATATCTTAAAATTCAATACAACGTACAGACTTGTAGCATTGTATGATTCATATAGAATCCCGCATAGTGAGATAAAGCTTGGTTGTTGACTATTGTATGGAACTTTAATTGATACACATGCACAGTAGCATGACATAAGCTATGTTTATGGTGATGCAAAATGAGGTTATATACGCCCACACAGAACAAACACTCACACCCACTGATGAACATTTGAAAACAATCACCTTCAAGTAATCGATGAATTCATCTCCTTCGAAATTTTATAGTGCCAACTTACTCTCATTTTACGATTCTTCAACAGTCGAAAACAATTTAAGGTGAGTTTCTCTCAAGTATTCACCTGTCGCTGGAAACATTATATATGGTTTTAGTACCATTTATTAATAAAAGCTTTGTCATCTTTTTTTTAGTTATGTAGAATGTTGAAAAATTATATGCCTTTTCTGTACGTAATCTTTCTTCATTTCTACAGGTTTATTACATGTTAGATGACAAAGGACAATTGCTGAACTTCTCTGGCTGTGGTAATTTTATCTTTTTCTTAACCTTACGATTCTATTGAATTCTAACAGCTTTGTTCATATGATTTACAATTGCATACAGCAGATAGACAATGAAACAAAAACTTGAAAATGACCCTCTAATTATTAACATGAAATTGAGGGCTCCAAATATTCAAAATGAAAATACCTCTCAGCTCCCAGAGCTATGAGGCCAGACCAATTGCAAAGTTTTCCCATAACTATGATGCTGAGTGTCCAAGTCATGAAACCAAGTAGTATGCATTCTTTTAAATTTAAGAATAAGTTGAAAAGTGTTTCTTGTTTTTGAATTTTGACAACACAAATTAGTAGCTCCATCATGCGGAGCTGTGCTTTTTTTCACTGCAGAGAATATTTAATATGCAACATTTGATTTAAATTTTATTTACCTCCAACCAAATTTCAGTATATTGTATCGATATTGAAGTTCTATTCTCTCACTCAGATATTGTTCATCCGCAGGAAACACATTGAATTGTAACCATCCTGTGGTCATGGAGCTAGTTCTTGACAGCCTAAGACATTGGTATGGACTACTTGTGTAAAATTTGTTATTGATTTGATTATTGATTGTATATACCTTGATATGTTTTGTGGAAGTGACCTAATATCAGCTTTTTCTTGTTCATTTGTATATTTGTATCATATAGACTTGGTTGGTACTTAAGAATTTGTAGTTCACTAGTTTCTTAAACTGGTAGAAATTATGAGGCACTCTATGTTGTTAAAATTTCTGTATCTGTCCCCCCTTTCATGTGAACCATTTTTACTCATCACATCACATTAATCAAAAGCCTTGAGGGTCAGGTAATGTTTGACTATCATTAATGTTTTTTTTTAAAGATAATAATAATGAATTGAGTTGTGATGCCACTGAAAGAACTAAAATATCCAAATTAACCAATATCATGATTTTCTTTGAAATTCCTACTGCGCAAGTACTATTTTCTAATTTTTTTTGTTTCACTTCATTGTAGGGTCACTGAGTATCATGTGGACGGATTTCGATTTGATCTAGCAAGTGTACTGTGTCGAGGAACTGATGGTTCCCCTCTCAATGCTCCTCCACTCATTAGGGTAAAAGATATACTGATAATATAGTTATAAATTATAATCAATGAGCTAAGATTCCACTTTCTGGAACAATTGGTATGAGTGTTTATCAGTTTGGTTCAGTTATTTGGGATCTCAAATCGTCTGAAAACAACATTGGATTTGTGTTGGAAATTCATGTCAGTCATAATGTGATAGAACCTGTAAAATGAAAACAATGACAACACATTATTGAATAGTAAAGATGAGCTCAAGGGCTCAACAATGATGGAAAATAGAAAATGAAAGGATAATCAGAGTGTGAACACTCCTACCAGAGCACAATGCTCCTAACCAGAGAGATATCTCTCCTAACCAATTCTCTAACAATCTTTCTGAAGGAGTTCTCTCCTCTACCTTCTCTCTTTTAATTTGAAATTTTTATCTATCGATGTTTTTTTATTTATTTTCACAGGCAATTGCTAAAGATGAAGTCTTGTCAAGATGTAAAATTATTGCAGAGCCTTGGGACTGTGGAGGTCTCTATCTTGTTGGAAGTTTTCCAAACTGGGACAGGTAATACTTTTAATGATCTTTGAGGAAATATGTTTATTTTGTGAATAATCTTTGTAATAATCATGAAAGTTGATGAACTCAATGCCTTGATTGAAGGCAAAAAGTAACGTTTATACAGTCTTTATGATCTTACGATTTTGATGTTGTGTAAAGGTTACTAGTTCAATATTGAATCAGGGGATTGCTATCATAATACTGAGATTTCTTCATGGTCTTTTTATTGTGTGATTATGACCATTACTGACAACTTTTCCAGCGATTAATTATGAAAAGTGTCCAAGTTTTACGACATGTAGATCAACATTAGAATCACTCGTAATTCTAATTCTCCCGTTGAATTCATTAAGGTCGTGGAACATGATACTTTTTTGCTTTTCAGCATGAACGGTCACTCCAGTATCATGTGATCTACTGCTGTGCCAAAAGTTAATCCCATCTTCTGAACCACGTCGATATGATTTTATTTACAATGTCAACAAGATTATTTTTAAGGACATAATTCTTGGATATTAGTTCATCTATGGGGGAACTAATGTATGCTAAAATGAAAAAAGTGTTTCCTCAATCAATATTCGGACCAGTTTCCCATCATATTTGTCTTTGATGTAGGTGGGCTGAATGGAATGGGATATATCGCGATGACATGCGGAAATTTATTAAGGTAATTTTAAGAGTAGAATATACTCATTATGATCCAGATTGTCTTTCTATTGGCTGGCTGAGTTGTAGTATGATTTGCATAAGATGGGTGTCATGCTAATAAAAGACCGATAGAAATCAGTTGTCATTCCTATCAATATGCCTGATGGGGAGTAAGAAACTCACGAAGAACTGATTTTGTAATGTGCTAGAATTTGATTTTGATTTATTCTTACTCTGTTGTCTCCTTTAATACATGCCACAGGGTGATTCTGGTATGAAGGGGAGCTTTGCAACTCGTGTTTCTGGATCTTCTGATCTTTACAGAGTAAGGATACATACTTGTAACCTTTCATGTGTGCTATCTGTATGGGTTGTACACTAAATAAAAATTAAAATACCAACTATTTACGCCATTTAGTGGAGGTTTGGGAATGACTTTTTATATCTCTGACATCTGTGAAGTTGAATTAGTGGGGCCAGAATATTAGATTAAACTAGTCTAAACCATTGGCAAGTCGTTTTTCCTACAAATCTACCATAAGTATGCAATTACTTTTTGCACCTAAAGTTTCTCACCTGCTCTTTATTCGAGGCCATCTGAATTTAAGGTAATTTTGGAAGTCATGATGCGAGAATCATCAATCCCCCTCCCCTGATAAACTATGTAGATCAAGTTAGCCTATTTTTGAATCACATGATTAAATAAAGACCAGTAATTATTATGCTGCAGTCAAAATATGATGTGTCCAACACTCCAGCTGCTAAAGATTTGTGGTTGATCTCAAGTTCTTTATTTCGGTCTTTGTGGGTGATATTGACAAAACTGGTTTAATACAACTAATGGATCTAAGATATGTATATTTCATTCCATGTCAACATGATGGAATTAATGTTATTTCTGTCCCACTCTAAAAATGTGTTGAAATTATGGGCCTAAGATTTAATATAAGTATATAACTGATTTTCACTTTGCTTGATTCTGCTTTATAAATAATTTTATAACAGTGGCTTCTCGCCTTCATTTGTTTCTCTTTCAGGTGAACAACCGTAGACCATATCATGGTATTAATTTTGTTATTGCACATGATGGATTCACCCTGCGTGATCTTGTTTCATACAACTTCAAGGTAGCTCCTCCAAAATTTGTCCATCAATTTTGAAAATTGAATTGTTTATCAAAACTCAATTTTTTTTCTCTTTTATTCTCTATTTTGTAGCACAATGAAGCTAATGGGGAAGGTGGAAATGATGGATGCAATGATAACTTTAGTTGGAATTGTGGTTTTGAAGGTAACCTCTGAATTGCAACACTTTATTTATTGTAAACTGTTCACTTATGCTTATTCATTGTATGGAAATGATGTCTTCTCTATTAATTGATTCTGTAGGAAAATTAGGAGATATCCATATATCTGATCTCCCTGATCTGAGAAAGCAGTGATAATATTTCCATTAATTTTGTTTCCTTTTAATCACTCAGTTAATATCTTATAAGCAACTGAATGTTATCTATTTTTTTTTACAGGTGAAACTGATGATGCTAGTATAAGAGCTCTGCGGTCGAGGCAAATGAAGAACTTTCATTTGGCATTAATGATATCTCAGGTACATACTTGAAGTACATTTTGGAGTGATTTTGTGTTGCAGACTTTTATTAAAATGCAAGTAAAGTAACCCCTTCAACTTTGACTATCGGGCAAATAGCCCTGTGTGGTTTCAAGTATAAACATATGGCACAGTCCTCGAAGCAATAGTTAGTAAATATATAAACTTCAATTGAAATGTGGTTTACAAAAATTCAATATTAATCTTAGTTTAAGCAAAGTTTAAACTTCCGGCTTACAAAAATTGATGTATCCCTGTATTGAATTATGTTTAACAAAATGTATATACTAATTACTCCAATTTCCGTAGTTTCTTTCTCTTCTGAATTGTCGGTGGCTTGTTGAAAGTTTAAGCATGTTAAGTACAAATTAAAAGTTACTGGGGGCTATTTTTTATCGACTACATTGCAGTTTAGGTGTTTGTATTATACAGACTTTTCAATTAATTTTCCTTTCCAAAAGAAAGTTGAAGATGCTATTGCATGAATCCGTTTGTTATCATATGCTGCCACTGATATCAGAATATCAATTTTGAATTTTTTTAATGAATGACCAGGGCGCACCAATGATGCTAATGGGGGATGAATATGGCCATACTCGCTATGGAAATAACAATAGTTATGGGCATGATTCTGCCATTAATTTTTTCCTGTGGGATCAGGTAAATTTGTGACATCCCGTTGCGTTTGGTAGCTCACTGGAGATGATTTCTTAACAACCTCATCTTTTTGCTTAATAGTTGGATGCAAGGAAAGGTGATCACTTTAGGTTTTTCTCCAATGCGATAAAGTATCGGCATGCACATAAAATACTCAGTCATGAAAATTTTCTCAGTGAGGTGATTGCTTCACACTTTAGTATACTAATTCTGCAAATACAATGCCATTTCTCCATCAAAAAAGGAAAAACACTGCCATACATGCTTATGGACCAGTTTATTTTTGCAGAATGAGATAACATGGCATGAAGACAATTGGGACAATTATGAAAGCAAATTTCTTGCATTTACGTAAGTATACATATTTTAATTAGAAATGAAAGAAGAACACATTGCAAATTTTCCAACACTTTCACACAATGAAGCACCTATACACTATCTTGGTCATGGAGTAGGGCTCCTCCGACTAACGTAACACACTAACTATCTACATTTGATGTTCAAAATAGACCGACTTGACAACTCTCTGTTTTCGCCTTTATTTGTGTTGCACATATGCATGCAGGCTTCATGACAAAAGTGGTGGAGATATCTATTTAGCTTTTAATGCTCATGACTACTTTTTGAAAGCTCTACTGCCCACACCCCCAACAAATAGAAGGTGGTTTCGTGTGGTAAGATTTTCTTTATTGTCTGGGACACGCAAAAATCGCCTATTAAGTGAAGTCTGATAAAAGATTGTTTCAATTAGGATTTAGATTTGGATTCTCCCGAATCATTCGTCTTTAACCACTTGAGTTCAACCACTTCGGTATTAATTTAACTTGAACTCTGGACATTTACAGGTGGATACTAATCTTAAATCTCCCGATGACTTCATCCTCGATGGTGTCCCCGGCATAGAAAAAACGTACAGTATAGCTCCATACTCCTCCATTCTTCTTGAGGCAAAGGTTTGAT
The DNA here is from genome assembly GCA_951804385.1 of Trifolium dubium. NCBI lineage: Eukaryota > Viridiplantae > Streptophyta > Magnoliopsida > Fabales > Fabaceae > Trifolium > Trifolium dubium. The sequence continues at coordinate 5,780,172 of OX638076.1, read as the reverse complement.
TGCAGAATTTGTGGTATAGACGCGTCCATAAAAGAATAAAAAAAGGAAAATGTTGTTGTATACATGTGTCTTAGATGTAATGTTAATCTTACTTACTTTTTAAGGCAGCTGGATGATATTTATGCTCTGAATCAGGTCCCTTGGCCCAGCAGTATGGCCTGAAGTTACAGCTTAGTATTAGATGACACACGTGTACTAAATAGAAAATAAGCTAAGCATCTATATGTAAATGTGTTGTAGTTCATGAATCAAAGGGAATAAGCGGAGTTGAGAGAAATCTGAAATCATGTCATTTTCAGAATGGTGCAAGGTATATATGCAATGTACAAGCTTACTTGAGGTTGAGGGCGGTCCTACGAAGTTTGGATAATCTGTTATTACTTTATATGTTATTTATGTTTTATTTGATAAATGTCATTGTCTATGTGCTGTATATGATTGTCTCTATATATACATGGAGATTTTTATATATTGTTCTGTTGTAAATTTGGCTCGAATGGAATATGTACCATAAATTTATGTCTTTAGTAGCTTATATTACCTTCCATGGTTTCAAAATATGTTCTCAAGTAGATATCTTCTTTAATGAGTGATATTCACGGCAAACTCAATCATCTATAGAAAAACCAATGAAATTTGATTAATTTATACAATGCAATATTGTGTAATCTGTAGAGTATGACAGAGTTCATATTTGATGACAGAATATGTGTGTGAAAGTACTTAACAACAGTGTTTGGATCCGTGGGTTAGATCTCATATAAAGCCACTTTGCTCCTTCTATTGGATTGGTTGGAATGAGGTCTCTCTCAACGTTGACATCCACGGGTTTTGAGACGTTATTTCATGGAAGGAAAAGTTACTTTGACCAAAGGCTTTTGATGGACTCGGAAGGTGTTTTTTCATGGCCACGGGTGAAATAATTGGGTAACATACCCGCTAATGTCCTCCTCCAATATCAATAAGTTACCCTTTCTGTCTCAAAATAAATGTCTTACTTACTAAAATTGTTTGTCTCAAAATAAAATAAATGTTACGTAACATTAGTTTTTTTTATTTTACCCCTTTAAAATAATTATTAGGTGAGAGAAATAAATATTCAAATATCTATTTTTTAAAATTTCAATGTCTACTATCAATAAAAAGATAGGGTATTTTTTGTAAAATCATATTCTCTCTTTCATTTACATAATTTTCTTAAAATATGTAATTTGGTCAACTGCGACACTTAAATTGAAACGAAAGGAGTACTATTTAACAATATATTGAATCAAAGAAAATTCAATCTCAATCATCTTCACTTTTAACCTTGTTTTTTTTTTCTCCATTTAAAATACAATTTCATTGTTTATATGCATTATACTATTTTATAAACATTTTTTCATAAAAAAAAAATTCAATATTGACTATTATGAGGCATAAATATTCAAAAAATATCAAATTTTGTATTTTTGAAAATTTTGATAAATAGTAATCGGTTCTTATAAATTATTTAATATAAAAAATAATTTCTTTTAAAAAACATACATTTACTTATTATGGAGCTTCTACGGTACAATAGAAAATTGGATTGTACAGATACATTTAGTTTTAAAATTAACAAATTAACTATTAGTTTTATGAATTAAATTTATTTGTAAAATTATTGTATTTTAGAGAAAATAATTTGTTAAAATAAAAACACAATTTCGTTATCAATATAATAAGCATTGTACTAATTAATTTTATTTATTTTTAATTACTTTAAAAAAAAATTATTTTTAATTAATTTTGATATAACTGGTTTCTCTCTCAGAGCGATCTCATTTTAAATTAATTATACTACTAAAAGTGGCTATAACTAGTTACTCTCTCAGAGCGATCCGGTATCATTTTATAACTCTTCACACTTGGTCTTGGATATGAAAGCTTTAACCCCCTTAAAAGATCAAATTCTTCTTTTGAATGGTTTGTCACAACTCTATGCCTACCCTCTCTACTCAACCACCGCAAGATGAGCCCTTCCGCCATTTGTACTCGTTGTGGCCTCCAAGATACAATGAATTCTCTCGTAACCTCTGGAATCACATTGGCTTTAACAATTCGGAATTCTTCTCAAACATAGATGTGTACGATTGGCTCAAGTTGGGTACCAAAGGTGCACAAGCTTTCACCTTATCGGCTACAGTTTGGTGGTCATGGAGACTCTGCAATTTGATGTGTCTGAACAATGAGACCTGGTTCTTAAATCGGATCTCTTTCAACATTTGAGCTATGGTCGAAACTTTCAGTAATTGTTTCTCACCCACTTCTAACGACAAATTGGTAGATAGATATATCAGGTGCAACAATAACAATTATTCTTGTACCATTCTGAATGTGGATTGAAGTTGTTTCGATTCTCCTGTTCGAGCTGGATTTGGCAGCATTATCAGAAACACATTCAGCCAATATCTTGCTGGCTTCTCATGTTTCATTCAAGGGTCATCTGACATTTTACTAGTGGAATTGTCTGTTATCTACATGAGCCTCTTGTTGGTCAAATACATGAGTATCGACGATCTTGTCTGCTATTCTGACTCTTCGCACAGTATCAACCTCATCAAAGGTTCACAAGTTAAGTATCATAATTATGCTGTGTTGATCCAATATATAAAGGTCCTGCTTTCCCAAATGAACGTTTCTCTCCACAAATGCTGCCTTCTTGACCTATACATCTCCAGTAGGTGTTTGTGGCCTATTTCAGAATGACGCAATGCGAACCCTCTTTTCTCGAGTTTAGTTTTCCTTTTAGCTTTCTTTCTTTTTTCTTTCTTTTTAGCTTTCTTACAAAAAATAATAGTAGTAGTGTGTTAAGAAAAAAGACCGAAACTGCCTAAAAAAAAAAATTGATATTAAATGTAAATGTTAGTGCTTATTCCAAATTTTGGACTCACTTGATTAGAAGTTGAAAATAAATAAAAAATAATAGTTGTAGACTTGTAGTAATTACAAGAAAAAACTGAAACAGAACAAGAAGTTGTTAAGGTGAGAGAGAAATCAAAATTTCAATGGTAAGTAAATGAAGTCCCTAATTTATTTTTGGTAATTAACGAAGTTCCTACTTTTTCTCCTCAACTAATCAACAAATTAACGTATTTACTGGTAGTAAAAAATAGTAAAAAAGAACAAAAATTACAGTTAAAAATGGTCGGTTAAGCGCGGTTGATTCGGTAAAGACCCACAAAAGAAAACATTCGCCGCTTATTAAATCGAAAACTCTTCTCATCCATTCACTCTCTCATTTCATTCATTCTTTCCATATAAATAAATACACATTCCTTTCTTTTTCTAAGAATTCGTATTTCTTTTTCTTTCTCTTCTCATAATATAATAGTAACAAAAATTCAAACTCAAATTATCAACCATGTCTTCCAACATTGCAGTTATCTTCCTCATCGCATTACTCGCTACCACCGCTTTCGGTGAAGCACCGTCTGGTTCTCCCACCGCTTCACCAAAAGCCTCTCCAACTCCGGCGGGGTCTGGTGCGGCGTCTTCGCCGAAATCCGAAACTGGCTCTGCCTCTGCGCCGAAATCAGCCACTCCTCCTTCATCATCCAAATCATCTCCCCCTCCAACTACCTCATCACCAACCGCACCTGCTCCTCATTCTTCATCTTCTTCCTCTCCACCTTCTCCAACACCGGCTGACTCTTCTACCACTCCATCTGAATCTCCGATGGATTCTCCACCCGCTCCTGTATCTCCCTCCACATCTCCAGCAACCTCTCCTACCGCTGCTGGACCTGATGCTACTGTCAGCGATGGACCTGCTGAGGCTCCTATGGCTCCCAGTGACGCTGCTTCATTCAGAGTCTCCTCCGTTGTTGGTGGATCTGTCGTCGTCGCTTTTGTTGCCGGTGCTTTGCTGATGTAGATGATCTGAAGTTTGTGACGTGGCGTATATTTAGTTAGGGTTTGATAGTAGTATATTATTATTAGTATTATTATTATTATTATGATTATCATATTATTATTACTATGATTATCACGAGAGTTGTTGTTCAGTTTATATGATTTTTAATATTTTGATTGTGAATGATTATGATCTTACTCATAGTGATTGCTCGAAGATCTTATTGTTGTTATTAGTGTTTAGGGTTTCGTTCATATAGCATAGCAGTTTCATTCTCTGATGCTCATTGTTATTATTAAATATTATTACTATTAATGGTATTAAATTTGATTCTCATTATGGCTTTTCTAAAGCAAAAGAATGGATAGATAGAGAATAGAGAGGCACGTTTTGGTGTTGTTTGAAAGTAGTGGTGGAAGAGGTGGAGTTGTTTTTTTTTAACAGGTGTCACATGTGAAGACAAATTGTGGTCCCTTACATGTCACTGATTCGCGACACATACTAGGAAAACATTATCTGCGTGTCTACCTTTTTGCTACACAAAGCCAAAACACAAATCGTTTCTTATTCTCGAAGCTTTTCATTATGTGTTTTTCGTCTTAGGCTCGTTGCAATGCAACTACAAAAGTACTAGAACAGTTTTCTTCTTGTTGATGATAGAAAAAATAATTACTAGTAACTGTGTCATTGATTAATGTTTAGGTTGTGTTCGCATAAGATAAGATATGAGATGCATTTTGAATTTATAGAATTTGATTTAAATGAACAGAAGAGTTTATTATGATACGTTTTGGAATACATATCAACATTGCCGCATTGGGTTAAAATTTGAGCTTACTCTATCCAGTGGCAGATATACCACCCGGGCTGCTAGGACGGCAGCCCGGGCTCGGTCGGAATATTTTTTTGTTTTAAGGATAAATTTAGAATAAAATTGATATTTTTAGGACTTAATTTAGGGCAAAATTAAAGTTTTTTTGTTCAAAACTTAGATTTTTCACCACAAAGTAATTTTTTTGGTGTTTTAGGAGTTAATTTAGAGTAAAATTGAGATTCGAGAGAATTAATTTAGGGCAAAACTGAGTTTTTTTTTTTAAATTTGAAAATTTTCAATGTAAAATTAGAATTTTTGTTTAAATTTAAAATTTTGCCCGGGCTTTATATGTTTCCTGGCTCCGCTACTGACTCTATCTTCTGTTGTCTCGTACAGTATATAAGTAAATTTTTAAAAAAATTCTTACTTGAAAAAAATATCTAAATGCATTTTTGTTAAATACACTTTTTAATTTTACACCTATTTTTTATTTTGAAAACCGTTACAAACATAAAAATATAAAAAAAAAAAGTAGTGATGTATTTTGAAAAATGACATTAATTGTAATAATTAAATATTACATATATTTAAGATTTTCAATTTTTTTTTGATGAAGGAGAAACTCCATTTAGTGCTTATAAATTGATTTTATTTTCTTTTTCAAAAGTGCTTAAATTTTGTTTTTCTTCATGATTGCAAAAGTTGCTTTTCTATTAGAGTTTTTATAAAATCTTATTTGGTATAAGCTCAATTTAGAATAGTCAAATTTTAACTTAAAATACCTTAATTACAAATATATAGGGTGCGTTTGATCTGCTAAAAAACAGGGGATTGGACAGAACAACTTCTGATGTACTGTGTTTGATTTGAAAACTGTCATTGAAACTGGACAAATTGGGGGTCAAAGAACTCGACAAAATTAGATATTTTTGTCCCCCATTGAACTATGAGACAACTTTTTGTCATAAACACAACTTTTCTAAATCACCAAAATAACATTTTCTCCATCAAACATCATGCAAGACAAAATTTGTTTAGTACCATAAATTTTTGTCTTGTGATGTTCTATCTTGTATTATCATGTACTGTTCTGTCTAATATTTTTATTTTGCAAATCAAACGGACCTATAAGTTAACCAAGAAAAACTATGTATTAAATCAATGAAAGAAAATTAACATATGCCCTTAGGACACATATAAAAGTTCTTAAGATATATAGAAAGTTATTTTTTAAAAATTTATATTCATTTTTTATAAAGTTATAATTTTGTTTCTTCCAATTCAAAACTTTTCACTATGATACATGTTAACAAAACTTTTAAACCAATACATTAAGTTCAACTGTTCAAGTGGTTAATAAATCTTATCAAACGTTAAATTTAGATAGAATTTGAGTTCAATTTCTAAATATAGACACGGTCTCGTGAGAATGTTATTTTTGATGTATTTCAACATGTAAGAGTATCAATGAAGAAATAGACATCTGTAAGTTTTTTGATATATAAATGGGCATGAGGAAAATATATAGGTATATATGTATGTATAAAAAAATTGACTGCAGTCTCCCCACTTGTAGGATTAGAGATTGCAAATTTCACGCTTGGACAGACACCTCTAAAAGTTGCTTTAAGCAAAATGATAAAACATGAAAAAAATGTATTTTGACAATCAACATGCTTTTATATCATTTAAGTTTGATACTTTTGACTTTTTTACACCAGAGGTGGCTGCTAATCTATAGAGTTCAAAAAATCATGTATAATAATGTTGTTGTCAATGTAAAATTATTTTACACATGTATCAAATAATGTGTTGCCACATCATTTGATGAATGTGACAAATTATATGTTTTTAAATATGGAAAATGATAACTAATGCCGCAAGGGCACTAGTTATCATTTGATGCATGTGTAAAATAATTTTACATGACATGTATATAAATTAAATTTTAACTTTTTGTAAGCAAAATTATTGTTTACGATCCTCACCTTAGGACAAACTTTAAATCACCTGGTCAACTGTCAGATCCTTTGAGGCGCGCGTCTCTAATTCAAAGAATAATTAGTTGTTGTATTCGATAGTAGATACATGAGTCTTGACAAAAAAAATATTATTGTTTTATTTTGGATAAAATAAAAAACCTTTCTCTATTGCTAATTCTTTTGGATCCTTCTGCACTAAACCCTTTCTTTCCTCTGCGCTCGAAATCTAAAACACAAACCCTAGTAAACGTCAATTTAACTTGCAGCAATTCATCTTCTCTAGTCTTCACTCTCCGCTCCAAACTCACAACTCGCGAGGTATCAATTTTCCTTTCTAACTTTCTACCTTTTCTGATTATTTTTTCATTGCTGTTTTTCGAATAAGATGATTGTGCTCAATTACTTCTATTCAAAACAATAACACCGTTTTCTTCTCTAATTAGGTACTTATTTAATGTCTAATTACGCTTCTGATGTAATGATTCCGCCGGCGACGAAGCGCGTTAACCTCAGCGACAGTGAAAACAGTAGTGACAGGTTCAGCAACTTATCTGATTGTGTGATACTTCACATACTCTCTTACTTGATGAACGCCAAACAAGCGGTTCAAAGTTGCGTTTTATCGCAGAGATATAAGAATCTCTGGAAACGTATTCCTGTTCTGATATTGCATTCTTCAAAGTCAGACTTTCCAACTCTCAAGTTATTCACTGAATTTGTTTCTAACGTTGTATCTCTTCGTGATTCGTCTGTTTCACTGCATACTCTTGATTTTAAGCGTAAACATGGTCGCTTGGCTCCTGAGATAATAAAAAATATTGTGGATTATGCTCTTTCGCACAATGTCCAACGGTTAGGACTTTGTTTCAATGGTGACATTGCGCAAACTCTGCCTACCATGTTTTCATCTGAGACTTTAACATATCTTAATCTTTCGATTAGCTCTGGTGGAGCGTATGCAACACCGTTTCCAAAATCTCTCAATTTGCCGGCATTAACCAATTTGCAACTAGAGAATTTTATATTTTGTAGTGGTGATAATGATACGGCCGAGCCATTTTCGACCTTTAGCATGTTGAATAGTTTGCTCCTTTGCAATCATGCAATGTTGCATGGAAGCACTCTTTGTATATCAAGTGCGACACTAGTCAATTTAACTATAAATAGGCGTTTTTTCAACTACCACAAAATTGATCTATGTACTCCGAGTCTTTGTACGTTTGTTTTTACTGGTACTCCTTTTCAGCATCTCTCTGGAAGCGATGTTTCTTCTCTTAAACATGTAGACATTCATGCAGAAGTAAGTCAATATCATGAGGAGTCTCCTAAGTTTCTTTCTAGCTGGCTTCTAGAGTTTGCCAGTATAAAATCATTAACGGTCTCTGCAACTACTCTTCAGGTACCTTAACATAGCATGTTTCGAGGCTACTTTTAATTTCTTCTGAAGATGACTTTATATTTATTTCTTAAATTTATCAAAAATTAATTTTCTTGCATTAGACTAATCCACTTGCATTCTTCATTGCTCAGGTTCTCTCCTTAATTCCTAATTTGTCAGAGATTAGTCCACCTTGTTTGCATAACATGAAGTCTTTGAAAGTGAAAATGGATGAACTTTCATATGAATTTCGCATGACACTGATGAAGGCCAAGTTATACAAAGCCGAGTCAAAGAAAGAAAGAAAAAAAATACGAAATGCATTTAAAAAAGGATTGGAACCATCTTTGCTCATACCTGATGGAATAGTGGACTTCTTGCTTCAAAATTCTCCCTCAGCAGAAGTTGAGTTCTTTCGTCAAAATTCTCCCTCAGCAGAAGTTGACTCCATAGATTGCTCAAGGCCATATCTTAGAGAGAGATATTTATAATTGGTTTGTTTTTTGCTTCCTTCTCTGTTTCAGTTTCACAAGGTCTCTTTAGTGAAAACTTATTATTAGTAGATACTATATTTCAAGTCTTTTGGGTAAACAAATAAATTGTTATTCCCAAGTGGATTTTCGCTTATAAATGTGGTCAGAGAGAGTACATGCAGAGAGTACATGCAGGACCATTTTGAATTAGTATCTAGCTTTCAGAAGTACTATTAGTTATTGCAACTAACAAAAGATCCTTATAATTTGTGCTCCAGCGGGATGCAGCTTTATGATCAATATTTAAGACGATTGGCGAAGTTGGGCAATGAGTGGGAATTACTGATTAGAAAGTGTGAAGAAACTTTGATGTTCAAACCTAACATGAATTAGTACAGTATGTATTGATGCTGGTTGAAATGGAAAATTTTATTTATGTTATTTGATAATATTCCTAGCTGCATGAATTTTGGAGATTAAACTTTGGTGATTGATATGTTGTGCCATGATCTAATTGAGGGACCTCTAGTTTGAATATATGTCATGTGGGCTAATTTGAATATCAGGTTTTTTGTGTGCTAGTTTCACATTTGATGACATTTTAAAAGCCTGTGCTAACTTTTGTCAAAAAAAAAACAAAACAGTGCTAACTGGTGAGATCGTTTGGATTTGACATAAATATTGACTTGATTTTTTTTTTTAAATTAACACAATCAACTCATATCATTATTAATAAAAGATTCAATTCAACAAAGTACAATGTTGAAATAATTAATAAAAGGTTCAATACAATACAATGAGATAAACTTTTAAAATAAGCACGACTATGCAATTGAGCAGTTACAGAGTTGGAAGGCATCACGTGTAGTGCAGACCCAAAATGTTCAGATGCATAGTCGACTTGCTGTTAGCGCGTGGAAGAAGCCATCCGCAGGAAGGTTTAAGTGCAACATTGATGCATCTTTCAATTCAAACAATAACAAAGTTGGAATTGGCATATGCATTAGAGATGAAAATGGGTATTTTGTGTTGGCCAAAACAGAGTGGTGGTCGCTTATATGTGCAGTTCATGTGGGAGAGGCTCTTGGACTATTGTCGGTGCTCAACTGGGTCCATGAACTACAATTGGGACCAATTGATTTTGAGTTAGACTCAAAACTAGTTGTTGATAAATTTTTTTCTCACAAGTATGATGCTACAGAATTTGGAGATATTATTCGTCATTGTAGATCTTTATTTTCCACTTATTATGAACACTCTAGTGTTGAGTGTATTAGGAGGCAAACGAATGAGGTTGCTCACGCTTTAGCTAAGGCGGCCACATCTCTAGCTAGTTTCCAAATTATGGTTGAAATACCCCATTGTATTGAACACATTTTAAGTAATGAAATGCTATAAGCTTTTTCCTCTCAAAAAAAAAAAGAAGCACGACTAGCCTAAAAAATGTCCATTCTATTTTGACAAGGGTTAAATGTAATTTTAACCATTCTATTTTGAGGGAATCGGATTTTCAACCTCCCCATTTTAAAACTTGGAATTTCACTCTCCCTATTTTAGATTTTTCGAAAACAAATTCACCCCAATCATATTTGACTTTTTTTGCTTATGTGGTAATGGTGATGTGTTTGTTCCACTCTATTACTCATTTTATTGTTTGGGTATTTTGTTATTCCATTTAACTCCACTCCAGTTAACAAAATCTCCTCCATTCCATTTCATTTCACTCTATTCCGCTCTGCTTCATTATATTCTATCAATCCAAATAGAGTCTAAATAAATTACTATAAAAACTAATAAATAAATCAAGAAAAATAGAATAAAACCCATTAAAAAGACATTTAAATATATCAAAAAATTTGTTTATCATGTGACAACTTCACAACCTATTTTTCATTGGATAAAGCAATCAACCCCTTCACTTTCATATTAGGAATATGTCAAAGTGTATTCACAAATTATTTGTCAAACAATTTTTTCTTTTTTTTTAGTATTTTTCTTGATTTAAAAATTAATTAGACAGATAATACACATGCATAAAAAAAAAATACACATCACCATTATAACATAAGTAAAAAAGAATCAAATGTGATTGTAGTGAGATTGTTTTTGAAAAATTTAAAATAAAGAGGTGACGAATTCATCGAAATAAAATGGTTAAAATTGCACTTAAGCTTCAAATAAATATAGGAAAAAGCAACAACAGTCCATTGTTGACCAAAAACATTTCTACATGCTCTTACTCAAAACCTAACAGTCTAACACAACTTCAGTTTCACCGTTGCAATCCTTTGTCTCTCTATGCCTTAAATTCATTACAAATTTGAATCTGCAATCGCAAGGTATATCTTATTACTCAGATCAAATTTTCTTTCCACCTTATCCAAATCAATTCACATTTCCATTTTCCCCCTTTTTCAGATTAGCTACTTCTCCAAATGTCTGATTCCGCCGGTGAGGTAGCGGTTCCGCCGCCGACGAAGAGAATCAAGCTCAACGACTGTGAAAATGAAGACAGACTCAGCGACTTACCGGAAAGCGTTATCCTCCACACACTCTCTTTTTTGAACACAAAACGCGCAGTTCAAACTTGTGTTCTGTCAACAAGATGGAAGGATCTCTGGAAACGTGTTCCATCTCTTACACTTCATTCTTCAGATTTTGGAGCTTACAAGAAATTCACAAGATTAGTGTCTCGGGTTTTATCTCTTCGCGATTCCTCTGTCGCATTGCAGGCTCTTGATTTTAAGCGTACTAACGGTCGCTTTGAGCCTGCTGTTTAAAATATTGTGAATTATGCTCTTTCACACAATGTCCAGCAGTTAGGACTTCAATTTAGTGGTGACATTGCGCAAATTCCACCTACCATGTTTTCATGTCAAACTTTAACACATCTCAACCTTTCTAATTATAACCGTGAAGGCCATGAAACACTGTTTCCAAATTCTCTTAATTTGCCAGCATTAACCGATTTGAAACTAGTGTATTTTGCATTTGGTGTTGATGAAAATGGCTCGGTCAGCGAGCCATTTTCAACCTTTAACAAATTGAATAGTTTGCTCATTTGCAATTGTACTGTGAGGGGTGCAACAACCCTTTGCATATCAAGTGTGACACTTGTCAGTTTTACTATCTATAATGATAGATGCTACGTTTACACAGTTGATCTATGTAGTCCAGGTCTGTGTAACTTTATTTTTAACGGCATTCCTCATCTTCAACTATCTGGGAGCAATGTTTCTTCTCTTAAATATGTAGACATTCATGCAGAACTAGATTCATGTCACATGGAATGTCACATGATTTTTAATCTAATACGATGGCTTGTAGAGCTTGCTAATATAAAATCATTGACGGTCTCTGCAACTACTCTTCAGGTACCTTAACTCAGAATGTTGATTTTCATTTAAATTTAATTTAGTTGCATTAGACTAATTCCCTTGCATCCCTCATTGCTTAGGTTCTCTCCTTAAATCCTAATGTGCTGAAGATTAAATTACCTTCCTTGCATAACTTGAATTCATTGAAAGTGAAAATCGACTATCTTCCATTTGGATTTCGCATGATGCTGATGGATGCCAAGTTACTGAAAGCCAACTCAAAGAGAGAGGCCGCTAAGATAAGAAAAGCGTTTAAAGCAGGATTAGAACCTTCTTCAACCGTACCTGATGGAATAGTGGACCTTTTGCTTCAAAATTCACCCTTGGCAAAAGTTGACTTCATAGATTGTTCAGGGCATCAACTTATATTTTAAAAAGAAATTTCTAATTGGTATGTGTTTCTGATTACCAAGATCTCTTAGGTCTTAACTAATAATTAGCAGATAAATTACAATTCTCTTGGGTCAAGAAATAAATTGTACATATATGCTAATGTGATTGTGTGTAGTCTCAACTTAAGGGGTGTTCTATAGCAAGAATTACAACCCCTAGTGAAGCTTTGCTTAGTATATATGCCGTGGTAGTTTGTTTACCGATTGTGCCTCCTTGAGCTGTCCAAAAGATTCGCAACCCCTAGGGAAGCTTTGCTTCGTTGTGCTAATCTTACTTCACATCAGATGCTGTTTTCTATTCATCTAAAACTCATAAAGATAATATTCAAGAACCTGATTTCGGGGAAAGGTTTAAAAATATTATGCACCATTTAACTGATTTATGCATTGTAGAAATTGCCTTTAAAGCTTATCTCAATTTCTTTATTTTTCGACAAGTGTTTGTTGAAACACTTGCACAAACTAACATAGAGTATTCTATTCTTTATTGCTGATCATATGGTTTGCTGTAATGTTGGGCCGGCTCTATTACCTGATTAAATACAAAAATTCAGCTTCTTTTTTTCTTTCTGTATCTACTCAATTCACTTTTTATGTCTAGGCAGAACTTATGGTTCTAATGTTCTATTCTTTGTTTCAGTTTCACGAGGTCTTTTTAGTCAGTACTTATTATTAGCAGATAAATTACAAGTCTTTTGGGTAAACAAATAAATTGTTATTCCCAAAAAATGCATTTTCGCTTATATATGTGGTCAGAGAGAGTACATATATACCGGCATAAATTGTAAGTGAGCATCTTAAATCACATGTAGGACCATTTTGAATTACTATCTAGCTTTCAGTAGTATTAGTTATCGCAAGTAACAAAAGATCCTTATAATTATTTTTTGAAGAAAACGATCCTTATAATTATTGATATTCATGGAACAGTAAAATGAGGGAACTTATGAAATATTGAAGGTGCAATTTTAGAAAATTCATTTTAATATGTGCTTAAAGTTATTTAGAAATTTCACAGGCAATTTTAGGATTATCTCATTTTTTCTTTTTCATAAAGTGCTTGTTTGAAACATATACACAGATAATCTTATAGTATTCTAATATTTATTTTTGATCGTACGATTTTCTGAATTCAAGTTGCCCCACTTGAACTTTACTTGTGAAACTTGAAGCGAAGCTTCTGGTACATTTGTAAATGCAAATTTAAGAGTCAGTGTAGGTGGTGATATTATTTTTTTATAAGATTCATTTGATTTCTTCTTGCTTCTTACATGAGCCACATTTTACCTACAGGAGTCTGGTTGGACCTTGCAATCCTTCAGATTCAAGTAGGGACATACCTGAAACTTTTAAGTCATCCATTATGTCTGGGTTATAGACTAAAGACAATGGCCCCTTTGTAGGATCTTATTCGTGTTCTAGCGGAATGCAGCTTTACGAGAAATATATGAAGATGATTGGCGAAGTTGGGTAATGAGTGGGAGTTACCGATTAGAAAGTGTGAAGAAGCTTTGATGTTCCAACCTAACATTAATTAGGACAGTATGTAATATTGAATGATGTTTATGTTATTTGATAATCTTCCTTGCTGCATGAATTTGGGAGATTAAACTTTGGTGATTTTTATGTTGTACCATTATGCAATTGAGGGACATCTAGTTTGAATATCTTCTGTCATGTGGGGTGCTAATTTGAACATCAGTTTAGTAGCATGCTAGTTTCACATTTGATGACATTTTAAGCCTGTGCTAATTGGTGAGAATATTTGGATTTGTCATAAAACTGGACTGGTTTTAAACTCCTGACGCAAATTGAGTTAACTTTATCAATGAGAAAAATTGTAACCATACATATTTATAATTTTTTTAAAATGAAATTATTATAAATTAGTAGTATAATCCAACATAAAATACCCATGAACACTTAGATGAGATGATAAGAGATATCTTCTAACTTAATTAGATGCCATAAGATTGAAACTAGTTCTGAGAATGCAAATGCAGCAGTGTTAAATACCTTTGAGGGAGAGCTTTGCCACCCTTTGTCATCTCCATCGAACACAGTTGTGGGAATAGTACCGCAATCCTCTTTACTAAATATTCCATTCGTCTCATAATATAAAAGAAAAAACAAAAATCACACTTATTAAAAAAAAAAAAATATAATGATTGATAATATGTTTTTTTGAAAAAAATTGTATGAAAAGATGTTAAAACAATTTTTATTGATTGTCAATTATTATTGAAAAAATAGAAGACAGAGAGTCAACTTTTATTGATTTCCCCCCTTTTTCTTTCTGATTAGGTACTTCTCCTAATGTCTGATTCTGCCGGTGAGGCAGCGCTTCCGCCGCCGCCGAAGAAAATCAAGCTCATCGACAGTGAAAATGAAGACAGACTCAGTGACTTACCCGAAAGCGTTATTCTTCACACGCTCTCTTTTTTGAACACCAAACGCGCAGTTCAAACTTGCGTTTTGTCAACAAGATGGAAGGATCTCTGGAAACGTGTTCCATCTCTTACACTTCATTCTTCAGATTTTGGAGCTTACAAGAAATTCACAAGATTAGTGTCTAAGGTTTTATCTCTTCGCGATTCTTCTATCTCAACGCACTCTCTTGATTTTTATCGTGGTAATGGTCGCTTTGAGCCTGATGTCAAAAAGATTGTGAATTATGCTCTTTCACACAATGTCCACCAGTTAAGACTTCATTTCAACGGTGAAATTGCGCAAATTCCACCTACCGTGTTTTCATCTCAGACTTTAACACATCTTAACCTTTCTATTTACAATGGCGGTAGAGGTCATGAAATACTGTTTCCAAATTCTCTTAATTTGCCAGCATTAACTGACTTGAAACTAGGGGATTTTGCATTTGGTGTTGACGAAAATGGGTCAGTCGCTGAGCCTTTTTCGACCTTTAACAAATTGAATAGTTTGCTCATTTGCGATTGTACTGTGATAGGTGCAACAACATCGCTTTGCATATCAAGTGTGACACTTGTCAGTTTTACCATTTATGCTCATAGGTTTAACTTTTACAAAATTGATCTATGTAGTCCAAGTTTGTGTAACTTTGTTTTTAATGGCACTCCTAATCTAGCACTATCTGGGAGCAATGTTCCCTCTCTTAAACATGTAGATATTCATGCAATTGTAGATTCATGTGACAAGGAACTTCTCATCTTTCTAATAAGCTGGCTCGTACAGTTTGCTAATATAAAATCATTGACCGTATCTGCAACTACTCTTCAGGTACCTTAACTCGGCATGTTGATTTTCATTTAAATTTAGTTTAGTTGCATTAGACTAATTCACTTGCATCCCTCATTGCTTAGGCTCACTCCTTATATCCTAATGTGCTGAAGATGAAATTACCTTGCTTGCATAACTTGAATTCATTGAAAGTGAAAATCGACGAACTTTCATATGGATTTCGCATGACACTGATGGATGCCAAGTTACTGAAAGCCAAGTCAAAGAGAGAAGCTGCTAAGATATGAAAAGCATTTAAAGCAGGATCTGAACCTTCTTCACCCGTACCTGATGGAATAGTGGACTTCTTGCTTCAAAATTCACCCTTGGCAAAACTTGACTTCATAGATTGCTCAAGTCGACAACTTATAAAACAATGTATCTAATTGGTATGTTTCTTATTTCTTCTATGTTTCTGATTACCAAGATCTCTTAGGTCATAAATAAATTATTTGTAGATAAATTACAAGTCTTTTGGGTCAAGAAATAAATTTTACATATATGCTAACATGATTGTGTCTAGTCGCAACTTAAGTGATGCTGTACAGCAAGAATTATATTGCTAGTTGATATTATGTGAAAATGTGTTTGTGTGCTTGTTTCTTTAATCATTTGTATGAATATTGAATAACATATAGGACCATTTTGATTTTTGAATTAGTATCTACTACATCCGTCCCAATATATGAGACTTATTTTGACTAAATGACACTATTCACCTATCTTGTTTTGACCGTATTTTTTTTCATAATTTATAGATGTAAATATTAGCATATAAGATCTTGTTTGATTTGTTTTGATGAGTATTTTTAAGATCAATTAGAAACCAAATCTAATGTTGGACCACCCACACTTAATCCTTCTCCTCACCCCAATTCCTTCGCATGCAATGAACGTGTTTTAGGATCAAATAAATCCATGTGCCTGGTCATGATTGGGAAGGAAGGTGGATTTGGTAGAAATGTAATATTAGGTATTCCTTGGAATAATGTTTCTTTGGACATTTGCAAGGTGGATGCTGATCTCTGTGTTGATCCTGTAGTGTTAAGTTTTTAACCTAGCACAATTGAATGACTCTTAATCTTAAGAAAGTTTCAATAACTGCAAAGGTTGCAAGTATCGCAACTTAAGAGGACCATCCCGCTGTTGTGTCCTTGATTAACTTCCATTTCTCTTATCAATGTCGCTTGTAAACTGATAACTAGCCATGGTAGTTTGTCTACCGATTGTGCCCATGGTTTCAAATTGTGGTTGCGGCCGCGGATACGGTTGCAGTCATTGCGGTTGCTGCGACGAGCGTTGCGGCCGTTGTGGCGTGAAATAATTTTATATTCGCACCAAATATAGAAAGACATATATAATTATTGTAATTTCTTATATATCTAGTTTTGTATAAATTGTATTTCATTTTTAGGGTATTGTATCATATTTATGAATAATATAAATTTAACTCTAATAAAACAAACATTATCAAAAATAACATTCTAAAGTGTGAGATTCACTATGAATATGAAATAGTTGCTTTATTTTTTTTTGTTTTTCTCTTCTATTTTTTGAAACAGAATTATGAACAAGGATTGTTATGGTCTATTGTGGCCCTGTTGCGTTGTGGTTTTGATGCGGCATTAGCTGTGATTTTAGTTCACACTGCAATTGCGGTCCGATGCGGTCCGCAATTTAAAACCTTTAGCCGTCCCCGTCCACAAGATCCACAACCTCTACTGAAGCTTTGCTTTGTGCTAATCTTATTTCATATCAGATGCTGTTTTCTACTCATCTAAATCATAAAGATGGTATTCAAGAACCTGATTTTTGAGCAAGGTTGGTCCTTGTCTGCTTTGTTGGGGATTGATGAGGATATAATTCCATGTAGTAGGGCTATTGGTAGATCTAGCGAAGCTTTTATCATCTAAAGGTTAAAAAATGTTATGTACCATTTAACTGATTTGTGCACGGTAGAAATCAATTTAAAAGATTATCTCTGTTTATTTATTTTCAATAAGTGCTTGTATTCTACTAACTTATATCAGTTTATTCCTTATGTACAATATTCTATTCTTTATTGCTGCTCATATGATTTGATTATAATGTTGGGCTGGCTCTATTAACTGATTAAATAAAAAAATGAAAAAAAACTAAATAACCAATAATAATCAATATATATTAAGCAGAAAAAATCAACAAAAACAACGCAATATTTCCTAGATTACAAGCTAATAACAATATTACAAGAACCTTAATAAATCTTAATAGATATCAAACAAGAAATCATATTAAGAGATAATAATATGAAAATGAAAATTAAAACCACGGAAGCACTGCCTCTGTCCTGGCTATATCTCAGGGAAACTCATACCAAAATATAACGAAAGATCATCCATGAAACAGTGAAAAACAAAGCAACAATGGGTGAGAGACTAGTAGCTGAAGATTCACTTTGCTGAGTAACAGGGGTTGTAGTGGTGGTGGTGGAGGGTGTAGTGGGGGTTGCGGTTGCGGCCGGCGTGCCATCAGAAGGTGAAGCTTTCCCTGATGGTGTTGCAGAAGGAGCGGCAGAAGTAGCCGATGAGGCCTTAACCTTAACAGAAAGTTTCATGCCACCTGTGCAATGTCCAGGAACAGAACATATGAAGTAATGTTTGCCTGCTTTCTTGAGGGGAATGGTTGTGGCCCCAGTGCTGTCTGTACTAATTGAATTTCCAGCTGTGCATGATTTGTAGTCACTTTCTTTTACTTCATCCACTGTGTGCCCAGCTCCATAGTTGAACACTGTCACATTTAAGTTATATACATTAGCTACTTTCTAACAATATTTTACTGAAAGAGAAATAAAGTTATTTTACATTACATGCCGGCTTTATAAGTGAGTTAGACCCAATAGTGTCGGGATTTAGGAATGATAGAGTGTATAAGAAATAAGGTCTGAAAAATAGTTTATAAAGAATGATACTATTCATCTTATAAGTTGATTTTATAAGATGCGTCAAGCCAAATAAAATAAAATCTCATTGGGTTCGTTCTAAGTGAAGGATGTATTGAGTTGTGAATATAGATATGCAATGGTGTTATGTTTTAAAACTTAACAAAATATGAAATTGATACAATTCCAACTTTTATTTTTCAGTCCACAACTATATAACTCTATTATTTGTTCTCATTATGTAGAAAATGCAGGTTTTGAGTTGTAAATAGAAAGGTATCTAGTTCCTATTTCTTACCAAGGCTATCACCAACTGCAAAGGTTTTGTCACTAGCCCATGTGCTATAATCAGCTCCAACTGCCCAACCTGAAGTATCTCCCACAGTGTAGACAGTTGCAAGAGTTGGAAGTGCCATATTGATTGCTAAAAAGATGCACAAAACCATAGCAATATTAAAGAAAACCATTTTATGAGGAAGTGAAGAGAAAGAAGAAAAACAGAACAAACTATAGAGGAGGCTCTATGGTGAGGATGTTATGGGAGTAATGGGTTTGCTTTATATAATTGCCAGTAAGAAGGGGATGGGAGTTGTTAGAGATAGGACCATATTTGTCAAATTTTTGCATGAAGATGTCTTGAGTTGCACTCCTTACCTAATACATGGTCATAAAAAAGATGGTATTTTGTGTTGTTGCTAACTTACATTATGAGATGTGTAAATTGTGGTTGAGAGGAATTATTGTTTTGCAATTATAGTGTTATTGACAAAAGATTCCAATATGAATTCATCTATAACAGTCCAAGATGATATGTTATGATGGATTGCTATTGAAGAAAAGTGAAGGGTACAATAGGTTCATGCCCTTTGCCTACCCAATATTCAACTCTTTTATATGGTGGGTTTACTTTCTATTTTCTAATAATATTTTTAATGAGTACATTTTTAATGAGTACTCTAATTTTGAAATTGTACTGGTAAGGTATATTCACCATTAAAATTTCAGTTTTTTTTTTTTTTAATTTGTAACTTGTATGGACTAATTTGACGGTATATGATATAATTAAGTGACTAATTTGCTAGTAAGTAATATAATTCATTAATTAAATTGACAGCATAATAGCATATTATCTTGTCCATTTGTAAATTTCATGTCTGATTCCTACAATTTTAAGGGGGGAATTGATATTTTATCCTACTTTTTATTTTCAATTTTTCTTACATGTGAGCCATATGAAAATTTCTTTTTAATTGCGATAAAAAGAATACTATGAAAGATTTGTAAAAAAAAAAAGAATATGAAAGATAATTAGAGACAATACATTTTCTGAAAACAATGTTTTGAAAACACTAGAAGCTAAACGTGCTCTTATTAGTCTTTTGTTTTTATTGTAATGTTAAGTCTCTTTTAAGTAGCTAATGTTTTGTATGGAAGTTTATATGTTAATGTCTCGAAGAAACACTTATGTTAGATGAGGGTCCCTCAACATCGTCCAAAGTAACGTAAGAATGATCTCATTCATGGTTTGAAAAAGAATTCTTGCTTAGAACATACTCATTAGCAACGTAACAACTCCTAACCATATACTTGCATGCTTAAAAGGGGTATATAATTGAATAGTTCATACTATACATCAGCAAGTTAATTAATTAAGGAAATCATCATTGCATAGTCCTTTGTTATCATTCTTAAGTAATTAATCAATACCATACAGCTTATTGCTTATTGAACATGTATATAAACTTTAGGCAAATGTTAACATGAGCCTACATGTTTAGGAATTGAAAGTAGAAATTTTCGTCTTAAAAACTGTACAATTAGAACTTTATATAGTACTATTAGAACTTTACAAACATTCTTAAAAATTACATGAAAATATTTTATGAGACTAATTTCTACGAGGTTCTTCTTTGAATAAATATTTTCATAATGAAGATATGTCTTTATTACATGAAAATGAAGATATGTGTCTTGATTACATGAATAATTGAATGCTGGGATATAAAATTATGTTACTTCTTAAAATATTTTGATAAATATCTATATAGTGAAACATGATTAGATGCATTTGTAAAAAAAATTACACTGAATGTCTATATTGATTGAATCTATAAAATATATGTTTGTACTTACACAACTAAGTGGAGCTCTATACAAAAATATGGGTTGGGGAAGAATGTGACATCTAAAATCTTGATCCCAACAGCTTACCAAACACAACAACTATTTCATGGGTTCTCATTCTTTAAGGAAGCATCTAGGCCATGAAATCATCATATGACTTAGTCTTAGTCATTAAATTTGACATCACAAAAAGCAGGGCATTTGAGCAAGAACAACTACTATTTGTGCTTTAAGTAAAGTATCATTAGAGCAATCACACTCTTGAAATATGACTTAACATAGAAAACAAATTTAATTAATATGATCTTAGCAACAGTACCTAGAATATGAAATCAGTATGTATTATACCATGATGAAATTCAAATGAGTTTAGAGTTCTATATTTCTTAAAATGATAAAGATATGTAAGAAAAAATACTCATGTATTTTCTACATTATTTTAGGTAAAGATGTGGATTTATCTTTCTCCATTGTGATATGTTGCCAAGGCCTATTGCCAGCTAAAAAGTTTTGAATTGACCTGAAGAACCTTTTTAACAAGAAAAATAAAAGGCTTAATTATACTTTTGGTCCTCTAACTATTTTCAAGATTTCACTTCGGTCCTCTAACTATTTTTCGTTTCAAATTGGTCATTTAACTATTAAAAGTTTCACTTTAGTCCTTTAAAAATATATATTTGTCTCACATTGGTCCTTCCGTTAGTTTTTTCCAAACATCTGTTAACTTTCTAACCAAAATCCAGAAAATATGAATTTCTTCAACATATTCATCACTAAATTCATTTTCAAACCCAGAAAATACAACCTTCAAAATGAAATTTTCAAAAATAAATAAATTATTAGCTCATTAAGAAGCTTAACAAACATCAACATCTCATCACCTTCCATTACTTGAACCTTAACAAAATCAAACCAAATAAAAACAACAAAATCACTCGAATAAAACCAACCCAAAACAAATCAAAACAAAACCAAATCAAATTTTATTATTAATAGGAAATGAATCAAACCAAATCAAAACAACCCATCCACTTGAAATCAAAACCAGATATAATATTATTATTAATAGAAAATGATAAGTTACAAGGTGTAGGCTATACTACAGAGAACAAAATAAACAAAAAAACACAAAAAGCTAAGATGCTGATCTGCAGTAGAAAACATAAGCCAAACCAAACATCAAATTTGTTCAATCTGCAGAAACAAAGCAAGACGCAGATCTAGACAAATCCAAAATTGAAAGTCGAAATTGATGTAAACCCATAGAATCAAGAAGTTGATTTTCGATGTGTTTGCCCTCAGATCTGAATTATGTTTGTCTCTGTTTGTTTTTTCTTTTGATTTTCGCCTCTGTTTCACCTATGTTGAGAGAAAGAAAAAATGGAAGTGAAAGAGGGAAAAGAAGAGAAATATCGGACTCAAAGATACAGAGAAGGAGGATTTCTCTGGGGAGAGGGTAGCCTTTGCGGCGGCGAGAGTGGTGAAACGTCGACGAGAGTAGAAACAAATATGTTGTGGGAGTTCAGATCTTGGTGTGGGTATGGGTGATATTGATGAAGATTGATGATGGGATGATGAAAATGATGAAGGAATTGAGAAGAAGATGAAGAAAATGGAGGAGATTGAAATGAATAGTTAGAACTTAATGTTTTTTTAAATTTTTTTAACGGTTAGGACTAACTTGATTAACGGAGAAAAGTTAAAGGACCAATTCGGAACGAAAAATAGTTAGAGGACCAAAGTGAAACCTTGAAATTAGTTAGAGGACCAAAAGTGTATTTAAGCCAAAATAAAAAAGTACTAGTAGGGAAAGAAACTACAGCATATTATAAAAAAAAAATCATGATTTCCACAATTGAATGATTGAGCATATTGAATGATTAAAAATACCCTTTTTGGAGCAGCTATATTGATGACAGAACTTTGGCTCTTAGACTAAATTATATGGAGTATATCTTATTATGACATCCAAGGTCCAGTTAGGGGTCCTGATTCATGTGTTAGTTAGCTAACATGATTTACAGGACTTAAAAGTAAATGTAAGGTCTACTGAGAATGCATATAGAAAAAGATAATGTTTGTGATCATATGGGTGGTTGTGATTGTCAAGCTAATGAAGTTACATATCACTTTAATTAGTTACTTTGGTATATAATATCCTAATGGAAGGGAATTATTATCTTTCACAGTTAAAAACAATGCAAACAATATGCATATATATACAGCACCTAAGATTTCTCCTATTCTTAATTCCCCCCATATGCTAAAGATAAAGAATGTTATCTGTTTGTCAAAAAAAAAATGTTATCAGATAGGCTGCAGTCACATTTCATTATGAAAGTAACCAATATGAAGATGCAAACATCATTAATATTGATACATTTCTTGCTTTCTTAGGATACAGTACCACAGTAACCATTTCAAATTATGCAATTAAGATATATTGATTTCAGGGAGATGTCATCAATTCATTAACAAAGACTATTCATTTATGAATCATTGAAATGCTTGTGCTTACTTCTATCCATTTTCTTTATCTGTTGAACGTCAAGTTCACAAAGGTGCACACTACCTGTAAAAAACACATAATTTAAACCAATCAAACTTTGCATTATTGGTATGAAAAAATCAAATAATTAAAATGTTGGAAGCAAGGACATACAGCATCAGCAATATTGATATGCAGGAAGAAAATAATGAAATCAATCTGCTTTGTTAACTTCTGCCTCCTCATTGACGCTCAACTCAGAAGATGTATCTTCGGACCCCGCACTCTCTTCTGCCGGTTGCACAAATCTCTTACTAGGTGCAACCCTAATTGGCCTTCCCATCAAAATCTGCATAAAATCAATTTTTTCCAATGTCACAATAACAATTAAATTTGTTTTTTCTAAACTCAGAAAGAGAATTTGTGAGAATGATGTTACACATGCCCACAAATCTGAATTCAAATAAAAAAAATTGGTGCAAGAAACCATGAGTTACCTTTCCTTGAAACTCAGAAAGAGCTCCATTGGCTTCTTTCTTGGACTTGAAGGATACAAATCCATAACCAGATGGCCTTCTAGGATTCTCACGAAATATAACATCTGCAGAAACAACTTTACTAGTTCCTGTATCAAAAAACTCCTTGAGATCTTTAGACCTTGTTTCATAGGACAAGTTTGCAACAAACAAGTTAAATTTGATTGGCTTTTGTTCCACTGGTGGCGATATTTTCTCCTTTTTAGGCCGAGCATATTTGATATTTATTACACGACCCTCAAACTCCTGCGCATCATTCATTAAACAAACAAATAGAATCAAGGTTCCTTCCTAAAGATGCCAAGTAAATTCAACAACAGAAGACACACAAAAATCAAAATGACACAAGGTTGACAGTCTGCGTTATCCTATCCCCTAATGGAAGTGAAATTTTCCGCCACAAGTGTGACATGTAAAATTACATAAAAAACAATCTACAATGTTGTCAACCGTAGATCGCAGAAAATAGCATTTTGTTCAAATTCCGCTATGCTACAGCGCTATAGCGCTACTATAGCCACTAATTGACACCATTTTGTATTAAATATTGCCTACAACAGAATAACAACTATTTGATCGAATTCAGCTATTCAAGGCGTACTTCACATTCTATGAATTGTTTTATGATACTATCTCATTTCAAATTAAGATATACAAAACCCTATCTATAGATTTCACATGTTAATAATTTTTTTTATCAAAAGAGGATAAAAATTGTATCGAGCTTACATACATACGATTCGAGACTATTGATAGCGGCAATAGCTTCTTCTGGAGAACCCATTTCCACAAACGCTAAACCCCTATTTCTGCTCTTATTATACATAGAAACCTTAAACCCATAAATCAAAACAAAACAAAAAAATTGTCAGAGACAAATTAAAGAAGAGAACAAAACAATGAAGAAGAATAAGAAGTAAGAATTAAAACCTCAACATCAATGACTTTTCCATGTTTTTCAAACAAAGTACGAATGTCTTCTGTTGTACTTGTCCATGGAACATTCTGAGCAAGCAACCTAGTACGAGAATATTCTTGTTCTTGTTCTTGTTCCTCGGTGGTTACTTGTTCAGAAGTAGAAGTGAATCTGAGAATAGAATTAGAGTGTTGTTTGATTGTGATAAGGGATGGTGTATGAGAAATAAATAGACGAATAGAGTGAAAGGAAGAAGAAGAAGAAAAGTGTTTTTTGTTGTGAAAGTAGAAAGAGTTTGTTGTTGTTAATAGATGATGGTGTTGTTGTTGTTTTGTAGATAACTGAGATGGACATGGACATGGACATGGAGGAATAGTACGTAGTAACGCCATTGCTTACTGTGTTAGCTCGCTCTCAATTGTTGTGGCATGTGGGAATGGACGATGAATGAATGGATAAGGTTTGAAATATAGGTTTAATACAAATTCGAATTATTATTAATATATGAATATAAATATAAATACCAATAAATGTGTCCGAAGTTATACTTAATTCACGTTCAAAACTCTGTTTTATCAAATTAAAGAGCTGAGTATTTGAAGTAGAGTGTTCATAATTTTTGTGATGTATTATTGAATTATTTTAAATTCTTAGAATCAATTTAGTTGCTTGAGAAAAAATAGAAGAAGTAATTTTATGTTCTAAGAAAAATAAATCATCACAACTTCTTCTCAACTGTTTTTACATTTTGTTTAGTTGATGGAGAAAATATGAAGGAAAGAATAGAAAATAAGTTGATTATTTAATAGCTTGCTTGGTATGAGAGAAATAAAAGAAAATAATGACATGACAGTAAAAATAGAAAAATAATGCCTAGTATTATCAAAAAAAATTTGTCAAGTAGTAATTGGATAGAAATTTCATCCTTCCAAGGTGAATAAGTAAGTGTCCAGAGTTTAAACCCCCGGCCCTGCATATAAAATTTAATGTCTTTATCAACTGAGTTAAGCTCACGATGATTGTTATCAATTTATCAATCAAAAAATGTTTTC
This sequence comes from Trifolium dubium, assembly GCA_951804385.1. Lineage (NCBI taxonomy): Eukaryota > Viridiplantae > Streptophyta > Magnoliopsida > Fabales > Fabaceae > Trifolium > Trifolium dubium. Next base: position 5,754,588 of record OX638076.1, on the reverse strand, counting down.
AATCTTATAATAGTAAAAAAGAAATATAATGCCTATTGTTATCAATTTATCATTTTACTGCAAAAATCAAGTTTCTTGTTCAAAACAAACAAAAAAAAACTTCATGTTACTTGTAGGACAGAGTTGCTCCCATTCCATAACAATATAGATTAGTCTCACATTATTATTTCTTAAGAGCAACAGAAATGTGAACTATGATTAATCAACCCACATGTTAATCAGAATACTGTACTATGATTAGTACTTTAGTATCACACATTATTTCTTAAGTATTCTACAGTCTGAGGAGTTATATGGTAAGGGTGATAATGGTTGTCTTGCTGAATCCATATCATCGAAATCAATCTTCCTCTCCACTGTGCTACCTGTTCTAGGACTAGACGTTCTCTTGTTCGACTGCAAACATCAAATAAAGTGAGAAATGGCAGTTGTCACAAAATATACATATAATGACTATTGGGCAACTTAGATAGGGAAATGAAATGAATTGCGACTTGCAATGCAACCCTGGAATGTGCATATTCTGCATGAGTACATAACATTTTACTTCATCTTAAAAATCTAACTTGCCTTGGAAGAAGGGCTGGTGGTATGTTTCTCGCCCGAATTGGGGTGGTTCCTTTCTTTCTGCTCCACTGGGCTACTTGTTTTGGGACTCGACTTTCTCTTGTTTGACTGCAAAATTTAAATAAAATGATTGATAATTGACAACTTAGACAAGTATATATCATCAGCAAGGAAATAAACTTGTAGTGCAACCCTGGCCAAACACATATTCTACATGAGTACATAAAAGTTTTCTTTTGAATTTATAAATTTAACTTGCCTTGGCAGACAGGCTACTAGTATGTTTCTCGCCCGAACTGGAGTGGTTCCTTTCCTTGCATTTCTTTGATAGCCTTCTGTTCTCCTTGTCCAATATGCTGTTTTCATCAAACAGTAATTTAACCTAGGCATACCATGGTAAGTTAGATAAGGGATCAAGAAGCAAACTATGCAAAGAAATGAAATGGTTCAAAAAAAATAGGGGATCAATCAAAACTATACCTCCTCCTCAGCTTTGTGAAGGTTAATTCTTAGATGCTCCTTATCTTTCTGAAGTGACTTAATTTTGGCAACTAGAGATAAAACTCTCTGAATAGATGGCTCTAAGCTACAAATTCATAATTGAAAATTAGGCTTTGTCAAAGTGAATTTATACAAACTGAAATATGAAATACAAGTAGAAGGCAACTCTAATAGTTATAAAAGCTATATTATGTTAATTATGTGTGACAAATATTATGACAATGATAATAGTCCCTAAAGATTGATGGCAAGAAGGAGAAACAGGTGAATGAGGTTGTAGGCTTACCAATTCCACATACTTAGCAGCCTTTTACAGGACTCATTTTCAGTATTTGCTTCTAAAAATGCATATGTAGAATCATCATCTTTGCTAGTAAGGGATGCCAAAAGAGAGTCAAGTAAGGTCTTTTCCTCAATTGCGCATGTAGAAGAAGAATCAACCTTCACAGGGAAAGCAAATATTTTGGGTCAATATTGACAACCAAAAGGAACTATAATTTGCAAAAGATGTTACCATGTCATAAGTAAAGGGAGGGGGAAAGAAATACTGAAACTGTGACCAAGGATGAAAGGACATTACTTATTAATATTACTTATCAGTTGTAGAGCTTGATTAAATTTACAAAGCACACTATGTTGTTCATTTAACAGCTCACGAAAAGGCGATCCATACCTCTTGAATTAGTAAAATACTGAATACTGATACATAATCAATATATTGATAGGCAACGAGTGCTCACAATTTCTCGTGTTACCAATGGAAACCAAAAATAGACAATAAACACGAGTATGGAACACCTTTAACTTAAATACATTGCTTCAATTGGTCAATTGTTTCAGCCACTCTAACCTATGGTAAGTGAATTGAGTTCAAAAATACTAGTTCACATCATCAGATAATGAAATTTCAACCAATCCACACATCAAACAACTTCAATCTCTTACTAAAACATTATATAAGTTAGTCTTTAAACCCCTTAGTATACCATTAACAAGCACTACAATATCTTCCACAACATAATGCACTAACTTAGATCATTACAGTTTATTTGGACTTCTGCAGATGATTAACTCATAATCTACATACTACCGACACTTCAATTAAAGGTATAACAAATATTCGATACACGTTAGTGTCAAACACCAACACATCAAACAATTATTTTTATTTAAAATAAAAAGGGATGAAATTTGTTACCATGAAATCATTTTGATGCTTATATTTCTTCAATTCATCAACAACCAATAACAAATTCCTTTCCAATTCACCAACCCGTAATTGAGCCTCTCGTTCGCGTTCATCAGCTTCATTCCCAAATTCCATCAAAGCATCCCTATCATGTTCATACAACGCAATCTTCTTTTCCAAATTCTGCCCTTGATCCAACAATTTCTGACACGCCGACGCAAGTCTCTGATTCTCCAATTCAAAATTCTTCAAAGCTCGTCCATTCATATCCGCTTCAGACTAATCCAAAAAAAAATTCAGAAACTTTCAATTATATAAAAAAAGAAAAATTATCGAAAAAGAGTCGAAAATTGAAACCTTGTGGCGTTGAAGGAGTTGATCTTTCTGATTCAATTTGAGGAGTAATGAAAGATTCTGTTCGCGAAGGTATCTTTGCGATTCTTGTGATTCATGAAGCTGATTTTGTTTGAAAATGTAATCGTCGTTGTTGTGAGGAGAATCTTCCATTGTTGAGAAGAATTTAAGAGTTTGGGAATCTAGGGTTTATGGAAGTGAAATGGAAAATTGGAATCACTTGAATTAGTTGAATTTTTCGTTGCTTCAGGTTGTGTTTTTTGTACGAAAAATGAATCTTATTGTGTTTTTGCGTAGTTGATTCAATTTTTATTTTTTTTTGGTACAATAGTTGATTCAAATTTAATGGTGTAGCCGTTGGAACGAAGTTTTTTTTTTTTAATTGATTCAATAAAAAGGTGCGAATTTGGTTTTTTAATGCTCGCTTTGTAGTTATGGGCCGTGTGAAAGAGGGCCCAATATAGTTTTGAAAATTTCTACCCACACCCCAAAAAAACCTAGTTACATTCAAATTTTTCTAAATATTTATTATAATACCAAAATTACCCTCCGTTTGTGTAACACATGTAAACTTAGTTTCCATGACCTATGCAAACTGAGTTTACATGACTTACGCAAATTCAGTTTACATGACCTGCGTAACTGAATTTTTCTTTATTGTGTTACGCAAACTGAGTTTACATGACCTACGCAAACTTAGTTTACATGACCTACGCAAACTCAGTTTACATGATTTGCGCAAACTCAGTTTACATGACATATGTAACTAATTTTTATTTTATTTTAAAGATAGTTTAGTCATTTTGGGGTGTAACTTAGATTAATTGGAGTGTGGGAAGAAAAAATCTATAGTTTTTATTTATCCGAGTTTAATTTCTGCTTGAAATTTTTATTCAGATTTTATTTGTCAATTAGTTAAATTTTAGATTATTATAAAAAAAATTCTTTGAAACTAAGTCGTTGGACTCAAGTGGTTAATGAATTTTACCAAAATACGGGTTTCAAGAGAACCCGAGTTCGATTCATGGTAGAACAATTTCTTAGTCAAACTTTACTTATCTCGCGGCCGAACTCTAGACTACTAGGACCTCATTCCTTTAGAAACTAGATGGTGAAAACCAAAGAAAAGGGTTAATATGTGTCAATGCATTTTACTTATTTTAGAAATATTCTATTTAGTGTGATTGAGCTATTGTTGAAGTTTTTTAAGGCCCAAACCATATCACAATGTTGGCGCCATAGAAATCAAATTATGAGATCCTTCAATGCGCGGACTATTGTATACCATGTTAAGAAATAAGTCACACATCGATTGCGAGATTACTTAAATATATATATTTACAAGTGCAGGGCAACCCTATTCTTACAAGTCAGTTTTTTGAGAATGAATTGGGTTCAACTCTCAATACTAAAATATTTATCTCTTTTGATAAATGGTGAAAGATCATACTACATTATTCTCTCGTGTGTAAATTACACATGAGAAAATTCATTCCTCTTAAAGATCTAAAAATAGTATTATCTTAGAATTTGTGTTTGAAAAGTCTTTTTTTAAGATGTAATTTTTTTGTTGGGTTTTTAATATATGCTCTTATACCACTTGTCATTAAGACATATTAAAGTAAAAACACGCCGTTGATCAAAATTAAGCTGCTGCTTGTGGCACGTAGATCTTGAATTGGAAAAAGGATCTTGTACATTATTGAATTGAATGGATAAATAATTAGTTAGATGTGATCAAAAATCGACTCTTGGAAAGTTTGTTAAGGCAACCTAGGTTTGCCTTTATAGCTCTTTCCTTTTATCCTAAAGTAACAACAAAATATAATGCATCTTTCATGACTTGGATTTGAAAGTGTTATATTAATTTTGCTATAAACACCATCATTACCAACTTGTATGGTTTTGATACGATGATAAACCATATATACATTCCTAACGGCCATATGCATAACTATATATTAAGAGGACCACACAACTGATGTAAGTTGGTCTAGTTAGTAAAAATTCAGCTGAAATTCTAAAAATCATTTGGTTTAAAATTCTTTTGATTGATATTAGCATTTTTTTAATTTTGAAATTTTCTTTGACGTCTAGTTTTTGATCGATCTTAATTCAGCTCGCTAAAATTTTATTCTCAAAATATAATAATGGATATAGTAGGATTGGACGAATTAAAATATGTATTCTTGTATTGGGACGGATAAAATAGAAATTACCCATCAATATATAGAAATTTGTATACGAATATAAATCCCCTTCAATCTTAATCTTGACCATGATTTGTCTACATTAATACCCTAATAGGCCGAAGCAGCAATCAATGTTAATATTCTCATGTCATTTTAGCATTAACATTACATAACATATATATTCTAGCTATGTATAGAGTAGCACATTTTTGTATATTATTATGATTATGATGTTATATAGTGAAAATGAAAGAAAACGATCTAAAATCTTGATTTGAGGAGATAGACGTATACCGACACGTTCTATCCTTAACAAAACATGAAAGCATACGAATCTGCCAATGGCACGTTTGGGAAACGATCATGATTGCCCATCTATTACGTAAGAAATTTTGTGTTTATTTTTTCATTGGATGTTGATGGCATATTGTTCATATGACAGTTTTATATCTTACCAAATGTTCCACGCAGCGTGCAATATTATTATATAGTATAGTATTTATATTATATGATTCATGAAAAGTGAACTATACATATAGCCTTTAATTAACATCTTCAATGTACACTTAATAGGAGATGGATTGGTCCACAATTGTAAGTTTGCAACCAAAAGTACTGTTTCAATGACGCATTTAGTTTTTGGCTCTAAAAATATGTGAATGACGTGTGTGTTGTGTGATGTGTATGTGTGCATGTATGTAACAATGGAATCTAATGGATTCTTCAATATTGTTATTGCATCATGAAATCAAGGCCGTGTATATGCTTTCTCCATGGCCTTAGGTAAAGCAGAATCTTTAATGTGCCTTAAATTTCATTGCTTATCATCTTTACTAGTTTCATTGATTAGTAATTTGTAATTTCAAGAGCCTTTAAGTGGTAAATGAGTTTCTCCAAATAACTGATTTTTAAGATAATTTGAGTTCGATTTTAAGGTGAAATTATTTCTTGGTCAAATTTTATTTATCTCACGGTCGAATTCTGAACTACTAGACTCAACAATATTCTAAGAGTGAGATGGTTAACCAAAATAAAACTCATAGAGCTCCCTCCTTGAGTATATCAAAGTGTTCAATGTTGTACTTAAGCAAGCTATGAGATCTTCTATCAATTGGATTAGTTTTTTTTTTTGTTGAGTTCTCCTCATGTGGTTAAGTTGATCCGAACAATTGGTGCTTTTATTGATAGTTGCATAAAGGAAAAAGCTACAATCGATTCAATGTCGATAGTGTGAAAATCGTCGTAAATGTCAGCTCTTAAAGAACATGACAATGTTAAAAGTTCTACATATTGAGTTAATCTTTTTAGTTGAATTTTTCTTGTATACTTAAATCCTAACATATAAAATAATTTCTTATATATATTTCAATTTGAATGAAATGTAACGTCCAAATTTAATTATATGATTGTTTTCAGTATTTTAGAAGACCCCGAAAGCCCCTACAATTGATTTGCCAATACTAGTGAGGGGTAATTATTGATGAAGAAAAATACAACTTTTTGTACCAATATGCCACTATACAAGGCACCCCACACACACGACAGACCCTCTCATTCTGTTTTTCACAATTTTCCCAAACCTAGGCAATGCATCATTATACATTGTGCAATTGTGAAGGAGACAAAGGAAAAAAAATGTTGGAAGAATATTAACACGTGAAAGACAATAAGGAAGTTGTATATGAATCACTACGAAATTTGAATATTTATCTCAATAATATGTTATGATATTATGGAGGGTACTTGATTGCTTACAAAATCGCAGCCCAATATAGGTCTGAATATTCGTTCAGTTATCCGTTTTCTTCTCGTCCTTTTTAAGCAAAAGGCACCATAAAAGTGTGTAAGTGACCCATCTTGAAACTTGGAAGATTGAAAACCTATTTTGATCTTGAAAAAAAAAAATCTCACTTGAGCTCAAATTTGAAGCTTTCACTAAGACAACTACAATCAATTCTAAAAATAATCGGTCTAACACAATCACATCTCTTCTACCTTTTATTGTTTTTGTGTACTAACATTCAATACCAATAAATTTATTTTGCCACTTTCAAAATCAATTTTAACTCGACCAAAACAATAGGCTCAAGTGATTAATAATTTTTGTAAAAAACTTCAAGAAAATCTGAGTTCGACCCATGACTTAACTCTAAAATACTAAGACTCCTTAATTTCTTTACATGAGTTGAGTTCAAGAGAATTCAAACTCGCTACAAACTTGTGAATATGATTTGTTATGGGGAGAAATGCATGGATTCATGATATGGTATCAAAGCTATTCACATGAGTATATCATTACTCTTTTAATCACTTTTTTATTTGTCTTTCACCACCAATTTAATCTAGTTTAGGACGAATTATGTCATTAAGTGATTTTAGTTTTTTCCCAAACACAATTGAAGGAATAAATTAAATTGTGACTCCTTTAATCACTTTTTAGATGCCATGTTCAAAATGTTTGTTTCTCTCAAACTATTTACCACTTTTTTTGGTAAGGAAACTATTTACCACTTTAAAAGTTTATAAAAAAAGTTACCCCTTTAAAATATACACGACTTTATCAATTGTTTTTTCTTTTCTTTCATAAGATGATTCATTGGTATTTTAACCTACACTTTGTTAATGAGTTCTTCTACCAACTCCTACTACATTTTAACAACGTTTCATAAAGAATTAAATAAATTTAACTAATAATGATTTCTTTAGCATTTTCCTTTCTTTATATGTATACATTATATGAGGCAGAATGAATAATACTACACGTTTGAAAAATTAACCTAGAATTTCTTTTTCTAATTAACCTAGTATTGCTTTTTTTTTTTGACAATAATTAACCTAGTATTGCTATCAACGCATAAATAATTCATTTGGATTGATGTTACTCCATATATCAAATTAAATTACCACATATTCCGTAAAAAAAATCAAATTACCATATTATTAAACAACACACAGTACACATATCACGGATTTTATAGCCTAAGGTATACATAAAGCCATATGTAGACCATCAAGAAGTCAAAATTGATTAATTTTGAATGAAAGATGAAAATCATGATAACCACGAGATCATCAAAATAATGTAAATGTCAACTTTGATTAAGCATACCTATAATTAGTAGCTTATTAATTTATTACTGTATTTGGAACGTACAGTTGGTTGCACATACACCCTAATTAACACATTTCAACTAGGTATTAAACTTGTTTGTCACAAATATTGGTATTAGAAAAATGATTAGGACAAATAAAAGTGCTAAGTACACACATTATTACCATCTCCAATATTCTCAATAGAGTCATATTTATATACTATATCCCAAATTACTGAACTTTGGAGAAGGTTTAATAGACAAATTTGAAAATAAATTAAGCAAGAAAATTAAATTAATTTTGTCATCAAGTTCATTCTTTCATTCATTCAATTTATTTGAAAATCCAGTTCTTCTTGGACCGTCCTTAATAGTTGATTCACAGCAGCCGCAATTTCATCCACACTATTCAGCTGACTCCCCTCCTCTACCTGCTCCAATCAATTCAACCCAAAACCCATTAATTTAAAAAAATCAAATTACGTAGCCGAACTCTAACTCTGGACTACTAGAATCTCTTCCTCTATAAATTAGAGGGTTATAAACCAAAAAAACTAAAATTAAAATTTCAAAAAATAAAATAAAAAACCAACCTTGACACTAATTGAGTAAAGTACCATATGATCCAAAGTAGTAACATTAAGGTGAAGAATTGTAAGCCTAAGATTTTGTAACCCAACAACAATCTTCATAAGTTGTCCTGTTTTTTTCTTTGACATAATTTTCATGTTGGCATGACTATCTACCATTGTGACTTCAATGTCTGCCACTGGCCATTGTTTTTGTTCCATTGTCACCATGTTGTTCTGATCAGTTGTTGTTGCACTTGTTGTGTACTGAGGAAAAGTGAAGAACTCAGCAAAAGGTGGTCCATTATTTAAGCCTATATTCTCTTGTGTTTTCTTTTGGCCCCCCATAGACTGTAAAACTTGTTCTAACTCTTTCACAAAATTTATTGCTCCTCCAATAATTGAAGCTTGGTCACCCTGTTTTTGGATCAAACACACACAGTATTATATTATGTATTGTCACTCTCACTAAATTAGCCATTTCAAGTTATACACACATAATAATTAACCATTTTTAATTCTATATGGCCATTTTTGGAATCTTTTTATTTTTTTTAAAAGTGTTAAATTATATTTTTCATTGTTTCTAAAAATGAATTTTTTTTGTCCCTATACCCGGGTTGGAGTCCGATGTCCAAGAAAATAAACGAAGAATACCAGAAGAAATACTCCATGTCCTACCGCCAAAACACTCCTAAGATCTTCACATATGATAAAGAAATATGTCTATATTTTTACTAATATTTTCGTTCCTATATGATAAAAAAATTGAGACAATTGATGTGTTTCTGATAGTTATAAACTCGCAATATCACTAGTCTCTAAACTCAAAGTGTCTAAGTTCGCCATTAATTTTATTAGTAGTTAATTTTCCCAAATTCTAACTTAATTACTGAAAATATCAAAATTGTTAAGTAGTGGAATGTTCATTGTCAAGTTCGAACTCCAATGTCTCTATTTCATCTACGAATAAAAAAATCATAATAAAATGTCATTTTAGCCAACACTATACATACAAACTAAAAATTAAAAATGTTGTTAAAAAGTTAACCTTTTAGTTAAGTAAAGTTAAGATTAAAATACAATTGTGATTAGTTGAGAACTCATCTCAAGTCATGTCATATTATGTCATGCACTTAATTTAAACAAACAATTAATTAGAATAATCCAAATGAATTAGTGATTGAAACTGACCCTTTGAACATAAGAAGAAGGCATCAAAGATCTAAGCACGTTCAAGTATTCATTCATTTGTTTCCTTCGATTTCTTTCAACAGTAATGTGAGTCATCCTTTGATTTTCAATCTCTTCTTTGTTCTTAGCACTCTTGATACGACGCCGTTTTCTTCGACACGTGGCAGTTGTTGTAGCTTCTTCCACAGTGGAAGAAGAAAGTGGAAGCAAAGAAGGTGCTGTTATAGTTTGATCCACGGTGCAGATTTCAGGAGAAGATGAGTGTGAATATTCTGGCCATTGATCTTTAAAAGAACAAGAATCCCAATTTGCATGCAGAACATTTTCTTGTTGTTTAACGTTGTTGTTGTTGATGATTCCTAGGAGAAGATTTTCTTGTTCTTCAGCTTGAAGTGTATTAGTACTACCATAATCATTGCTTAATGAGTTGAAATAATTATCTTTATAACTATAATTAAATGGATCTTGTGGGAAAACCACAGTTTCAAGTGCCATTTGATTAAAAAACTAAAGAAAAATTATTGAAGAGAGAACAAAGTGAGGGTTTTGATTATGGTGTGGTGTTTGTTGTTGTGAGAAGAAATAAAAGGTTTGTGGGTGTTTATAAATAGGATAGGATATTGTTTGAAATAAGCTTCAATCAACACACACACAATACATAGACAAAGACAAAAAACTACAGACTATTGCACGTGAGGTTTGATTGTAATTTGTAGACCAATTCATTGACCACAAACACAAAGGGAAATGAAACATACATACACCAACGTAGTATAGTATAGAGATAGCTGACAGATAGATTCTCTTGCTACTTATTCATTCCTTATGGTAATTCCTAATACTAATAATTATACTCATAACTAGTACCTCATAATAATAATCTCATTCAATATATACCTTCTAAGAATAATTTTTATTTTACCGAACGTTGGTTCACTTGGTTGGTTCAGTGTGATTAATATTAAAATTAATATGAAGAATTACAATTTGATTTCTACAACTATGCTCGAAAGAAAATTGGAACCAAATACTTGATATCAGAATTAGCCCCCCAAATCAGACTAAACTTGTGGTGAGAGAACCATTTTAATTATGTTATAAGTATTAATTATTTACTGTTGTTTATTAACCTCCTTTGGTTCTCAAGAGAATCTAACATTAGCAATTTGAAGTTTCTCTTGGACATCACAAAAAGTTTTGTTAGGTTGGATTAACATATTAACTAAACTATATAAGTAACTTTGACACGTAGTCCTTCTATCAACACCACACACTTATTACTTCTTCAACCGAACTTTGATATCACTGTTGGACTCACATTGGATTGAATCAATATATTCAATTAAGAAGTAGGTGATAATGTCTAAATCTTTTACACTTAGAACAACCACCATATTTGGGTCCGTGTCTGTTAAGACATATTGAAATGTGTTATTTTAAATAGTAGTAACATATTCTTAGTCATGTTATTATTCACAAAGAGTAACATATTATTTTCATTCTCCAACAAAACAATTCTCTATTCTCGTTTCGTTTTATGCATTATATATATGTTTTGAAGACGGATGATTGTCATTTTTAATGTATCATATAAAATATCAAACATCGGTCTCGTTCGTGTGAACACCTTTTCTAAACCCTACCATATTTTAAATTGTACATGGAAAAGATAATCAAACTATAGCTGAAAACAATTCAATAACATAATCAGAGTTGTGCAAAAACCAAAAAATGGATGGTTGGCATTGGCAATTTATCTATACTTTTTAATTTTATAATAAACTTATCTATACTCCACCCTATACTATATAAACTACTTAGATTAGTATCCAAAATGAATCTTTTCTCCTAATTACTTTAGTATCCAAAGTGTACTCTATTAGGCTTAAGGACAGTGTGGTCCTTCTTTACTATGCAAGTGCTTGCCTTAGTTAACATTTCCACTTATAAACATAAGGCCCAACTAATAAGATTTCATACTAATTAATAAGTTTCACTTTATTTCTGTTGTAGCTTATACTATTATTTTTGTTTTCCATATATAAGTTTTCCATATACAAATCATTATATATATATATATATATATATATATATATATATAAGTTTGCTTGATTTTTGCTCGGAGCCTCAAAATGAAATGAAACGACCATAATTAAGAGTCCATTTTTATTATTTGTGATGAACCTCCAAAATGTCGGAACCAGCATTGATCCGTCATGATGTACATTGGATATTAAAAAATGAAGTTGTCACTTGGCACAAATGTATTCTACTAATAAACTGTTAGTAGTACAGTTGAATAGTAGTAATTTATAATTTGGTAATAATACTAGTAATAAATTGGTGGTATAGTATAATATAGGACATGAAAAAGAGAAAGAAGACGAAAAGCTGGTGGATGAATCGCAGAATCAGAGAAGGATCCTTTTAACAGAAGAAAAGGAGGTAACAATATGAGAAAAAATAGACAATAAAATAAGAGAAGAGAACAGGAACAATACAGGGCAAGTTCAGAGAAGTCCATGTGACCACAAACAGGTGCCATTGTAGTGAGCACGAGGAGGATGCTGTGTTTCCCTTCCCAAGGATCTTGTAGACTTGTACTCGATCTGTTTTTCTCTCTTTTTCTCAATTAGTCGAGTACCCGTGCATACTACGATTTTATGTAACGTACTTTAATGTGTAGTTGGACAGCAAAGTAAATTAGCCTAATCAAAAATTATTTTTCTTAAAATTGATTTTAAATTCTCTCAAATAATTTGTTTAACCAACCACTTGAACTTAATATACTCTAAATAATAAGTTTTGGTAAGGTAAGCCCCAAAAAAATGTTTTGGTACGAATGGTACTATACCCCATGTCATTTTATATTTCTTCCAGTGACATGTATAGATTAACTATATTTGACCACATCTCGATAAGACATTCTCTAAGGTTTTTTCCCCCTTTTTTCTTGGGTCTCTCCCTCCCACTGAATAATGCTAACAACATAGTGGTATTTTTTTTATTACTCCCATTCTAATCACATTTTGAATCATTCGATTTTTTTTTTGTTACATTTTTGAGTCATTCGATTAATGTAACCATGTAAGTACAAAATTATTTGTAATCTTTGAGTCATTCCACACGCAATCCCTTGAAGGTATCATTAAAATAAAATGTTAGATTAAAGGACTGTGATTACTTAATTCTTAATTAGAACAACTAGGCCGATTAAGATCTGATGCCAGTGTATATTTGTATACAATTATTACTAATTGTTTTATTAACTAAATATTTATTATTATTTGTTGTTGATTAGGAGATATATCAGAAAATTGTTGTTAGTATCCTAGTATATCACAACTCACAAGTGGGTACTTTAAATAGGAATACAATATTAAGCCCTCCAACTTTGATTGAACATGCTGGCCTAAGCTTAGGCTAAATAGATTAATGTGTGTGGTGTATTTGAGTTTTATACTAGTGTAAGTTAAATTAATTAATTACAATTTTTAAGTGTTATGGATTTGGACACGTATAGCTCCGGGTATTATATTAGGATGTTACATTTTTCTCTCCTGTTTTGGAACACACAGCTGCACCTATGGGCGTCACACCCACACCTAATTAATGAAAACAATTAAGATTAAGAATATAATAGTATAATCCAGATTATTAGTACTATGATGTTAATTTCCCTCCTTAATTGCATGTGCTTGAACCATAAAACACGGTACCTGCAAGTCTCCAACCGCAACATCCGGGCACAAGGTACATATAATTAATTTGTATTACTAATTTGCTACAAATGTCTTGTTTGTTCATAGGCTTGTTGACTTGTTTATGAAAAAAAAACCATATAGGGTACCTCAAATTCTGGAAACCTGCGTTTTGTTTTTTATGTTGTTGTGTTGCTTCACTTCACAGATTCTCCATGTAAGTCTTCTACTAATATAATATATAGTGCTATCTTTATTTATTAAGTTTGGCATCACCGTCTAACCGAACCATAAGCAGCCACCAATTTTAATTTAGTGCATCTTGCCACTTCAAGGTTATTGTTTGTCGGTTCTTAATACTTCAGCTAATCTACAATATCAATTTGGTTAAGAGGGATTACTATAAGATACTACTAAACTTGTCCTTTTGTATAAACCTCATTGATAACCAATTTGGTTAAGATTGTTTCTCTTCCCCCACTCCATTTTCTCTTGTACTCCAAAAATATGTTTCTACGCTAAACGTAAAAGTTCGGAATATACAATCCGAATTATTTACTAATTTGAAAAACGTGACGTATAACCAAGAACTCAAATGTATAATACTTTGATTTGAATCGGATTTTATAGTATGTTAATCTGGATTCTGGGTTGCATGCTCTCGGAGTTATGTAAAATAATTTGGATAGTTTGAAGTTTTGATTGTTTTAGTTCTGCATACACAAAGTTCATAATCTATGTTCCAAAATTCTCTAAGCATATAAAAAGTTCGGATTTTGTTTTCAAAACTTGGTCAATGTCAAAACTCACAAAAATATATCCTTTCAATGCACAAACTAAACGGTTGAAAATGAATATTACCTCATGTTAAAGTCTCAAACAGTGTACATAGCTTTTGTCAATGTTCCAATGTTGATTTTAGACCACCAATAATAAAAAAAAAACATAAGGGTAAACATAAAAGCGAGCGGAAAACATTTTTAAAAAATACATAAAAGTTCGAATTGTATATTCCAAACTTTGGTCAAAGGCAGATAAGAAATTTTAACGAAATAAGAATAAAAGAAACATGGGAGTGTAAAGAAAATTTTTCAATGGTTAAGAGGGACTACTATAAATTAATCACTTTAGGCCGCACTATCAGTCTAACCTAATATTAATTAACTTTTTCTTCAATTTTTAATGTTTTAAAAACTAATTAATTATAAACTTAATATTTGAAAAAACTTAAAAAATTGAGTTGATAGACCTTCGCCGTGGACCTGTCAGGCCTCGATGGTGGATTTATTGGTGCTCCACCATCATCAACCGTGAGTGTGGCTTGAGAAGCATAGTTGATTGCCTGAGCTTCAACATTGAAATTTGGATCCTTCGGAACACTTTTGTATTTTATCTAGACCGCGTATCCACCATTGAACGCGGTGATTAATTCCCTCACTGGATTGGAGGCATCTCAAAGAATATAGGACAGTTGACCCATGCTTTTAAAGTTGCTATGTATTCAATGTGCGATCAAACTCTCGGCAATTAGTTAAAGAAGGTTGAACCTCAACCGCTCAACTACACCCCTAAATTTCATAACTTTCATTATATTTTTGATGATTAATCTTCATTAAAATATTTTGAGACATAGAAGATAAATCCTTTTTTTTCTTTTAACCAAAATTTTCCCCGACTGCTTGCTTAAGTAACACTCAAGTCTCTTACTGCTTAAATTTATTTAGAGGAAATTACACTCACCTCCACTGAGGTCTATTAAAATGTCACTAACATATCCTCTAATTTTAAAACTTGTAGTGACCTCTCTTAAGTTTGTCGCAAATAGACAAATAACTCCCTTATTCCCTAACAACATTTATTTCTATTCGTTAACCTTTTCTCTTTTTTTTTTCTTCTTACTACCTTCCTTGCTTACGAACAACTACACAGAAACAAACATAGAGCAATAACCTGAGAAAAAATGCATACAAAGAACTAGTACACTAGAGCACATAAGCAAAAAGACAGCCAACAGTAATGTTAAAAATAATATAAAATTATTGATGTCGCATTTCCTAACAGCTTAAGTTTTTGGAATAATCAGTTATCTGACATGGTATCAAAGCCTTTATGACTAAGTGGTCTATAGTTCGATCACCGTTCCCCTTACTTTCTAATTAAAAAAGTAGAATTTAAACATATAGTAGGTGAGCCTAAGCGTTATCTACGCTTCAAGCCTAATGGCCTTTCCCAATAGCTTGACAAGTATCATATGCTCAATTTTGAAACCAAATTATTTCTTCAAATTCACTTGGCAACAAAATCAACCCAATTGCCAATTCAGATCTGATAATGGCAAGAACGATGTATATAGAAATAGCCGCAACAAGAACGATAGTAAAGACGACACAGTAATATGAACAAAAGAGAACAATATTGCTGCAACTAAATCGCTAGAACGATGAAGACAATAAGAGCGAGAATGGCAAGATATGAGAAAAAATTGAACACAGTAAGAGCAAGAATGACAAGATGTGAGAAAAAAGTGAACGTCAACATTTTGTATTCTAACATATATTTTGTCGGAATGCCCGGCAAGGGAGGTTTGTTGTATTTAGGTAAACCTCGAGAGAGGTTGTTATAATTTTCCCATCTATCTATTTATTGATGTTATTTTTTTTTCTTTCTAAATTCTTTATTTTGTCTGATTATGAATAAACGGGCTTTTTTTGATAGGCTGAATGGGCCCAACTTGGTGTTATTAGTTTTGGAAGCACAGGGGGTGGGGGTAACAATTCCGTGAAGCGTGGATAGGAAGAGTCTTTTATGAATATGCACGAAAATTACAAGAACCCAAGTTTCATCATTATGATTTTGGGCTTGGATTGAAATTTCTTATTTTTTTTGGATTGAAATTTCTGTTTGATTAAATAAGGATGGGCTTGACAAGGAACTATGATTGGAAAAAATTTCAACCGCCCTCCAACCACTCTCTTTTTTCCCTCAAAAAAGACATTTTTTATCCTTGTAAAAAAGTTTGGATCGTATATTTCGAACATTTTTTTTACCATAAAAAACCAATATTTGAACTAAAAAAAAGTTCATAATATACTTTCCGAATTTTTTACTAGAGTTAAAAAGTAATTAAAGGGGAATATCTTATTTACCTTCATGGAGCTAATAAGATTTTTAGACATTGTTTCTAGCTCTTTTTTTTTTACAGATGTTTCTAGCTTTATATGATATAATATCATCTCAAAAACACACACACACATTATATATATATATATATATATATATATATATATATATATATAATATATATGGGGTTTGCAAACTTTCACCCATGTGGGAGGAAGTTAGCAAACCTCCTCCCATGAATTTGCTGTGCGCCCCCCCCCCCCCCCCCAAATTCCCCTTGCTCACGCGCGCCCCCCATTTACTCTGCGCCCCCCCAACCCCCTTTTTACTGTGCGCTCCACCCCCCCTTCCTGCACGCACCCCCCAACCTCTTTTTACTGTGCGCCTCCCCCCCCCCCCCCCATTCCTGCACGCATCCCAACCCCCTTTTTACTGTGTGCCCCCCCCCCCCCTTCCCCCTTCCTGCACGCACCCCCCACCCCCAACCCATTTTTTTATAGAATTTTTTAGTTTATTTCTCCAACCTTTTTTTTTATGTTTTTTTTAACCTTTTTTTTTTAGTTTTTTTTCATTTAAAATACTTATTACAAAAATATTTTTTCGATGTTTATATATCTTTATTCTGATTTAAAATTGCATACTAAAACATGTTTTATAATTATGTTTAATTTATTACAATTAACATAAAAATTATTAAGTGGAGCAAAAATGGTTTTGACATACTAGTAATAATTTAACAATAATAATCTCATTGTTCTTTTATTTTATTAGAAACCAGAACATCTTGTATTAATATTTGACTCAAATTTTTTCTATTTTAGGATAACGAAACCATTAGACCATACCAATGGTTTCAGTTTATAACGTCTTGAAACCATTTAACAATATTAATGGTTTCAAAGATCTATTTAATTAAAATTTAATTAAGTAAAAAACTCCACAAAATTTATTTTATGTATGGAAACCTTTAGACCATACTAATGGTTTCAGTTTATAACATCTTGAAACCATTTAATCATATTAATGGTTTCAATGGTTTATTTTATGATTTCAGTCATAATCATTATTTAAAACTATTTTACAATAATATTTTCATTGTTCTTTTACTTTATTATACACCATATCATCTTGTTTTAATATTTGACTCAAATTTTTTCTATTTTACGATAATGAAATCATTAGACCATACTAATGGTTTCACTTTATAACATCTTGAAACCATTTAACAATGTTAATGGTTTCAAAGATTTATTTTATGATTTCAGTCATAATCATTATTTAAAACCATTTAACAATAATGATTTTATTGTCCTTTTATCTTTATTAGAAACCATATCATCTTGTTTTAATATTTGACTCAAATTTTTCTATTTTAGGATAACGAAACCATTAGACCATATTAATGGTTTCACTTTATAACATTTTAAAACCATTTAACAATATTAATGGTTTCAAATATCTATTACATAATTAAGTAGATGTAATAGTTTATGAAACTATTTCACCCCAAAATGGTTTTGGTGTAATAGTTTATGAAACCATTCCACCTCCAAAAAATGGTTTTGGGTATCGAAACCATTAAACCATATTAATGGTTTCACTTTATAACATCTTGAAACCATTTAACAATATTAATGGTTTCAAATATCTATTACATAATTAAGTACATGTAATAGTTTATGAAATCATTTCACCCCCAAAATAGTTTTGGTGTAATAGTTTATGAAACCATTCCACCCAAAAATGGTTTTGGTGTAATAATTTATAATAATTTACATAAAATTCTGTAAAAAAAAATTAATCAATAAATTAAATTTTAATTAATTAAAAAAAAACTTCACAAAATATTTTTAAAAAAACAATAAACTAAATTCAATTAATAAAAAAAAACAAAAAAAAAACTTGGGGGGGGGGGGGGGGGGGGTAGCATGCGTGATGGGGGGCGCGCGGAGCAAATGAGGCTGGGGGTGCGGGAGTAATTGGGGGGGATGAGGGGCGCGTGGAGAAAAATGTGGGGGGAGGGGGGCGCAGAGCAATTTGATGGGTGGAGGGTTGCTAACTTCCTCCCACATGATTTTAGGTGGGAGGATGTTAACAACCCCTTATATATATATATATATATATATATATATATAGTTTGAATTTGATTTTATTATAAACAATAGAGTTACAAATAGTATAAAGGATATTTTATTACTTAAACAAGTATAGTGCAAGATAAGATATTTTATTTGTGTCAAAAAAAAATATTTTTTATTTGAGCATAATTCAAAATAATGAATTATTAAAAATTATTTATATAATTTGATTATATATATGGGCTATGTATGAATCAACTTACCAAAAAAAAGCTACTAGTATGTATGAATCAACAAGTCAAATCATGCATAGCTTAAATTTAATTCATTATTTTACAAGCTTTATTTTGAACTCAATTTTAATTTATTTGGTTCATTTAAGTCCATTAAATTTAGTCCGAAAGTACTAGTTCAATAGTAAGAAAATGTCGAAATTGTTAATCGGACATTCATGGTCCGAGTTCAATCCACGGTCCTCTATCTTGACCTTATATATATTTTCTATGACCTTTATTATAAACAAAAATCATGTTTTAGATAAATTGAATAATTGATATATTTAGACTACCTTATTGTCTATATATATTATTTATTTAATGTATCTAAAAATCAATTTTACTATAATAAAGGTTAAAGAAAAATGAGTTTATGATAATTTTTCTTTTCTTTATTTATAAAAAAGTATCTATGAAGTTGATGTAAGTTTCTACTTAACACAACAGAAACAGACATGGATGTTGTGTCAAATGAGAAAGAGCAGGCCATGAGTTGTAACGTGACGTGCGGTGCGGCCTGTCACTACTCTGAAAGTCAAAAGACACGAACCTCAGACTTATGTAGTACTACTTCTTTGGAGCATTTGGAGCAAACAATATCATATGATATGACAATTTTTAGATTGATTTATTTTAACATATGAGTTCCTATCTGATTTTGTTTTAAAGATTAAAATCAAAAAAATAGTTTAATTTACAGATTTATTTAAAATAAAAATTGATATAAAAATTAAAACTAAAATTTTGTATATTTACAAAAATTAAAATGATGTTTAAACCTTTTCATTTTAACATTAGCAAAGTTATAAAATTTACAAGATATCTATCAAAATCAAAACAATTTTATTCAATGGATTTGTTTGGATTGAACGGATAAGTGGGCGAGAGACAATTTTAATATAACATATAACACAAGGGGATGGAAATTGATTAGATATGTTTTAAAATGTTGTGTTTGGTTGATTAGAGGTGTGATCTTTTTGGTTCAATGAGAGATGAGATTTTATTTTTTAGATAATAGGGAGTGAGAGGTGAGGTTATCTTCTTATTTTTATTGTAGTAAGGGCGAGATTATCTTTTTGTCAAAGAAGATAAATGAGGGAAATAATATGAACTTCTATGAATTTATTTGAAAAGGTTTAAAAACTAAATTCACACAATTTTAAGAAGGGATAAATGAGAAATTATAGATTTAAACTCAAATTTATATATATTAACGTCTTCACACATGCATTCAATCAAACTACTTTATAATATCACATGTTTCCAATCGGATTTTAGGCTAACTCAAGTCAAATACCACATCTCAAGTTGATCATTTTAAACTCAATCTCTATATGAAGGTCCGAAAAATCATCTACCACTAGTTTGTTGTTGCCGTTGTAGAGTGAGTTCCAGTTTAAAATACCACCTTTTTTTTTAATTAGTTCTTTAAAGATTTTTAAAAATATCAACTTGACATGATTTTATTGAATGTTTGTGAAGAAAAAAAATTACACTCTCAATTGACAAAAATTATAAAATTTCGTCCAAAAAAGCAATTACAATTTAACGTACAAATAATGTGAATAATACATATAGTGTCAACTGTCAAGATTCCTCACATTTGTGCGAATAATACATAACTCTAATTTTTTTAACATTAAAAAAATAAATTGTTTCTGTTAAAAATTAATCTTTAAATCTCTCTCTATCTAACTCATATGTCTTCTAACTTTTACTACTTAAGTTGAACTATTGTACAATTTCACATTATTTCTATCTTTCATTTCTTTTCAACCAAAATAGTATACTAATAATAATAGTATTACATTATTTATGGATGGATTCTTCAACAACTTTCTCCTTAAATAAAAAATTTAATGCCTAATAAATATGTTGAAATCTCTCCATCCAAACCTAAAGGCAAGTCCAACATGACTCCTTCAAAAATAGAAAGTTAATTAATAAAAGCATATAGATAAACCCAACCCATTCTAGATAGTTGAACAACAATTCCCTTTACACATCCAAAAAAGTCAACACCTCACTTATCTTCTTTTTCTCTTACCCTTTAGCAACCAAAAGAAAAGACAAATCATTAACAATCACAAAAAGAGTAAGTACAAACGAGTAATTAACGGAGTATTATACATATGATTAAATTCTAATCCTTTCTTTGCTTGCAATACCAGCAAATGAAACTTACCTAAACTAACCCTCATGAACACTTTCCCATTCAAACTTCACTTCAATTTCAATCATGCTTTTCTCTACCTTCTCCTCTTCCTCTTCTTCATCATCCTTCTTCCACTGCCGGCAACGGCGCAGTTTCGAAATACACAACCACCGCCGCCGCCTCCGGCGGAGAGAATCACCAAGCTCAAATTCGACAAATCCATGGCAATTGTGTTAGTTATTTTAGTCGCTGTGTTCTTAATCCTTGGTTTTCTCTCCGTCTACACTCGCCAGTGTGCAGAACAAAGAATGAGAGGAAGATTCGATTTATCAATTCCGATCGCCGGAAGTCACCGGAGACACCGTGGACTTGACTCAGAAATCATCGAAACGTTTCCGACGTTTGTTTATTCCACCGTGAAAGATCATAAAATTGGAAGAGCAGCGCTAGAATGCGCCGTTTGTTTAAACGAATTTCAAGACGATGAAACGCTGCGTTTAATTCCTAATTGTAGCCACGTGTTTCATCCTGAATGTATTGATGCTTGGCTTGTTAATCACTCCACGTGTCCCGTTTGTCGGGCTAATTTAATTCCGAAACCCGGATCCAATTTCGTTTCTATTCAGATTCCGGATTTGTTTACATCCGATTCAGATGAACCGACCCGAAATAATTTGGTTAGGGAAACGGAAAACACAGTTATTATTACATCTCGTTCTCCTTCTCCTAAGGTGAATTATTCAGTTACACCGAACCGGACTCGACCGGTTCCGGTGCCGGTTCGATCGACTTCAACCGGGTTTAAGCTTGGGAACTGGCTTCCATTTCCACGGTCGCATTCGACGGGTCATTCGTTGGTTCAAGAAGGAGAGAGTCACGAGCGGTTTACTTTGAGATTACCGGAGGAAGTGAGGAACCGGTTGATGGGTTCAACGCCGAGTCACGTGGCGAGTTGTGGTGTTACTTTTACTCGAGAAGGTAGTGGGAGGAGGGGTTATAGAACGAGGAGTGTGGGAAGTAGTGCTCCTGGGAGAAACTATGAGTGGTTCAACCGGCCGGACCGGAGGGGTTTCTCTTGGACTCCACCGTTTATGGGTCGAACCGGTTCAAGTTGGTCTAAGAATAAGTCGCCTGGGAAATTGGATGACGTGGGAGAACGGTCTTCTGATCATTTGTTTGAAGGTAATCAGGGTTAGTTGGTTGGTTAGGTTTAATTTGATAAAAATTAAAATAGATTTGTTCCATTTTTAAAAAGAAAAAGAAATATTTGTTTTTAATTAATTTTTTTGCACAGTGGAAATAGTAATACACATGAATCTGAACAAAGGTTTCGTGTTCATAGAAATATATTGTGTATATTTGTTTAATTTAATGTGATTTTTGAATTTGTTCATGAATGTGATTTTACAATTTTACTTTGTTGACGTTTATCATTTGTTTTATTTGTTGGATTTATGTTTTTATCATTTTCATACTTTCATGTAAAAAATTCACTAGTTGTTGATGATTTCCAAATACAAAAGTTCAAAAGGATAATGTAATTTATTTTGATATGTAGGCTAGAAAGTTTTTATATAGGTTACTTGTATGGTTTTGTTGGTTAACATATGTTCTAGAACAAGTATGGTGTAATGGGGTTTAATTAATTATGGTTTGGTCTTAAGTCTCATTCTGATGATAGAGACCCTTATAATTTCATCATTTTATTAGGAACTAATCAAAGTTTGATTAAGGACTTGTTACAGAAGTAATTACATGATTTGAGTGATGGGAGAAATTCATTAGGAAAACTTCCCTGTCTTGTCTACTATTTTTTGCCTAAACACACTTAACTTTTGAGTTCGTCTCACTAATCGTGGCCATCTATTTGCCATGGAGAAAAGGAGGAGTAGTTGGCCATGCATAACCATTGTGACCTGCATGTAGAGACAATTGGAGAGCGAATAGAGGATGGTTGAGAGTGTCCGGCAAGTAGCAGTTGGTGGATGTTAAATAATAGGCTTCAAGCCGGCCGGCGAGTTTATAAAACTATGGATTCACCAACTGTCATCCAATCTACCTATCTCCAAAGACCAACTACCTAAAACGGAACAGCTAAAAGCTAACGATAAACTAATGAGAACCAATCCCTGAATGTAGAGTATAGGAATCAGTCATATTGATTAAAGGCCTCTTAAACTCTCCATATGTTCTACTGTCTTGACTTCATATCTGGTATAGAAAGACACCCTGTGCCATCAATGAATGAGGAATATTAGAAAAGCTGGGATCAAAGGTAAAACACAAATGTCAACAAGGTCACAACTCACAACTATGAGCTGGAAAATAATTGACTAGATCATTGTGAACTAACAAATACTCTTTTTTTAATTTGTTTTATTGAAATGATTTTTTCATATGATAGAAAACATGTTAGCGGATTTCAATAAATATAAACAAAAAAAGGCTTCCAACACCTAACCATATGTTGCTTCTGTCAAATTTGAAGAAACAAAAGTTTGGTATTGTATGAAATATATCCATTTCATGTGTCTGTTGTGGAACCAACCTCTGGTTCAATATGCTGCACAATTTATCAATCAAATGAAGTCCAAGAAAAGAGAACAACAATTTGTCTCCTCAAAGAAAAAAGAAAAGTGTGTCATAAACTCACAATCAACATTTTATTTTAAATCGAAATCTCTAATGCAGGACAGACACAGCTAATGAAATTTACAGACATGGATCAGCAGGTCTTGCTGCTTTAACAACTACTATAAGCTTCACATTTCACCATTCTTATAGAACTCGATAAGATAATGCTTCTATCACAAAAACAAATGGAGAAAACAAGTACATGACTGGTGCGTAAAAGTGTATTGCATATGGCATAATAATTAATAACTTGAACATTAGACTAATGTCATGTGTTAGCCCAATTTTACTGAAAAAAGTTTTTTATGAACTTGAGTGTAAGAAAAGTATGCAGAAAAATCTGCCTTATAAATAAGTTGTCATTGATTGTATTGAAGCACCATATAAATTCTTTAAATTTAAACGATCAAACAAAGGCCAACAAATTGAACCGAGGTTTAAGTTGCCACTTTTTTCTACTAATAAGAATGTTTAGTTCTGTGTATGAAAAAAGAAGAATGTTTAGTTCTAAAATATTTTAAAATTGTTGTTAGTGATGAATAATCTTCGTCGAAAAATTTGTGCGGGACATAAGATAAATTTTTTCCTTCTAACCGAATTGTTTCCGTACGCAAGAGTAAAGAATTGAACCCCTAACTATCTACTTTTAAGAGACCCAAGAGACCCTTATAATTTAAGTCAATTCATTGTTGATTGCTATTTTTTTCCTAACTAATCATAATTAGGATATTTCACCTCTTGTAACGTTCCAAAGTCTCCTTATAGTTTAAACTCTTTGTACAACTATAGGACTAATCTTCCAATCCACAACAAGACCGTTTTTCTTTACAAGGACCACTTTACCTATTCCCATGATTCATGAATCAACTTGGAGTTCTTTTCTCAGAGGAGGTGTATGTGTAAATAGAGTGATTTTTTTTTAATCAAGATTCAAGAGAGAGTGATTGATATGTTAGTTATAAGAGACAAATTGATAGAAATCAATGTGTTAAATGATTGATAGAGAATTAGAAATGTGGAAATATCGTCATTATTAATTTATTTATTTTCCTTTTTATTCAATATAGATATATCCAATAATCTAAACCATATATGACATCTTTGATTATTGGGTGATTCACTAATTCCTCACTTTTACTTTTCTTTTGTTCACTTAGAATTTAGAAATATTCAAAAGAATAAATATTGCAGAAAATCTTTAAAAGAAAAAAATTACACGGTATCTATCTATAAAAAAAAGATTTTACGCATTAAAATAACATAAAAATAACATATATAGTTCCATTAAAATATAATCTTCTCATAAATAAAAAGTTTATATAACCCAAGGAGTGTGGTTGAGCGGCATGAGACTCATACTCCCTTAACCAAGGGTCGAAGGTCCGATCTTCACCTTGGGTATGGAGCAGCTTTAAATCCTAGGGCCAGCTATCCCACTCGAGGTGCCTCAAATCTAAAGAGGATTAGTCACTGCGTTCGGCGGTGGATACCCCGGTCTCGAAAAAAAAAAAAAAGTCTATATCAAAAAATAATAAAATATCTTGGTCAAATATATATCCACCTGTTTGAAATAAAATCCCGCTTCCTTACCCGCGTTAATTAACTATCAAGCAAGATATAGAAATCGCCGGGAACGATACAACGATTAGACCCATCAACACATATCAATATCATAACTATTTCATTACATGGCCATAAATAATTCACACAAATATAAATATCTTTTTTTTTTTTAATTTTTTGACAATTCAAATATAAATATCTTCTATCATATCCCACTCAAAATTCAATTATTGCCGCAAATATCGACCTAGTATATTATTTTTAAATCAAAAAAATAAAATTAAACGTGTTAAAGTCCGAGTGATATTAGCGTTTGTGTATTTGACCTATTATATACCAAACAAAATAAAATAAATAAAAAAATCACCAAATCATTCTTTATTTCTCAACTCAATTCTCTTCACACAAACCAAACCCTTTAAATAAAAAAAATCTCTCTTCGCTTCCAACATTCATTCATTCATTCTTTTCAATTCAATGGCTCAACAAAAAAAACTAAAAACTCTCACAAACAATCTCAAAGACAAAGCTTCATTAATCTACGCATCACTCTCCATCAAACGCCACGTGTCCTCCATCCAACTCAACATCCTCCGCGCCACATCTCACAACCTCTCATCTCCACCGTCCGATTCACAAATCGCCGCCGTGCTCTCAATCACAAACACCTCCCACACTCTCCCACGCGCCACCATTAACTCACTCATAGACCGTCTTCATAAAACCAAAAACGCCACCGTTTCATTAAAATGTCTCTTCACACTTCACAAAATCATCATTAACGGTTCTTTCATTCTTAAAGAACAGTTTTCTTGTTACCCTTCTTACGGTGGTTATAATTTTCTTAATCTTTCTACTTTTCGCGATGACTCGGATTATGACTCGGTTCAACTCAGTTCTTGGGTTCGTTGGTATGCAAATGTTCTTGAACAGATTTTAACCGTTTCGAGAATATTGGGTTATTACTTAAACACTAATAATCACACGACAAAAAACAATGATTTTGTTTTGGGTTTTTCGAGTTTGTCGAATGCTGATTTGTTGTTAAAGATGGAATGTTTGGTTTTGTTTGTTGAAAAAGTTAGTGATGTTCCTGAATCATTGGAATTACAGAGAAATGAATTGGTTTATGAGATTGTGAGAATGGTGGGTGAAGATTATAGAAAAGTTCAAAGTGAGATTTTGATTAGATTAGAAGAACTTGGGAAGAGAATTGATGAAGATTTTGATGTGGGTGAGTTGAACGAGTTACTGAGTTATTTGAAGAGATTAGAAGAGAGTAAAGAAAAGTTGGTATTATTGTTTGTGAATAGAAGAAAAAATAATGCGTTTTGGGATTTGATTAATGAGATAAAGAATGAAGGGTTGATGAAGAAGGAAGAGATTGAAGGGAAGTGGCTTACGGTGGTGGTGAAAAGTAATAACACGGTGGATACTGAGTTGACTCGGTGTACGAACCCGTTTCTGGAACCGGGACAATATTTGGCGGGTCCCACAGTTGAGTTTGCAACGGTAAGATGACATATGGCAACGGTCGTTTTGCTTCTTTTGTGTTTTGTTGAATATTTTTTTTTTCACTTTTTCTTTTTGGAATCTGCACTTTCTGGTAGGAGAGATGTGATGAACTTTTTTTTGTTGGTTAATTTTTTGGAGTGGGGTTCTCTGCTGTTGTGTGCATAATTAAAGTAGAAATTTAGACATAGAGATTATAATTTCATCATATAGATTAAAATAAGCAATGATTTGCTTAGCAAAATTAGGAAAGAAAGTAGATTTATGAGAATTTTTTTTTTTTTTTTTTTTTGAAAGGAGAATTTTTACTTTTATTGTCTCTTTATCATGTGACTTATACTTCTTGTTGGGTACAATTGTAGTTAGATTTTACTTTCAATTATTTCAGTGTATATATACATATTAAAATGTCATTTTGTATAATTGAGTTAGACTTGATATATATTCAATTTTAAGATGATATCAAAGTCTCTTCATAATTCATTGAGCCATTTTGTCAGACTACCTCCAATTAGATTTCGCCTGCACTCAATTTTCTATTAAAACTCTTCATTATTGCGCTTCAAACCCAATAGTAGCGGACGTGAAGGGTATGTTAAGAAGTCTGATTGAAATATAGATTATTATCTTTTATTTCTCTATAAAATAGTGGATTAATACAAAAACAAATGTATGGTTCCTTCAGATGATAATAGAGTTTCAAACTTTCATTGAATTACATAATATAGCACAAATAATGATTACAAAAAAAAAAAGCATACTTTAAAGATTTAGACTATAAAAGGTCATACCAAAAAAAAAAAAAAGACTACAAAGGGTCCAATCTATAACTATAAGTCCAATATTTTTTCATCTAACACCTTCTATTTGTAGGTGTGGTATTTTAGGAGGGGAGCAGGCTTATGTTTTTAATTAATCTCCTATTTGTTCAAGCCTTGTAATGCTCCTTGCTCTATGTATGCTTTGCTTTTGGTTGTGCCAATTTTTGTATTGCCATCAAGCGTGGGGTTTTAGGATAACATATTACATATGTGATCTTGCAAACAAATTTTATCCTCTGAATTTTAAGTGAACATAAGAGAAAATTAATTTGAGATATAATTTGATAAACATATATAATATTCCATTAAAATTTAATAAAAATAATACAGTCCATCATCATCTTTTAGCTTGGATTCATATTATTCAACTCAAAGTCAATCCCCCAAAATGATAGTAAAGTTTAACTAAAGAATATCTCAACAATAAAATGTATAACCTTTATATTCATTCCCCAACACTCACTCATACAAATATGTGCAGAGCAACTGATAAGATTTATCAGCTAAATCCAAATATTAGTTGATCTGCAATTGGTCATTCGGATTAAGTGACAATAGACAACTTCTTTACACTTGAGGTAGCCTTCTCTGCCTGCACAAATGCAATTAATCAATCACAAAACATATTACTAGTATTGTTAGAAATAATATAAAATCATTGATGTGGCCTTTCCTAACAGTTTAAGCTTTTGGGATAATCGGTCATTTGACATGGTATCAGAGCCTCTATGACCCAATGGTCAAGAGTTCGATCCCCGCTCTCCTCACTTTCTAATTTAAAAGTGGAATTTAAGCATATGGTAGGTGGGCCTATGCATTATCCACCCTTCAAGGCCAAATGGACTCTTGTGTGAGGGGGCGTGTTAGAAATAATATAAAATCATTGATGTGGCCTTTCCTAACAGCTTAAGCTTTTGGGATAATCGGTCATTTAACAAGTATTTTATACTCGTAAGTAGTAACACACAAAACCGTAGGATTAATATAAGGTTTATGTTGAAGTGTAAATAAATATATACCTCTTTTTCCCAATTACATTTTGCTGTTACTATGATGAGTATCAATGTTTGGATTGCTGTACCACCAAATATCATTCCACCCCATATCCCCTGCAATTACAGTATGATTATAAATTTAAAATAATTTTGCATATATGAATGTAATTATGTAGTATCTAGAACTTACTTCAACACCAGTATTGAAGACCCATCCCATGACAATTCCAAGTGGGAGACCAATTAGATAATAGCATCCTATATTTATGTATGCCACAAATACTTGCCATCCCGAACCAACGGCCACTCCTAGTGTTCAAAAATTCAGTTAACTGAACCAAATTGTATTTTAAACTGCATTGAACTATATTTTAAACTGAATTATTTAATACAATTTTGAACTGAACTGTTTTTAAATATTAATTACAATTCAGTTTAAAACTGGTTTCTAGGTTTATAGGAGTCTCCTATAACTAATATTGTATAATAAACTATGAAACTAATACATTGGACTAAAATAGTTAATGAGTTCCACCAAAAGACAAATATTTGGGAGAATCTAGATTCAATTTCTGGGTGGAAAAATTCTTGACTTGGTTTTATTTACCACGTAATCAAACTCTGGACTACTAAGACCTCCTGACCCTTCCCTTAGGAACCAGAGAATTATAAACCAAAAAAAAAATATCAATGATACTATATGATAAAGTTATTTCAAGTTTTGTTCTGTTTTTGTTATTACCTGATAAAACTGGTTGAACACTATTGAGAAGAATGGTGATTGCTAAGAGAATTGACATATCATTAACAGCTTCAAGCACAGAAGGGCTAGTTGTGAAAATGTATGCAAACTGTCTTTGGAATATCATTATCAGAATGCAGAATATGAAACCAATCACTGTTGATTGTGCTACTGATACTTCCATTGCAAATTTTGCTGATTTCCCTTTTCCCGCTCCAAGCTCATTCGCCACACGCACCCTGCAGTTCATCGATTCAACGGATTGAGAAATTATGTAAAAATGATATAGTAATGTAAAATGATGCAATTTTGTTACTGTCAAATCTTCAATTTTATCTTTTTCGTACCCGGCACCGGCGAAGAAAGCAAGAGGAATCATCATTTCCCATCCATTGATAGTCATGCTGCAAAACCAATTAAATCCAGCACATTTCTTCAAGCATTTATAAAGAAACATAAAACTTATAAATCAAACGAAAAAAGATCAAATACTAGTAAAAAAACATTTTTTTTGGAATGAATGGAGTAGCTTACCATACAGACAAAGCATCAACAGCAACCGTAGCATTCTTCAACTGGCCAGTCATGAGGAGCAGTATCCTGTAATACCAGTTCTCTAAACTGCACAAATGGCTGACATTAGTAAATTATTTTAAAATATATTTTATAAATTAAATCAGGAAATTATTTTCTTATGCTATCTTGCCGGTAACCCAGCTTTTGAACTAGAGAAACAAGATAGGATTAGTTTCACGATAAACTTATCATATTTTGCTTTCTTACCAAACACTGAATTGAGATGGTATAAGATATAGTTATCCTATCCTGTACACCAAAGAACAAACATACCTTAAGGAAAATGCTAACAGAGCACTATCTTTAAACACCTTAAATAGTATTACTTTGGTCTCAAATATAAGTAAAATTTAGTCAACAAAAATTAATGTATTTAGTTCAAAATTTACACCAAATACATTAATTATATTTGATCAAATTTTGTTTATATTTAAAACTGGAGGGAGTAAGTTTTTATAAAAAAAATTATTGAAATTTGTAAAATCAATTAATTGAAAATTTTAGTGTTTAACTTTCTAAATAAAACATTTATTTAAATGAAATGCATAAATAATGCTCCAGTGATCTGTCAAAAAAGACCAACTTTTAATGTACTCCCTCTGTCCTAAAATATAAGAGAAAACCAGTCAAAAAAGTTGATCATATGATTAAAAAGTTGACTAATTATTTTTATATATTTTGAGACGGAGAGACATCAACTTTAATTGACCAATTTTCTTTTATATTTTAAGATCGAGGGAGTATTTAAAAGGAATTTTTTTCTTATATTTAAGAATAAAGAAAGAGAGTATTTTTAAGGTTGATGGATCTCATGCACGGAAACTATGGGTATGGGTATGGGAATGGGAAAAAATACTCCCCAAAAGAAAAGACGAGGATGACAAATGTACTTTCTTCTACTATATTTATAAACAAAAATTGTTTTTTATGTTCATTAAATAAGTAATTAATGTATTTAGCATATATTTAAACTATAGATATATTAGTTATTTAATGAACTTAAAAAATATATTTTACTTATAAATAAAGCTGGATGAAATATTTTAGATGATAGAAAATAAAATGATAAATATGTAATCAATCTTACCTAAGTTAACATCCTAACACGCTCAAAATTATCAAATTCATTGAAGTGAAGAAACATACCAATATTATTATCAGTAATCACACACCTTAATTCATTGGTTTATTTTCTTGTATTGTTTTGTTTTTGTTGTTGTTGTTAGAAGCTATTATTATTATTATTATTATTATTCTCTTCATCTTTCAATATGAATATTTATGGCGCTGTAGAAGGTGTGGTGATGGATATGATGATTTTCTAATTTTAGAAACCCTCCTCTACACTTTAATCATTATGAATATTTATAGTAAATAGAAGATGATCTAATATATTTTTTTTAAAGTATTGGAGTTTTCCCCTTCAAAAAAAAAGTATCTGAAATTTCTAATTTATTTATATGTATTTTATTTTAAGAAAATTAATAAACTATATTAATCAAGAACCAGTCTTGGACAAATATATTTAAGCTCATTTAAAATCCGAACATTTTAATCCAATCCTAATAAAACCTGAGCACGTCAAAGGCCGATCCGTCACAGACCGGATAATCTATTTTGTCAGCTCTACTTAACATTATCCCCAGCATTATTAACCACCATAATAATAAATGATACTCCATAGTTGCATGTCAAGATTTTGCTATCCACTACCTAGTCTTAAATGGTGTGTAGTAAATATAAATTTCAAATCCAAAAATATCAAAAAAGGTGAAATTAAAATTCTAAATCCGAAAAAATCCAAAAAATTGTGGGAGTGTTTCTAAATACAAATTTTTATCTAAATTATTCGATACATTTGTTATTTTTATCTAAACATAAAG
Source organism: Trifolium dubium (assembly GCA_951804385.1). Lineage (NCBI taxonomy): Eukaryota > Viridiplantae > Streptophyta > Magnoliopsida > Fabales > Fabaceae > Trifolium > Trifolium dubium. The sequence continues at coordinate 5,722,872 of OX638076.1, read as the reverse complement.
TTAGAAATTGTAGATTCTAATTTTATAATTATTAGATATATTATTATTTTTATTTACACATGAAACTAAATTTTTTATTTAAACATATTTTAATTATTATTACTAACTTGTATTAAAATATAAAAAGTCAAATTAAATACACATATAAACAAAAAATTATTTAGTAAATTCAGATAGACATATTAGTTACTCTTCTTCTCTTAATAGTATATGAAAACTTAGTCAAAAAAAATTATAATAAAGGACCGACTTAGTATGTTAGTGCTTACCAGAGCATGACACCAGAAGCAAAAGAGAGTTTGAAGAAATCCCAAAGACCAGAAAAAGCTTCCATTGAAAAACCAGTCCAAGTTAAAGGACACCCACCACAAACAATATAAGCCAACATCCCAAAAACCAATATCCACCATGAAACATCCAAAGCAATAGCAGCACCAATAATTCCAAAATCCCAAACATAAATCAACAACCAACTAAGTAACACATTAACCACTAATCCAACCAAAGAAACCCAAGCAACAACACCATTTTTGAGCTGGCACTGTAGAAACCTTTGCAAAGGAAACTGAAATGCAAAACTGAAATGTAAAGGTATGAGCCATATAGCTACAACACCAGTCCATTCTGCCACGTCATCAGGTTGCCCTAAAAGTTTGAGAATTGGTGTGGCAAAAATGTAAAAAGGTAGTAACATAAAACACCAAAAGAACAGAACAATGCATGATCTTTGTAGGTATATCCCTAACATTTTATAACTTTTTGCCCCAAACGCTTGTCCGCACAGTGTTTCCAACGCGCTTGCCATCCCCAACTATAATATTCCATCACAAACAAATTAATTTATCAAAAATCACACTTCAGATATGTTCGCTCAGTGATAAGAGTTTAGACTTTGTAACTTCGAATACTAATTCAAATTCCGTCAGAAACAGTTATAAAATAGTTATCAGCGTCAATTGACGAAGAACTTAATACGTACTACAAATGAGTGTTGGATAGGACTTACAAGGAGGCCGAAGTTAAAACCAACGATGACGGTGTTAGCGATGGAAATGGAAGCGAGTTGAACTTCACCAAGGTGACCGGCGAAAGCTTGAGTAACGACGTTCATGGTGAATGATGCTATGCTGCTGAAAATAGAGGGACCTACAATAATCCATAGATTCTTGGTTTCGATCCATAGTTTCTTGCCAAATTCTTGTTGTTCTTCTTCCATTTGAACTTGTTGAATGGATGATATTTCTCCTGGCAACAGAGATCGAATAAGGTTATTGTCATTTTCATTGCTATTCATTGTGATATACTGTACTGGGCTACTAGCTAGAACCTCGAGAGTACTAGCTAGAACCGTGTACAATACTAAAAATGATGATTTGTGTTGTTGTGTGTGAATCTGAATAAGAGAACTGCTATATTTATGGTGCGAAATTACTTCAACGAAGATCTAAGAACAGCTGTAGGATTAAATATATACTCCTCCTCCTCCTGTCTCATATATAAGAAACCAAAAAAAAAAATAAAAAAAATAATGATGGTCTTAAATATAAGAAAAAGGTACAATAATTATTACATTTATTACCAATATTCCAATTTTACCCTTAATTTAACATTTTCAATTTTTTTATAAAACTTATAATAATTACTTTTGAGAATATCAAAGGTCAACTACTACCAAAAAGTAAGATAAAATTAATAATACATGATTTTTTTTCATCATTTATCCACTTCTTAAAAAAATATACTTTTTTTTTATTTCTTATATTTAAGACCGAAAGGAGTATCTAACAATGAATAATAGCATCTCTTGTTTTAGCCAAAAACTACTTTTCCAATATTAAATGAGTGCCACGTTCTTGCATTTCTTGTTTTGTTTCATGATAAAGTACAATTTTATTTCTGTCAAATCTGCCTCCAATTTTTTTAAAACATTGAAAATTATTTTATACGTTATTGACTTTAGGGGTGGATATACTGTCCAGTCAGCACGGTCAGTAGTCTGAGCTCGGTTGAATTTTACTCCATCTGTCTCATTATATAAGCACCTTTTCAAAAAAAGTCTAGTCCCAAAATATAAATTCCTTTACAAATTACTAAGTGCAATAATTACTTTTTTCCCTACACATACCCATAATTATTACTACTAACTTGCATTAGAATACAAAAAGTCAAGTTTCTACATATACAAACAAAGGACAATTTGGTAAAATTTACACACAAACTAGACACAATAATTACATTACCAACATTTCTTAATAAACGTGAAATTAGTCAAGGGTGCTTATATAATGGGACGGAGTGAGTATTATATTTTAGAGATTAATTTAGGACAAAATTGATATTTTTAAACATTAATTAATTTATGGTGAAATTGAGATTTTTTTGTTCAAAATTGAAAATTTTCATTATAAAACAAAAAAATTGGTATTTAAAGGGTTAATTTAGTGTAAAACCGAGATTCTTAAAGATTAAATTAGGGCAAAATTGAAATTTTTTTATTCGAGATTTTTGTTTAAGTTACTAATTGAATTTCAATAACATATCAAATAATTTTTAATGAATTGTTTATTACATGATATAAACTTTCGATTCAACAGTAATTCAATAACAGTAAATTTTATGGAGTAAAATTGAACATCCCTACGATTCTAAAAAAGCACAATCATTTAAAAATAAAATAAATAAATAAAAGGATTCATGAAATTGTTGCATATGTATGTAACATTCACATAAGTTAATTTGCATTGGAAATTTGAAATGTCATAGGTTTCGCCCATGTCATTAGCTTCATCCTCCAACATTCGAATGTTAATGTTGTCTTGATCATTATATTCTTATTAATATTAGCACCTGAAGAGTTGTTTCCATCACTGTGAGTTGCAATAGTAGCATGATTTTTTTGTGAAGGTTTCTCATTATTAGAATCGTTAACAAAATGGCCAATCCCACCACCATTTAAATTAGTGTCTTATCACTATTTAATGGGTGGCTACCTATTTTGTCACACACTTTGACTGGTTTATCGGTGATATGCGAGCTAAGATTTATCTACTTACGTTCTTATTCTATTGTTGTCCCTATGATTTTGGTTTAATGAGTTGTTCTTTGGATTATGATGGGCCGTCGTTCACTTTTGATTCGAGTTCGGGAGTTAGCGTCTAGTTACATCTATCTTTTTGGGTCAGGTTGAAGTCTCTTTGGTGGTCTGAAAGTTGAAGAATATATTTCTAAAAATGGGATTTTAGAAGTAGATCTCTTTTAAGTAGTGTTTGTTTTGGTAATTTTATTAGTGTTCTGCTTATATACGACACCTTTATTTTATAACTCTTATTTTACCAGTTTCTGCTCGTCTTGTACAGAGACTTGATCTAATTATTAATAATATTTGCCGTTCAAAAAAACTTTGACTACTTTTCCATTATCTTCAGAATAATTAGATTTGGACAGCTCATAATTTAAATTAGCTACATGTTCTCCTTTGCAGACACCCCTCATACTACTGGCTTGTATATATTTCTAATTATTAGGATTATGACCTAATTTACTTGGCCTAATGTTATTTCTAGATTTTTTTGTTTATTTTTTCAAACTTTAATGCTCCCACTTAATGAGTTACTTGACCTAATTATATGAATATATAAATTATAATTGATGTATATAGTTAAATTCACTAAAATATGATGTGAAAAATGAAAAGAAAGTTTAATCTTGTTGGCGAAATAGTTGATAAGTGTATTTAAATGTAAATAAAATTATTTATTTAAATATATTCATATGAAATAAACTTTTAAACTGGTTAACACATTAGACCAAACTTTTCAAAAACCAAACTTCAAACTTAAAATTAAAATCTATAACAGACTACAGGTCAGACTTAAACTTTAAATTTTTTGATAGACCAGATTCATCAGATTTAGCAAAACCCAGCTCACCTTAACCATTTTTCCACCTCTATTTGTAATCAACAATAAATTTACTCAAGTCTATCCTCAAAGCCACGTTCACATTTTGATCTTCTTTTTTTTTGACTAAACACATTTTGATCTTATTTATTTATTCTAAATTTCAAATTAAATTATACTAATATATAACCTCCCATAATTTAGATTTCACTATATGATCATACTAAACTCATGTGAAGTTCCTTCCTTAACACTAAGTGGCTATTTTTTATACTCATCCAAATATTGTTGTCTTCAAATAAAATGTATATACTCAATAAATAATTTAAAATGATTTATCAAGCCAAATACATAAAGACAATCGCATACAATGTAATAATATTCAATTATAATAACATCAAATTGCTCAATTAAAATAAATAAAATTTTAGTTAAAAACAATACATATAAAATAGTAAAAATAAGATTCTTCTAATCAATTGAATCAAAAAACATGTACTATATTTTCTTAAATTCTTTACATAGGTCAAATATTGGGGTGTTATATTATTGCATCTTTTAAATAATTTCGTCATCAAAACTAAAAAGTTGGAAAAAAAATAAGATTGAGTTTTCTAACTAAATAAAATCATATACTCCCTCTGTCTTAATTTAAGGGTCACAATTGACCAAATCACATATTTTAAGAAAATTGTGTAAATGAAAGAGAGAGACTATGATTTATATAAAATTATCATATCTTTTTATTTGTAGTAGATATTGGAATACTAAAAAGTAGATTTTTGTATATTTGTTTCTCTTACCTAATGATCGTTTAAAGGGGTAAAATAAAAAAAATCAATATTATAAATAGTATAAGACATTTATTTTGGGATAAACAATTTTAACAAATATAACATTAGAGGAGGGAGTAGTAGAAAAATCACTTTTTAAAAAAATGAAGTTAAAGTATCCATCCATATTAAAAACAAATTCTTGAGATCTTATACATGTACTGAGATATTCAAAGCGGTATGCATGCACAACACATGGTCCGACAAAGTTCTAGTCCTTACGCTAGTGCACAATGCAACTGGAGCTGGTGGACCTGCAGGGACTGTAGTGCAACATTTAAAATTAATTTTCCGTGAAAATAAGTCTAAATAAAAGAGTGAGATCAGATTACATATGAATATGATTGTCAGTGACATCTTATCAACCACAAAACGACGAATGAATCAAAATCAAAACGTTGCACAAGTATTAATATAAAAAATAAAATTATACTCCCTCTAGTTTTTATTATAAGAAGAAATTTACTTTTTAGATTTATGAAATGTTTGATATATCTAAAAAGTAAATTTCTTCTTATAATAAGGACCGGAAGAAATATTGTTAAAAAATATTCTCTCCGTCCTGAAATATAAGAGAAAAAACAAAAATCACACTTATTAAAAAAAAAGTAAAATATAATGATTGGTAGTATGTTTCTTTTTAAAAAGTTGTATGGAAAGATCTAAAAACAATTTTTATTGATTGTTGGTTGTAGAAAAAGTAAGAGAGAATAAACTTTTTTTGAAAAAATAAATGTTTGAACTTTTTCTCTTACATATTGGGACAAAAAAATTGAATTTTTTTCTTTTACATTTTAAGACGGAGGGAGTAATTAAACAAAAAATATCACACACTCATTTACAGTAATTTATTCAAAAATATCAAAATAATCGCATCAAACTAAAATATAATTTGCTCAAAAAAAGTTAAATACTAAGCAATAATAAAAAAACACTAAAAAAAATTGATTATTCATAAAGTTAAGACTTAAATCTTCCAAACAAAAATCTAAATATTCATAAAACAAATACTAGTATAAATCTTCTTAAAAAAAATAAAATCTTTCAAAAAAAAAAGTTTTTTAAGAGCCAACGAGTACCAACATCAAATCTAAAAAAAAATTAAAAATAAAAGCGTAATCCAAAACTTTATTTCCATCCCTTTTCATTTGTCCAAACAAGTGAATATTTCTTTTTTCTTCCTCTTTCTCTTCCTCCACTTTCTTTCCTTCCTCTTTCTTCGGAAGCAAACACAATGTAAGAGTAAGAGTGAGTGTCTCTCTAATTGTGATGTGCAGTGTAGTACTTTAACTGCTCTTTAATGGAATACAGTAATGAGTCTAGTTTTGTTAGTTTTTAGCTTAATTACGTTTTTGATTCTTTAATTTATTTTTTTGCTTCCTTTTGATTTCTTAACTATTAAATGTTTTATTTTAGTCCCTTAATTATATAACTGTTAGTCACAATAATCCTCTTTGTTAATTTGTTTTATCTTAATCGTTTGATCTTTTTGTTAAAAAACTAACCGTAGGATTTACATGTCTACCAAATATAATGGTGAAGCATCATCAAACAAATATTTCTCTTGTTCTTCTTCTCTCACTTGCTCTTCATTTTCTTCTCTCACTTGTTCTTCATCTTTATCACGAACTTCATCACCGCCTACCTCTACCATCTTCGCCCCTGCCTCTAGATTTAGTCGGGGGTAATATTTGAATACTCACCTCCGTCTTCGATAGAGAACGGTTTCCCCTCCTTGCCTCTACATCCATCCGTAGAAATTAAAAAGAAAAAAAATTGTTTTTTTATTTCATTTTTTTGAAAAATATCATGTCTCAAAATTGTCAATAAATGAATAAACCTAGTCCAACATAAAAAATAATATACTTTAGGTTACTGCATTTAAGAAGTACTAATATACAATAATATTATTAAATATAAGGGAATATATATTAACTTTAATTGGACAAAATAGGGGTGGGGGTGAGTGCAGTGCGGGGCGGGTGGAAGGTCATACCACTCAGCTCCCACCCCTATTCTAAATTCAGGTTTTCCCGTCCTTGCACCTAGTTGAAATGACATTTTTCTGCTAATTTTGGGGCGAGGGCAGGTAAGTTTGGGTCTTGTTGTCGTGTATAGTTGAATTTGTGCAAAGCAAAATGGTGTTATTAAAAAGTCACAACAGACAGACGCAGTAGTTGAAATTAGAAAGCCATCAAGAATTGAAAATTTGACACTTCACCGTTTGGGCTTTTATTCATTTAGGTCACCTTCTAAGTTTAATCTTTATTTAATTTTTATTAAATTTGTAGTCCTTAAAAAATTATCATGCAATCAGTTTTGGTCCATATGGGTGAATCAACATGTTTTTTTGAATGATTCATTCATGTGTATGTTTAGATATTCGTAAAAAGTTCCTCTAAAAAAAACAAGTTTAAAGTTTGATTTCTATATCATGATTTTCGTTACTTTTATCTCCAATTTTTGTTATTTGAAAAATTGATATTTAATTCATATCATGTTAAAAAATTCTAAATTTTAATAAATAAACTTTATATGATACTAGTTTATGAGCCCGTGCCAAGCACGGGTAAAAAATGCGCTTATATATTTATTATATTTTTTTGTATAGATATATTTATTATATTTGATATGATACAATTTATATATATATATATATATATATATATATATATATATATATATATATATATATATATATATATATATATATATATATATATATATAGTTTTTAGGGGAAGGTGGCCATGTAGTCCATAATCAATAAAAAACTAAAAATATTATTCAACAAATCTATTATTCTCTCTTCCCGTTTTCCTCTCTCATTCCCAAATTTTCTTTCCCCTCTCTCTTCGTTCTCAATGTCAGCTTTGAAAAACACTTGAAATTGTATACATTGGAAAAATTCAAATTACCTTATTTCTTCAATCATCCATCTTTTTTCAATAATACTATCATATTCTAATGTAATTAGCGACTAATCTCATCAATACGGAGATAAAAAATAAATATTTTTCATCAAATTTAAAAGAAAAATAATGAAACCTAAGTAGAATGATACTTTTTAGAAACACACAACAACTCATTAACCCCTTCAACAACATCATTCCCATCATTTGTAAGAAAAGACGTAGTTATCAATAATTTCAATAAATACTCCGGTAATGTTTATTTTTAGATAATTTTTTATGTAATCTCTAAACTTTTGTCAACTTTTATATGTCTTCTACATTCTAATCCCAAACTGTATCAAACACAAAAGAATACATAATAAATAAATAAATAAATAAGAAATGAAAAAACAAACAAATTAAAAATCTTTATAAAAGTAAAATGTCAGGAAGTGTAAGAGCATCTCTAAACAAATTAAAAAGTCTTCATAAAAGTAAAAAAAGGAATAAATTGCAAATGAAAAAAAAAATAGCAAAACCGAAATTGAGGTGAATTTATCACGATTTTATTTGCAAGCTACACAATGAAAAGTGAAAACAAAAGCAATTTTTTTTTTATAATAAAAAACAATTTTTATGTTGCCCCGTATTAAATGTTATTACTTTAATATACTATTTTGACATAAAACAACACTATTAATTTAAATTAATTGCATCATAAGAAACTTCCTTTTATTACATTTATGTTAGTCTATATATATACAATGGTCACACATTCAATAAATTTTCAAATGGGATTTTAATGGCAAATCATTCCATTTTTAACCTAGACAATGTTATTACTTCACTGTTAAATTGCAATTCCAAAGATAAATTCTTTGGTACATAATTGAGTTGTTATTAACACTCAAAGACAACATATATTGAAAATTTGTATTGTTTTAACAAAAATTAATATAAAATATGACATGTCCATTAAAATTATTGAATATTGTCAAAAAAATAAATTACACCAATAATGTATATCCATTAAAATCTTTAGATATTTATATCTTTGTAAACAAATAAAAATATGTTTTGGGCTTTTACCTTCTATGTAATAAAAAAAAAATAATAACATGTTTTTTACTAATACTATACGATATATAATGTTTTTTTTCAATGTATTATGTTTGACAATAAATTATTTTATAGATGATAGTAAATTATATATTTTTAAATTGAGAAGGCAAACAATTCTAAGTTGAGTTCATGATCCATAATTTTTTTTTCTTCCCGTGAGATATTCTTTTAGGTCTTAAATTTAAATCATGTCATATCAATTTACGTGTTGAATCAATTCACACATAGTTTTGATCCGACGTGAATTAAATCTTCTATTATTGGACAGTAGATCGAATTATGCCCTAAATTAGTCGATCTTTGATGTAATGAGTTTCTAAAAAAGAAAAAAAAAGACTTCTAAATTGTTTGTACTATTAGATCGATGCGTGATTATGAAAAGTATAACACAAAAAAAAATTACTTATATTTAGTATAAATATAGGAGAATAGGACATGGGTGCTTGCATTTTATAAAGAGATAGTAGAACAATCAACATAGACTAAATTTGCAAATTAAAGTTATTAGTATTCATATAAATTTTATAATTGTAGGAAAAATAGAAAAAATTGCACGAAAAAGGACATCAATAGTATGAATTTTACATATATTTTGTGCTACAAATCTCAAATTTTTCTCCACAAATCAATCTTCATTTGAATCCCTGAAAACCAAATCACAGAGCCACAAAAAATATATTAATTAATTTTTTTTTTACGGATAAAAAATTAATATTAAAAATTAGAATGATAAAAAAAATCAACAAATACACAAAGAAGATAAATTAGTTCAAACATCTCATTCACCATTATAATTTCCATTCACAAAATAATATATGAACTTTCCTTCTACTGTTAGGAAAAAAATATTTGTACCTTTGAAATATTGTGAAAATAATCAAATGAAGGATACATGTGGATTCTGCCCAAATGTCATGAGTTTAGAGAGAGTTTTAGAATCAGGTCCCAATTATGAAGAACTTATATAATACTTTGGATATAAATTAACTCTCAATTGACAATATCTATGAAGTAGTATACATTACCCTCTTTAGAAGTTCGATAATAACCAATATTTGAGACAACACAAAATTGAAAATAGCTATGAAGTAGTATACATTAACCTCTTTAGTTTCTTTTTTCAATTTGCAAATCAGAGACCTCAGAACCGTTGTATGGATACGACCACCCTAAAAATATAATAGAAAATAAAATTGTTAAAATGATATCATATATCATATATATATTACAAACATTAATAATTCAATAATCAATAATCAATATCAATAATCAATAATAAAAAATAAAGAAGAAAAAAAGTATATTATTGAAATTGAAAGAAAGAAAAAAGCTGAAGAAAAAAATGGAGAAATAATGAACAATGTTGTACAATTTTTACTAAATAACATGTCTTTATATAATGCAGGGAATATGGTTTGTTAACAAATAACAATCAATTATTGGGAATCAATAAATCTTTTTAATAGCATTTCCATTTATATTTTATTGACCAATATGATTAGGAATGATAATTCAATCTATACTATTAATGTCATATTGTACAATATATTTTTATCTATGTTGCATTAAAATTTCAAAATTTAAAATGAACTTCAAAAAACATTAGTGTCCAGAAGAAAAAAAATTATCGTTCAAAAAACAAAGGAAAAAAAATCATTTTCTTTTATAAAGAATTAAAGATTGTTATTGTAAGTCAAATAAAAAATTAAAGATTGCTATTTTAATTATTTTCATTTTGCTTATATATTTTTATTTTTTTTAATTCAACAATCTGATATTTATTGTATAAAATATATTTTTTACATTTAGTCAAAAAAATAATATTATTTTAACAATGAATTGATGGTTTTAAGTATTTTGATTTTATAAAAGGTTGTGCTTATATTGTAGATAAAAGACTTTCGTACCAATAAAAAATGGAAAAACTAAATAATAGTGATACAATCATAGATAATAATTCTGTCAAAAAAAAATCATAAATAATAGTAGTAAAAAGAGAATAAGAGAATTATGTCCGAAAAATAAGAAGAGAGAATAAGAGAATTGAATCTATATTTTATTATACCATTTGTACAACAAAAATATAATTATACCATAAAAGAGGTGTGAATTGATTCATTTGCCTTAATTTTATTGCCATTTTAAAAATTGATTATATAAAAAGAATACAGCAAGTTTAAAAAAAATTATCAAAAATTCGTTAGTTTTTTTTTATATATTTAATTAATGATTTTTTTTTTGAAAATGCCACTTTCAAAATAATAAAATTATTTGATGTATTAATTAAATATTTCATAAATTTTAATAGACCATATTGTGAATTTCTGAACAAAAACAATATTTAGTGAAATTTCAATAAATATTTTTTTTTAAAAAAATACTTATTTTTCTTTGCTAATTGGGATATTTTTTTGTATTGTCAATTTAAAAGAGCAATAAATACATGTACAACATTTTAAGGCTAATTGGGATTTCTATGTTTACATATGCGTTTTTTTTGCTGGCTTTTTTTATTTTTTTGCTGGTATAATAAATGTTCTTTTGGGAATTTAATGTGAAATCACTCATAGAAGAGAATTGCTTTGGTGATGACACGTGTACGTTAAACCTTGAAAAATAGGTCTCAAATAATATATATATAGATTTTAAACACACTCATAAAAAAATCATTCAAAAATTTAAGAGTTTAATTATACTTAAACAAATTTAGTTTTAGTAAGGACTAAAACTATATGCAAGAAACAAATTATAGGGACTAAAAATTTAATAAAGAATAAACTTAGAAAGTGACCATTTTATAGGGACCAAAAATATATTTAATTCTTTATTTATTAAACTCTAATTTAAATTTTAATTAATTATGCTTAGAGTTTTTTTCGTCTAAATTTGTTTACTGTTGAGACATATCTGTGTTGTTGTTGAAGATCTGAGTTGTTCGTGGGTTCAAAATTTAGTAGATTTGGGTTTTATTGAAAGATCTGGATTTTTTTGAAGATGTTATAAGATATTATGAAGGTGAAAGAAATGTTAGGAAAGAAGACGAAGAAAAACAAACAAAAAAATTAGTTTTTTTTTTGTTTATGAAGGTGAAAAAATTTTAGTTGATAGCGGTACATAGTTAAATATAATGGACAATCAAAATTTTATGGCTATTATTTTTCCAATAAAATCAAATGGTTTAAATTAAAATATTTATTAGTATTTATGGTAGACCACATGCAATGTTAATCTATCTAATATATTTGATGTTAAAAAGGAACATTTTGACTATGAGTCATATACTTAAGGGACCAAAACAAAATTAAAAAGTAAGTTATTAAAAGACCAAAACAAAACTTTTTATAGCCAAGGGATCAAAACAAAATAAAAAAATAAATTAAAAGATCAAATAAGTAATTAAACTTTAGTTTTTTTTTTTACGGGAAGCTTTAGTTTTTTTTGTAACTTTGTATATCTGTGAATCACAAATTTCCTTCCTCTCATGTGATACTGATATCTAACTAGAAGCAGATTTGGATTGAAATACCACGTGAGACTTGTAAGCATTTTTTTTTTTTTTAACCTCTAGTTCATGATTTGTCAAAAAAAAACCCTCTAGTTCATAAAGAAAAAGAGTTTAATTAGTTTAAAATTTGAGGCGAGTTCTGACATCAAGTGATTTTAATCTTCTCCCAAATGTAATTGTGGGATATCAAACTGTGATTTTTTCAACAAAGTCCAACATTAATCATCATTAAATCAACTAATATTATTTAGTGCTGGTAAACATTCCTTAGATAATACTAACATGAGATGATATTGTGTGGTCAAATTAACTCATCCTACATGAGATGATATTGTCTTGAACTATGGTCATTTCGCTCTCATGAGACTTTTAACACTTCTCCTTACACCTAACACTATTCATCTTGGTATCTGAATTTTGAAAAATTTCTGAAATCATTTTATGTGTGCTTTTGCTTTATGGAAATTTCCAACCAAAAAAATGAACGTTTACTTTACTACCAAAAACAATCTACTTATTTTAGTCGAAGCATAATCAAAAAATAATTTTTCTCATAAGCAAAAAAATAAAAAAACAGGTTTGAACCATATCTCTTTTTCTTCTTCTTTTAATATCTAAACTTTTGTTATTTTTTGTTTTTGTTGGTGCTGCTGCATGTATGAAATTTGAAATAATGATGAAAAATCGACTTCAGATTTTGAAATAGATAGATAGAAAAATTATTATTGCGGAGATGGTTTTCGGTGTGGTGGTTTTCGACAAATTTATTTCGATTGGAAAAAAAATTGTGGGTTTGTGGAAGAGGTAGAGCAATGTCTACGTTGCATGTACTCAAAGAACCATCTTTTTTTGGTATGGACTCAAAGAACCATATGCGACAACCTTTATTGATTTGAGTTGAAAGGAGATTTGCATCAATAATAATTTTCATGCGGGAAAAGCTATTTATTTCAAATTCGATGATGTTAATTAAAAAATGTAGCTCATGTTTACAAACAAAATTGATAAATGAATTACCCCATCTTCATATTATATTCATTATGGTTTTTATCATCACTTTGTAAAAATAAGAATTTTATAAGAATAAAAATTGAAAAATAAATAAAATTTAATAAAAATAATACACTCCATCTTTAACTTGGATTCATACTACAACAATTATTTGATGGACCACTTGTTTAGTATCAATGTTTGGATTGCGGTACCACCAAATATCATCCCACAAAACAACAAAGTTTAACTAAAGAATATCTCAACAATAAAATTTATAACCCTGGCCTTTATATTCATTCCCCAACAATCATACAATTATGTGATATTGGACCACTTGTTTAGTATCAATGTTTGGATTGCTGTACTACCAAATATCATCCCACCCCATATCCCATGCACTCACCATATGTACAAAATTAATTATGTTCAGCATATTATAAATGCATATTATAAATTTATGATTTGACATACATACATATATATATATATATAAATATATATATGATTATAATTATATATTAAACTTACTTCAACACTACCGGTATTGAAGACCCATCCCATGAGAATTCCAAGTGGCAGACCAATTAGATAATAGCATCCTATATTTATGTATGCCACATGCCCACAAATACTTGCCATCCTGAAACCAATAGCCACTAATGTAATATATTGGGTATTCGTTATAGAAAAAGTAGGAGAGTATAATTTTTTGAAAAGAGAAATGTTTATGTTTTTTCTTTTATATTTTGAACAAAGATATATGATTTTTTCTCTGATATTATGGGACGGAAGGAGTATCAAATTAAATAACACTATCAATCAATAATACTATATAAACCAAAGATATTAGGCTCAAGTGGTTAATAAATTTCATCAAAGAACAAATTTTTGGGAGAATTCGGGTTCGATAAATATTTTGTTTTTGGCACAAACTGGAAAAAGTATTTTAGATGATAGAAAGTAAAATGATAAATAGCCAATCAATCGCACTTCAGTTAACATCATTCCCAGCATTATTAACCAACAATAATAATAAATGATACTCCATAATTGCACGCCAAGATTTTGCTACCCACTACCCAGCCTTAAATGGTGTGTAGTAAATAGGGTTGTTTATTTTAATCGCTTTATGGATTAACTATAATCAAATTCATATTCGATTTTTAAAAACCAATTAATTATATTTTGGTTTTATAACTAAACTTATTTTTATTTTATTCGGATATTTATACTCCCTCCGGTCCTTAATATAAGAAAAAAATTGTTTTTTAGAGCCATTAAGTTTCCAATGTATATATATATTATAGGTTAGATACAATGAAAATCTAACTAAAATGCAAAAATTTTTCTTATATTAAGGACCAGAGATAATAACTAATTAGTAGATGACCACAATTAAATTTTAGATTAAAATTTCTCAAAGTCTACATCCAAAGCAATATTTTCAGATTTTTCTCCCAAATAGAAAGTCCAAAAAAATCAAAAAAGGTTAAGTCCAAATAATATGATTTTTTTTAAGCCCAATTTTTTTTAAATATAAAAACATAAAAAACTGATTTATTAATTATTAAAAAAAAAATAGTTTTATTTAAATAATAATAAAAATAATATTAAATTAATTAAATATTAAAGGTGCTTGGTGGAGGCCGCCCGCCGCACCAGTTACCGAGGTCTGCCATACGCTGTCGGAAAACTGTTGTTCGCCGCCAAAGCTCCGCGCACTCACTGCCGGTGGTCAGTGGCAGAGTCATGACCTAGGTTCAAGAGATGCAAATAATTAATATTTAATTAAAAATTATATATAATGAACAATTGAAAGTGAAAAAGAAAGTGATGATTTTAATTGGAGTGTAATGAGTTAGTTTAATTTAACATTTTAAGAGAAAAGTTGCACTAAGAAAATAGTTGATTTAATTTTTAACGATGCACAGGTCTAGAATATAATTAAACTATGTAAAGAGTGACATGTTTTGTAATACTAATGGTGCAAGTTCATAAAATGAAAGTCCATATTAGATAAAAATGGATTTATAGGTGCAAACTTTTAAAGTTCTGGGGAGCATATGGACCCCCTCAAGTATATATGGCTCCGTCACTACCGATACCATCCCACCACCTCCAATTTTAATCATTAATTATTTATTGAATTAATATTTGGAAAAATTGGATATTGGGTTTCAATTAACTATCTATTGGGTCTCATTTTTAAAAACAATAATAAAACAATAGTTATGATTTAGAATTGGTTTTTATAAATTGAATTGGTGTGAATATGGATTGAGTTATTAAATTTGGATAGGGTTTAGTTCATGGTGTAATTAAGGGCACTCATATTTTTTGCACACCCTTGATTGATTGGCTAATTGTGGAATTGAATTGCATAATATAATGAGAGAAGTTTACAAAAGTCCAATAATGTACCTAACACGGTCTACTCGTAGGTGTGGTGTTTAAGGAGGAGAGCATATATGCATATATATGTTTTTATGTTTTTAATTAATCTCAATTGTTCAAGCTTTGTATGCAACTTGCTCTATGTATGCTTTTTTCTGTGGGCGGTAATAACTACTAATTGTATTGCCATCAGGTGTGGGATTTTAGGAATTGAGCTATCTATTGAGTTTTGACTATTGTCTACTTTCTCTAATATGGATATTATATATGATGATCTTGTAAACGAATTTGATTCTCTGGATTTTGGTGAACAAAACTACAAAAGACAAAATTAATTTGAGATATTAATTTTACTTATGTATCAGCTAAATCCAAACATTAGTTGATTTGCAATTGATCATTCGAGTTAGTGACAATAGACCACGTGTTTACACTTGTGGTAGTCTTGTTTGCCTGCACAAATTCAATTAATCACAAGAAAATAGTTTTTTTTTAAACGGCAAATATTATTAATATAATTAATCAAGTCTCTGTATAAGATGAACATGAACCAGAATTTAGAAAACGATGATAAAAAAAGAGTAAGAGTGAGTGTCTCTCTGATTGTAACTTTGTATAACTTGCTCAAATTTCATTCGAGCAAGAGTGAGATCTATGTTTCATTTTTTATCACCACTCAATTTCTGTGCTTGTTGCAAGTACTAGTAGTATTGGATTGGATATGCCTCGTGAGACTTGTAATCATTAGATAATACCAAAATATAACTCGTTTTGATCATATTACACAAATTAAGAAATGTAATCATTGTTGTATGAAAAATGTAAATTACGAGTTAGGTTATAAAATTGTCATTTATTAATGGTATGGAAAAGATAAATTGAAGAAGTAAACGAAGAGAGAGTAATAAATAGTTAAAGGTATAATAAGAAAAATAACATTAAATGTTTCATTGGTAATGTAAAACGACTTATATTTTGATACAATTTTTTTCTCAAAACGACTTATATTTTGGTACGGATAGAGTAATATGCATACAAATGAAAGGTCAAATTCATGATTGAATTTGTAAGCATCAGATGTACATGCCATGCATATACAGAACATGATTATGTGTGTTTCTTTTTAAATATTATTATTATTATTATTGTTATTATTATTATTATGGTTAATCTTAAAATTTGGGAGTTGAATTGAATCCGGCTCATCCTATAAAATCAATTTGTATAGTAATAATTGTCTTTAATTATGGTCATTTCACTCTGATGTGAGACTCTTAACATTTCTTCTCACACATAACATTAGGTGTGCGAACAATAAAGTAGACCTGACTTAGATTTAAGATTAGAGCTAAACCTTGAGATTGAAATAGCATCGGGGTTTTTTATCGACAAAATAATTTGGATTATTTATCAACAAAATTATTATGCTGATAATTAGAGTTGAACTCACATAGAACATATGAATTACGTAGCTGCTATTCAACCAAACTATCCTACTTAGTCCAATGAATCATGTTTTTTATTCTTAAAATTAATGATAAATTAATCATTAAATTTGAAGGTAGTCAGTCATTTCATATTTTTTCATCAAATAGAGTTCCAAATATCGGTAAGCATTTTGTTTATGGTAAGCATTTCATTTAAGTATTTATATATAGAAATTTATTTAAGACTTGTCTTTTGAAATTTATTGCAATCTATATTTATAGAAATGGTTGATGGATGGATTAATTTGGTTGATAGTCTTCCATTTAATCTATTATTTTGTTAATTGGGAGACGGTACCAACATATTGTCGCACACATGATAAATACTTGAGTCTCTAGGACACTTGATCATGTGTTCGACCTCTAATGACAAACCACTCGAATTATAATTTGAATTTTATGCAGAATAAGTTTTAGTCAAATAAAAATCACCTGAATCAGAGTTCTCTTGCATGCTCAATTGACTGGTGATTGAAATCACACTAGGATACGTGAAGTATGAAAAAATTACAGAAAGTAATATTTTCAGATATGATTGAATGCGTATATATGAAAAAAAAATTACATTGATATGCAAAATGAAGTGGAATATCAATGTGATGACACTTACAACAATGTCGGAAGGTAGCAACCAGCGTAGGAGAACCCCAAGAGGTATTCCAACCAAGTAGTAACTGCTGCTTGCCAGATGCCGACCAGATCCAACTTCTATACCCTAAAATCTTTAAATCTAATCTTTTTTTAGCTAGTTATATTTTAAATCTAATCTTTCACTTTCACAATAAAATGATAAGTGGAACTACATTATTTAAACAACTTATTAGCATATTATTTATTTTGGAATGGCAAACAAATATTTTTCTTTCTTTTCTATTTTTTATACAATTTTTAGTCAATTTTTTTTGTTACAATTTTAAGTCAAATTTAATTATTCTTTTACATTGTCATGCTATCTTAAATTAATATTTTTGTCAATATAACAATCAATATTCATTTTAATATCTTTTACACTAGCATTATGCCAAAAAAACATTAGACAACATTTATTTTGACTTTAGACATCACTTTTGAAGCGCTTTGTTTGTTTTCTGACGCTGATAAAGATATAAACAGCGCTTTGCACAAGAAAGAAAGCGCTGTCATAGAACAGCTTTAGACATCGCTTTCTAGACATAAGTACTGTCTAATGACAGCTTTAGACATCGTTTTTTGGACATAAGCGTTGTCTAGTAACTGCTTTAGACATCGCATGCTTTCTAGCAACAAGTGCTGTTCAATGACCACTTTAGACAATGCTTTTTAAAGGTGATTTTTTTAATCAATTTTTTAGTAAAAAAAAAAAGGATTTTATAGTAATTAAAATTGAAAAAGTAATATAATATTTTATCTACATTTAATAAAAATAATACAGTCCATCTCTAGCTTGCATTCATATTATTCAACTCAAATAAATCTTCCAAAATAACAAAGTTTAACTAAAGAATATCTCAACAAAGTTTATATATGTTCATTCCCCAACACTCATACAAATTATGTGCAAAGGAATTGATCAATCAACTAAATCCGAATATTAGCTGATCTGCAATTGGTCATTCGGGTTAGTGACAATAGACCACTTGTTTACACTTGAGGTAGCCTTCTCTGCCTACACAAATGCAAATTAATCAATCACAAAACCAATTAGTATCTTATACTACCACACAAAACCGTAGGATCAATTTAAATGAGACATATGACCTATATATATAATAAGGTTTATGTTGAAGTGTAAATATACTTATATACATAATAAGGTTTATGCTGAAGTGTAAACATATTATTATATACCTCTTTTTTCCAATCACATCTTGCTGTTACTATGATGAGTATCAATGTTTGGATTGCTGTACCACCAAATATCATTCCACCCCATATCCCCTGCACTCACCATATATACATAATTATTTTCAGCATATTATAAATTTATAATAATTTTTACATATATATTATTGTAATTATATAGTATATAGAACTTACTTCAACACCAGTATTGAAGACCCATCCCATGACAATTCCAAGTGGGAGACCAATTAAATAATAGCATCCTATATTTATGTATGCCACAAATACTTGCCATCCCGAACCAACAGCCACTCCTATAATTAATATTGTACGTTGACATTAACACTATCAATCAATTAATACTGTATGATAAAGTTATTTTAAGTATTATTCTGTTTTTATTGTTACCTGATAAAACTGGTTGAACACTATTGAGAAGAATGGTGACTGCTAAGAGAATTGACATATCGTTAACAGCTTCAAGCACAGAAGGGCTACTTGTGAAAATATATGCAAACTGTCTATGGAATATCATTATCAGAATGCAGAATATGAAACCAATCACTGTTGATTGTGCTACTGATACTTCCATTGCAAATTTTGCTGATTTCCCTTTTCCTGCTCCTAGCTCGTTCGCAACTCGCACCCTGTTGTTCATTGATTAAAGGGATCGATAATATATCAGTTATTTGTTACATGATCCATATACTAATGTAAAATGATGCAATTTTATTTTGATTAGATTTGTCTCCAATTATTTTATCGTTTTTCTTACCCGGCACCAGCGAAGAAAGCAAGAGGAATCATCATTTCCCACCCATTGATAGTCATGCTGCAAAACCATATATATTAAATCCAGCACATTTGGCCAAGCATTTTTAAAGAAACATAAAACTTATTAATCAAACTAAAAAAATATCAAATACTAGGATCATGTTGGTTATTTAAAAGAAAATTTATAGAAATATGCTAAAGCAATTAAATACAAGATGTTTATTAGACATATTATTGGAAGGGGAGGAGTTTGAATCATAGATTCCTCAATTTTTCACACTTGAATTGTGTGATTCTAGTAATGAGAAAGTAAAACACATTTGTTTTTCCTAAAATAATTTCTTTGTTTAAAGAAATGTTTATCATGGAATGAATGGAGTAGCTTACCATACAGACAGAGCATCAACAGCAACCGTAGCATTCTTCAACTGGCCAGTCATAAGTAGCAGTATCCTGTAATACCAGTTCTCTAAACTGCACAAATGGCTGACATTAGTATATTATTTTAATATATATTTTATAAACTAAATCAGGAAATTATTTTCTTATGCTATCCTGCCGGTAACCCAGCTAAAATTTAGGATAAACTTTTCTAATCGCTAGCATCAATTTCAACAACAATAATAATAAATGATAGTATATAATTGCACACCGAGATTTCGCTATCAGCCTTAATTGACTACATTCCAAGATATAATATTCTTGCAATTCCAAATACAAAAAAGTGAACTGTAATGGTGTGTACTAATTTTCAGAGAACATCAAATCCAAATCCAGTAGTACAGAAAAGTGTGCGACGTGCGTCTATGAAGCACGAACACTATTCGGATTACACGTGTCTTGGTGTCAGACACTTGTCGTGTGACTCGTATCAATTGTCTGACACCAACACGACATCGACACTTATGATTACATTGATTTATATCATTTTAACAATTTTTTATCTGTATCAGCGTGTCGGTGTCTGTGTTGTCCGTAGTACATATGTGTTGCCGTGTTGGTGTGTGTTACGACTGCTAAGAGATAAAATAGTGATTACCAGAGCATGACCCCAGAAGCAAAAGAGAGTTTGAAGAAATCCCAGAGACCAGAAAAAGCTTCCATTGAAAAACCAGTCCAAGTTAAAGGACACCCACCACAAACAGTGTAACCAAACATCCCAAAAACCAATATCCACCATGAAACATCCAAAGCAATAGCAGCACCAATAAGTCCAAAATCCCAAACATAAATCAACAACCAACTAAGTAACACATTAACCACCAAACCAACCAAAGAAACCCAAGCAATAACAACTGTTTTCAGCTGGCATTGTAGAAACCTCTGCAGAGGAAACTGAAATGCAAAACTGAAATGTAAAGGTATAAGCCATATAGCTACAACACCAGTCCATTCTGCCACGTCATCAGGTTGTCCTATAAGCTTGAGAATTGGTGTGGCGAAAATGTAAAAAGGTAGTAACAGAAAACAACAAAAGAACAGAACAATCCATGATCTTTGTAGGTATATCCCTAACATCTTATATCTTTTTGCCCCAAACGCTTGCCCGCACAGTGTTTCCAACGCGCTTGCCATCCCCAACTATAATATTCCATCACAAACAAATTAATTTATCAAAATCACAAGTGATCACAAGTTGTTAGCTCAACAGTACTCCAAACTTCAAATTCCATCAGAGACAAATATGTAAAATGGTTATCAGTATTATTTTACCAAAAAATTATGAATTTTATTTATATACACCGTCAATATAAAATTATTTATATTAACATATATTTAAAAACACATAAAGTGTGATATTCATTAAATTATACGGTAACATATTATTGAACGCATGTGTAAAATAATAGTTTTACGCCGGACGCATATCAATTAAGGCTTAAAAATATTATGAAAATTATTGAATGAATGATTGTTAGTTAGGACTTACGAGGAGGCCGAAGTTAAAACCAACGATGACAGTATTAGCGATGGAAATGGAAGCGAGTTGAACTTCACCAAGGTGACCGGCAAAAGCTTGAGTAACAACGTTCATGGTGAATGATGCTATGCGGCTGAAAATAGAGGGACCAACAATAATCCATAGTTTCTTGGTTTCGATCCATAGTTTCTTGCTAAATTCTTGTTGTTCATCTTCTTCTTCCTCTTCATCAGTTTCATGAACTTGTTGAATGGATGATGATATTTCTTTTGATAAGAGAGATTGGTTAATAAGATTGTCATTTTCATTCTCAGTATGAATGATTCTACTCATTTTGATATACAGAAACACTAGAACCTCGTACAAAAACTATGAACAAATATTATTGTGTTTTTTTGTGTGTGTGTGTGTAAATAAATAAAAGAGTAACGTGAACAAGTTGGATTTGGATTGTTCCACAGCAGCCGCGTGTTACATAAAAGGACAAGTGATTTTGTTTCAGCCAATGCTCAAAACATGGACTTTATCTTCTCCTTCACATTTTTTTTTTGGTAGAAACCTTCACGTTTTTTTTTTATGTTTGTATTTACCTTTATTCATGTATCTTTTCCTTTTATGAAAATCTATACTATATTAAGACAAATGATATTTTTTGTTCAAAAAAAGAAAAAAGACAAATGATGATATTATGAATTTTGTGTCCATATTTTTTATGCCAAATACAATGTCATTTTAGTTGTTTGATTAAATTTGAAATGTGTGTAAGTTGTCCAAGATAAAAATAAAACAGATATTTGTTTTAAATAAATAAAAGAGATATTAACAATAAATTGATTTAAATCGTATTTCCTCCTCTAAAACTTTGCTTCAAGAGCTCTTTAGTGTTTTACTTTTGTGTCTAGGCAAAATTTTGGTTGAGCTGACGGAATTTAGTCACAACCGCTTGTGAAAACTTATATTTTGATGTTCAAATAATACAATTTTATTATTAAAAAAATGAAGAAATTAACAATTGTCCTTCAAACTATATATTATATAATATAAAAAGAAAAATTATAATAAATAAATTAAGAATAAGTATTGTTATACGAAATCACGAGAATTATAAGATTCCGTTAACTAAATCACGGAAATTAATAAAGTTAATACTAATAGTAAGGTGTAGAAAAAGAAAATAAGTAAGGGTATATATGTAAAAAATAATACATTTAGTTGAAAATTGAAATAAAATCTTATAAAAAATAAAAAATAATTTTCTTAATAGATCTTATAAATATAAGAACGAAGTTCTCACGAGCCTAGCTCAATTGGTAAAAGTACATTGCATGTGCAGGGATCGGGGTTCGAACCCAGTATGCCCACTTATTCACCTTTAAAGGTAAATTTCTAACTGCTAGACTATCTCACAAAAAAAATATAAGGACGAAAGTAATATTAAAATGCTTTTGGCATATAGAACTTCACAAAGTTCACGTACCAAAAAAAAGTATAGAACTTCACAAAGTTCATTTTTAATCACAATTAAAACGTGAGTTTCTTCCCAAATTTTGAAAATTGTAGTATTTTTTATATAAATATATGTGTTTTTTTGTTCTTACTTTTTTTTTTGACAGAAAAATGAAACTAATTGTTCTGATATACATTGAAGGAGGATCAAATTTTAAACGTGTAGTTTGTGGTCCTTCTGATATACATTGAAGGAGGGTTAAATTTCACTTTCAAGGGTAAAAAATTACATATTTTAAAAGGTGCGGGACAACAACATGTTCCTTTTCAAATAAGAGGGGGAAAAATTGAACTTTTGAAGAATTTTTTAGGAGTCAAAATCATATTTAGCACCAAAATCATTATATTTTGTTCAAGTAGCCTAGTATTATTAGACTCACACACCTTAACAGCTTTTTTGTTTTCGTTTTTGACAAACTACACACCATAACAGTTGAAAAGTGAAAAATCTCAAAATTGTAGTCTCCTATTCTTTGAATCTATCAATTGAGTTGAATTTACATAATTCTAGCCCCAAATTTTAATATACGTACTATTAAATAAACAAATTACAAACATATTTTACAATGGTTCCCTGTGTGATTTTGTATATTTCCTCCGACCTTAAATATAAGCAACTTTCACTTTTTTAGATACATTAATTATTCAATATATCTAAAAAACTGAAAGCTGCTTATATTTAAATCCGGATGGAGTATATTGATATCATTAAATGATCAACTCATAATATTCTTGAAAACAAGATAACTCATTGCACATGTTTGGGCTAAGGTGCAATCTATATTAAAACACCTAAAGTTTTTTTTTTTGACAAAAAAACACCTAAAGTTAAACTCACATATTTGTACATATGAATCTACTGTTTACCAATCGAACTAAGCTGCTGTTTGAGAGCATCATGTTTTCATTCTTAAAATTAATGACATAAATTAATCATTAAATTTGAAGGTACTCAATCATTTCATATACTTCAGTATTGGGAAGCATTTTGTTTAGCAAGGACAGCAATATTTGTAGAAACTTATTTAAGACTTACCTTTTGATGTTTATTGCAATCTATATTTATAGAACTGGTTGATGGATAGACTAATTTGATTGATAGTCTTTCATTTAATCTATTAATGATTACTTTTACTTTTGACTAATCTAGTATAGTTTTTTTTTTTTACCATGACCTTTATCACTTGGTTGTTAGTAATTGGGAGAATTAAATTGTCTATTCAAAATTGTGGGCCAAATATAATTAATTGCCAGTTATGAAAAAAATTCTGAGATTGAATCTCAAGATATGTGCTTCAAAACTAAATAATTGGGTTCAAGTTGTTAATGAGTTCTACTAAAGAACAAATCATTCGAACCCGAGTTAAAAATAAGGGTCATGTAGAATAATTTTTTTATCAAATTTTATTTATCTTTCTGTCCAGTATAAATCCTAAAATCCAGCTAAACAACAAATCTTGCAATAAAAATAAGGGTCATGCTAATATTAATTAGACTCAAATGATAACCTCATTTTTCCCCTCTCTTATGGCACAATTTCAGTTTCATGTTTTCTCTTGTTCCTGTGTTTACAGGAAGGACATGATAAGCCTTGTTTTGGAATATTTGTCACAATTATTGCTACTTTCATTATTCCAACAACTATAACATGATAGTATCAGTATGCAATATTTCTTTTGCGGGCACACATGTTTCCTTACCAACCCAAACTAATTTCTCTACAATTGCGTTAGATATTGCAGTATAACTCTATCGGGAAAAATCGAAGAAATTATGTCAATGTTCATGGTGGCGCAGAAAAAAATAGATATAATCCAGAGATATTTGAACGTGTAAAAGGTAAAATCAGTTCATTCACAGTTCTCCGGCATGATCAATTTACTGGCGATTGAAATCGCACTAGGATACGTGAAATATACATCTAGTTTCCGTCATTACAAATAAAAATGTTCTGATAAATCTAAAAACAAATTGGTAAAGCATCACAATTCTGTGCTGAGGTGATCTTTTAAGAGGCAAGAATAAAACTATCTTAAATACCAAAGTAATATTTTCAGTCAGTATAATACAATTATACAACATAAATTTTACCTTCGTTATTGGTTGAATGTTGATTCGTCCTTAACAATAATTTGGACTTTTCGTACCTACAAACAAGATAAGGACGCGTCTTTTTCAAAATAATAATGGCCATCATCACAGTTATGACCAACATGACAGGCAAAAACAAAAGCTTACCTCTCTTTCCCAATCATATTTCAAAGTAATAATGGCCAAGATCAATGTTTGAACAACAGTTCCACTCATCATTCCGGTCCACATACCCTGATTAGTTAAATTAATACATCATCGTCATGAAGGACATTATCGACATTTATACTTACTTTTACAAATATTTATGTGGTGAGATATGATTGAATGCATATGAAAAAAATTACACGGAATGGAGTGGAATATCAATGTGACGACACTTACCACAATGCCGGAAGGTAGCAGCCAGTCTAAGAGAATCCCAAGAGGTATTCCAACCAAATAGTAACTGCCGATGTTTATATAAGCCACTGCTGCTTGCCGGCCAGATCCAATGGCTACGCCTGAAAATTGAAAGCACACCGATACCATCAGTAATGAATGCATCATAAATTGTAATCTTAAGTTCAGAAAATTGATCTTAAATATTAGATATTTACCTGAAAGAACAGGTTGAATGCAATTAAGAAGAATAGTAAAGGCCAAAAAGATTGATAGCTCATTGACCATTTTGATTACAGATAAGCTTGATGTAAAGATCAAAGCAAGCTTCTCATTGAAGACAACAATTATCAACCAAAATATGAAACCCACCAATACAGTATTTACCACCGAAACCATTGTCGCAAATTTTGCTCCTTTTGCATTGCCTGCACCAAGCTCGTTTGCTACTCGCACCCTGAATTGAACAATGAGAAAGGATCAAAAGAGAAATATTGAGGATTGAGACAGTTCTTTTTGTTGCAAGGAAGAAGACTTCTATCGAAGAAATAAGATACTATCACTTAGTCACACTTATATAGGAATAGGGTACTCTATTTATACTAGAGACAAGTGACTTTTACTTAATGGTTTAAAATTGCGATCCGCAACCGCAATACTCTGCAGATTTTGTAATCTTCGCAACGCCATTACAATGGCAATTTCGACCACATAGGCCGAGTTTACCCCTCCCAATCAACCCTTGACCTCAAATCAGTTACCCCTCCCATTACCAATGGAACTTACGATTATATCCGATAGAATCTTCAATCAGAAGGAACACTCTCAGTTAACAGTAACACTCTCAAGAAGCAGACTAGAGTCCAAAATATAATCAGTCAATTTTGTCAAACTCAATTAACAGAACCAACAAAGATGGTTGTTTACTGATTCACAAAGTTCTTCTTCTGAACATTGATTCCATTTAAGTACATTACAGTTTATGCTACTCTTGGAGCTACTAAAAATTATAAACTTATCATGCTTTGAGAGGAACAAGTAAATGAAGACTTAAAATCAGCAACAACATACCCAGTTGCAGCCAAAAAACCAAGTGGTATCATGGATTCCCAACCTAAAATAGTTACGCTGCAAACAATAAAATTCAGCAAAAAAACCGATAAACACATTGAAACTTATCACATTAAATCAAAGAGAGTAAACAATTTACCAAACAGAAAGAGCATCAATTGCAACATCAGAGTTGTACATATAACCAGACATTATGAGCAACATCCTGTAATAGATGTTCTCTAACCTGAAATATCACATTATAACAACTTAAAGAATCACAAGAGTTTATGCATCACTGAAACTTTAGATTGAAGCGTACCGGTCTCTGATGTGTGTTAGTGTGTGACATAAACATCTTTGGTTACATTCAATAATTTCATTTTCTCAAATTATTATTAGTGTCAACTGGTACAGGTAGTGTCTAGTGTCTGCATCGGTGCTTCATACACAACAACCTCAAAGATAAGTAAAAATAACTACATAAAAAGGAAAAATACTAACGCAAGCATGACACCAGAAGCCAAAGAAAGTTTAAAGAAATCCCATAAACCAACAAAAGCTTCAACAGAAAAACCAGTCCAAGAATGTGGACACCCACCAAAGAGTGTATACACAAGCATTCCAATAACTGAGACCCACCAAGAGAAATCAATAGTAAGAGCAATACCAACAATCCCAACTCTCATCTTATAAACAAAAACCCAACTCACTATCACATGAATCACAAGTGCTCCCCCTGAAACCCAAGCTATAATCGCGGTTTTCATCTGGCATTGCAAGAATCTTAGCAAAGTGAATTGAAATGGGAAACTCAAGTGAAATGGAATCAACCAAATTGCAACTAAACCCGCTTGTTCCGCAACTGCAATAGGTTGTCCTATGAACTTCAACATAGGTGTGGCGAACACAAACACAGGTAGCAACAAAATTGAAGACAAGAACAGAACAACCCAAGAACGTTGTAAATGAACACCTAACATGTGGTACTGTCCTGCTCCATAAGCTTGACCGCAAAGGGTCTCAAGTGCACCAGCCATTCCAAGCTATAGAATATTAAAAAAAATCATAAGGCTGTGTTTGGATAAAACAACTTAATCATGCGCTTCTAGCTCAAGCGCTATTTACATATATAAGCCATTTCTACAATAAAAGAAAAGTAAAGTAAAATTGTAAAATACCAAGAAGCCGAAAGTGATGGAGATGAGGAGGGTGCAAGCAATGGAAATGGCGGCGAGGTCGAGATCGTTGAGATGGCCGGCGAAAGATTGAGTGACGACGGTGATTGAGAACATGGTGAGACGGGTGAAGATGGAAGGAGCAGCAATGTGCCATAGTTTCTTTGATTCCGAACATGTTTGTTGGATCAAACTCAATGATTCAGTGTTTGGTTGTGACAACGTTGTTGAGTGTAACAATGGATGATGATGATGATGAATCTCTGTTTCAGATTCAAATCTCATTGATATTTGAGGGAGAAAATGTTTACTATTATAATTAGAGAGGATTAGGCATAAACCGCATAATTAAGAACTTTGTTAATTTGTATTGAAAATAAAAAAGGAAAAAGAATGCGTTTGCCGGGAGTCGAACCCGGGTCTATTGCTTGGAAGGCAATTATCCTAACCGTTGGACTACAAACGCTTGCTTGTCATTAATTACACCGCATAGCTCTTTAACACTTACATTAGTCATCTACTCTTATTGATAAGTGTGTTAAGTAATGGTACAGTAAAATCTCTATAAATAAACTAGCGGGCTCGTTTGTGTGATACGAACGTACCTGTTTGTGTGATACATATTTTTTATTATTTTATATTAAAATTTGATATTTTTTTGTTGATGATTTCTTCAAATTTGGTTGTTATGAGAATAATTTGAAATTTGAAATTAAGGGTAAAATAGGAATAAAAATAGACCATACCAAAATAGTGTATCCTCTTTATATAGGTATAGATATAGATATAGATAAAGTCGGGACCGGAAAATTTTATTAATTTAGACAGTTATTAATATATCGATAAATTGATAATTATTAATTTAAAGAGTTTTTAATGACTTGTAAATCAATAATGACTTTAGTAATATGCATTGAAAATCAATAATGACTTTTGATGTAAACAAGAGGAACAAATGAGTTCAATGTATTCTTGAGCAAGTTTGCCATATATAAATTACATGAATGTAATAGAGTATTAACACCATATCTCACAAGTTTGCCATATTATTAATTTATGATTTTTTTGGTACCGAAAATTACAAAGGTATCTCCCAAAAAATTATTATCTTATTATTTTATTGAATTTTTCAATTTTTTACACTGGCCCAAGTTGGGACCGGACAACCTTATTATTTTAGAGTGTTTATTAATTTACCGAGTATTAATTTAAAGAGATTTTACTCTATATAGTTTCGTAGGCCTAATCTTTGATCAATGATATTTTGGTTTTTTAATTATATTTAAAGATGTATGATTTCAATTCGATTTTAGAGAGAAATGTTTTTGTTTTAGAAACTTGTTCAAGAGGTATTGTGAAGATGGTGAGAAGTTCAAGTGGATGTATGTTCATTTGACTGTCACATGTTTGTTTTAGTGTAAGAATGTCTTTGAGAAGCACAAGTTACAGTTTATTTTTCCCATGCATTTGGTGTTCGTATAGTGAAAATCAACAATGATAACATAAAGCGTGTTTAAGGTTTTTTTACTTCAATTTTTCTTCAAAGTCGGTCAGTCTAATTGTTTGAGTGAGGACTTCTTCGATCTTACTTGATTTTTTCACTATCTTAAATCTTTATTGAAATGATTATTCTTATTCCATGAGTCTACAACAATCCTTGAATGGTTTAGTCAAAAAAAAAACTTGATTAGTGTCATACTCATGGAATATCCTACAGCTTTTTATCAACTTTGTAATTTGTTGTTTGATAAATGATATACAAACTTATTTGATTAATTAAATTGTTCACGGCAAAACTTTATCATAGCATATTAGCATGACCCATAAATATTTCCACATCTAGCCATAATAAGCAAACTAATGAAACTATGGTTTGGCTAATATGGACAAGTGAAGTGAGTCATATTGTGCATAGTACCTATCGTTTTCATTATAACGAATATAAATTTTGTAAAATTTATCGTTAAACTAAAAGTTACTATTTGATATGTTATTTATTGAAAATCATCAAAATTAATGGTATTCAATAAAAATCCAGAAATCGTTAATTTTGATGGATCTCGATAATATATCAAATGTTTTTTATTTTATTTATTTTTATTTTTGCATAGATAATATATATGATATAAATTTTTAATTCAACGATGAATTTTACCTAATTTATACAATATACACAATAAAATTTACTTGTGCATGGAAGCGCATTGGCCACAAAATTATACAAATAACTGGTGAAAAGTTCTCATCCAACTCTCCCACCTAGAAAGTTACGTTTTTACCCTTGTTTTTTAGTTCAAATATTTATTTTTAATGGTAAAAAAGAGTTCGAAATTTATATTCTGAACTTTTTTACAAGGGTAAAAAAGTTGTTCCCGAAAAGAAAAGAGAATATGGGGTGATGAGAATTGTTCCTGATTGGCAAACTCAAAAGTCAAAACTAACCACTTATAGGTCAGGCCCAACAAATAATCAAAGGCCCAGCTGAAAACTATAGAGATATCCAACATCATATATTAATTATTGTTCTTAAAACGCAGCAGTCATTTTTTTCATTAAAATAAATTCTTTATTTATATAGTTCTAGAATTTAAACTGTCAGAAAGTTCAATTATAAGTTTGTGCACATATGTGATTCCATCCAAATAAGATTTATAGTATGATTGTTTAGGGTGAGCATAATTGTAAAATCGTGAAATTTTATGATTCAAATTGGAACATTAAGTTGAACATAATTTTGGTATAACACCAACTACAGCTGCTCTAATCAGCTAACACTATGCCCTCTGCTTTGTATCGGATGGTATGGGCGAGAAACGGTGAAAGATGCATTTTTGGAGCAATTGCAACCTAATCTCCTCTAACTAGTGTTATTAGATAATTACTTAAGAAAACTAAAAAATAACTATTAACAAAAAAAAACATTCTTTTATCTTTTCAAAAGATTGATTATACGAGCCACCAACCCCTTTTCTTAACTTAATTTAGTCATTTTCATCATCACTAAAAGAGAATTTATTTAGAGTCAATTTTTAATCCGGAATCATCGCTTTAAATTATTGTTTTTCTTTTATTTAAATAAGTGATTTTCATATATATCTAACTTTTCTTTCATAATTTCATCATTTTTGTATGACGTTATGTTGTTTGTTGTCTTGGTGCTACGTTTATTTGCTTTTCCGTTGTGTTTTTATGATTCAAGTTGCATATTATATTCGATTTAATGCATATTCAGTCAATGTTTTTGTCGTCTTCAACATTACAAATCAAGAAACATGAATATTTTGAACACTTCAATTTCGTCACATATGTAGGTTTTGTCACATTTGTGAGTATTTTGTCGTTGTATACTATTAACGTGGTGATGTGAGCTTTTATATCATTAAAGTTGACATCAATTTGTTTTTCAGTTTGTACTTACTTTATTAGAATGAAGACTCTATTGTTATTTTATCGTTTTTTTTACTATTTTTTTTCTTCCGATAATGAAGACTCTATTGTTATTACATTCTTGTTGGCATCCAATACATACCATCAAGGATATAAAATAGTTGATCACGATCCACAAATTAAAGTATTACAGCTAAAATTTGATATAAAATTTAATAGAAAAATTAACTTTTTCGGCACAATTGATATTTATATATCTAAAGTTTATGGGTTATAGTCTCTCTTTAACTTTTTAAGATAGTGTTGGTTTTTTAATATGTGGCATTCAAGAAAAACAAAGAGAAAGAAAGAGATATGACCTAGCCAAGGATAAATTTGAACTTTATGGTGAGGTCTACATCACACTATGCTGAATAATTTAGGGTTAATAGGTATATATCCCCTGTAAAGTACATGATTTTTGCAATACCCCCTGTAAAATATTTTTTTGAGAATATCTCCTGTAATATTTGCATTTTTGCAATACCCCTGAATTTTTTTAAACATTACATTTAGCGGGGGGTTTTTATTTGCGGCTGTTCAAAACCCCCACAAAATGTAATGGTTGAAAAAGTCTAGGGGTATTGCAAAAATGCAAATATTACAAGAGGGTATTCTCAAAAAAATATTTTACAGGGGGTATTGCAAAAATCATGTACTTTACAGAGGAATATATACCTATTAACCCAATAATTTAAGATAGATATTTATATGTACAACTTGTTGATTTCATGCATATGAATTTTTCTAAAATTGACTGTTAAATTGAAAGTTTATATCATATAGTAAAAAATTTTAAAAAATTAAAAATTATTGATATGTTATTGAGATATATCAGATTAACAGTTTTTAATAAAAATTCATAAACTGTTAATCTAAACTTGATGAGTCACAATAATATCAAATAATTTTCAATTTTTTAAAATTTTTGCATAAATAATTTATATGATATAAATTTTCAATCTAACAATGAATTTTGTAAAAAAATTATTCATTATAATGATATTAATGACTTATGCATCATGAACTGATGCCCCAAATGCACCACTTGTGTTCATGGCAACATTGGCCATTCATGTTGTCGCAATTTCAAATAAAAATCATTTATGCCCATACACTAAAGATATATATAATTAATTTTTTTGGTAAGAATATATATATATATATATAATTAATTTATGTTGGTACGTAAAATATATATAATTTTATTGATTTATTTTTGGGTTAAATAAGTCTTTTTTTTTTTGGTATAGGGTTAAATATGTCTCTGATCCTTATAAAATAGAGATTTAAGTTTAATCCTAAATTAATTTTTATTATGTTTTTATTCCCTATAAAATTTTCTAGCACATAATTATCATTATTTTTAGTCCCAATAAACTATATTTGTTTAGTTATCATTAAATCTTAAGTTTTTGAATAATTGTTTTGTAGTTATGTTTAAAATACAATCATATCAAGTCTATTTATTAAAATTCAAAATTTTTTAACATAATATAATTTTTTAAATGACAAAAATTCGTGATAAAATTAACGAAAATCATAATCTAGCTATAAATTAAATTTTGAACTCGTTTTTCAAAATTCAGAATTTTTTAACATAGTATAAATTTTTTGTAGGGAGTAAAAATATTTTTGTCCCTTTGTTTTTCTGTTTTAAAAAAGTATATTCTCAATATTGTGAATAACAAGATGCATTTTTTCTACTTTAAAAAAAGATACATTTTTTCTATAAACTTATACGTATAAATCACTTAAGTTTATTTATTTTATTTTTAATAATTATTTTATTTATGAATTAATTAAAGTTTATCTTCATACCCATATACACACTAAATAAAATACTCAAGAGCACGGGATCTATTCCAGCAGTGTTAAATTTTCTTGAGAGAGAGTTTTGTCACCGTCCTATCCGGTCCAATCGACTAATTTCTATAGTTGCACGTAAAGGATACTCGGTTTAAACAAAAAAAATTATGCATGTCGAAACTAAATTTATTATTAAAAGAAAAAAAAACTTTAAAACCAAATTTAAAGAATGGCTTGTTTAAATCTAATTTGGCAGACCGATTTTGGTCGTCTTAGTTCTCTTGTCCTCTATGTGGATATACATGATCTGAAACTTTCGGTAAAAGATGTGTTCTCTACAAGAAACCCGCATACTCGTTGTTTCTACACCCAGCTCCCTCTGTTGATTTCTGAAGTCATTGACAACACCAACATCAAGTTCAACGACTCTATCGAAGACGCCTTCATTTGGGCTAACAACAAAAATGACACTTACACTACTAAAAGTGGCTATAAATGGCTACTCTCTCGGAGGGATCCGGTACCGTCTGATAACCCTCTACACACTTGGTCTTGGATATGGAAGCTTCAACTCCCCGAAAAGATCAAATTCTTCCTTTGGTTGGCTTGTCACAACTCTACGCCAACCCTCTCTTTACTCAACCGCCGCAAGATGAGTCCTTCAGCCACCTGCACTCGATGTGGCCTTCAAGATGAAACTTTTCTTCATTGCATTCGGGACTGCGAGTACTCTCATTGCCTTTGGAATCACTTTGGTTTTAATAATCCGGATTTCTTCTCAAACATGGATGCTTATGACTGGCTGAAGTAGAATACCACAGGTGCACACGCTCTCACTTTCTCAGCCGCTGTTTGGTGGTCTTGGAGACACGAAAATTTGATGTGTTTGAACGATGAGACTTGGTCCTTAAGTCGACTCTCCTTCAACATTCGAAATATGGTCTAAACCTTTAGAAATTGCTTCTCTCCCACTTCTAACGACGAATTAGTAGATAGACATATCAGGTGGAACAATAATAACTATTCTTGTACCATTCTAAATGTGGACGGAAGTTGCCTCGGTACTCCCGTTCGAGATGGATTTGGTGGCATCATTAGAAACACCTTCAGTCACTATCTTGCAGGCTTCTCAAGCTTCATTCAAGGATCATCTGACATTTTGCTCGCGGAGCTGACTGCTATCCTTAGGGGTCTCTTGCTGGCCAAAGACGTAAATATTAATGAATTTGTCTGCTACTCTGACTCTTTACTCTGTGTCAACCTCATCAAAGACCCCAAGTTAAGTATCATATTTATGCAGCGTTGATCCAGGATATCAAGGAGTTGCTCTCTCAAATCAATGGTGCTCCCCATCACACACTAAGAGAAGGAAATCAATGTGCAGATTTTTTCGCCAAACTTGGAGCATCATCAAATGCCGACCTCCTGACTTATGCATCTCCCCCATAAGGCTTCCGTGATCTTCTTAGGAATGACGCAATGAGAACTTTCTTCCCTCGTGCTTAGTTTTTCTTTTTAGTTTTCTTTTTATTAGCTTCCATACCAAAAAAAAAATCTAATTTGGCAAATAATCAATTCAAAATCAGATTTTCAATTTTTTTTGGTAATAAAAAGTGTATTTATAATTATTTTTTTGGTAAGAAAAACCAGATTTATATGTTTTTTGGTAACAAATAACAAAAATAAGATTTTGAATTTTTTTGTTTAGTCAGGTTGTTAAGTGGTTAGAAATTCATCGATAAGTAAATATATTGGCTTCAAACCTCGATCCCTACACTTCCGTAAAATATGTCCAACCAATTGAGTTAAGTTCATGAAACCATAAATTTAATGGTTATATAACCATAACTAAATTTATAATTGGTTTACTTTAGTAACCAATTTTAAATTAAAAGTGAATTTAGTTATGACTCCTAATCTAACATTTATAAGTGGTTTATAAATGTCTATACTCTATAGTTTGGATTTGATGGAAAAACGAAATATGAACATCCCTAACTACATCAATTATCAATCAATTATTATTTTAAAAAAAGTAGATTCTCTTATCTTTTACGCCTAAAACGAATACAATCTAAAAGAGAGGTCCATACATAATGATAATACTACCAAAATTATAGCAAGAATATTCCTTCTGACTATAAATATAAGTAAATTTGACTTTTTTAATATATTTGACTATTGATATATTTAATTATAAATATGGACCATATACATCAATAGTCAAATGTATTTATATTTGTGGCCGGAGAGAATATGTTATAACAAAAAAACTGTTCTTATGGATACAGCAAAATACTCAAGTAAAATTCTATTTTTTATTTTTATATTTAACCAACAAACACATAGTATATGCTTAAAGTCATTGTAAAAAATTTCTATATATAAAAAAAAAGTATATTCCCCATTTTCTCCTTAAAAACCAACACACAAAACAAAAACAATCAAGTTTCATTCATTAAGCAATCACACAAACCAAAGACAAAAAAAACAGAGAGCTCAGACACAAATAATGGTTATGGCAGAGAGACTCGAAGAAGAAGCAAAAACTGAGAAAAAAATGAAGAAAATTCTTCTCATTATTAATTGTATTATTTTAGCCATAGGAAACTCCGGTGGTCCCCTCGTCATGCGTCTCTACTTCATCCACGGCGGCAAACGCGTCTGGCTTTCTTGTTTTCTCGAAACCGCCGGTTTCCCTTTAATGCTCTTCCCTTTAGCTGTCTCATACATCAAACGCCGCCGTCTCCACAACCTCCAACCACCTTCAACCACCGCCATAACCACCACCTCCGACGGAACCTCCGCCGGAAAACTAAAAATAATCTCCATGAAACCTCCTCTATTTTTCGCAGCTGCTTTCATCGGAATCCTCACCGGTCTCGATGATTATCTCTATGCATACGGCGTTGCGCGGCTTCCGATATCCACTTCGGCTTTAATCATCGCTTCTCAGCTTGGTTTTACGGCGATTTTCGCTTTTATTCTTGTGAAACAGAAATTTACGTCTTATTCTGTAAACGCTGTGTTTTTGCTTACTGTTGGAGCTGGTGTTTTAGCCATGCATACGAGTGGAGATCGACCTGCTGGTGTTTCTGTTAGACAATATATTATTGGTTTTCTTACAACTGTTGCTGCTTCTGCATTATATGGATTTGTTTTACCTTTAGTTGAATTGGTTTATAAGAAAACCAAACAACCTTTAACTTTCTCTCTTGTTATGGAAATTCAGTTTGTTATGTGTTTATTCGCCACTCTCTTTTGCACCGTTGGCATGATCGCCAACAACGACTTTAAGGTTAGTTTCAGTATTATATTATATTATACCATATTATATTTCAATCTTCTGCAGCAATAAAAATCGTTCTTATTTTAATTAACGACTCTTATATAACTACGGAAGATTCAGATTTATTTCAGACACTTAACTACCATGACTGTGTTATTAGATGTGAATCTTCTACAGTTATATCAGAGTCGTTAATTGAAAATATATAAACGATTTTATTATAAGTGCAGAAGGTTTCAGATTTTAGACAATTGGACTATACATGCAAGATCCGCATATAAATGATTTTTATCTTGTTAATATATTGTTTAAGATTGATTTTAATTGTGATTTTTTATATGAATTATTTTTAGGTGATTCCAAGGGAGGCTAAGAGTTTTGATCTTGGAGAAAAAACATACTATGTGGTGTTGATGATGAGTGCGATAATGTGGCAAGCGTTTTTTTTGGGAGCAATTGGTGTTATTTTTTGTGCTTCCTCGTTATTGTCGGGTATTTTAATAGCTGTGTTGTTGCCACTAACGGAAGTGTTGGCAGTTATATTTTACAAAGAAAATTTCCAAGCGGAAAAGGGGGTGTCTTTAGTACTTTCTCTTTGGGGATTTGTTTCGTATTTTTATGGTGAGATTAAACAAGCTAAGAAACAGAAGAAGGAACGTGTTTTAGAAGCTGAGTTGGGTCAAACTCAAACTCAAACTATTGATGTGTAATATTGTACTCATGTATAATAAGGTCATAAAAGTGTGTTGTGTTTGAATCAAGCAAAATGCTTTAGTTAGAGGAGTGTTTTTTTTTTTATAGAAAAGGGGACATGTGAGTGTAAACTAGTGTAATAAAGTTTGGGTATTTTATAGTTAACTTTAGAATATGGTTAGTGATTACTTACTGTATTTTACGTGATAAACCCTTATGATAAGTTGAGTTTTGTGTTCAACTATGCTCCACTTATGTTTCCTTTGTTTATTCTTGTTCAGTGTTATTTTTAACATGTAAATAAACAATGGCGCCACGCATGGACACTTTGTAAATAAACAAAATAAAGAGTGTCATTGTATTTATTTACAAAGTATTCATGTGTGGCGCCATTTTGTAGAGTAGAAAGGAAGGAGAACGCCGCATACATAGAATTAATTTAAAATTTTATGTCAAAAAAAAATTAAAATTTTATGTCAAACTAATCATATAGGATGAAGTAGGATGACATAACATAATACATTGTTATTATGCATTCATTTATCAAATATTTTTTTAAAAGAGAGTAGAAAGGAAGTATAGATGATAAAATAAGATGACATTGTTATGAAGTAAAAATTAATATCATTACATGCCCAAAAAATTGAAAACACGTCAACATCTATCTATGATTTAATGATTTATAATTGAAAAGTGTTAATGGTTCTTTCATTTCAACGCTATCAAAAATATATTTCTTTATGTACATGATCAAAGTCTCAAACAAACACTCAATGATGTATATTTCACATGTTGTTGTGTACTTAATTCTTCACAAATAGAACACCAAATTTTGAATAAGAAAATAAATAAATTATTCAATGACTAATACGAAAATAGTACTCCATAAAATTTAGCATAGCAAGGGCACCAGCCCCAGTTTTACGGGAAAAAAATTCACAAAATACAAATCAAATCCAAAAAACAAACAAGTTCATTGAATTCTTATAAGTTAATATCTCACATATATATACATCTCTGGTATATCTAGTAAAATGTATCTCCATCAATACTAAAGAAAAAAACAAATAAAAAATGTTGGAACTTGGAGTTCCATCGTGGGGCAGGGGCAGTTGTTGTTGCTTTCTTGAGGCTCACTAATAAACGACTGGATAACATGCAGCCATTTTTCTACACCATTCATTATGGAATCCATCCATGTTATCCACACACGACACTAATTTCATCCGGTCAAAACCATGGAGCATCTTTATAATTGTAATTGATACATTTTCTTCTTTTGTTGTAGGCCACTATAGATTCTTCATAGTCGCCCTCTATTTGATTAATTGTAATGTTCTATCAAAACTTCAAAACAATACTTGATTGTATTAATCATATTCCTTAATATCGCGTGAGTCTAGTTCAGTTGGTACGACATTCACAATGTGCAGAGATTGGAGTTTGAACTATAGTACTCTCACTTATTCATATTTGAATGATGAAATTGTAACTACTAGGTTATCTAACAAAAAAAAGAGTAAATTCTTATGTATTTTGAGGTTTAATTGATATATACCCACAAAATTTATTTAATGTACTACTATATGATATGATATGATATTAAAATTTATCTACAAAATAATAGTACTCTATTAAATTGTAGAGTATTATTAGAGTGTTCACCTAAGAAATGCACAAATAAAAAAAAATATTATGGAATATTATGACCGATCAATCAATTTTTTATTGAAATATTATTATTATTTATTTATACATAAAAAGTGAATCGTGGCAAAATCAATCAAATAAATAATCGTGTGAAAACATAACGCTGTGACAAAAATATTATAGGCATAGACGGATAATTTTATAAAATAGTGAAACATTGAAATTAAGCAAATCATTCTAAAAAACATACATCACATACTTTGGAGTTTTTCTTCGATTTCGTTTGATGCTTTTGACCAATACGCCAAAGTTTCAAGATAAGATGACAGAAAGAAGAATATCTCTATGTCTATCCTATGTAAACGAAGTAGTATGTCACCATTTCAGTTTACTAAACTACTACTACTATATTTTTAGACTACATGAACAAGAAAATTTCTCTTTAACCCCCCTATTTTCTTTCCCCCTCCTATCTACCTTTTTTACCCTCATTAAGCTCAATTCGTAAAGTAGAAACTAAGCCATTTTCAGCCCCCCCAAGCCTAAATTTGTTCTCAGCATCAATGCTGTCCACGTATCAGACTACAACAGCATCCATGCTCCTATGCCAGCATCCATGCTCAAACCAGAAATTGTTAGTTCTGATGCATAAATTTGTTCTCAGCATCGATGCTGAAGTTTCAATTGCTACAGCTTTCTATAGCTTCTACAGCTTCCTTCTCCCTTTCCTCATTCATATAGCCTTCAGAAACAATAAAACAAAATTAAACAAGTTTGACGAGTAGAGAAGAACCAAACCATAACTGTCAAAACTCGAAAGAGAACTACAAATACTTGATCAATGATATGCGAATACCCTTGATTAAGACAAAAATGTGTCTAATAAGCATAAATCCAAAACAAATCATCACAAGTACACATAAAAAAGAAAGAAGCAAACCTAGATCCAAGTCTTCCTTGCTAATGTCAACAAAATTATTTTCCTTGTATGATTGAAGGTTTTGAATTGCAACCTCGTCTATTGGATCCACAAAAAACAGGACCTGAAATATTACATTACAAAAGTGCAAACATAAATAAGTTATCAAAAATAAGTAAGCCAATATATAAAGTTGTAAACTTCAATAAAGATATGCTTATACTTCAAGATCTTTCTCCACAAGTTTCTCCAAGAAAGGCGTGTTCTTTGCACTAGACACACTGTCCGCAGCAATGTAATAAATATCCTTTTGATCGGGTTTCATGTTCTTAACATATTCATCCAAGCTGATCAATTTGTCTTCACTTTGGGAAGAGAAAAACCGAAGCAATGGAGCAATTCTTTCGTGATTCTCAGGGTCTTCAATGCAACCCAATTTCAAGTGTTTGCCAAAGTTCTCCCAGAACCTCTCATAATCCTGCAAACAGATGATGGAAACTGATTTAATACTGTCACGAAACATGCAGTTCTTTCTATACAAGCAGTTATATAAGTCATGTAAAACAACTGAGCAAGATGTATTTATGTTACAGTATCCAAGATTAAGCTACATTAGCTTATCCCAGTCCCTTGCAATAACTAAATAAAACCAGTAAAGCAAACTGTATAACTACGGATTTTCTGAATTAGAATTTACCTTTCTGTCATCGCGCATGGATATCTCCAGAATCATGTCAAAAGTTATTCTAACCAAGTGTTTCCTCATATATTGCACCTTCAAGCACCATACATAACAAAATTTATCAAGTTGAAACTCGGAAGTCCCAAGGAGTTTTATAGATGTATCATAGAAATTTAAGTGCATGTGTGCCACATCTACTTACCATGTGTGCCCCGTCTATAAAATGAAGTAGAGGGGTGCCCCATTTAGTTACTATGCGGCTCTCTTGATGTATTTCACGTGACATGGTAACTGGATTAAGGTCGTCTGACTCAACCATACCTTTGACAAAACTCAAGTATTTGGGGAACTGTTCAAACAAATAACACATTAGCATGGGATAAACCTAAGAGAACACCATACAATTACTCAAGATGGTAATAGTAATAGCAAAGTGCTTATACCAGCTCTACATAAAAGTAATCTGAAACACATATTCTCTTCACATAAAGTCTAATATTCTTGGTCTTGGGAGTGATCATGTCATCCTTCCCTGAGGGAGCAGAGGCAGGAACATAAAGTATAGATATCATTTGCTTCTCACCATACATACCCTGCAATACCAAAAACAAAACATTGGCTATAAAACTAGGATTCTGAATCTTCTTCATAGAAAAATTGAGGCTATCAAGCAATTTTTCGCATAGCAAATAGAAAATATCAATATCCATTGACAGAACAAAGAGGCATTTTAAGACAATTAAAAAACGTTACCTCTTCGGTAATGTTTGCTGACATTGCCAATGGCTCCAGATATTCATTGAAAGCATTCTTGTAAAACCCTTTATACACCTCATCATTGACAAACCTAGGATTACGAAACTGTGCAGATATATTAATGTTTAAATCTTCCCTCAAGTGATAAAATTTGTTTTAAGCACAAACATTCAATTGGAAATCATAGAACTCACCCAAAAAGGTTCGCGATTATCTAGGGTGGTGTCCCAGTATTTTATATAGCGAGTAATAGATTTCTTCTTTGTCTGCC
The DNA here is from genome assembly GCA_951804385.1 of Trifolium dubium. Taxonomy (NCBI): domain Eukaryota; kingdom Viridiplantae; phylum Streptophyta; class Magnoliopsida; order Fabales; family Fabaceae; genus Trifolium; species Trifolium dubium. The sequence continues at coordinate 5,681,530 of OX638076.1, read as the reverse complement.
ATAAACACGTGTCGAAGTCATAAATATGTGAATAAAAAAGAGGCAGCTACACGATCACACATTCACACTAACACTCAATCAAGTGTACATGCAGAACAATCAGAAAACTACCTCAGCCTTCTCATCCTGTTCGTCATTTTTGGATTCAGCTCGATCCTCATCAACCACCTCCCAAATTATTTATAAAAAAAACTCAAAAAGTTAATTATACATTTGGTTTTTTCAGACGGAATTAGGGGGAATAAATTAGCCCAGCACAAATAATAGTTATAGTGTCATTGAAATTAAAAGATCTGGAGCTTATAGGCATACTTTAAGTGTGCACGCCTCTTCCCTCCACATGAATACCCGGTATGTGACAAATTTTGAGTATCGTCTTATAAGTGTTTCAATCTGCTCTGGATGAGCAAACCCTTTGTAGTCCCTCTGTAGTGGGTAAAATGCACACACATCTATAAGCTTCTGAATAAAGAAACTAAGTGAGTTACTTGAAGATCATACAAGGAGATTATCAGCATACCTTAAGATACAGCGTAAGGCGAGTTCCTCTAGGAAGCAGCTCCTCAGGGTTAGGCTCCTCATATATGGTATATGAGCCGGTATTTGCCTCTCCTTCCCAAACATATCGTTTTTCAGATTTTGGGCTCTTAGTTGAGATAACCACCTTCAAGGAAAATAAATAAATAATATGACTACCAGATTAAAAAAAAAAGGAATCAGATTTGTACTCTTACGCAAATGCATACCCGATCAGAAACCAGAAAGGCGGAAAAATATCCTACACCAAATTGACCGATTATGTTATTGTCACCACCAGCATCTTTGCCATCCTTTTAAATGATACACCTTGTGAGCACACAAACATATAGCTGAAAAATGAAATAAAGACAATTTAATCCTTTCAGGAGAAGTAGGACGGACCTTTAAAGCCTTCAAAAACGTTTCTGTCCTACTCTGAGCAATAGTTCCAACATAATCGACTAGTTCTTTCTTAGTCATGCCTATGCCCGTGTCTCTGCATAAAACAAAAATTTAAGTACCAACTAAATTTTAAAAATAAAAAATAAAAACAAGCGTTATTTATCTTACGTAATTGTGATAATCCCATTGTCTTGATCAGTTTTAATGAGGATATGACAATCAAGATTATCCTTCAACAGTTCAGGCTCTGTATAACTCAGAACTTGCAGCTTATTCAAGGCATCACCAGCATTGCTGTAACAAAAAAGAAATGCATTGTTTGAAAGATAGAACAGTGCATAAATATATAACTCCAATGAAGACCAGAGACATAGGGTACTCTACTATGTTTTTCGAAATAGCTTAATAAAAAAAGAGAAATATTTTTGTTCAAGATGATGCTACTCAAAGTTGCTGCAAGGCAATTATAAATTCCATAACAATGGAATTGAAAGTGTTGAACATTTGTAGTTTCAACTTACACATATCATACACTATGCTTTATCCAAATTCCAACAACATTATTCTTCTACATGGGATGGGATGACACGCCTAACAAACCAACTCTAGAAAACCAACATTTGCAAAAGGAACAGAAAATACCTGAGAAGTTCTCTAACAAACAACTCCTTGTTACTGTATGAACTGATGAGATCGATGAGATGGCGTTCCTGCGAATGATACACATTATCCATAAATAATCATATTCATTACACATATCATGGCATTGACATAAACATATACGAATATGACCATTGATACAATGCATACCTCAGGTTGGTACTCAAATCTCTCAACTAATGGGGAACCCGAAGCAGAAGATTCAGCAGCACTGGATTCATACCGTTTACCCAAAAACACGTCCCTTTTCCAATTTGGCTGACCACTGGATTTGTGAGAGTTTAACAAAGAAGAGTAACATCTCGAATTGATGTCAGTCCTCTCACCCACCTGCTTGCATAACAAAACAAAACAAAAACCAAGGATATTTTCAGTGTATGTTCAGTTCTGCGGTGAGAAAAATTGATTTTAATTTAAAGTGAGTCGAAGGTAAAATGATTTATGTCTGGATACAATTAACTAAAAGTGAGTTGAACATTAATTTCAGTATCAAAATCAACTCTAATGTTAGAAGTTACAATTTCTAGCTTCAAGTAGAATCAACTCTGGAGACGGAATCAATTCTACTTTAGAAAAAACCTAACATGTCAGAATCAATTTTACACGTCCAAAATCAATTCTAGCCTCTCTAAAATCGCACACACAAAAACAAAAACAAAAAAATCAAAGTAGAAAAATAACTGTTCGAACGGCAATCAGTGAATGACAATGGATTGAAATTTCATACCGAGGCAGAGGAAAGTGTGAGGCGGCGAAGAGCGCCACCGTAGCGGAGGATGTCGGAGAGGGAGGAAGAGCGTCGTGAAAGGCGGTGCATAATTGCGCAATCGATCGAAGCAGTGAAATCAATACGGAGGGTTTTATCAGGATTTTAGAAGCTTCTCAATGTTCAACATTTTCTCTGTTACTATTTTTCAGCCCAATATTTTTATATCATTTCTGTTTCGTTTTTTTTTTTTGTCAAGTATATTATTATTTCTATTTCTATACTCACATTTTTTTTTTATAATATACACACATTTTTCTTTTTTTTATATTAAATAGTAGTAAAAAACCTAAGGGTCTGTTTGGATTGATGGAATGTGGTGGGATGGGATGGGATGGGATGGGATGGAATGGAATGAGATGTGTTTATGTTCCGTTGTTTGGTTTTACAAATAATGAATGGGATGGGATGGGATGGTATGTGATGGAACTCATTCCATCCAATACCACTCATTCATTCAATTTTCAATTCCGCCCAATTTGGGGAGTGTGTGCAATGGAATGGAATAAATTAATAACATAAATACAATTTTATCCCTATTTGTTTTGTTTTTTTTTTTTGAAAAGGCAAATACAATAAAATAAAAAAATTTGTTATGAAAATTTTCTTTCTTCCCTCTCTCTCGTCTTCTCTTCTTCTGTAACCAATTTTATTTTATTTGGTACAAACCAATTTTATATTAGTATATTTTCCATACCTAATCTTCTCTTCTTCTGCAACCAATTTTTTTGTGTACAAATCAATTTTATTATTCTTGTTATTATATTAGTGTATGAAAAAAAATTCACATCAAATATAATCTTCGTCTCTTCTTCTTCTCTTCGTTTTTTATTAAATTAGTACTACTATTTGGTCTGACATACTAAAATAGTATTATTTTAATATATGATAATATATATTTTTATCAATAAGATAGTGTTTTATTTTTGTAGAATAAGATAGTGGCTTTGGCTATTTGTCGATCATTTTTCTCTATTAATTTGATAGTTTATGTTCAATTAAGAGTGTTATTATAGTTTGGACAATGAATTAGTAATGAAATATGTGAAATTTATTGGTTGAATTGAGTATAAAATTTATGATATTAAGATTTTATAAATAAAGGGTATAATTGGAATAAAAAATTTATAACTCATTCCATTCCGTTCACTTTCCAAACAATGGAGTGGGAAATTTGTTCCGCTCCATCATAAAATATCCAAACAATGGAATGGAATCTATGTTCCATTCCGTTCTATTCAATTCCGTTCCATTCTATTTCATTCCGCTCCGCTCCATTCTATTCCATCAATCCAAACAGACCCTAAGGTCATGTTTGGTTCAACCGAGAGGAGGGGAAGGAAGGGAAGGGGAGAGATTTTTAAGGAGGGGAGGTAAAATATAATTAATTATGTTTGACAAAATTATCCTCATTTTTTTATTAAAACTCTAAATTATCCTTGTTGAAATATTAAAAATTTAGATATTTATTTTTTTGTCAACAAAAAAAATAAATTTTCTACTCATTATATATATTTTTTGGTTGTATATATCCATTAAATTTTCTCCATTAATCTTTACTAGTATAACTAACCGGTACAAATGTACGGGTTAAAATTCAAAATTATACTAATATATATAATTAATGTTAGAGTAGATTAGTTTAAATATTAATTTTTGTAATTTAATTTAATTTTTTATATCTTATTTTTAATTAATGAATTTTTTGTCATATAATTTATGTTTTTCTAGTTACTTATGAAATTGATTTAATATATATATTATTTAATTATAAAAAATAATTATATATTTAGAGATTTTAAATGGATAGAACATGGTGGAGAATGATATTTCACTTCCCGTTCTCAATAGTATGGTATTTTCTTTTTGTCCAGTAAAAATTACAAAAATAATAGGATCTGTTTTAATATATAAGTATAAATATTGTCTTGTATAAATTACAAAATAAAAATACACTCATATTAACATGAGTGTAAATATAATTCATAGCTGGAGAATGATCTCCCACTTTTCGTTCTCAACAATGTGATATTTTTTCTCCCATCGCCGTAGCAATTTAAAAAAATATAGGACCTTGTTTTGATATGTGAATATAAAGTCTCATTTTTTAAATAAAAAAATAAACTCTTGCATTAATATATGATTATTAATATTGATCCCGTGTAAATTATAAAGACATGCACTAATATTAATATAAGTGTAAATATAAGTAATGATAAAAATTACAAAAAATGGGTTTATTCTATTAATATAGGAATAAAAATATGTTCTTAATAAAATACAAATAAAACATAAATAATAAGTATGATTTATATTTGATACAACTTAGTAATAAAAAAAATGATCGATAGAAATGAGTTAAGTTTTGCATGTAAATAAAAGTTAAAAATTAAATTAATAAAATATACTTTTATTTGAGAAATTATGAATTTTTTTATCATAATAATATTTATGTAATAGTATATATTAATTCATACAACTTTATTTTTAAAAAATAGATACATATAATTGTTTGGGTACTTATATTTATATAATAGTATTTCAACATTTGAATCAATTAATTTTTTTATGATATATCATTAGTTACGATGATTAAAAAAAAAGTTATGGAAACGTTATTAAGAAAAAAATTCTTTAAAAGTATTAATCTTAAAAAATTATTGTTATTTGTTAGAAATTGGCTTGATTTACTTATCTTTATCCAAAAAATTTGTTTGTTTTTGTCTATAAGTGACTATTAATCTTAGTTATATAGAATATGTGTTTCAAAAGTATCTTTTAAAAAATGTCTCATAATTAAAAATGTGTCATGAGTGAAAATCAAAAAATGATACATTAAGGAATTCTAAAAAATAAAATAAAATAAATTGTAGCATAATTAAAAAAGTGTCATGAGCGGGAATCGAAGAGTGGTACATCAAGGAACTCTAAAAAGTATAATAAAATGTTTCATAATTGAAAAAATGTCTGGAGTGAGAATCGAAGAGTGATACATTAAGGAAGAATTTGTTTGTTATGTAGATAGTCTCATAGTTTGCCACATAGATATATGGGTACTTGATAGCTTGCCACATAGGATTACGACCAGGAGAGAGACATCCGTAAATATATTATATAGAGATAGAGATATTTATTCGTAATGACTTCCCGACGGCCTAAACCGTCATCAAGATTAATTAATTCTGACACACTTTTATCGACGAAAATTACATGTTGTCGACGGTCAGGACCGTCAGAAAGTATAAACATCTCGACGGCTAAGGCTTTCAGGATAATAATTTCAGTGGACGATAATTTCCCGACGGCTAAAGCCGCTGGTATGTATTTTTCATTTATTTTTAAATATTCTCATAATTTGCTGACAGTTTTTTTCATTTTTTGACGGCCTGAACCTTCAAAATATTTCTAGAGGGCCTAAACCTTCAACCCCTCTTTCTAAGTTTGGTTGGAAAATGAAGGTTTTCTTGTAGTGAAAAAAACACTTGTATTAATATATTACTATAAATATTTCCCGTGTAAATTAAAAAAAAAATATAGGTATATTAATATAAGTGTAAATATTTTTCATAAGCAATAAAATAAAATATCATAAAATTATCTCAAAAATAATCATAAATATATAATTTTAGTTGTTGGTGGAAATCGAACCGTGTGGTATTGAGCAACTTTAAATTTATGAGACAGTTATCCCACCCTTTGAGGTGCCTCAAATCTGGCGAGGGATTAGTCACTGCGTTCGGCGGTGGTTACTCCGGTCTCAACAAAAAAAAAATTAAACCGTGTATCTCATACTAAATTTTGTTCGTGAGAGATACATAGATGACACACATAAATTTTGGTTCATTATAGATTGTCCCGTGAAATTTTGTTCATGAGAGAGACATCCGTAAATATATATTATAGAGATAGAGATTTTTTTGACTAATTATAGAGATAGAGATAGAGATTATAGAAATTAGTAACTTTTTAAAAATGATAGTTAGTAACAATTAAGTAAAAAAGCACATCATAAAAAAAGATTTTTGTTGTGGGTGGGAATTGAACCATGTTCCTTTTGCTACAACTCTAAATTAAACCTACATAGTATAAGTAAAAATATATATTATAAAAATAGATATAAAAAGTGTTGTTGGAGGGAATCGAAGGGAGTATATTTAGCTTGCCTAATTGCTTAAAACATAAAGCCTTGAAATTTTGCCACATAGACATATGAAGACTTGGTTGTTTGCCACATTGGATGATGATCAGGAGAGAGACATCCGTAATTATATCATACTAGTATAACTAACCGGTACAAATGTACGGGTTAAAATTCAAAATTATATTAATTAATATATATAATTAATGTTAAAGTAGATTAATTTAAATATTAATTTTTGTAATTTAATTTAATTTTTTATATCTTATTTTTAATTAATGAATTTTTTGTCATATAATTTATGTTTTTCTAATTACTTATGAAATTGATTTAATATTTATATTATTTAATTATAAAAAATAATTATATATTTAGGGATTTTAAATGGATAGAACATGGTGGAGAATGATATTCCACTCCCCGTTCTCAATAGTATGGTATTTTCTTTTTGTCCCCATAAAAATTACAAAAATAATAGGATTTGTTTTAATATATAAGTATAAATATTGTCTTGTATAAATTACCAAATAAAAACACACTCATATTAACATGAGTGTAAATATAATTCATAGCTGGAGAATGATCTCCCACTTTTCGTTCTCAACAATGTGATATTTTTTCTCCCATCGCCGTAGCAATTTAAAAAAATATAGGACCTTGTTTTGATATGTGAATATAAAGTCTCATTTTTTAAATAAAAAATAAGCTCTTGCATTAATATATGATTATTAATATTGATCCCGTGTAAATTATAAAGACATGCACTGATATTAATATAAGTGTAAATATAAGTAATGATAAAAATTACAAAAAATGGGTTTATTCTATTAATATAGGAATAAAAATATGTTCTTAATAAAATACAAATAGAACATAAATAATAAGTATGATTTATATTTGATACAACTTAGTAATAAAAAAATGATCGATAGAAATGAGTTAAGTTTTGCATGTAAATAAAAGTTAAAAATTAAATTAATAAAATATACTTTTATTTGAGAAATTATGAATTTTTTTATCATAATAATATTTATGTAATAGTATATATTAATTCATACAACTTTATTTTTAAAAAATAGATACATATAATTGTTTGGGTACTTATATTTATATAATAGTATTTCAACATTTGAATCAATTAATTTTTTTATGATATATCATTAGTTACGATGATTAAAAAAAAAGTTATGGAAACGTTATTAAGAAAAAATTTCTTTAAAAGTATTAATCTTAAAAAATTATTGTTATTTGTTAGAAATTGGCTTGATTTACTTATCTTTATCCAAAAAATTTGTTTGTTTTTGTCTATAAGTGACTATTAATCTTAGTTATATAGAATATGTGTTTCAAAAGTATTTTTTAAAAAATGTCTCAAAATTAAAAATGTGTCATGAGTGAAAATCAAAAAATGATACATTAAGGAATTCTAAAAAATAAAATAAAATAAATTGTAGCATAATTAAAAAAGTGTCATGAGCGGGAATCGAAGAGTGATACATCAAGGAACTCTAAAAAGTAAAATAAAATGTTTCAAAATTGAAAAATGTCTTGAGTGGGAATCGAAGAGTGATACATTAAGGAAGAATTTGTTTGTTATGTAGATAGTCTTATAGTTTGCCACATAGGTATATGGTTACTTAATACTTGCCACATAGGATTACGACCAGGAGAGAGACATTCGTAAATATATTATATAGAGACTAGTATTTTAATTTTACAAGGTTAAGGATAAGGATAAGAAAGTAAATTACTTCTTCCCTCCCCTCCCCTCCCCTCCCCTCCCCTCGTTAAAAAATTGAACCAAATATAAAATTTAAAAATCTCCCCTCCCCTCCAAAAACCCCGAACCAAACAGGGCTTAAGGGAAATTATATGGTACAATAGATAAATCATCATATAGCGGTACAATAGAAGATTTAACCAATAAAAAATCACATTTTGTCCACATCAGCATTTTTATATTATATTTTAAAAATCAATTATTATCGCATGTCAAATATTATTCTACATGTCAAGTAATTATTGGTCAATGCATGTTATTGTACCGGTACATGATGATTTATCTATTGTACCGTAGCAACACCCAAAAACTAATTTCCTTTTTTTTTTCTTTTGAAAATTGATGACGGCGTATGATATAATATACTACCTCCGTTCCTTTTTACTTGTCGTTTTAGAAAAAAAGACCAAAATAGGAGGGGTATATTTTTGCACCTTATTTTCCTAATATGCCATTTTTTAAATATATCATATATTTAATCCATCAATAAATTCCTTATTTTTCATAAACATTATCTATTTTCAAAAAAATTGTAACAAACTTTATTTAAAAACAAACAAAATTTGTATACAATAAAAAAGAATTTATTGTTTCAACAAAAACAATTATACAAAATTTAGTCAATAAAATAAAATAAGAAGGAGGATATAATTGGCAAAATATAACCTAAATTGCTAAAACGACAAGTAAAAAGGAATAAATATTTTTTTCTAAAACGACAAGTAAAAAGGAACGGAGGTGGTGTTTTAATGAGTTTATCTTTTTTTTTTTGCTTTCTTAATGAATTTATATTTTCTCAAATTATCACGTATATTTTTTAATTTTCCAAAATACCTCACATCCGAATTTATCATATATATTTCAAAAATGATAATTCTAATACTACTATTTTAATTTTGTAAGATATTTTCACAGACAGCTATAACCTTTTCCTCTCTTGTTCATTGGAGAGGAGATGATTTTAGGTCATTTTTGTTTGGCTTAGAATCACCCTTTAACATTTGTTTTTTCTTCCTTTTTAATATAAATAAGTGATTTTTCACATATATCAAGTTTTCTTTTGTGTTTTTGTTAGTGATTTTGTCGTCGAAGTGTGGTGTTGTATTGTTCATCGTCTTGTGCAGCATTGTGTTGTTTGTCGTCTTGTGTGACGCATGTTGGTGTTCATTTGTTTCAGTTTGGAAGATCGACTTCAGTCAATCACATACTCGATCAATGATTTTGACATCAACATTGCAGATCCGAAGACATGAATATCCCGATGACTTTAGTTTTATCATATTATTTGTAGTATACATTTTGCCATTGTATGCTATTAACTTGGATACTGTGAGTTTCTTTGCAGTTTTATTCTTTACGTTTTTAACAATATTTAATATGTGGTTATCTAATAAATTATATCAATTTAAATAAATAAATATCATTTTATCTTTGTCAAAAAAAAAACCCTTATATAACAAAGCTAGAAAAACTATTTTTTGTAAAAAAATTTATAAAATAATATATTCTATATTCTTAAAATTAAAATATTTTGAAAATTAATTAACTTCTTAAAATTAATTACTCATTAACATATTACTTTTAACTTTTGTTAACTATTGAATTGTTAAAAAGTTTGCTCTACCTATTATGACTTGGTATATCAAACGAACAAGAGCAACTACCCCATTATAATCACTCCTACCCTAGATTGTGCCACAAAAGAAGGTTTAAGTATTATTTTTATTCTTTTACGTACGCAAAATTTAATTTTAGTCTATATATCAACTTTTATTTTAAATAAGTCTTGAACCAACTAATTTTTTTTATTTTTTGTCCTTAAAGCTAAAATCAGCAAGAAATTTCGCAAGTTTTCTGCAAATCATTCTACGAATTTTTCTGCAAAATTTTCCTTCAAAGGCTAAAATCAAATAGTTTAATTGATTTAAGGACTTTTGTGGGAAAAAATCGATACACGAACTAAAATCAAAATTTCACATGCATACAAGAATACAAATGATACTTAAGCCATAAAAGAATTCCAAAATTCACCTTAATCTTAGCTACAAATGATTAAAAGACAGAGAAGTAAGACACATAATGTTATAAAAAAAAGGGTCAATTTTGGAGAGTTACTACCAATAATGTATTTTGAAAAATGCATACTGAAAATTTTTACATTTCAAAACCTTAGTGAAGGTTTTAGACTGATACTAAGAATGTATTCGTAAATATTTTTCGATAAAAAATATAAAAAGAGACGAGGAGATAATGTAAATAAAAATTGGATGAAAAAACTGAGCGTGAATGTTTAAAAGTTGTAAAAAAAAACTACTAAAATGTCAAATAAAATATATTAATTATTGGTATAAAGGATGTTTTAACTATGTCCTATTTGTTTCCATATTTGCATTTGTCTCAAACATATAAATGTGAGATTTCAGCGCATATAACACAAAAGGATGAATTAGACAACTTTGAGACATGGCATTAAAACATAAACAAAAAAAGATGTGGCAATATATACTAAATGTTCATCCAGTCATCTGTACAATACTATCACTAATATTCAACGTAATTCCACTAAGCAGCATAGAAAGAAAGATAAAAAAAAACTCCATGACAGTCCTCTTACTTCTGACCACCGGTCTCAGTTGGTTCAATTGCTACAGCTTTCTATAGCTTATACAGCTTCCTTCACCCTTTCTTCATTCATATCGCCTTCAAAAACAACACAAACTAAATTAAACAAACCATGAATTTCATAACTATCAAAACTCAAAGGAGAGAGAGAACAAATATTTGATCAATGAAGTGTTAATACCCTTGACAGATGTGTGTCTACTACAACATAAATCCAAAACAAATCATCAGAAGTAAGCATAAAAAAGAAAGAAGCAAACCTAGATCCAAGTCTTCCTTGCGAATGTCGACAAAATTCTTTTCTTTGTATGATTTAAGGTTTTGAATTGCTATCTCGTCTATTGGATCCCAAAAATACAGGACCTGAAATATTACATTACAAAAGCGCAAACATAATTGAGTTATCAAAAATAAGTAAGCCAATAGATAGAGTTGTAAACTTCAATAAAGATAAGCTTATACTTCAAGATCTTTCTCCGCAAGTTTCTCCAAGAAAGGCGTGTTCTTTGCACTAGACACACTGTCAGCAGCAATGTAATAAATATCCTTTTGATCCGGTTTCATGTTCTTAACATATTCATCCAAGCTGATCAATTTGTCCTCACTTTGGGAAGAGAAAAACCGAAGCAATGGAGCAATACGTTCGTGATTCTCAGGGTCTTCAATGCAACCCAATTTCAAGTGTTTGCCAAAGTTCTCCCAGAACCTCTCATAATCCTGCAAACAGGTGATGGAAACTGATTTAATACTGTCACGAAACATGCAGTTCTTTCTATACAAGCAGTTATATAAGTTATGTAAAACAACTGAGCAAGATGTATTTATGTTACAGTATCCAAGATTAAGCTACATTAGCTTATCCCAGTCCCTTACAATAACTAAATAAAACCAGTAAAGCAAACTGTATAACTACGAATTTTCTGAATTAGAATTTACCTTTCTGTCATTGCGCATGGATATCTCCAGAATCATGTCAAAAGTTATTCTAACCAAGTGTTTCCTCATATATTGCACCTTCAAGCACCATATAGAAAAAAAATAATCAAGTTGAAACTCACGAGGAGTTTTATACATGTATCATCAAAGAAATTTAAGTGGATGTGAGCCCCATCTACTTACCATGTGTGCCCCATCTATAAATTGAAGTAGAGGTGTGCCACATTTAGTTACTATGCGGCTCTCTTGATGTATTTCGCGTAACATGGTGACTGGATTAAGGTCGTCTGACTCAACCACACCTTTGACAAAACTTAAGTATTTGGGGAACTGTTCAAACAATAACATATTAGCATGGGATAATAAACCTAAGAGAACACCATTCAATTACTCAAGATGGTAATAGTAATAGCAAAGTGCTTATACCAGTTCTACATCAACGTCATCTGAAATACATGTTCTCTTCACATAAAGTCTAATATTCTTGTTCTTGGGAGTGATTAGGTCATCCTTCCCCGAGGGAGCAGAGGCAGGAACATAGAGTACAGACTTCATTTTCTTCTCACCATACTTACCCTGCAATACCAAAAACAACGTTAGCTATAAAATTAGGCTTCTGAATCTTCTTCATAGAAAAATTGAGGCTATCGAGCAATTTCTCGCATAGCAAATAGAAAATATCAATATCCATTGACAAAACAAAGAGGCATTTTGAGACAATTAAAAATGTTACCTTTTCGGTAATGTTTGGTGACACTGCCAATGGCTCCAGATATTCATTGAAAGTATTCTTGTAAAACTCTTTGCACACCTCATCATTGATGCGTTTAGGATACGTAAAAAACTGTGCAGATATATTAATGTCTAAATTTTCACTCAAGTGATAAAATTTGTTTTAAGCACAATCATTCAATTTGAAATCATAGAACTCACCCAAAAAGGTTCGCGATTATCTAAAGTGGTGTCCCAGTATTTTATATAGCGAGTTATAGATTTCTTCTTCGTCTGCCATAAACACGCGTCGAAGTCATAAATATGTGAATAAAAAAGAGGCAGCTACACGATCACACATTCACACTAACACTCAATCCAATGTATATGCAAAACAATCAGAAAACTACCTCAGTGTACTCATCTTGTTCGTCCTTTTTGGATTCAGCCCGATCCACATCATCCACCACCCAAATTATTAAAAAAAAGAGTCAAAAAGTCAATTATACATCTGGTTTTTTCAGAGGGAATGAGGGGGAATAAATTAGCCCAGCACAAATAATAGTTGTAGTGTCATTGAAATTAAAAGATCTGGAGCTTATAGGCATACTTTAAGCGTGCACGCCTCTTCCCTCCACATGAATACCCGGAATGTGAGAAGTTTTGAGTATTGTCTTATAAGTGTTTCAATCTGCTCTGGATGAGCAAACCCTTTGTAGTCTCTCTGTAGTGGGTAAAATGCACACACATCTGTAAGCTTCTGAATAAAGAAACTAAGTGAGTAACTTGAATATCATACACGGAGATTATCAGCATACCTTAAGATACATTGTAAGGCGAGTTCCTCTGGGAAGCAGCTCCTCAGGGTTAAGCTCCTCATATATGGTATATGAGCCGGCATTTGCCTCTCCTTCCCAAACATATCGTTTTTCAGATTTTGGGCTCTTAGTTGAGATAACCACCTTCAAGCAAAAATAAAAATTAATATGGCTACCAGATTAAAAAAACGGGGGGATCAGATTTTTACTCTTGCGCAAATGCATACCCGATCAGAAACCAGAAAGGCGGAAAAATATCCTACACCAAATTGACCAATTATGTTATTGTCACCACCAGCATCTTTGCCATCCTTTTAAATGATACACCTTGTGAGCACATAAACATATAGCTGAAAAATGAAATAAAGACAATTAAATCCTAAAATCCTTCAGGAGAAGTAGGACGGACCTTTAAAGCCTTCAAAAACTTTTCTGTTCTACTATGAGCAATAGTTCCAACATAATCGACCAGTTCTTTCTTAGTCATGCCTATGCCCGTGTCTCTGCATATAACAACAATTTAAGTACCAGCTGAATTTAAAAAAAAAAAAAACAAAAAAAAGTTATATAACTTACGTAATTGTGATAATCCCATTGTCTTTATCAGTTTTAACAAGGATATGACAATCAAGCTTATCCTTCAACAGTTCCGGCTCTGTAAAACTCAGCACTTGCAGCTTATTCAAGGCATCACCAGCATTGCTGTAAAAAAAAAAAAAAACACATAGATTGAAAGATTGAACAGTGCATAGATAGATAACAACAATGAAGACCAAAGACATAGACTACTCTACTATGTTTTTCGAAATAGCTTAATAAAAAAAGAGAAATATTTTTCTTCAAGATGCTACTAATTTAAGCTATAACTATGAATGTAAGTAAATAAATTCCATAACAACGGCATTGAAAGTGTTGAACATTTGTAGTTTCAACTGACACATATCATACACTATGCTTTATCCAACAACATTATTTTTCGACATGGTATGGGATCACCAACTCTAGAAAACCAACATTTGCAAAAGTAACAGAAAATACCTGAGAAGTTCTCTAACAAACAAATCCTTGTTACTGTATGAACTGATGAGATCGATGAGATGGTGTTCCTGCCAATGATACACATTATCCATAAATAATCATGTTCATTACACATATCATGGCAATGACGCAAACATATATGAATATGACCATTGATACAATGCATACCTCAGGTTGGTACTCAAATCTCTCAACTGATGGGGAAGCCGAATCAGAAGATTCAGAAGCACTGGATTCATATCGTTTACCCAAAAACACGTCCCTTTTCCAATTCGGCTGAGCACTTGATTTGTGAGAGCTTAATAAAGAAGAAGAATAATATCTGGAATCGACGTCATTCTTCTCAACCACCTGCTGGCAAATAAAAAAATAAAAAAAAATATATTATCAGAGTTTAACTATAATTTGTACTCTCTCCGCTTCAAAATAAGTGTCACAATCGAATATCAGAGTTTAATTATAATTAGTATGCACTATCGTGTACAATTATAACTATAACTATAACGTGTTGTCACATCGATTAATGAATATGACAACTGATGACAGAGTATACTGATTAAATTCTGTTATCGGTATGTATTGTAGGCGGTAATGGATTCAATGCACACAAAAATGAAATCAATGGATTGATATTTCATACCGAGAAAGAGGAAAGTGTAAGCCGGCGAAGAGCGCCACCGTAGCGGAGTAAGTTGGAGAGGGAGGAAGAGTGACGTTGAAGGCGGTGCATAATTGGAAGAAACTGTGACTGTGAAATTGCGCAGTTGATCGAAGCAGTGAAATCAATAAAAGGTTTTTTAAGGGTTTTAGAAGCTGTTCAACGTTTTTAAGGGTTTTACACTATACTAATTAAATCTCTTTTTCTGTAATCACATTTTTATTTTTATTTTTATTTTCTGTATCACATTTTTATTTAAATTTTATGGTCATTTTATTATTTGTTATTATCATTACAATGTATTTTGTTATTTAATACCGTAAATAGATAGAATCCGATTATATTTGGTTGAACATTTTTTTTCATATTCAGATTTTAAATTGTGTACGTTAAGCGATTAAATTAAATAAAAAAACTGGTTAATGTCTGATGATAGCGTAAAATATATCTAATAAATTTATCTTATTCTCAATTTATCATATGTTTTTTAGTTTTTTCAGGTATCTCATCCGAGCTTATACTCCCTCCGTCCCAAAATAAGTGTCATACTTGCCAAAATTGTTTGTCCCAAAATAAGTGTCATATACTATTTATAACATTGTTTTAACTATTCTACCCTTATCATTTTATAGTATAATAATCAAAGGGAGACAATAAAGTAACTAAGTAATCTACTTTTTAGTATTTCAATGTCTACTACCAATAAAAGGTGGGGGTATTTCTGTAAAAGTCTTAGTCTCTCTCTTTCATTTACACACTTTTCTTAAAGTGTGTGAAGTGGTCAACTACAACACTTAAATTGGGACGGAGGGAGTACTATATTTGAAAATGAAAATGTTATCATATTATATTATAGTGATGTTACTATTTTGGTTTTATAAGATATATATTTTCACATACGAGGCATGGAGACCACGTTAAATGAGTATATCTTTATCAACAAATGTTTTTCCATATTTGCTTTACTGTCAAAAAAATGTTTTTCCATATTTGCTCAAAAAACAAATGTTTTTTCATATGTATTGTCCAAAAATTAAATTCTAAACTAAATGATTAAAAAACTTAACTATTTATAAGTTTTGTTTTTTATAAGCAAAATTGGATTCAATGTAGTACAAGGAAACCCTTACAAAATGGAAACGATCACATTAGAGGCTTTGAAATTGAAAGCACACCAAAGGGCTATTACATTACACCAGTAAAAAAAAAGATACATCAACATTGCTTCGTAAACGACCTACAAACTAAAACCGCGAAATAAAATTGATATGATCCACTAAAGACGAGGTATTAACACTAACTTCTCAAAGTAGAAAATTATTACGCATACGCCAAAAGCTCCATGACATTGCCAATCAAATAATATGACGGAAACGCTTGCTATCTTGCCTTTTGCTTATTCTCCAAACTCTAAGAAATGTTGCAGGATATCATCATAATGGAAAAGATTAACACCCAGCCACCTAGAAATAAGTCTCCACACGTGAACAGTAGTTGTGCAGGTAAGAAAAATATGATGAATATCCTCATTCTCCCTGGAACAGAAAACACAGTATCTCTCTTGGTTATTTGTAATAATTCCTTTGTGATATAAAGCCTCCCAAGTTGGCAATTTTCACATCAACAACCTCCATTTAAAAATGCTAATTTTCGACCGTACATTATTCAACCAAAGTTACTTCAACGCAGTCTCCATTTTTGTATCAATCGCAGCCTCAATTCGCCGTTCCTGCAGAACATTATAAGCAGACTGAACAGAAAAACAACCAGCTGTGCCTGGGCTCTACTTGTGCCTGTCTATACTATCCCAGATAGGCTGAACATGATCGAGCAAAAGAATTAAATCACCGGCTGAAACTGATTCTGTTGTCCTGAGTGGTTCAGACCAAACAAACTTCCACTATGGAAAAAGATCACGTAAGGGCACCGCTCCCATCCACTTTTCTTTACAGAAACTGATATCCTTTCCATCACCAAGAATGCTGCTTACATTACCGCCAAACCAGCTACCATCCCCCACACTACCTAACAATTTATCAGTTGTGCTGCACTTTATTATTGATGCTGGCACGACAATTTGATTTGGAATACGGAGTAATTTTTATATGAAAATTATAAATCTGAACATGAGAATTCTACCACGTGACAATGATCTTCTTACTATATACCCATATATATTATGAGGTACTGATTTGTTTTCTTTTTGTAAAATTAACCTTACATAATAACAAAGGCACAGTAAGATATTTTTTATTTTTAAAATTACATTAAAAAATTCCCACAATATTTATGCGATTGGAGTGCATGATTAATTGTCTCATGTTTGCCATATCACATGTGAACATATAGACAAATAAATCTAGTCAAAAACAAAATACAAATTTCTTCAAAAAAGAAATACATATATATATATACACGAATCCTATTTGGTTTCTCATTTGTCTACATGTCAGTGCCCAAAATGAAATAAGATTTCAGCACATGTAACACAAAAGGATGAATTAGAATGGTTTAATACACAATAATAAAAGATGTGACATTATACTAAATGTTAGAAAGAAGGAACAGACAAAAATCACTATGATATGACAGTCCTCTCACATCTCAGTTCTGACCACCAGCCTCAAAACACCTTAGCTTCGACAGTTTCATTCTCCCTTTCCTCATTCATATAGCCTTCAGAAACAGTAAAACTAAATTAAACAAGTTTGAAGAGTAAAGAAGAACCAAACCATAACTGTCGAAACACAAAAGAGAACTACAAATACTTGATCAATGATATGCGAATTCCCTTGATCAAGACAAAATGCGTCTAATATGCATAAATCCATAACAAATCATCACATGAAAAAGAAAGAAGAAAACCTAGATCTTAGTTCCTTGATAATGTGTCCACAAAATACTTTTCCTTGTATGATTTAAGGTTTTGAAGGGCAACCTCGTCTATTGGATCCAACAAAAACAGGACCTGAAAAATTACATTACAAAAGTGTCAACGTATATAAATTAACAAAAATAAGTTAGTAAATAGATAAAGTAGTAAACTTTAATAAAGCTAAACTTATACTTCAATATCTTTCTCTGCAATTTTCTCCAATAAAGGTGTGCTCTTTGCACTGGACACGCTGGCAGCAGCAATGGAGCAATTCGCTGGTTTCATGTTCTCAACATATTCATCCAAGCTGATCAATTTTTCCTCACTTTGGGACGACAAAAACCGAAGCAATGGAGCAATTCGCTTGTGATTCTCATGGTCTTCAATGCAACCCAATTTCAAGTTTTTGCCAAAGTTCTCCCAGAACCTCTCATAGTCCTGCAAACAGATGATGACAACTAGTAAAATACTATCACGAAACATGCAGTTCTTTCCATACAAGCACTTACATAAGATATGTAAAACAACTGAGCATCATGTATATATGTTACAGTATCCAAGATTAAGCTACACTAATTTATCCCAGTCCCTTACAATAATAACTTAATAAAACCAAAAAAATCAAATTTTCTAAATTAGAACTTACCCTTTTGTTATCACTCAAGGATATCCCCCGAATCATGTCGAAAGCCTTTCTAACCAAGCATTTCCTTATAATCCGCACCTTCAAGCACCATATAGAACAAAATTATTCAAGTTGAAACTCACAAGGAATTTTATACATGCATCTCAAAGAAAGTTCAGGTCTAAACTTTAAGTGGATGTGTGCCCATCTACTTACTATGCGACTGTCTTGAAGAATTTTTTTACTTGACTCGTCGAGTAGTTGGTGTTTTGACTCAACCACGCCTTTGACAAAACATAAGTATCTGGGGACCTGTTCGAGCAAATAACACATTAGCACAGGATAAACTTATGAGAACCATCCAGTTACTCAAGATGGTAGTAGCAAAGTGCTTAACAGCTTATACCATTTCTCCATCATAGTCATTTCCCATAACCAATGTACCAAGACAAAGTAAAATATTCTTGATCCTGGGATAGATTGTGCCATCCTTCTTTGAGGGAGCAAAGGCAGGAAGATAAAGTATAGACCTAAGTTCTACCTCACCCTGCAATACCAAAACCGAAACATAATTAGCTGTCAAATTAGGATTATGAATTTTCTTCAGAGAAAAATTAAGGCTGCCAAGCTATTTTTAAAGCTAAATTCTGAGCTAGCATCAATATCCATTGATAGAACAGAAATATTTTTGAGACTATAAAAAAATGTTACCTCTGTGATAAAGTGTGATGATGTCAATGGATCCTGGTGATCCTTGAAAAAAGACTTGTACAACAAATTGTAATGCTCCTGGCTGACATCTTTAGGATTACGAAGCTGTGTAGATAGAGTAATGTCGAAATCTTCATTCAAGTAATAAAATTCAAATTTAAGCACAATAATTCAATTTGAAATCATAAAACTCAGTTACTCACCCACGTAGGTCCAGGCAAATAAATGTTGTCCCAGTACTTGAAAGAAAAAGTTTTCTTCTTCTTCTTCTTCTGCCTCAAACATGTGTCAAAGACATAAATAAGTGAGTAATTAAGAGGCAGCTAAACAGTCATAGATTCACACTCACAAGCACTCAATCCAGTGTATGTACAAAACAATCAGAACGTTACCTCAATCTTTTCATCTTGTTCGTCCTTTTTTACTTCAGCTGGATCCTCATCAACCTCCATCCAAAAAGATCCCAAATTAATAATAACAAAAAAGTCAAAATGTCAATTATACATGTGGTTTCTTCAGGGGAAATGACAGGAAAAAAAATTAACCAGAGACAAATAATAGGATAATGTCATTGAAATAAAAAGATCGGGAACTTATAGCCATACTTCATAGGGGTATTCCTCTTCCTTCCAAATGTATATCCCGAATGGAACAAATTGAGAGTAGTTTCTCACAACCTTGTCAATCTGCTCAGGATGTGCAAACCATGTGCTGTCCTTCTGTAGTAAGTAAAATGCACACACATCTGTAAGCTTCTGAATAAAGAAACCAAATAATTTTCTGGAAGATCGAACATGGAGATTATCAACATACCTTAAGATACAGTGTAATTTGAGTTCCACTAGGAATCAGCTCCTCAGGACTAGGCTCCTCATATATGGTATATGAGTTAGCTTTCGCCTCTCCTTCCCAAACATATTGTTTATCAGATTTTAGACTCTTAGTTGAGACAACCACCTTCAATTAAAAAAGTAATAATATCAGTACCAGATTTTTTTGAAAAAAGAGTATCACATTAACAGAAATGCATACCCGATCAGAAACCAGAAAGGCGGAAAAAAATCCTACACCAAATTGACCAATTAAGTTGTTGTCACAAGCACCTAAGCCATCCTTTTAAATGATACATACACTTTGTGAGCATATAAACACATAGCTGAAAAATGAAATAAAGACAATATAATCCTAAAGCATCCTTCAGAGAGAGATAGACCTGTATAGCCTTCATAAAGTTTGCAGCTCTACTTTGAGAAATAGTTCCAAGGCAATCAATTAGTTCTTTCCTAGTCATACCTATGCCTGTATCTCTGCATAAAACAAAAAATAAAGTACCAACTGAATTTTGAAAATAAAAAATAAAAACAAAAGCTATTTATCTTACGTTATAGTGATAATCCCATTATCTTTATCGGTTTTAACGAGGATATACAAATCAGTATTACTTTTCAACAGTTCTGGTTCTGAAACACTAAGAAGTTGCTTCTTGTCCAACGCATCACTGGCATTGCTGTAACAGAAAAGAAATGCATGGATTGAAAGATTAGACATTCCATAAATACATAACATCCAATCAAGACCAGAGATATAGGCTGCTATATTTTAGAAATAGCTTAATGATGTTTTTTCAAGATGATTCTCAAAAGTTCCTAATTCCTACATGGCATGGTCTTTAACAGGCAATTTAAGCTATTAGTATGAATATAGTTAAATAACTTCTATTGCAAATAGCAATGACAGAGAAACTTCTATTGCAAGTAGCAATGACAGAGAAACATAGCACACACTATGCTTTATCAAACAATATAATTCGTGTACATGGGATGGGATCACAGGCCTAATGAACCAACTTTAGAAAGGTTTCAAGACAAGAAAAAATAAGCAGCCACTAATGACATTTGCAACAGTAACATAAAATATCTGATAAGTTCCCTAATAAAAACATCCCTGTCACTGTATGACCTGCTAACAATCAAGTCCTTCAGACGGCGTTCCTGCCAATGATGCATGTTATTAATAGTCATGTTCATTACACATCACGGCATGCACGCACGCACACAAAGAAAAGTGACAAGACATACCAAAGGTTTATACTCAAACCTCTGAGCTGATGGAGAACTCGTCGATTGATAACATTTGCCTAAAAACGGGTCCCTTTTCCAATTCAGCTGAGCTCTGCGTTTGTCAGAACTTAAGAAATAAGAATAGCATCTAGCTCTGGTGTCATTCTCACTAACCTGCTCACAGGGGTAAAAAAATTAGTTAAACAAAGCCAAAGATTCATGCAGCAATGAAAATGGATTCAATGTTAAGATATCACAATCAGGTGCTACCTACGGTTACAGTTGAAAAAGTTAAAAATTATTCGTGTTCGTGTCGCGTGTCTGTGTTTGTGTCTGTGCTTCATAGATGAAAAAAATATATGATTACTAGCAATGAAAATGGAGTCAATGTAAAGATATAACAAATATTAAGTGCTACACTGAAAGTGATAGAAGAATGATACCGAAGCAGATGAAAGTAGTGGTGGTCGGCGAAGAGTGGCAGCGAGGTGGAGTTTGGAAGAGCGGCGTGGAAGAGGAAGGCGGTGCATGGTTGTGATTCGGTGAGAGTGTGAGTGTGGTAGGGTTTGGAATCGCAATGGACGGTGTTCTAGAAGATTCTCGATGCTTCTAGACTTATTGTCGTTTCGTTTCACTCACTTTGGTTCATAATGTGAAGAGAAAAAGCAAAAAAATTGAAGCAAATGTGTGGAAAATGAAAGGTGTATTTGTTCCTTAGTCAGCACGCAGGGCACAAGACGACAAAGCGAGGGAAAATATGATTAGTAGAGCGATTAAACATCATAACTAGAATTAGCGCCAAAACTAATAACGTATATTTGTGGGTGATGATGGACTATATATAATTTAGGGGAGGTTAATGTCTACTACTATAAAATTAGCAATTTTCATCTTTATATGCATGCAGAATTTTAGTTTTAGTTTTTTTAATCAATCAATTTTTTTATTTTTGTTACTTAAAGCTAAAATATGCAGAAAAATTTGTAGAAAAATATACAGGAAATTTGCAAATTTTTCTACAGATTTTAGCTTTATGAACCAAAAGTAAAATATTTAGTTAATTCAGGGATTAAAATCAAAATTTTGGGTACATACATAAACGAATATGATATTTAAGCCTATTTTAAATTTCTTAACTTGTACTACTTTAATGTTACTCTCTTATTTGTGGGTTTGGTGAATGATAGAAAATTATGGCGGTTTAAAGAGATTTTGGGAGGTTAGTGTAATTTTTCCTAAGTAAAATTAAACATAAAGTATGTAAATTTTATAAAATTCATATTGATTATAGTAATATTTATGAGTGTTTCATGTTATACAAAGTCACATTAAAGACCCAATTTATAATGCACCATAAAAAAATCCAAATTTATTTATTTATTTTTACAAAATAAAAGGTGATTTACATAAAGAGACTCAAATTTATTTATTTTTTGACAATATAAAAGGTGATTTGGATATTTTTTACAACTTATTTCATAAGTGTTTTTTTAAGACGAAAATACAAAATCACCATAACCTCAAACACAGTAGACTCAGGATTCGATTATGACATTTGGTTTAACAAAATGTGATAGAAAGGTACTCTTATTCCATTCATCAACTACACAATATATACATAAGAAAAATAGTTTATAAGTGATGGATGATAATTCATAGTTGATGGCTAATGACTTAGAGATGATAGTTGATAAACTAATTAAAGCGTTTGATAAAATTAACATTGAACAAACTTATATATATGAAATGACGTAAAATAAGTTAATTGAATTAACTTATTAAAATAAACAAAAATAAATTAGTAAAAATAAACTATAAGCTCACGTGTGAAAAAAATGTATCAAACAAAACTATTTTTTATACTACTACTGATAAACTTATAAGCTGTTTAAGCTATACTGTAAACCATAAACTAAAAAGTCAAAATACTGCATTGTCATTTGCCAAACACGGCCTAAATGAAAGAATCACATACTAACCTTGATGCAAGTTACATAATATCGTCGTTTTGTGTATTTGGATTTAGCGGCAAATTTGAGTGCAATTCAACACAATGAATCATCGGTGAATTCATTCATCGGCGACGCCGTAGCTTCAGATGGCGAATCACATTCTCAACGCCGGAATAAGACGCCACGAAATCTTCCGCAACAGCATCAGTTTCGTTTTAGGCGCACGATATCTATGCACCAACGCAGATTCTCGCGTTTCACCATTTTCAGAAACTCAGAAACTGAAAAGCCTAATTGCCAGATTCAAATCTTCAAATCGGAATCCATTGTCATTGCTTCAAAATTGGATCAACAAAGGTAACAAACTTTCACCCTCGGAATTGAGGTCAATCTCCAGAACCCTAATCAAATCCAAGCGCTACCATCACGCATTTGAGGTTCGATTTTCTTTAACCATTCACCATTTAGGGTTTAGTGTTTAGGGTTTAGGGTTTACTGTAATTGATTCGTTGAGCTGTTTAAGTAGGTTAATTATTCTTTTGTACAGGTATTGAATTGGATGGAAAAGCAACAAAAGTTCGGTATAAACCCGGCAGATCATGCTTTGATAATAGAGTTAATTGTTAAAAATTGTGGGATATTGGAAGCTGAAGAATATTTTATGAGTATATCTGACTCAGCTGGAAAGAAAGCAGCGTATCTTCCACTTTTACGTGGCTATGTAAAAGACAGGGACATTAGTAAAGCTGAGGGTTTCATGGCGAAGCTATATGAGATGGGGCTAGTGGTGAACGCTCACCCTTATAATGAGATGATGAAATTATATGTTGCCGCGTGTGAGTACCGGAAGGTACCTTTAGTTATCGAACAAATGAAACGAAATAAGGTGCCTTGCAATGTTCTGTCGTATAATATTTGGATGGATGCTTGTGATAAGGGGGAGCGATATGGGGTTGAGGCAGTGGAAAAAGTTTTTAGAGAAATGCAAAATGATGAGAATGTTGAGGTGGGATGGAGCAGTCTTGTTAGTTTGGCTAATGTTTATATGAAAGCAGGACAATCTGAGAAAGCTATTCTGGTTCTCAAAAATGCTGAAGAGAAACTATCTACCTGTGACCGTCTCGGTTACTTCTTCATGATAACATTATACACCACTTTGAAACAAAAGGAGGGAGTCTTGCGGTTGTGGGAAGCTAGTAAGGCAGTTGGTGGGAGATTCAGTTGTGCGAACTACATTTGCATACTAACAAGTTTGGTGAAGCTTGGGGACATAGCACAAGCTAAGATAATCTTCGGAGAATGGGAATCTAATTGTCAAAAATATGATATCAGAGTCTCTAATGTTCTTTTAGGTGCATATGTGAGGAATGGATTAATTGAAGAAGCTGAATCATTACATCTCCGCACATTGCAGAAGGGTGGCTGCCCAAACTACAAGACGTGGGAGATTCTCATTGAAGGATATGTCAATAGGCAGAAGATGGATGAGGCTATTATTGCCATGAAAAGAGCTTTGGCTATGTTGAAAGACTGTCATTGGAGGCCGCCACAAAGAATTGTATTAGTCATAGCTGAATATTTGGAGAAATGTGGGAATTTTGAATATGCAAATGAGTATATAACAGATATTCATAATTTAGGTCTTGGAAGTTTATCATTGTATAAAATATTGCTTAGAATGCACCTTTCTGCTCACAAACCACCTCTCCATGTCCTTCAAATGATCCATAAAGACAAAATTGAGATGGATAGTGAGACATTTTCCATTCTTAAAGCCTTCCATGGGTATGTAACATCAAATCCATTGGGATTTACTGAGTGATTGTTGCAAAATATACACTTTTATTTGTCTCCCTAAGAATAATTCATGTGTTGTTTACATGTTCAGGCTGAAGTGTTTGAAGTTGAAGCAGTAATCTTGAAGTCAGCTTTTTTCATCAGGTGAATATTTTTAACAGAAAAAATATTTTTTTCATACTGAATACCATTAAGTCAATTGAACACTTAAATCAATGTCCAACATTGTCACATAAGACTCAGAATGATGATTTTGTATACCATCTTTATAAAAACCACAAGCAGCTTACTAGAGCTACAATATCTATATTCATATATTTTTGGAGTTAAGAAGGAAATATAAAGCTCATTTGTAATTTGTATTGATATTCGATTCCCCCAGTTCTGAAAATCATAGATATATGGCATTCTACAAATTTATTAATTCAGTATGGTTAATAATAACAAAAATCTTGGTGATTTTAGTTGAATTAGAAGCATGCCACGTCTTTAGCTTTGTTGTGTTATTCACAATTGGCCGCTAATGTGCAGAACAAAGATGGGCTGTCCTATTCTTGCCATGCTTTTTTATCAGCCAATGATTGAAACTCGACATTTCTAGAAGACAAAGTATAAAATAATGGCTTTCTAGCTTTTGGTATTTTCGCAGAATCTGGAAAAGAAGATGGCCGCTAACCAACTAACAGAGGAAAAGTTGCAATTGGTAAGAATTTTTTTTATCTTGTCCCCATTACCATTTGTGTTTACTCTTCTATTTTTCTTTAAATCATTTTTGTATTCCATCATGACTATAACCCTGTTAACCCGGCCAAATATATATAAATATTATTGCATGAGATGCCATCTATAGAATTGTAAAGTATATTAGTCCTTTCCATTTATGTATTCAACATAATTTTGAAGAATATATCTATGCACTATTGGAATTTTGAAGATGCTACTGTTAGAAAACTGCCCTTATGCTGATGTACGGATGATGGTTTAATAACAACTGTACCTTTATTGCTAGCTATATTATGATAATATAAATCTCACTAAACACACACAGACACACTCTGTTAGATTGAACAATTAGCATCTTTGATGTATAATTTCTAATTTTGATTATTGATATCTATCTTTTTGCCTTTACTTTTCTTTTCCTCTTCTGTTGAATTGTGATTTATGATACTATTCAACCTTCTTATCCAAAGAGTCATTTAGTGAGAACATGCAAATATATTACTTTCCTTTATCAAAAGGAAGAATGATTAGTGGAATAAGGCTTGATTGTTGTTGTATGAAAGAATGATTACACACCCTTGCTATTATGTAGTATTAGGATAATTAACTTTTTGATGCAATAAGCGACTTCCCATTAAAATTATTTTTACAAGAATTAGTAATTTCGTTGTAGTTTTATGTGTTTACATGATTAGTTTAGGTATGAGCTCAGGTCTGTGTTTATTTATTGCAATTACGCCACCTATATTACATACTCATGTATCAGACATCAACAAAGCATGAATATATTACATGATATTGGTGTCGCAGAGGGGAGCCCCATCTATCATACACACACATCAGACATGAGCTAAGTATCATCACATTATACCATATTGCATTATATGGCTATGTCAAAGCCTCTTAAGTGGATGATGATGATGTCAAGACCTTGTGGAAGGCCTTGTTGTGCTCAAGCAATTTATCACGAGGCGGCATGGATTCTTTGATAATTGGAAGCTCAAGAAAGTCATCAAAAAAAGCACTTAGCTTAGCCATGGACTCTGTATCTATTAGGTTTATGCCTACAATTTCTTCCACCATCCGAACCCAACAGCCAATCCACCCAACAGCAATATCAGCAAAGCCTAGTTTTTCACCTCCAAAGTAGCGCTTTCCCTCAAGTCCACTTTCAAGTGTCTTCAAATTCTCTCGAGCTTCTTGTGCTGCCTTCTGTTGTTCCTCCCCTACTTTCGAAAAGGTAGCTATAACTGTTGGCACACACTGAAATAAGGAAAGGTTGGATATCTAAATCAATTGTCAGCTGAAAACAATTTAGTTTATCTGTATAATAATCTGTATACTACTACACGTCTACACTACTACCAGCGTCCTTATTATAAGTCCTTTTGTTATTTCTATATATTAACAAAACTAGACAGTATATTCAATGTGTTCATTTTAAGTATCTATGTACAACTTTTAATGTGTTCATTTTCAAAGGGGATTATTAGTCCGTTTGTTTTGGATTCTTTTGAGAAAAAATCCATTTTATCTTTTGAGAGTGTTTGTTATACAGTAGATTTTAAAAAAAAAATCATTTTTAGCTCTCAAATGGAATAGCTTTTCAAGAATCTATTTGTTTTTTTATAACTAAGGAACGTAAGTGTAGGAACTTTTTATTTTATAAAAATGATTTTTTTATAGTAAACAAATGGAAAGTAGTTTTAGATTTTGTTCTTAAATCTCTACAAAAGAATCTCTAGATTTTTTTCAAAACAAAATCACTTTTTTTTTAAAGCTTAAACAAACGCACCCTATAAATAAAGACAAAGATAGTATAACATTTTATGCAGCTTTGGAAGCCATGACTTTACCTTTTCATCGGCGAATTTGGACCAGAATCGTGCTTTGGCCCTCTCATAGGGATCATGTGGAAGAAGATAATTTTGCTTCCATACCTCATCAATATACTCAAGAATAACTAGTGATTCCGACACGGGCTTACCGTCATGCACAAGAACTGGTACCTTCTTGTAAACAGGGTTATACTGCAAGAGCAGGTCACTCTTATTCCTAAGATCTTCTTCAACATATTGGTATTGAACCCCTTTTAGTTCAAGAGCGAACTTGACCCTCAGGGCAAATGGACTACCCCAGAACCCTATTAACTTGAGTGAATCTCCTGTCATTTTTGTGTTTTAACAAAACACTTGCAGCTCTGTTTCATTCCGAGTCCTCTGACAAGTGTTATTTATTCAATGATTTTATCATTATAAGCCAATCAATAAGATATGGTATATAGTTGCACACGTAGTGGCGTCTTAAGTTGACTTGATGGAACAGAGAATTTATTTTTTTCCCAAAACAATTTAAAGCAAAAAAATGGAGAGGCTAATAGATGTGTGAATGGTCTTGCTGTTGCTGATATGACTTTTAGTTTGTTAGTATGGTCATTTATGATGGTTCTCTAAGTTGATCAAATGTAGTTTTGATGCTTATGTATTTAGAGTTGCAACTTTGCGTCTAGTTTCTATTCTTTTCTAGGCTTTGACCCTTGTTTATTCTAAAAATTTAAAATGGCTTTGACCCTTTCTATATAACAAAATTCTAAGCATATTATATATTTAACTAAAAAGTGCATGTTATTAATCGAGGCTTATGAGTAGTAATTTATAAACATTTACTCAAAGGTTAAATATTTCATGCAACCAAATAACTGAAATAGTACAAAATTAACGTTTAATCAAACAAATAAAGTTTTAAGCGCAAGACTTGCTCCTGATTTATATATCCATAAGATAACCAGTAATTTGACAATTTAGGAATGAACACAAGCAACACCAGTAGACAATAAAATAAGCAAAGATACTAAAATATAAGAATAAACTAAAACCAGAGACTCAGTTCTGGAGATAAAAAATGTAGAAATAAAATAAAACAAAGAGTTTCATAACAGGTTTGATCATTTTGTATATGAAGATATGAAATTGAACATTACTATAAGCTTCATTGTAATTGAACTGTTGATTAAAGAGGCCCGGATATGTTCAAGGTCAAGGTGTATGTGCACTGATTATCAAGTAAGTAGTTGCCAAATATGAGAGGTATGTATAGGGTTAGACTATGAAGCTCTGACACTCTTTAGACAAGGCGTGTCTCGGTGTCGGACACGTCGTGTCGGACATTGACACGACACCGACACGTAATTAAATTTTATATTATATTTTCAAAAAAAATATCCGTATTAACGTGTCAGTGTCGTGTCTGGTAGAGCTGTCAAAACGGGTAGTCTGGCCCATTTCGGCCCGGCCCGGATGGGCAGTGAGTTTTATCGTGCCGGGCTAAAAAGCCCGGGATAAAATATAAGTTGGATAAAATACAAATAAGTTTACATTAATCAAAATAAGTTACCAATCAACCAAAAAACATAAAATAAATTCAAATAATTTTTTAAAATAAACTAAGTTTATGCATAATCAAACAACACAATTATATTTTAGAATCAAAATATCATACAAAACAACATAAATGAGCATAGTCAAACATAATTATAATTTTATGACTATTTTGTAAAACTTGGACTTGAGTTGTGTCTAAAAAAACAAAACAAAAAAAACATATGCAGGCTTTCGGGCCACCCATGGGCTATTCGGATAAGCCCATATTTTTCACAGGGTAAATACGGGTCGGGCTAAAAAACCCGGACATTTATTTAACTTGGAATTTAACAGCCCGAGCCCAATGTTTTATTGGGCTCGACGGCCCGACCCATGTAACCCAGCCCATTTTGACGACTCTAATGTTTGGTATCTGTGTCAAATAACTAATTAGTACATTACAATATTGGTAAGTTTATGAGTAGGATTAAGAGTTAGAACTAATTACTCTAACCTAATGTGTCAGATTAAGAGTTCAAGTGACTAATTACAGTATATTACAATATTGATAAGTTTAATACGATATTTAATCTGTCTCAAAATAATTGTTCTAATATAACTATGTCCACTATTCACTAGTGTGAAATTTTCCAACTTCAAAAAGAGCAATCTTAAAGAGAAATAAAAACATATAAATATCAATACATATATTTAAACTATATAAAATAAATCAAATACATACATTAATTTTCATACTTCAATTTTTCTACATTTCTATTTTTCTAGTTCTAGTACTAACCATTGAAACGTGGAGAAGGAAGGAAGGAATTTATGTATGTTAGTCCAAATTGTGGACCGATCCAACGTTGAAAAGCGTAAGAAATAAGGTGAAGTGATTACTTGGGCACGTGAGTCAGCGTGTTTTGTCAGCTGTCTCCTCCTTTTAAGTCACGTGTCGTCTCTCTTTATATATCTTGTCGGTTTCCCCAAACATTCACTATTCACTCACTCATCTCTCTCTCATCCTAACCTAAAAACACCACCCAACACAAATACGACACGCTACAACTTACCTCACGAAATCAAAACCAAACGAAACCACACGAAAACAACAGAGAAAAATACTCCGTATAAAATAAATCAGATAGAGAGAGAAAGAAAACAACTCAGAGAGAGAGAGATAGAGTGTGTCTGTGTTCTCAATTTCACATACAACAACTCACATCACATCACAACTCATCACAATTCACAATTCCTTATTCAAGCGATTTTCCCCCAAATCTTCGATCCATAAAATTTAGGGTTTCTATTCTCTCCAGATTTTTCCTCAATCTTCTCCTAATTTCTTCCCTCTTTCTCATATTTTATCCCTCATTCGCGCCACTTCTCTTCAGGTTCCTTCTTTTTCTTCTCATCTCACCCATTCAAACCCACTATTTACTTCATATCAAATAATCAAAATTGGGTTTTGTTTTCTATGATTCATCAACAATTCATAGTTTTTATCTCTTCTTTGTTTGTAAAAACCTAATTTTATGATTATGAGGAAGAAACGAAAAGGAAGTGAAACTGATGTATCTACGGATCTGGGTCTGGCTCTGGGTCTAGATCATGTTGTTTCTGTTGGTTCATCGATTTTGAAGTCTCATTACTCGTTAGAAGATTGTTCTAGGTTGAAGAAAAGATGCAAAGAAGATGATGATGTTGTTGGTAGTGAACCCCCTGCGGGTTCTATTAAGAGTAGGCTTGCTGGCATTGCTACTGCGCCACCTTGTGGGACGTCGTCGTTGATTACATCAACTAGAGGTTTAAAGAGGAAGATAGGTTGTATAGAAGTTGCTACTCAAATGGGTAGGAAGAAGAAGATTGATGATGATTATGTTTTCGGTGAATCGATTGGACAAGGGAAATTTGGATCGGTTTATTTGGTTAGGTCTAGGGTTAGTGGAGGAGAGTATGCTTGTAAAACTTTGAGGAAAGGGGAGGAAACAGTTCATCGAGAGGTTGAGATAATGCAACATTTGTCTGGACATTCTGGGGTTGTCACATTGCAAGCAGTTTATGAAGAAGCTGAAAGCTTTCATCTTGTTATGGAATTGTGCTCTGGGAGAAGACTGATTGATCAAATGGTTAAGGATGGTCCTTATTCGGAACAGCGGGCTGCGGATACTCTTAAGGAAGTGATGTTAGTCATTAAGTACTGTTATGATATGGGAGTTGTGCATAGAGATATCAAGCCTGAGAATATTCTGCTAACAAAATCAGGAAAATTAAAGCTTGCAGATTTCGGACTCGCCATGAGAATTTCAGAAGGTAGCATGCAAACCTTGTTTGGATATTTTCTTACTTTTGTATCTGTGTATTCAGCTTTGACAAAGTCTTTTCATAACCTGATTTTTGTAAAATAAAAAATCCAGCATATCTGCATTGTGTTTATGACTTTATGTATATGTTTGAGTGAACTTATCTTTGTTATTTTCTACTGCATTGTTTACTAAGTTTCTGAAGGTATTGATCGCTTTCAACTTCGACTCTATTGATTTTGGAAGTGTTTGGTTATTGCAACTTTTTTCCAATTTCTATATCTTTAATTTTTTTTTTAATGTCATCATGTTTTTAGGCGTAAAAAATGTTGGGGGTGTCATTTTACATGGTCAACTCTTGCAAGTTTCTGTTTTCAACTTCATCAGAAATGGAATGAAATTAAACACTCCAATCGGTCTTCCAGATTTCGTTGTCGGCACATTTATTCTTGAACTATATTTGTTGCGCAATTAACCAAGGAAAGAGCTAAATGGCAGTGTTATCAAATAGCGGAGGAAGATAGTTTATAGCTCTGTGATCCGACCCGCACACACACTTCTCCACCCTGTTTGTCAAAACTCATGACCCGGATCCTAAACCCTAATAGTAGATACCTCTTCAGCTCTTCAGCCCATCAGAGTTCATACTATTGAGCAGCCTCATGCTTGCTCCATCAAACTCTTCAATCATCACAGTTAATACTATTGAGTAGTCTCGTACTTGCTTCATCAAACTCTTCGACCCGCTTTTTTTAAACACATGACCCATATAGTAAACCCTTATAATAGTTAATCTCTATGGCTCTTCAACGACTAACTATTGAGCGTTCACCTGATTGTTACTCCCTTAAACTCTTCAGCTGGTCACCTGTAGTCTCTAACGACCCTTATTTTCTGACAAAGTTACTTTTCCTGCAACCTCTTGTTCTTCTTTCCCTCTGTTATTCTGATTTTCCTATCCACCCTATACTCTTATGGTTTTTTATTCTCTGTTTTGTACCATTTGGGCAGTTTTTTTAAAAATATTATCTTAAATTTTTGTGACAATAGTCTTGGAGGGGCTAATGTGGCAACATACAATGATACAAATCTTAGGAGGACTAAATTATGGGTTTATTATTTTAACATGTTTTGGTGGACTAGGTCATTGGGAAAATGCTTGTATATGTTTTAACTTGACATATTCTTATGGTAGGTCAGCATTGTCTTCATTATATTTTAATCAATTGCAAATTTTATTAACACAGTTGACATGTTTTAATCTGGTTAAGTTATCAGTCAAATATTGTATGTTAAAGCAATGTCTTATAAGCTTATAATTTGTATC
Source organism: Trifolium dubium (assembly GCA_951804385.1). Taxonomy (NCBI): domain Eukaryota; kingdom Viridiplantae; phylum Streptophyta; class Magnoliopsida; order Fabales; family Fabaceae; genus Trifolium; species Trifolium dubium. Next base: position 5,648,750 of record OX638076.1, on the reverse strand, counting down.
TTAGGTCAAAACTTGACTGGATTGGCTGGAAGCCCTGCATATGTTGCCCCCGAAGTATTGTCAGGCAAATATTCTGAGAAGGTTGATATATGGAGTGCTGGAGTGCTCCTGCATGCTCTATTGGTTGGCTGTCTTCCATTCCAAGGAGATTCGTTGGAAGCTGTTTTTGAGGCTATTAAGACAGTCAAATTAGATTTCCAAGCAAGGATGTGGGAATCAATATCTAAACCTGCACGAGATCTTATTGGGAGAATGCTGTCAAGGGATACTTCAACCAGGATATCAGCTGATGAAGTACTAAGTAAGTTCATGATAAATGGATGAAAATATGTTGTTAGATGCCTTTCTGATTAAAGTTTCGTTCCTTTTCTATACCTATGATACTCTTTCATGTTTTCTAAATACTACTTTTATGAAGAAAAAAATGACAGATAAATTATTGTTTGATTGTGTTAAAGTTGTTTGCCTTGCATGTTATACTAATATTCAGTCTTTCAATTTCAGGGCATCCATGGATTTTGTTCTACACCGCCCAATCATTGACGATGCTGCCCATCAAAACAAAATTGAAGAATCAAACTGGTGCCACAAGCAGACAGGCTGTCGTCACACCAGAACCTAAGTTAGGAGGAAAAACGATAGATAACGGCTCACTTAGCGAGCTTTTATCCCCGGAAAGTTGTAATTCAGATGATCCGGATGAATGTGTGTTAATTGATGCACTTGCCACTGCAATTTCACATGTGAGGATATCTGAACCAAAGAGGAGCAGGTTGTGTAGTCCAACTGGCCCCATAGTTCAGCAAGGTTCATCTAACATGAAGGCTAACAACCTCTGTAAAGCATTTTGACATAACGACAGGCTGACACCACATCAATGCCTTTACTATTATTTTAGCTTTGGGCAATAGTGGAATTTACTACATGCTGACATCCCCATGTTAGGTTGGCCTGGGTCTTCTTTTGGAGTTCCTTTTAGTGTAAGATATAATTGCAATGCTCTCTTTTTGCACGTTAACCCCCAATAATAGTTGACTGACAACTGAAATAATTTGTACAGCCTATGTAAATAGCAAGTTAGTAATCTATTGACTCCATGTTCTTGACAAATAGAATATGATTTCACTTGATGTTAATTTGAAGATTTTAGCTCATTTTGAGTAGGAATTTTAGGGTAGTAGTAAATTAGGTAAATTTGTATTTAAAGCTTTACCTCCCACGACTTGATTGCGACCGTTTAACCATGGTCATTTATGCTTTGATTAGTGGATAGAATTGAGAAGAGGAAAAGAGTTGTGAAAGCGATTTGTAATAGATAGAAAGATTTTGCGGTGAAATAATGTTTAGTGATACATTCTTTAACACACATTTTCTAATAATCGTCAATTTTAAGCGGACAACAAACATCCCAACTAACCAGGTGGACTTTCTTCCCTTGATCAGAACCGCCTTGCACAAAAGTTGTTTTTTACTCACTGGAGGATGTATGGTATAGAAAATCATGTTGCGGGTAAATATGGAGAAAGTGGTCCTACTGGGCAAACTTAATCATTATTGCTTACTACTTAGCTTTATGTTCACAATATGATTAAAATGACCTCTTGAACTTCTTGGAGAAAGGCTCAAGCTCTTTTCTTGATTAAAACGTGTGATAGAAAATCTCCTCGTGAAGTTGAGCATCAACATTTTTGAAAAGATACACTAATTGGTTTTTCTTATATATTTATTTTTTGCTTAGAAGAATTCAGTATTTAGTTTCTACTATGTGATTAGCTATCATGGGAGACAATTTATCCATACAAATGACAAAAAGATAAGGATGAAGATAAAATGCTATGATGAATGATTTAGAGGAATAAAATGTATCAATTTTGTCACTATTCCACATGATTTGTATGATGGAGATAAAATGCTATGATGAATGATTTGGATGACTTGTGGAGGAAATTTGCACTCCTCCAAACATATGTCTACAAAGTTTTACTAGTTAAGATGGTCATAAGCCTTTTGACCTTTCTTTTTAGGCAATAGAGATGGTGTGCACCATCGCTTGAGTCACAATAATGTTTTGGTGTATGCTTTAACTTAGGTCTTAGAATAAAACTAAACAAATTGTTCACTTAAGGTTTTTGAAAAAAGAAATTATATATTTGCAGACCTTATGTGAACATAGGAATTCAGTATTTAACTTCTACCTGATTAACTATCATGTGAGACAGATGATCATATAAATGACACTAAGGTAAGGGAAGAAGAGAGTCTCGTTGCCTAATTCCACAATAGGAATAAAAAGTACTGTAATAGTTTTGTCACTATTATTCCACATGGTTTGTATGATGGAGACAAAATACAATCAATGATGAATGATCTGAATGATGAACTTTTTCCAAATCAATTTTGATAGACATGAAGAGGATGCAAAAAATAAGAGAAGAGAGTTACTCAAAAAAGAGGTAATAGTGTCACACAGTCTCTCTTTACAAAATAGTCAAACAAAGAAACAGTAACTTGTCCATTTAAATTTATATTTTGTCAGATTGTTCATAACGAGTGGTGTTAATGCTAGCTTATCATTACTTCCTTGTTTACATATTTAGAGGAGATGTGAAATTTAGAATCGCAGACTAAACTTCTACTTCGATCATGCATGGGCATCACCGACTATCGTATGAAACAAACTCTATTATTGCTCAACAGGTGTTGCAAAAGAGTGAAGTTTAACATTCAACGTAATTGTCTAATAATTTATCGTAATATCATAAAAACTCTTTTAACAATGCTGCAATATAATTAAATCTATAAAAAAAATATAACATGATATTATGCAAAGCATTATATCAATCAACAATTGATTAAAATATAAACCTTCAAATAACACTAGTTCCTCAAAGTAGAATAAGGGACTGCATTCTCTGTAGTGGAAATTTTCTGTGAATTCTCGTCAAATAAACCCTTTTCTCCCCCTTTTTATGGGGATCTCAACAGATGAAAATGTGACATGTATATGACTCTGCAAACTACTACTACACACCATATTATGTTTCTTCTTCATACAAACATTTGCTTCGACCACGAAATGTTACACAGAAAGTAAACTACAAAGCTTTTATATACAAGATAACTAGGCACCATTGTGAGTCATTCAAAGAAGGACTTGGGTGATATCTTTTCAACTACAACGCTGGAGAAGTAAACCCCAGTGAAACCTCATTTTCTGGACATCTTTGACCAAAGATACACAATCACGAAGCATATTAATGCGAAAACGACCACATGAACAATATGGTTTGCACCATTTCTAACGATGCTCTTGTTCAATCTTCTTAAGTTGTTCTTCACCCCAGCTTGAGCCTTTGCCATTGTCATTTGCTGTATTAAAACAGATAATAGCAAAGTATTAAGAAGACAGGTGCAAACAAATTCTGAAAAGGAAAAGATGTACCAACGATAGATCAATGACTACAAATCAATATTCATTATTCAACAATAACCAGCAAAAAAACTTTCCCTCTGTATTCATTTTCTGAAACAGTAACCCCTTCTTATGTAAATACTATCAAACACTGGACAAAGTTCTCGTCAATTTAATTCATCTTTATATGCAAAACCATAAATTATTACTACAATCCAAGATAATAATCCTAAAGTATTGAAGACCAGCTGCTAGAGGGCCAAAGCTTCATTTAACTAAAGTTGAGTTTGAAGAAATTATTTATGTTTGGATGTTTTGTTTTTACTCTAAAAGCAAGTTTGACGTAAAGTTGAGTTCGATTAATCTTCATATATAAAAGCAAAACCATAAAGCACTACTTGTAATCCAAGCTCTAACATAACAATCCTAAAGGAAGATCCGATGATAGATGGTCAAAACTTCATCCGGATTCAAGTTTTACATAGAGGTCCACTAGATATCAAAAATTTCTAAAGTAGACAAAAAAAGATGTTTCTTTTGTACAATGAAATTGTCTTCTTTTTATAAATCACAAATTCAAAATAAGTAGCAGTGTTAACGGCATGGTTTTTCCAATTCAACTTCAACTTCTATGATCCTTGACATCATAAGAAACTGACACTAAGTTTCTGATTGAGAAAATTCAACATCTAAAGAATTAAAATTATGATTGGGTTAAAAGAAAATTTGCCACGGTAAATCCATTTTGCTTGTATCACAAAGCAACAAATCTAGGCACATGTACTCTTTTCTCCAGCTAATCCAAATGTGTGAGTAAGTATGATTAGATATTAATACAAGTTATCCAATAAATGGCGTACCAGCTGTTCCAGAAAATCTTTCTGAGACTTGACTTCTGTACCAATCTCCTCAGCAACCTGCACCACAAAAATGTACGAAGTTACTATATGATAACATCAAGAACCAGAAACCAAAACAGTAGGAAAAAAACATGAGCCTCTGAACCGGAAATGGTTTCGTCAAACTAATTCCAATAAGAGAAAATACGAGCAGCACAAAATTCAACAATAAGTCGAGCTGATAAGACTCTATAAACTCAGTTGTAAGTTTAACCCAATGCAAGCATTAGTTATCAGATATCATATAGATTTGTATCTCCTATACAATATTTTATAAAGAAAAAAAAACAATCTTAAAAAACTGGATTTTCCATTTAAGATATCGTATTGATTTGTATCCCCTATACAATATTTTATGACTGAAAAAACACAATCTTAAAATACTGGATTTTCCGTTACTAAAATTGCATATTTCCATCGCTCGTATTGATTTATTGTATAATGAATGAACGTATACATGATCCACCCATCCAACTATAAAGTTTGTAGTGACTAAATTCATATTATGATGTCCCCATGAGCTTAGCTCACTTAACAGCAACATCACATTATTTATGCAGGGGTCGGGGCTCGAACCCCAGACACTCCACTTATTCACCTTAAGGGTAGAATTTCTAGCCACTAGGCTACTTCATCCAATTTTATTTTTTTTACAAGCACATGCAAGATCAATTTAACTATATAATTCTTTTAATAATTTTGCAGTGTGTCTGTGCATAATTGGAGAAGATACATTACATTTCTCAATCTTCTAACTTGACCACGAAGACCGGTAATTTCATCATCCAAATCCCCTACAGGATCAATACGCAATTGAATTTCATCATTGGATGAAGCAGCGGTTCTTGTGCTAAGTCCTTCTCTGCAATTCAAAATCTCAATTCAATTGATTTGAAACTCTTTGTGATAAAAATTGTGAATGCGAATATGAAATTGAAAGAGAGGAAGATCGGAAGGGCGTTACCTTGATCGGAAAGGAGCAGCATCGCCGTAAAAGGATCCACCTCTGAGCGAATTCGACGACATTGAAATTGAAATTTTAGGGTTTGATTGATCGATTTTGATTATACCGAAATGAATTGCCTCTGTTTGGTGTTTATTTCTTTTTGCAGAAGCAACCAAAATGTTTAAATAAATAAATAAATAAATTAAGGGGTGATGGTTTATATTTATTTTTCTAGTCAAAAATAATTTTTAAGTAAATTGGGTTGATTATATTTTTAACTCCTATTGAAAAAATTAGTAGAATATTTTAAAGTAAATTAGTTGATTCAGTGGATCAAATACCGGTGGCAAAATAATAGTTACAGAATTTGTTCTGTCAACAAACAAAAAGATTACGAAATTTGATGGTGTCTTTGACACCCATGTGCCATCCCTTGTTTTTTTTTTTACTAGCGGGCTAAACGGGCACGTTCCGTGTCCGTTTGTGTGATACATATTTTTTATTATTTTATATTTAAATTTAATTTTTTTTTGTTGATGATTTCTTCAAATTTGATTGTTATGAGAATAATTTGAAATTTGAAATTCAAATTTGGTTGTTATGAGAATAATTTGAAATTTGAAATTAAGGGTAAAATAGGAATAAAAATAGGCCATACCAAAATAGTGTATCCTCTTTATATAGGTATATAGATAAAGGTCACAAGAATACAAAGGTAACATTTAAGACATATCAACTATGATTATGTTGACACCCCCAATGAGTCACCTAAAAAAACACTCTAGTGATAAATACTCCCTCTGTCCCATTATATAAGTCCCTCTGACCAAAATCACGCTTATTAAGAAATGTTGGTAGTGTAGTTATTATGTCTAGTTTGTGTATAAATTTTACTAAATTGTCATTTGTTTATATATGTATTTAATTTGACTTTTTCACATTTCAATGCAAGTTAGTGTAATAATTAGGGGTATGTGTAGGGAAAAAAGTAATGATTACACATAGTAATTTGTAAAGGGACTTATATTTTGGTACTAGACTTTTTTTGAAATGGTACTTATATAATGGGACGGAGGGAGTAATAAAGTAAAATAAGAAGGATACAAAAAAAAACAAACTTTGAGGAGATTAGACCAAAACTCAAGGTGTAAGAAACTCTTTGCCTCATTAAAAACCTTACTAAGGAAAACTCAATTATGGGATAAAACCTTGATGAAAAGAAAAATAGTGAATAGGCTATATAAAGGTAAACATAGTCTGTTGTGATTGAAATCATTCCACATAAAGCTATAGACATACCATTTGTAAATAAGTCAATATTTGACATTTTATCGCAGTTTCCTCCTCTAAAGTCTAAACATGTGAATGACTTTGAAATCTATTTGCGAAAATGTGTTATCCCTTGTATTCGTCCCAAGATTTGAAAAAAAAACATTTGTTGTTTCATTTCATATTAATATTACATATTTTCTTAAATATTATTGAATTTCACACGAGGACCATGCAAGTAAAATGAAAATTAATTAGTCAATAATAGAATCTTAAAATATTTAATGAAATCAGATTTATTGAACAGAAATATGTGTATTTGTATAATAATATGAACCACATACATTAATTTTTGTTGACTAAATTAACTTTTTTAAAATGGATCGGAGATATTATTTTTTACTAATTAAGGTATAATTTTTTATTGTATAAGGTAACAAAAAATAATTAAATTGTACAAATATTGAAAAAAAACAAAATTTGTAATGGGTTTATTTACATTTTCTATTTTGCAACTCTGTCTTTTCATCATCTTAAACATTACATAAAAGTCATTTCATCCCATACATTTCATTCTCTAGTTGCATTGTATTTATAAGTCACTATGTTCAATACGAAACCATTTTTAATTACATTTTCTACGAAAGGTGTTAAGAAATCTATGGCCTCAAAAGATAACAAGGTTAGTAATCATATACCCGATGATCTCGCATTCTCTGTTTTGTCAAAACTTCCTCTTAAATCTATAAAGCGATTTGCCTGTGTATGCAAATCATGGATGTTTTCCTTTCAAAACCCTAATTTCATGAATGCAATTAGAAAAAATTTCATATCGAAATTTCATTCTTTTTACGATGATACACGTCTTTTGCTAAGGAAGACACTGCCGAGTTATGGACATCAGTGTGAATTTTATATGCTTTGTGGCGAGAGATTCGAGAATCAAGTAAAATTAGATTTGCCACCTTCAATCCAATATAAGGACAAATATATTCAAATGTTGGGTTCTAGTATTGGTGGATACATCTGTCTCTACCATGAAATAAAACATGATCAAATAGTATTGTGGAAACCAATTGCTAAGGAATTCAAACGCATTCCTTCCAGTGAAGTTTATCATCTTCCATATATCAGATGGTGTACTATTCTTCGTGGATTTGGTTACGACAGTGTTAACGATGACTACAAGTTGATTCGATATGTACAACTTATTAACTCTAAGGCCGATCGTCGATCTGAAATTGTTGAAGATGTTTGGGAGATTTATAGCCTAAAAAATAACTCTTGGAAAAAACTTAACATTGATATGCCATGTCATTATAATAAAAGTGTTGTTGTGTGTATGAATGGAATGTGCCATTGGTGGGGAATAACAGACGAAGAAGAATATGTGGTGTCATTTGATTTGAGCAACAAAGTATTCTTTAGAACGCTTGCACCCATGGATATGTGCGATGGATCAAATTTAAATAGGATTAAGAGACATCTTCTTGTCTTGAATATGTACATCTCACTAATATCAAATTATGCAAATGATACAACTTTTCATATATCAATTTTAGTCAAACTCGGTGTTAGAGAATCATGGACCAAATTGTTCATTGTTGGGCCTTTATTTTGTGTCGAGTATCCTATCGGAATAGGAGGAAATGGCAATATATTCTTTAGAAAACAAAATAATGAGCTAGCATACTTTGATTTAAGTACCGGAATTATTAAGGAGATTGGTATTCAAGGAGAATCGCATTCTTGCCAAACAGTAAATTATAAATCATGATGAAGATCTTCTCTAGATTGGAAGAATAAGTTGTTAATTACTTTTATAGCTTAAGTTTAAGTATTTCCTCCAAGATGTAATAACTGATATACAAAAAATTATAGCCTTGTTGATTGACTATATTATATTCATTATCAAATTTACGATAATAAAAATATTACTCATATGAATAGTGCTTTGTTTTAAAAATTTGCAATTATTTTGTCATTGTTCTTACATTTCTTTTAGATGTTTATCTTATTGATTATTAACCTGTAGTTTTGTTGAGAAATGGCTCATATTTTAAAAAGTTTCGATGATCTAATTACTTAAATATATTTATTTGAAAATGAATTACATTTTTTATGAGTTAAACTTTCTTCTTGTATTTTATTTATTTTTCTTCATAATTCCCCATCGTTCCTTTATGTTGTTTAATTGCATCAGATTAGTCGCTTAATCCCCCCCCCCCCAACACACACATGATAAAATTCAACCTTCATGCGGTCTGCCTCCATTCGCCTAATTGTGGCATTCGACGGGTGGGAAGGGTGGATTTAGTCTCATATTGCTAAGAGGTATGACATGCATAGTGTTTATATAATTTGAGCAACTCTCACCTTACAAGCCGAGTTTGTGATGTTAATTTAGTCACAATACTCATTTCTAAGATGATATCAGAGTCTCTCCACGATTCGTTAGGCCACCTGCTATCAAGTCTATGATATATGAAAACAATTGACATAATCGTCAGTTTCCGACATTCAATGTGCGTGACTCTTACTCACACTTAAAATATCAATAATCTTTCTTTCGCGTGAGTCTGCATCAACTCTTTGACATGTTCCACCATATAAAGATTTTTTTAATCCATGTACCCTTGTATTTGCCATTGACACGCTTCCATGAAACGTGTCATCCAGCCACCGATGTCGTGAAGATTTTTGATAAAGGAGACTTTATTACGCACATTTTTTTCCCTTTCACAAAAAGACATATACAAATGCTAAAACAATAAAAAAGAAATTGGGTTGTTCCAATAGCGTGAGAACAAATAGTCATAAACCTTATTACTATAAAGACATGTAAAAACACAAGTAAGACGAGTAGCACACATAAATGAACACACATATGAAGGAGCAAACTAACCATCATCATACATCAATAAAACCATAACCAAACGAGGAATCACGTAATGTTTAAGAATGTCAACTAATCAAGTAAAGGAAAACACAATCGCAATTACCAAAGTTAATCTCACAAACTACAAGGATTCAAAGTTTGATCAAAGACAAATCACTCAAAAAAATAAATAAAACCAAAGTTTGTTAATCACCTTTTGATTACAATTAAAAAAAAAATGATATTCATTCATATTCACCACGTGACTAAAGTTTCAATGAGATTTAAAACGTGATATTTAAATATATAACTAACATCGAAAAGAAGAAACCAAAATTATAATTCTGAAAACTAAAATAGAATTTATTAAAAAATGATGTAAATAAACTAGAAATTTTAATTTAAATTAAAATAAGCAAGATATAACAATTAATTATGAATAATAATATAATAATTTAATTTTTTTACGCAAGTTTTTTATTTTACCAAATAAATATATTTTAATTATGCACTAAAGTTTTTGAAATCAAAATTAAGTTATTCATTTTTTAAGGTGTTCTAATCTACCAAAAGAAATAATCATTGTATTCGAAACAAAACATAGGGGCAATAATGGGCAAGCAACAAATTTATCAACCCTATTTTCACATCACATTTTCTCGGTAGAATATACCTGCAACATAGTATGCGTCAGTTCTCACTATATATATATACACATTACATAAACACATTACTCCATTCTTTGCTTCACAAAAATAAGGGCTAAACTAAACTAAACCTTTGTGTACAAAAATTTCACAATATTATTAGTTATAATTATCACACCGATTTCTAATCGCAAACCCTAATTCTTTCGATTTCGATTATTCCTTATGCATCAATCTCTTTCTCTTTAACAACAACAACCTCTCTCAGGTATCTTTCTATCATATCATTAACCGATTTCAATTTTTTCTTTAATTTTTACTTTGCGATGAATAACTGAATATGATTTTAATTTTCCGATTGTTTTTTTTAATTTAGGAATTGTTTTAGTATATTGATTAGTTTTGAGACGAATATTGATTTGATTTGATTTGAGAGGGTTTTAATATGAATTTGTTTGTGGCAGTTAGTTATTGACAGTAGAGAAGTTGAAGTTAGATGACAACCCTAAGAACAGGTTGGCACTCGAGGCTTCGTCAACTTCTATCGAATGAAGGCGCCATTGGTCCATCTATAAAGCTTGATTCTGAACCTGTTAGTTACTATTCTCTATACAAATATTTATTATTTGTTGTTTTTGTTTTACTTGTTATTAGGGTTCAAGTTTGTTTTTTGTTTTGTTTTGTTTTTATCACTGTTTAAACTCGTTTGAATTTGTTTTTATCGGTGTTGTTTATCTGTTTTGATGATTAAAAAATTGTGTTTTCTATATAAAGCTGTGTGACTTGAAGTTGAGAGGATGGTAGTGCATTTGTTCTTGATATTTTGTCTATTAACAAATCAGTTTTTATTGGCTGGTAAACAGTATGTGCAAGAATTTTGATCGTTTTTCGTTTGGTGGCTTATATGGTTGCTTATGTTTTTTCATTTCGGATGATTTTGACTAATTCTTTAATGTGAAGTTTGTGAATGCTACGAGTTAGAGCAATATGGAATAGGGTTCGGCGGTACTGCAATGTCTAATATTCATTTTTAGCAGTAACTGCCATTTTTTGTACTATTTTTTTAAAGGGCGGACTTTTTCCATGTTAGTAAAGCAAGTGCATTCCTCACCAAAAAAAAAAAGTAAAGCAAGTGCATTAGATCTGGGTATGTAGGAGTCCACTGAGTATGGGTTTGGGTATTGATGCATGTATTTATTCAAGTATTTGGTTTTGTTATATGTGGGTGGTCATATTGACATGAATGATTGTATGAGGTACCCTACTCAAAACATGTCCATTGACATCCCATGTGCAATATGGTCTATATACCTTCAAAATATGATTATTGTAATCTAATTTGGCAATTGATTGATTTCAGCCTCATAAGATCAAAGCTTTCATTGAGAAGGTCATCCAATGTCCGTTACAAGATATATCTCTACCTCTCTCTAGCTTTTGGTGGGAGTACAGTAAGGTAATAGCGTGGTAATTTGCGGCATACAGTATTTTGTTTCTCCCAACATGTATTACATATTAACATTTAATTGTTAATTTCACATCAGGGGAATTTTCATCACTGGAGGCCATTGCTGCTTCATTTTGATACATACTTCAAGACATATTTGTCATGTCGAAATGACCTGACACTGTCAGATAATCTAGAAGATGACACCCCATTACCAAAACATGCAATTCTGCAAATACTACGGGTGATGCTAATAATATTTGAGAACTGTCCAAACAAGAGTACATTTGATGGCTTAGAGGTAAATTGTTAAGAAATTATGGTCTATTTCAATTGCAGCATTAAGTTGATTTCTCACTTTCATTATATCTTCTGTTTTAGTCAAGCGAGCCTTTCATTTTTTATTGACATTATTATTTCCTAATATGATATATCTCCTTTCCTTTTCAGCACTTCAAGCTTTTACTAGCTTCAACAGATCCTGAGATTATTATTGCAACGTTGGAAACTCTTTTTGCACTTGTAAAAATCAACCCTTCTAAGCTTCATGGAAGTTCAAAGATGATTGGCTGTGGTTCAGTAAACAGCTATCTCCTGTCCCTAGCACAAGGGTGGGGAAGCAAAGAGGAGGGCCTTGGGCTGTATTCTTGTGTCACGGCAAATGAGAAAGCCCATGATGAAGCACCGTGTTTGTTTCCTTCTGATGTTGAAAATGGTAGTGACCAATCCAATTACCGTGTAGGTTCTACCCTTTATTTTGAGGTGCACGGAACCTGTGCCCAAAGCAAGGATCAAACTGTAGATACAGTTTCCTCAAGCTTGAGAGTTATACACATGCCAGATATGCATTTGTGTAAAGAAGATGACTTGTCATTGTTGAAGAGATGCATTGAGCAGTATAGTGTTCCCTTAGAGCTCCGATTCTCTTTGCTCACAAGAATCAGATATGCTCGTGCCTTCCAGTCTCCAAGAATAAGCAGGCTTTATAACAGGATTTGTATTCTTGCTTTCATTGTGCTGGTCCAGTCCAGTGATGCTCACGACGAGCTTGTTTCCTTTTTTGCTAATGAACCAGAATATACAAATGAATTGATTAAAGTTGTACGTTCTGAGAAAACCATATCTGGACCCATCAGAACACTTGCAATGCTTGCATTAGGAGCTCAGTTAGCAGCATACACATCATCTCATGAGCGGGCAAGAATACTCAGTGGATCTAGTATGACTTTTACCGGAGGGAATCGCATGATTCTCCTTAATGTGCTTCAGAGGGCCATTTTGTCATTGAAGAGTTCTAATGATCCATCTTCCCTTGCTTTTGTTGAGGCACTTCTTCAGTTCTATTTGTTGCATGTGGTATCGACATCATCTTCTGGGAGTAATATTAGAGGGTCTGGCATGGTACCCACATTCTTGCCTCTGCTGGAAGATTCTGATCTTGCACACATTCATCTGGTTTGTTTTGCCGTGAAAACCCTTCAGAAGCTTATGGATTATAGTAGCTCGGCTGTATCTTTGTTTAAAGAGTTGGGGGGTATTGAGCTTTTGGCTCAAAGGTTGCAGACTGAGGTTCACAGGGTCATTGGTTGTGTTGGAGATAATGATAATTCGATGCTCACTGGTGAAAGTTCAAAACGTAACACTGATCATCTTCATCGTCAGAAGAGACTCATAAAAGTGTCCCTTAAGGCACTTGGTTCTGCAACATATAACCCTGCTAACCCTACCAGATCTCAACACTCTAATGATAGTCAATTGCCGGCAACTCTGGTCTCAATTTTTCAGAATGTAAATAAATTTGGAGGTGACATTTACTATTCAGCTGTTACTGTTATGAGTGAAATGATCCACAAAGATCCTACTTGCTTTTCTGCTTTGCATGAAATGGGTCTTCCTGATGCTTTTTTATCTTCAATTGTAACTGGAATACTTCCTTCGTCGAAAGCTTTGACATGCATTCCAAATGGTCTTGGGGCCATTTGTCTTAATGCCAAAGGCTTAGAGGTGGTCAAAGAAACTTCATCACTGCAGTTCCTTGTGGATATCTTCACAAGCAAAAAGTATGTCTCAGCCATGCATGAAGCTATTGTTCCTCTGGCAAATTCTGTGGAGGAACTTCTACGACATGTATCTTCATTGAGAACTATCGGTGTTGATATTATCATTGAAATTATCCATAAGATTGCATCCATTGGAGACGACAATGGTGCAGGATCTTCACTAAAAGCTAATGAGGGCAGTGCAATGGAAACAGATTCTGAAGATAAGGGAAATGAAAATCATTGCCCTACCAGTTCAGAAGATTCAACTTCTGAAGGGATAAGGGATGAGCAGTTTCTTCAGCTATGCACTTTTCATTTGATGGTATTGGTTCACCGGACTATGGAAAATGCTGAAACCTGTCGGCTATTTGTTGAAAGATCAGGAATTGAAGCTTTATTGAAGTTGTTATTACGACCTGCCATTGCACAATCCTCAGATGGTATGTCTATTGCGTTGCATAGCACCATGGTATTTAAAGGATTTGCACAACATCACTCCACTCCTTTAGCACGTGCTTTTTGTTCCGCCCTTAGGGAGCACTTGAAGATAGCAATGACCGGTTTTGGTGTAACTCCACGACCGTTGTTACTGGATCCAAGGATGACAACTGAAAACAACACTTTTTCTTCACTTTTCCTGGTTGAGTTCCTTCTCTTTCTTGCTGCATCAAAAGACAACCGTTGGATGACTGCTTTGCTTACAGAATTTGGTAATGGCAGCAAGGATGTTCTTGAAAACATCGGACATGTCCACCGTGAAGTTTTGTGGCAAATTGCTCTACTTGAAAATACAAAGCCTGAGATAGAGAATGATGGTGCCTGTTCTTCTACTGATTCACAACAGGCTGAAGTTGATGCAAATGAAACTGAAGATCAAAGGCTCAATTCTTTCAGGCAGATTCTTGATCCATTACTCAGAAGGAGGACTTCAGGCTGGGGTATAGAATCACAGTTTTTTGATCTTATTAACCTTTATCGAGATTTGGGCCGGGCCACTGGTTCTCAACACCGAACAAACTCTGTTGGTCCTTCAAACAGGCGGTTGGGTTCCAATAATCAGTTTCATCATTCTGGGTCTGTGGATGTTTCTGGGGCTAATAATAATAAGGAGTGTGACAAGCAGAGGACATATTATACTTCTTGTTGTGACATGGCCAGATCACTTTCATTTCACATTACCCATTTGTTCCAAGAGTTGGGCAAAATAATGCTGCAACCTTCTCGCCGACGTGATGATGTTGTGAGCGTAAGCCCTGCTTCAAAATCAGTTGCTTCTACTTTTGCAGGCATTGCCTTGGATCACATGAATTTTGGTGGCCATGTAACTGAAGATTTAATATCAACGAAATGCCGTTATTTTGGCAAAGTCATGGATTTTTTTGATAATTTTTTAATGGAGAGGCCAGATTCTTGCAATCCTGTTCTACTGAATTGTTTGTATGGGCGTGGAGTTATTCACTCTGTATTGACCACATTTGAAGCTACTAGTCAATTGCTCTTTGCAGTTAATTGGACCCCTGCATCACCCATGGAAACTGATGATGGAAACACAAAACTTGATAACAAGGAAGGTACAGATTCATGGATTTATAGTGCTTTAGCTAGCTACGGTAAACTTATGGACCATCTAGTGACCTCCTCTTTTATATTATCATCGTCAACAAAGCACTTACTTGCACAGCCCCTTATAAGTGGTGATACCCCTTTCCCACGGAATGCAGAGACATTTGTGAAGGTCCTCCAATCTATGGTTTTGAAGGCAGTGCTTCCAGTTTGGATTCATCCCCAGTTTGTTGATTGTAGCCATGATTTTATTTCTACAGTTATCTCTATGATTAGGCATGTTTATTCAGGGGTTGAAGTAAGAAATGTAAATGGAAGCAGCAATGCTCGTATTACTGGGCCTCCTCTTAACGAAACAACAATTACCACAATTGTAGACATGGGTTTTTCAAGGTCTAGAGTAGAAGAAGCTTTGAGGCAGGTTGGGTCAAATAGTGTGGAGTTGGCAATGGAGTGGTTGTTTTCCCATCAAGAGGAAACACCTGAAGATGATGAACTTGCTCGTGCACTTGCCATGTCCCTTGGAAACTCTGAATCAGACACAAAGGATGCTGCTGCAAGTGATAATACTGAACAGCTTGAGGAAGAGATTGTCCAACTTCCTCCTGTTGATGAGTTGTTATCAACTTGCACAAAACTTTTGCAAAAGGAATCTATAGCTTTTCCTGTCCATGACTTGCTTGTAATGATATGCTCTCATGATGATGGTAGATATAGATCTAATGTTGTCACTTTTATTGTTGATCGGATCAAGGAATGTGGATTGGTTTCTAGTCAAGGAAATAATAGTATGCTGGCTGCACTGTTTCATGTTCTTGCTTTAATTCTTAATGAGGATGTTGTAGCACGAGAAGCTGCTTCTAAGAGTGACTTCATCAAAATTGCATCAGATATACTTCACCAGTGGGATACAAGTCTTGATCATGGGGAGAAAGGTCAGGTGCCAAAATGGGTCACATCTGCTTTTCTTGCATTAGACAGGCTGTTGCAAGTGGATGAAAGATTGAATTCTGATATTGTAGAGCAGTTGAAGAAGGAGGTTGTGAATAGTAAGCAGACATCAGTTACCATTGATGAAGATAAGAAACAAAACTTTCAGTCTGCAATGGGACCGTCATCGAAGTTTGCAGATATACATGAGCAAAAGAGACTTGTTGAGATTGCTTGTAGTTGTATGAAGTACCATCTTCCCTCAGACACAATGCATGCTCTTCTGCTATTATGTTCCAATCTTACAAGGAATCATTCTGTTGCTCTTGCATTTTTTGATGCTGGTGGGTTTGGTTCACTTCTTTCCTTGCCAACTAGTAGCCTCTTCTCTGGGTTTGACAATGTTGCTGCTTGTATCGTCCTTCATGTTCTTGAAGATCCGCAAACTCTCCAGCAAGCAATGGAATCTGAGATAAAACACAGCCTTGTAGATGCTTCCAACCGGCATCCAAATGGGCGGGTCGATCCCCGCAATTTCCTTTTAAATTTAGCTTCTGTGATTTCCCGAGATCCAATAGTATTTATGCAAGCTGCTCAATCTGTTTGCCAAGCTGAAATGGTGGGTGAAAGACCGTACATTGTCTTGCTGAAAGACCGTGATAAAGACAAATCCAAGGATAAAGAAAAGGAGAAAGACAAAGGGCAGAATACTGATGGGAAGGTTGTTCTGGGAAGTACTACCACAGTAGCTTCTGGAAATGGTCATGGAAAAATTCATGATTCAAAGGGTGTCAAGTGTCAGAAAAAACCTAGTCAAAGTTTTGTTAATGTGATGGAGCTTCTTCTTGAGTCCATATATACTTTTGTTGTCCCACCTTTGAAGGATGACACTGCCTCAAATATTGTCCCTAGCTCACCAGCATCAAGTGATATGGACATTGATGTCTCTATGGTGAGGGGGAAAGGTAAGGCAGTAGCCACCGTGTCTGAAGAGAATGAAACCAACAGCCAGGAAGCTTCTGCATCACTTGCAAAGATAGTATTTATTTTGAAGCTTCTGACAGAGATATTATTGATGTACCCATCGTCTGTTCATGTTCTGCTTCGGCGAGATGCTGAAATAAGCAGCACTAGGGGAACTTATCAAAAGAGTCACACTGGTTTAAGCGGGGGAGGAATATTCTATCACATTCTTTGTAATTTTCTTCCTTATTTCCGAAATTCCAAGAAGGACAATAAAGCTGATGGTGATTGGAGGCAGAAACTAGCTACCAGAGCTAATCAGTTTATGGTGGCTGCATGTGTTCGTTCTACAGAGGCAAGAAGAAGGATTTTCACAGAAATCAGTCTTATCGTAAATGAATTTGTTGATTCATGCACCAGTGTTAAGCCACCAGGTACTGAAATTCAGGTCTTTGTTGATCTACTAAATGATGTTTTGGCTGCTCGCACACGTGCTGGTTCAAGCATCTCGGCGGAGGCTTGTTCCACTTTTATGGATGCTGGTCTAGTTAAATCTTTTACTCGTGTACTCCAAGTTTTGGACTTGGACCTTGCTGACTCATCTAAAGTTGCTACTGGTATTGTCAAGGCTCTTGAGTTGGTAACCAAGGAGCATGTTCATTCACTTGAATCCAGTGCAGGGAAGGGTGATAATTCCACAAAGCATACTGATCCTAGTCAACATGGAAGAACAGATAACATTGATCAGGTATCTCAGTCCATGGAAACTACATCTCAGGTCAATCACAACTCTCTTCAAGTTGACCATGTTGAGCCATACAATGTGATTCAGTCTTTTGGTGGGTCTGAAGCCGTTACTGATGATATGGAACACGATCAAGATCTTGATGGAGGTTTTGTTGCTGCCAACGAGGATGAGTACATGCATGAAACAGCTGAGGATGCCGGAGGCCATGAGGATGCAATTGAGAATGTGGGGCTACGCTTTGAAGTCCAACCCCATGGCCAAGTAAATCTTGATGATGATGATGATGAGGACGATGAGGATGATATGTCTGGAGATGAGGGTGAAGATGAAGATGAAGATGATGAGGAACATAATGATTTTGAGGAAGACGATGTCCATCACATGCCACATCCTGACACAGATCAAGATGAGATTGATCCTGATTATGGTGCATTCTTGAATGAAGTCGAAGAGGACGACGAGGATGATGATGATGAGGATGAAGATGGGGTTATACTTAGACTTGAGGAGGGTATTAATGGAATTAATGTATTTGACCATATTGAGGTTTTTGGAAGAGAGAATAATTTTCAAAATGAAGCTCTTCATGTGATGCCAGTTGAAGTTTTTGGTTCTAGACGTGCTGGACGTACTACATCTATTTACAACCTTCTGGGCAGAACCGGTGATAATTCTACACCTTCACGCCATCCACTTTTAGTTGGACCTTCTTCCTCATTCCAGCAGACCACTGGGCAGTCAGGTATATTCCTTTATGAATTTCTTCGCTTGACATTTTATTACAATAGTGTTTTCATTGTATTTATGCTTCCCATTACAATAATGACACTTTTTATAAAAAAATCAGATCGTGCAACAGAGAACTCAGCAGGTTTGGATAATATCTTTCGATCACTGAGAAGCGGACGTCATGGACATCGTTCGAACTTGTGGAGTGATAATAGCCAGCAAAGTGGCAGGTCAAACGCCGGTGTTGTACCACAGGGCCTTGAGGAATTACTTGTCACTCAATTAAGACGACCCACTCCTGAAAAGTCACCAGATAACAACTCAAATGAAGCAGGTCTTCATAGTAAAATAGTCACTACCAGCCAGATGCATGATTCAGGAGGTTCAGGTATAGAAGTCCCAGTCGAAAGTATTGCAATTCAAGAAGGTGGTACGGTGGCTCATGCGTCAATTGATGACAATAACAACAATGCTGATAACAGACCTGCTGGAAATGGATTGCCGCAAACAGAAGTGTCAAACACTCACTCACAAGCAGTTGAGATGCAGTTTGAGCATAATGATACAGCAGCACGGGATGTTGAAGCAGTCAGCCAAGAGAGTGGTGGTAGTGCGGCAACTTTTGGTGAAAGTCTTCGGAGTCTAGATGTTGAGATTGGAAGCGCTGATGGCCATGATGATGGCGGAGAAAGACAGGTTTCTGCAGATAGAATAGCAGGTGAATCACAGGCTGCACGGGCAAGAAGAGCAAATGTGTCTTTGGGTCATTCTTCTCCTCTTGGTGGGAGAGATGCATCTCTCCATAGTGTTACTGAAGTTTCTGAAAATTCAAGCCGAGATGCAGAACAAGACGGTCCAGCTGGTGAACAACAGGTGAACACTGACGGAGGATCAGAAGCAATTGATCCTGCTTTTCTGGATGCTCTTCCTCAGGAGTTGCGTGCTGAAGTCCTTTCAGCACAGCAGGGTCAAGTGGCTCAACCATCAAATGACGAATCTCAAAACAGTGGGGATATTGATCCAGAATTCCTTGCAGCTCTTCCACCAGATATTCGAGCGGAAGTTCTTGCTCAACAGCAGGCACAGAGGCCACATCAATCTCAGGAGTTGGATGGGCAACCTGTTGAAATGGATACAGTCTCAATTATTGCAACATTTCCTTCTGAGTTACGAGAAGAGGCAAGTTTTTTTGGGCTGAATCCAGTTGCATAAACATGAGTTTGAGTTTGTCTTTGATGATCCTTTCTATTTTTGTTCAGGTTCTTTTAACGTCATCTGATGCTGTCCTTGCCAACCTTACTCCTGCTCTTGTTGCTGAGGCAAATATGTTGAGGGAGAGGTTTGCACATCGATACAGCCGCACCCTCTTTGGAATGAATCCTAGAGGGCGCAGAGGTGAGACTTCTAGGCATGGTGAAGGTACAGGATCTGGCCTGGATGGTATAGGGCGAAACATTGCTTCACGCAGGTCTGGTGCAGTTAAGGTGTTTGAAGCTGATGGAGAACCTCTGGTTGACACTGAAGCTTTGAACGGCATGATTCGTTTGTTTCGCATAGTTCAGGTATTACTAGATATGAACTAAGTAGAGGTCCTTAAAAATGACTTTGAATTTATTGTTTATTATTTTTGTTTTAAATTTTTTGCAGCCGTTGTATAAAGGTCAATTGCAGAGGCTTCTTTTGAATCTTTGTGCCCATAGTGAAACTAGAACATCTCTAGTGAAAATTCTGATGGATTTACTAATCCTTGATGTAAGAAAGCCTTCCAGTCATTGTAGTACAGTTGAGCCTCCATACAGATTATATGGTCGTCAGAGCAACGTAATGTACTCACGTCCTCAATCTTTTGATGGTAAGCAAAATTGATTTGTCTTTATTTGTAGCATGTCATAACCGACAATTATCCTGATTTTAGTTTTTCGAAGTAATGATAGGACTTAGCCGATCTGTTTGTGGCGATATTCTGCATATGAGGTTAGTTAGTTGGTTGGGCTGCGATAATTAGAAGAAATGAGGTCTGTATTGGAAGTGAGAGTGGGAAGGAGAGGTATCCTGACATTTGCGAGAGAATTGGGGATTTGGGCAGGGGAGGGTTTGGATGTCTTTGAAGTAATATTCCATATTCTTTCTAGTATGATACCAGGTTCCTAACATGTAATGTCCTTGTTTAGTCGGTTCACAAATTCCCCTTCTATTTTCTTATTCTTCATGCTTGTTTTCATTATTGGTGCAATTTGTTGCCCGCTTGCCTCTCATTCAAGTGTGTGTGTGTGTGTGTGTGTGTGTATCGTTAACATTATTTGGAAAATGTGTTTAAAATGTGAATGGTGGATAAATTTATTAATGGCTTCTATATTTGTTTGACTGTGCAGGAGTTCCTCCATTGCTCTCACGGAGAATACTTGAAACTCTCACTTTTCTTGCTCGTAATCATCCATACGTGGCAAAAATGTTGCTTCAGCTTAGGCTACATCGTCCTGCATCAAGAGATTCAGGTAGTGGTGATATTGCACATGGAAAAGCTGTGATGGTTATTGAAGATCAAACAAACATAAGTGAAAGCAATGAAGGCAACATATCCATTGCAATGCTTTTGAGTCTCTTGAAACAACCGCTTTATTTGAGGAGCATAGCCCATCTCGAACAGGTGATGATTCGATTTTAATTGTATTTTTTTGGTATCCCTTTTCATGTAACTGCAGACAATGCTGACATGATATACTTTGTATTTGTTCCCAGTTGCTAAATTTACTGGACGTCGTCATTGATAGTGCTGGGGGCAAGTCTAGTTCATCTGAAAAAGCCCAGTTATCTTCAGAGCCAGTATTGGGCCCACAAGTATCTGCAATGGAAGCAGATGTAAATACAAATTCTGTTGTTTCTACTGGTCAAGATACAAGTCCTAAAGTTGATGATTCCTCCAAACCCACGACCTCTGGTAGTAAGGAATGCGAGACTCAGCAAGTATTGAGTAATCTTCCACAAACAGAACTTCAGCTCCTGTGCTCATTGCTTGCACTAGAAGGGTATGATGATTATACCTATGCTTATAGATTGTGTTAATTATTTTGTCTGGGTTTTGTCAGCTTGCCTTGTTTTGGTGCATTTAGTTACGATCATAATAACTCCTGGGGACTGGTTGGAATCATAAGATTCCTTTTAGCTGTGGTCCTGATTTTTTAATTTACTTATTTTGATACTTGTGTTGTTCCTTGATATGTATTTTCTTTTTATTATTATCACACAATTTACAGACCATATATGGCTTGCTATCATTAGCTAAAACTGTTGTGGATGGAATTTGCCAATGATAGACTTCATCTGATGGTTTGTGTATTCCTTTCAGATTGTCAGATAATGCATATGGTCTCGTCGCTGAGGTAATGAGGAAATTAGTGTCCATTGCTCCAATTCATTGTCAGCTTTTTGTCTCGCACCTGTCAGGAGCAGTTCGAGACTTGACTTCATCTGCTATGAATGAATTGCGTATTTTCAGTGAAGCAATAAAAGCACTTCTCAGTACGTCTACTAATGGCGCTGCAATTTTGAGGGTTTTGCAAGCCTTGAGTTCCTTTATCACCTCAACGACTGAGAAAGAGAATGATGGAGTTTCTCATGCTCATTTTGAGTTTTCGGAAATCAATTCAGCATTAGAGCCCTTGTGGCATGAGCTGAGCTGTTGCATAAGCAAGATAGAATCCTACTCTGAGCCAGCATCTGAGCCTTTTACGCCATCTACTTCATCTGTATCTAAACCATCTAATGTTATGCCCCCACTTCCAGCCGGTTCTCAGAATATCCTACCGTACATAGAATCTTTCTTTGTGGTTTGTGAGAAACTGCATCCTGCACAGTCAGGTGCTAATAATGACAATGGTGTTCCTTATATCTCTGATGTCGAAGAGGCCAGCACATCAGGTAATCAGCAAAAAACATCTGGAGCTGCTATGAAAGTAGATGAGAAACATGGTACATTTGTGAAGTTCTCAGAGAAGCATAGGAAGCTGTTAAATGCTTTTATCAGGCAAAATCCTGGCTTGCTTGAGAAATCTTTTGCCCTTATGCTGAAGATTCCAAGATTCATTGATTTTGATAACAAGCGTTCCCACTTCCGATCAAAAATCAAACATCAGCATGATCATCACCACAGCCCACTAAGAATATCAGTAAGAAGGGCTTATGTTTTAGAAGATTCTTACAACCAGCTTCGAATGAGATCAACTCAAGATTTGAAGGGGAGGTTGACTGTCCACTTCCAAGGGGAGGAAGGTATCGATGCTGGTGGGCTTACAAGGGAGTGGTATCAATTGTTGTCCAGGGTTATTTTTGATAAAGGAGCACTGCTTTTTACTACCGTGGGCAATGAGTCAACATTTCAGCCAAACCCAAACTCTGTTTACCAAACAGAACATCTATCTTATTTCAAATTTGTTGGCAGAGTGGTGAGTTCCTTTGCACTTTTTTTCTAATGTTTGCTGCTTGTCATATATATGCTTCTTATCCCATCTACCTTGTCCAGGTTGGAAAGGCATTATTTGATGGTCAGCTTTTGGATGTCCATTTTACTCGATCATTCTATAAGCACATTCTAGGGGCAAAAGTTACATATCATGATATTGAAGCTATAGATCCTGCTTATTTCAAAAATTTGAAATGGCTGCTTGAGGCAAGTGCATTTTTGTAGTTTGAATCCATCCTATCAACATTCTCAAAATTGTTATCTGTGTGATCATTGCTGACATTTTCTTGTATTTGGCATGATTGCAGAATGATATCAGTGATATTCTGGATCTTACTTTTAGCATTGATGCGGATGAGGAAAAGTTGATCTTATATGAACGAACAGAAGTATTGACTTTGCTCTGAAACTTTTTGAATTGATTTATTAGCTTGCTCATTGTCAACTAATCTTAATGAACATGTCTAGGTGACTGATTATGAGTTGATTCCCGGCGGACGGAATACTAAAGTTACAGAGGAGAATAAGCATCAATATGTTGATTTGGTCGCTGAGCATCGGTTGACTACTGCTATTCGACCTCAAATAAATGCTTTCTTGGAAGGGTTCGGTGAAATAATTCCGAAGGACTTGATATCTATATTCAATGACAAAGAACTGGAACTATTGATCAGTGGACTTCCTGATATTGATTGTGAGTTTGTTACATTATTTTACCTAACCTTTATTATGAGTTTCTTTCATTATTTTACATTTTCCTTTATCGACGTCATTCTTGCTTATTTGATCAATGCTGACTTTATTTTCATGTCTCTTAATTCCCGGAAAAGAAAATTTAACACTCAGTTTACGTTTTATTTCAGTGGATGACTTGAGAGCAAATACAGAATATTCTGGATATAGTGCGGCATCCCCGGTTATTCAATGGTTTTGGGAGGTTGTTCAAGGTTTCAGCAAAGAAGACAAAGCTAGGCTGTTGCAGTTTGTGACAGGCACATCCAAGGTATATTGCTTTCAGAGCTTTAAAAGTTTTGATCTTTTATTGGGAGTAGCCCAAAATTTTACAGTGATTTTCCATGTTCAGTAACTGTCATTTGACCTTCATAGATGATAAGATTACATGTTAGCTACATTCTGTTGTACCCAATTTTTTGTATTCAATTTCTTCCAAATGGTCAAGAGTTAGTGTATGTCTCACATGGGTGTGAACTTCAGCAGCATGTATTTAGTTTGCATTCTATTCCAATACATTGGCTTCCTAACCTCTCGTACCTGGAATGATTGAATAATGTTGATTCTTTGTATTGAAGAATTGGAGATGTTAGAACATAATATGATTATTGGATCTAATTTTCGCTTCTAACATTTCAGGTGCCTCTAGAGGGTTTCAGCGCTCTTCAAGGAATTTCAGGCTCTCAAAAGTTTCAAATACACAAGGCTTATGGAAGTTCTGATCACTTGCCTTCTGCTCATACATGGTACCATTTGTCTACTTTCAATTCGTTATATATTCTGTCGACATAATTTTTTGTGGTCAAGTTTTGGCTTATATCACATTTAGTAATGAATCAAATCATTTGTGATGTGAGATGAAGTGACACGGATTCTTGTTTGTGCAGCTTCAATCAATTAGATTTGCCCGAGTATCCATCTAAACAACATTTGGAAGAGAGATTACTGCTTGCGATTCATGAAGCAAATGAGGGATTTGGATTTGGTTAAGATTTTCTTTTGGGGATGCAAAATACTATTACATTCTAGGTTAGAAGCTATTTTTAAAAGTGGTACAGGGGTTGACAAAATTTTCAGTTTATATCTTTGTTAATATGTTTTACAGGCTTATAATTGCAATGGGAAATGCCTTTGGCAGTTTTTCAATTACTGCCTGTTTTGTCCCTTGTTCAGTCTATATACGCAAAAAAAAGCATACTCATCTTTAACCTACTACCAGTAACGAGTCTCTAATAACTCGAGCGCTTGTTACTAACGCGGCTATTCGATATCAAGCGTTATGTTAAGGATAATTTCACAATCCAACCCTTAAAATTGAGTTTCAAAATTATGATCAAACTTAAATGTTAATAAGCTATTTTGGTCAATCCAAGCAAAACATGTCCAAAATGACGATTTCATAAAGGATAAAATCAGAATTTTTAAGATAGACAGAGAAACTTTCAAATGTACAACCACATTTAAGTATTTCTTAGCAATTGACTTGTCCTCAACATTCCTCGAAGTATTTTATATTTTTAAACATTGTTGTTTGAGTCACCAGAAAACCTTTCATTTTCCAATAATAATTTTATACTACAAGCAAAATACAAAATAACTTTGTAGTCATCTCTTGCATTTCCATCTGTTCCATTTTATAATTAGATCGGAGTATTATTTTCATAATTTTATTACTTTTATCTTCAAGTAAGTTAGTTTTTTAAACTTTAAATTCGCAACCTAACATTTCTTCTCTACCATTTTATAAATTTGATAGGGTGTAGTCTTAAAGGGTTGTGATATTTGATGATTTCTCATCCCACCCTCTAACACTCTCTTTTCTCCCTTTAAAAAAAGTTTTCACCCTTGTACAAAAATCATTTTTGGGAGGAAAAAGAGAGTAGTGGGGGTGGGATGAGAAATCATCGTGATATCTTCACAGAAGTATAATGTATATGGTTAAAAGTGAACATTCATATTTATAAGTTTTTGATTTCGTCAAAAAAAAAGTTTTTGATGGTTTGATTTTTTTTGGTACAATTTAACCTCTAATAAAAATAATATTCAAATTAATCCCTGACTTTTTTATATTAAGAATAAATTCATCTCTTATTTTTAAGAATAAAATAAATTAAATCTCTTTATTATAATACATCAATGACTAGTATAAAGATATCTCTAATGTGATTTGTGAATCTTGGCTCTACTGTTAATGTTGCTAACCCAACTCTCATGTCACCCATACCATGCTACTATGCTAGATTCTGACACAAGTTAACAAATTTACATTACTAATCAAACTAGCATCATCATTTATCTCCCTAACAGTACTCACTCTGTCCTAAAATAAGTGTCACAGTTGATCACTTTACGTTTGTCAACACACAATTTTAATTGTAATATCTTTAATTATCTATTTTTAAAAATTATAAAAATTATATATCTTAAAAATACTCTCATCAAGACAAATCAAACACTATCTTTACATGCTAATAACTAGTTATAATACTTATTTTAAGACAAAAGAAATAATAAAAAAAACATCATTTAATGTTAACTTTTCTTGCGAGATAACCTAATGATTAAAATTTTACTTTTTAAAAGTGAATAAATAGACATATCAAAGTTAGAATTTCGGTTATTACATATTATAATAGTTACTACCTCCAAGACTATCGAGAGCTAGTGTTGTAGTAAACTATGGCAGCTTATTCAACAACTTCCATATTATTCAATTCCCATTCATTCTCATTCCCTTCCAAATCCTCTTCTTCATTCTCTAAATTCCATTTCCACAATCTCAAATCCAACAAAACTAACCTAATCCCAATTCCAATCCCAATCTCAATGTCTTCATCACTTCCTATAAAATCACCCTTCCATTTACCACCTTCCAATTCCAGATTCAACCGAACTCATCGAACCGTTTTCAAATTCCGCACTTCATCATCTGCAACTAACCGAACCATTTTTTTATCCGTTATTACCGTTACTTTAGCTGTTACTAATCGCGTGCTTTATAAACTTGCTCTTGTTCCTATGAGTAATTACCCTTTTTTTCTCGCTCAGTTTACTACTTTTGGGTAATTTTTGCTTAATTCTTTTTGTTTTCTTGTTGTTGTTATGAGTGTTTAATTAGCATACTCTGTCAGTGTACAGTTATTTTACAGGTGCATTTAATAATGCGTTCCCGCGTCATTTAATGAATATGACAACTCATGTGTTACATCATTAGATATATGTGTAAAATAATCGTACACTGATAAGGACAAAGAATACTAATTAAAATTTGTTTGTTGTGAAATGAATAATATGGTTTAATTGTTTTTGTATTGTGGTGTGTGATTTAGGTATGTTGTTATATATTTTAGCATCTTGTATATACGATACCGATTAGGGATTGTTACAAATGAGATGCTTTCGATTCCGAAATGGAGGTTTTTTATTATTGGGTTTTTAGAAGCTTTGGGATTGGTTGCTGGAATGTCTTCTGGAGGTACTCATTCTGATTCTGCTTGTTTATCTAGCTAGATTTTCCTTTTCTATTTTGTTAATTTTTTAAACTGTTTTGTAGATTTTGAGTTTATTTATTCTGAGGGGAGTGTAATAAAAGTAAGTTTGGGCATGCTTGAAGCCTTGAATTGACTTGTTTGAGCTTATCTACTTGTATGAGTACTTGTGAGACTGTTTGTGAGAACTTATGGAAGCCACATATGAGTCCAAGACATGTCCATAATTAAACTGTTTAGTTTATAGCTCTCTAGGCTATTCTACGAGGAATGTTTTTATGTAGCTCCATATACGATCATGAAACCACCATAAGTTTTGTTGGGGGAATGATAGAATGTAGGATTGAGAATAATGAGATAGGTTCGAGAAGTTTCTAGTCAGTTAGCTTAATTGGCGTTACTGGCATTCAGTTACTAAAAACTTCATTTTGTACAGAGGCTATAAATGTAATTGTAATCATCATATTTAATTTAAGAAGAGATGATTTCCACTTTTACAGTATTAGAAAATATCTTCTCACTTTTCTCTCATTCTCTAGATTCGATAAAACTGAACGTTGGTTACCTTCTGCAGCGATACTTCCTGGACCAGTCATACCCATATTGAATCAGGTATCTTCAATATTTTGAGTGGACCTTGTTGTCAAATGATAAGAGAGTGACAAAAGAAAAAACAATTGTCTCTATTTTAGATAATATACATCTTCCCTTTATTTTATACATCTTTGAAGTTTAATTTATTTTACACAATATGGATGGCATGCTATACTGGCTTGAGATTTGAGAACTTACGAGAAATATTGTAGCCATGATTGGGATTAGTTTAGTCAATGATCTCTGACCCGGTGGTCTTTGTAATATATTCAGAATTAAGGACATTTATTGTGTTGATCAATAACAAACCTTTTAATTTGTTAGCATTAGCCATGACTACAGATCGGGTAGTTTTGATGTTTATTACTCCCTTTATCCCATATAATAAAGACTGGACTTTGTGGCGAGCAATCACTCAAAGTATAAAACATTTGTTATTTAAAAACATATTTGATATATATTGACAGCATATCTACTGATTCCCATTATTTGCATCTCCTATTATTTCAACCGGGAATGGGATGGTAGAACATGACAGAACATGGTCGTAGAATCTTTGGCAAGAATGTTCATTAATTAACTTGAATTGTTATGGTATGATAGTGAGAGCAAACATTACCCTGGAGTCTGTCTTTCAGGGACATTTACTTTCAATATCCTCTCAATCATGTCGTTTAACTTTTCAAATGAATGGATTATTGTTCATCAATGATGGTTATACATGATTCAAGGTTTTACAGAAACGTTATTATTACTGATGTTATTAACATGGAAAAAATTTAGTGATATGTGATCCACATAATAATATTGTCGCATAAACAATAGTTTGAATTTTGATTTATGTTTTACATTTTAAACAACTTCTGCTTTCATCAGCAGTACCTGTAAAGCATCTCTAAATTGTACCAATAAGTGAAACTACTTGAGAAAATTGCTTTTATTTTCAAATTTCACTCAATGTCCAAAATTTCATGCTTATAAATTAATTGAATTCTGATTGTGTCAGAAATTGAAGCTTATTATATGCACGGACATTATTGTGTTTTGAAATATATTGGCAACACACTTTTTTTTACCAAGATAACCCACTCTTTGACACTCTATTATTGGGTGAAATTCACACAGGTCTTCTAAATCACGTGGGGCCCATTCTCTATTCAGTCTGGGCCATTTTCTAATGTCTTACTAATACTATGTGTAACATAAATTCTCAAAACATTGTGAATTCTTTTTACTGCAGACTTATTTAGTTTGGCAGTTAACGTTTTCTGCTCTTATCCTGAGGAGAAGGTACTCAATCAACCAAATTGTCGGATGTTTACTAGTAGCTGCTGGTGTTGTGGTTGCTGTTTCAAGGTAGTTTAACTTTCTTATCTGGATAACTACAATGATCCCTAACACAACTTTGGAATAATTAACCATTCAATTGGTTAATGATGTTCATAGAAGAGTGACCACTCATTGAATTGATTAACCAGTTGAGTGGTTAATTATTTCAAAAAGGGAAACATAGTGTTATAGACCTCCCACTGTAGCGGGGTCCAAAAATCTATTATAGGCAGCCTTACCTGGTATTTGCAACTCAAACCCATGGCCTTTCGTCACACATTGTGCCAAAGTTTCTCTTTTGAGTGGCTAATCATCTTCGATTTTTAAATAGTTTTAGCAAGAATTCATTTAATATTTGTTCAACATATAATTATTCTTTTTTGGGAAACGCTTCATTAAACTGTTTGTAGCAGCCCATGCTGCTAGCTACTTTTAATATTCTAGTAGTGGTCATGCCTTTTCATTTGGTTGGGGTACACATATCATGCAGTTATTGTTATTGCCTAGACTCTAAAATGATAAGCAATTCTTCTTTCACGTTGTTTAAATTATGGATTATAGTTAAAAGAAGGAGAAGAATCAGAATAATAACCAAGTAATATGAAAACTAATCTTAAGCGATAACCTAAGATACTCCCAGATTAGAAACTACTTCTAGAAGATTAACAAAGATACTTTTAAGTTTTAATATTATCAAAGATACAGAGATATTTTTATATGTTGTGACTTGTGACATGTTAAATGAAGTGGGCCTCTCTGATAATTTGTTTCCCATAATTGCAGTGGCTCTAATGCAGGTCAGATGCTCTCTAAAGTTGATTTCTTTTGGCCAGCATTGATGATAGTTTCTTGTGCCTTTCAAGCTGGGGCTTCGATAATCAAAGTTAGTTCATAAATAGATGTTGTTTTTTAGTTTAAACTTGTTAGGGAACAATATACTTACTACATTTTTATGTGTGGCAGGAATTTGTATTTCTTGATTCTGCCACTCGATTAAAGGTATGTTTTCTTTTACTCTTGTTTGGCGGAAGGGGTTAAGGTCACTGGAATCTGAACTATAGTTACTATTGGCATCTTATTCATGGGCATGATTTGAAGTTTATAATATGTTTTCGTGCAGCAAAAGTCGTTGGATATATTTGTAGTCAATTCTTATGGATCTGGGTTTCAGGTATGGCTTGCAATAACAACGTGAATTGCAAATGATTTAAATACAATGATTGGTGCAATATAAATTACAAACAATCGATTGTACCTTTCAAAATTTGTAAATGATCTGACAAAACAAAAGTAAATTCTTAGTCTCTATATCCTATTTTGCTGATATATTAGTAATTGTTGCTTTATCTTGTGAGTCCAAACTATATGTATGCTCTCTATCCTTTTAGATCATCTCAATATGCATGCTTTTGTTTGTCTAGTTACAAATAGCAAATGCTAACTGTTACAATACTTGTATTATTAGTGTTAATATTCCTCTTGACACATTCCAAGTTTCTTTTGGTTATGTATATTAATTAAATAATAATTGTGAGGCATATTTATGGTCGGCTTCTAATATACATTGCAGGCTCTTTTCGTACTACTCTTTCTACCTTTACTCTCTAACTTGAAAGGAATACCATTTGTTCAACTTCCTTCATATCTTAAAAGTGGTGCTAGTTGCTTTCTAAACATTGGAGCTAAAACAGGTAAGCTCCAATCGACAAGTAGCAATGCAATAATACATCTTCCTGCTAGGTTTTCTATTCTTGCCTACATTTCCTTTCAATTCTTTTACTCTTACATTACATAACAACACTATCAGATTAGTATTATGTGCAAATGATTATTTTCTTGAGGGTATTAATGTGTACAATTCAATTGCAAGATATTGGATATGATTCCTGTTAATTATTTTGAGCCTTGTCGAAAACATTCCTTTCCACGTCGCAGGTTGTGATGGTGCACCCTTGCTTCCACTGCTCTATGTAATTACCAATTTGGCCTTCAACATATCCCTGCTTAACGTACTGAAAAGTTCTTCTGCAGTTGTTGCTTCTCTCGTATTAATGTTGTCAGGTTCTCCCTCCCTCCCTCATTCTGTGTGCGTGAAATAGAATCAAATGACACTAGGTGTCAAATTTTTATATGCTGATCACTTGTTGAACACAATTCAATTATTCAGCGATGCAAGTGTAAAAATTTAATGTTTGATGGGATCCCTATCTATATATATTTTTGAGTTTTTCAGCTAATGTGTATTTATGGTTTGCAGTGCCAATTTCTGTTTATACTCTTTCCCTTCCATTACCATATCTTCCCGAGGGAGGAACAAGCTTGAGTCCATTCTTTCTGCTTGGCTGTGCAATTCTTGTATGTGGGCTTTATTTGTACAACACAACCAGGCCTGCAAGGAATAGTTCAGAAGTTGACTGAAACAGATATATCTGTGTAACTGTAACCAATGCTGAAGAGAAAATACCAGCTTGGCAGCTGACGCTCTAGCTGCAGAAGAAATACAGTTTGTCCAAATTATACATTTCTTTGTCTGTGGAGAGAATGGTAAATACCGCATAAAACTCACACAAATTAAAGATCTCAAGTTCGGACCCCAGACACCACGGATACCCGACCGAACAATTCGGCATTTTACAAGTTGGTTTAGGTCCTACGGATCAACTTAAACATATTCTGTATTATTACTATGATTATTATTTTGGCGGGAAATTCAGTTTTGTTTCCTTTAAAGGGTACTTTATTGCTTTTTGTTTGCTAGTTTCCTCATTTTGCCATTGGATCATTGAAAATGTGTACTTCATATTGTACATTTATTGTGGAAGCATATTCTTCCATAGTAATAATATATAGAAGCAGACAAATGCTATTGGCAGAAATGCAACAACTATTCCTAATTGGTTAATTTCTTAAGCTATCTTTGACAAAATTCGATATTGCTCCCAACAAAAGCAAAAACTGAGTTAAATGATACCAGATCTGATTTCTGAATAGTGAAGTGTTTATTTTAGTCCCCTAATTTTAAAATGTAGATTTTTGGTCGCTTTGTGTTCCTTGCAGTGTGTCTCCTCAATTCAATTAAGTTACTTTTTTTTTATGACAAAAATTGAATAAAGTTACTTATATGTCTAAGAAATTTACAATCTACCCTCTACCATGCGCCCGACATATCACAAACAAATGATATTGTTGCAGTGGCCACTCAAAGTGTTATGAATTGTAAATTTAAAACAATGATGCTTACATGTCATTATAATAGGTGAACAGTTTAACAGTAGCCACAAAACTGCACAGCATCTAAGTTTTTTTCAATTAGAAACTAACAATATCTCAAATGAGTTAAAACTTGTTATTATATTATAGTTTTTTCTCAACACCATCAATTATTTGGTCATGATGTCATCTCTACAAAAATATATCTAGTATATTATTCATTCACAAGTCACAACTCTTTCATACCCCAAATAATTATGTTGACGTAGACTTTTCTATTATGGTAGCACATGTGCAGTATTGCACCTCCCAAGATCATATGGTAATGTGTGACTTGTCTACGTTTGCAAGTACAAAAAAAAATCACTTTCAAATGTGTCCCAAAATGGGTGCATTTAGATTACGGAATAATCAATTCAATTCTTCTAAATCTCCTATATAAACTAAGCACCCCAGCAGATAATATTTACTAATAATAATATCATTTGTAATATTAAAACAATCAAAATCTACAAACGATATTTGTTTAGATACAACAGCCAACAAACAATCATTTCATTTCTTCCTAAATCTCAAATCCATGTTGTGTTAATGAAATTTAAGCACGAGCCAATTATGATGGTTGGTGACTATGATGATAAATAACAAAAAATTAAAATCTAAGAACCCTAACTGTTTAGCCACACAGTTCCAACACCTCAAATATAGGAATTGAAGATACATGAAAACCAAAAACGGAGGAATGCACCAGCTCCAACTCCCAACTCTAGCTTTAACATCGACTCCCTTGCATTACTTCCAGCAAAAGCATGCAGTGTTTTCCAAATAGCGCCATTGTCTTGAAAACTAAATTTTTCTTCCTTCAATGTTTCCTCTGCAAATAAACCAAAAATTTTAGTCCCTGGCTCAACTGAAACAGTATAATTCGCCCCACTGAATTGCAAAATATATATGAAAAGGGCGCCTAGCTTGGGGCAATATCACTTTAGAATTAAAAACTGACTGACAAAAAGAAAGGAAAAGTGCACGTAGGAAGGAATTCAATTTTCAAATACTTAAAAGTTTGAGTTGACAATAATACATCTCAAACAGCATTTTAATTGAATTTCTTGCCATGGTCATCTTCAAAACAGTTTCGATTATGTTGTATCATACTAGTAAATAGTACATTCTACAAAGTTCAAAATAATCTCTGCATAACTGGTTATTTAAGAAATTATTCATAACTAGAAATTGGTTGATTGCAATATGGCAACTATTACTGGACCAATAACCAAATCATCATGCTTACTCCAGAGGCAAGAGGTAACAGAAAATAACAGGTATTTGGAAGATATGGATCCCAATAAGACTATTTATTAGCTAAAATAACCTTAGATTTTAATGAGCATCCATATGAGGTTAGACAGCATGGGTTGATCACATAATATGATATATTCCATAAATTTATATCATAAAACATTAGGTCTACACAGTACTAAGACAACAATGATTATTTAAATAGATTGTTTGTGACACCCAAGGGACAAGGGGCAGGGACAGCAGAAAGTGAGTCTCTAGAAGGTTATCATCAAAAAAAAAATTTTGTTATTTGCAATGCAGATGCGACGTAGCACAAACTACATCCACCAAAGTGGAACTGAAATAAATGTATATGTCCAATGTTAAGTGTATGATTGTTAATGTTTTCATGCAATAATTTCAAAGTATAAAAATCAAAATAGCATGCCTTTCGCTTTTTTAGCTTCCCATTTTTTCTGCTAACATTTTTGAACCCCATTGTTCGCTCTCCAGTATCATCTTCAAAGGGTAATCCTTTGATTTCATCAAATAGACTTTCTGTTAGACCTTGCATTCTGCAACATAATAAACACAAATGTAAGCAAAAATTAAAAATAGCTAATAATGTCATGAAACAATTGATGCTTTTATAAAAGCAAAATATCAGTCCTTCCCCATACCCATTTGTTAGTTTCTTCAAGTGCTTCTCTCTCTTCCTCTCCTCTCTTGTAAGAGGAGCACGGTTGAACAGCTCCTCCTCTTGCTTAGCCCGCTCCTCCATTTTACTAATATGCTTATCCACTTCTCTGCTAGTTCCCTCAAAATCTTTTATCTGCATAGTAATAAGCAGAAAACACAAACCATTACATAAGCTCATTAAGTTGTTATGGTTCGAAATTAAATTAATAATCTCACCTCTTCAGGTCTGTCCTCCATATCATCCACTATTGACCTGATAAAACCACTATGCTTAGCTTGTTTCAGAATTTCTTTTTCTCTTCGGATGGCATTTCTTTCTTGCTTTGAAGATTTATCTAGATTCATAGATGTAGGGGCAAATTTAGGAGGACGATACACATTATCACCATCACCGTCCTATATCATAAATGAATTAAGTTAGAGAAACAAAAGAAAGATATCTTTCTCATAATAATACTGCAGCACAAATTCACTTGATATTATTAAAATAAACTCACATCAGCGTTTTGATCTATTTTGGGAACAAGCATGTCAGGATTTGGACGTAACTTTGAAACATCGTCACTCTTATTGGATGCAACTGGCTCCTTCTCACCGGTATTGCTTGTTGCACTTTCACTAACTTTAATTAGTTTTTGGATTTGGTATTGTTGTTTTTTGTCGATTGGACGAATCTACAGCCAAAAGCAGGATGTCAGATACAGACTGTCTTACGAAAACATATAAACTTAACACAAAACATTAAATAAAACAGACCTTTTCTAAATATAATCGTATCTCTACAATACTTCGAACAACAGGATGTTCTTCTATTGAATAACCCTTAGCCTTTCGCAACAAATAATAAACAAGAGATTGGCAATAATTCAAAAGCAGCAAATTTTTAGCTTCCAGATAACTGAATCCATCTGCTGTAGAACCTTGACCTTTCACCTGATATACATGCATACACATTAAAAACCAACTTATTGCTATTTGCTGTCAAAACAATTTTATCAAAAAATGAAACTCCCTAATAACAGAAAAATTCATTGATGATATCACACAGTATAAATGTTCCATAAGGCTATACAGTTAGTAGCATATAAACTATACAGAACTATCAATAAAAATATACAATTACCAGACTTTAAGTCGAAACTGCAAATATTTAGGCTCTGTTTGGCAATGCCAAATTTTGAGCTTATAGTTTATAAGTTCATGATGAAAAAAATGTCATGTTTGGTAACCTTTTTTCCACACAAGCTTATAGCTTATTTTGACTAGCTTTTAGCTTACTTTGATAAAGTAATTCAATTAGCTTATTATATTATAGCTTATTGTTTTTTCTTCCAACTTTACCCCTATCATCTTACTTAAAAACAATTAAATATTAATTATACATATATTTTTTTATCTCATTTCATATCAATAAGTCAGTTCAACCGCTAATATTACCAAACACTACAAACTCAACAATAAGGTAGCTTATCAACTACAGTATAAGCTATCCGCTATTTTTTATTCCAAACAGAGTCTTACTAGTAAAATTATGCATTTGTTAATAACCTGAAAACAATGCGCAAAAAAAGTGCATTCTCACCTTAGCAGTTAAAGTTTGAATTTTAAACCTAACATTATCAAGTCCTTCCTTCATCTCTTTCAACAATGCAGCAAGCTGAGACGCTTCTCTGAAAACACAGTAATAAACATATTGAATATCAAATAAATTAACCTAATTTAACAAAGCTCCAATTAATTCACCTAAATAGTACTAGTTATGCATTCAGAAAAAATCAAGTGATCAACAATTGATGCATATGAAAGCTTACTTTTCACTGTTAACGCCATTGACATGGTTTTGTGGCTTCTCCATGATTTTTTCACAACCTCCAAAACTGCGAGTTTCGAGAACAGAAAATGGAGATGAACTGAGGATATGACACAGTGATGCAGTCGCCGGCCGGAGAGTGGGGGCGGCGAGATAAAGGTGAAGAGGGACGAGGAACGAGAGTCTTTGGTTTATTGTGTCCGCAGAGGGAGTGAGGGACGCGTTTGATTTAGGGTTTAGGTACACAATATTATTTTACTCTTTTTTTTGTTACCAAATGTAAGAAAATTTTATTTTATTTTATTTATTCTATTTTATTTTATTTTAGCGGAATTAATTCTGATTATTGTTAAAAAAAAACAAAATTACCCACTAAAATTGACTTGAAAATAAAATGATTTATGTTTTTATATCTTCTTATTTTAATCGAAACTTGCTTAGTCGATCTGTTTTCGCGTCTTGCTCTTACTGCTATATATTAGCCGAGGTATTGTTTGACGCAAAAACAACTAATTGAAAAGCAATAATCATGTTTCTAATCCTCTAATTTCCAACAAAAGAACATGTAAAAATAAATTGAATAAATATTTTGGGAGTAAAAATCAATTATAGAAAATGAAATTACACTTTCTTGCTTCAAATTCAATCAAATTTGGAGTCAAAAATCAATTATACTTTAATGAAATTAAATATGTCAAAATTAATTATGAGCCCCCTTCACACTTGTCACAAATCACAACAACCTTCCCTTGAAGTGTGATGTACATTGCCATCACTTTTTGATCAAAAAACATCGATACAATTTATTTGGACACCATTCTTTTATCCAAAACTCGAGACATTAGATTTATTGGTTTTCCAACTTATAAAATATTAAACATCTATTTTTTAAACAATGTGAACTTAGTTGAGCCAACTCTTGTGACAACAAAATATTCAAAGAATATGAAAAAACTCGACATAACATTACAAGACAGAACAACACATGACAAACATTTATTAAACAAATTTTGTGTTGTATGATGTTTGATGGAGAAAACATTATTTTGGCAATTTAGAAAAGTTGTGCTGAACACAAAAAGTTGTCCTATGGTTCAATGGAGAACAAGAATATGTCCGGTCCTTTGATCGTTTGTCCAATCCCAATAACAGCTTTCAAATCAAACACAGTCCAGCAGAAATTGTCGTGCCAGTCTCTATTTTTTAGCCGATCAAACGCACCAATTTTTTTTTTTTTTTTTTGACTGCGGTGTGTATTTTTAACTAATGAAACAAAGAAAGAGTGAATGAGAGTGCCGTAGCACACACACACGTTTCCCAAAATCAAAGAAAGAAAGGTTTTGTGGTCTGGCATGTAATACTTTTATCCATTGTGTTAACAACACTCTGATCGGATCGGATCTGATTTCATTTCAGAATCAAATCAAAATCAAATTTAAACAAACACGATCGAACCCTTCTCGCTCCTCTTTTTCCATTTCTAGGGTTCTTCTTCTTCTTCCTTCCTAATCCTATGGAGGATTTACGCGGCACAACAACCTTCTTCGTTTTTCTTCGATTTCCAAATTACGATTGATTGAATTTCAACTGCTTTGGAAATATGGCAGCTTCTCCCGTCGATTTCCTCTTCGGTTTCTTGCTACTTTCCATTACATTATGGTTACTTTTCATGTAAGTCCTTATTCAACTATCTCTCTTTTCTTCGTTTATTCCATTTTCGAATTACTGTACCATATGTTTGTTTAGGGTTGAAATCAATTGGAATAGTTTGTGTTAGTTCGTCGAGTAAGGTGCAGACCAATCAGTTAGTTTCATACTTAGAAACAGAGAGAGAGAGAGAGTATTCTACTATGATGCATGCTTGTTTATTGACTTTTAGAGATAGAGAGAGAGATGGCCTATTCAAAAGTAGAGACAATTCTCATTTTACACGCCGATTTTGTAGGGATGAATTAGGCCCAACTTCAATTCTAAAATGGTATCAGAGCCTCTCCAAGATCCGTTGGGTCACCCGCTACTATAAGCTTTCCGCAATCGGGCCACCCCCACTGTTTATATCCACGCACCATGCCCAATTGTGCCGGGCGTAAAGAGTCCCACATTGGAAGTGAGATGCGTAGAGGCAATCCTCACCTCACAAGCCGGTTTTCTAGGGATGAGTTAGACACAAATCTCAATTCTAAGAAGGACAATGCTCATTGAAAAAGACCCTTGTTGGTTTCTGGGTACACTAATTGATCCTACAAGCACAAAGTTTTTTTCCTAGGATGTTTGAAATGAAAACCCCCAAAGTTTTCTTATCGAAGTTATGTTATATTGATAATATTTTGCGAAGTTCCCAACTTCCCATTAGTTATTATTTTTTTTTTCAAGGTGCAATTGATGATATAACATGCAATGGTTTATGATTAAATTTGCGGTATTTATATGCTACAGTTTATTTTTTATTATGCTTCTTTTTACAGATTTGCCTCTCGATTAATGGCTTGGATTTTGAGTTGGTTATTGGGAGCATCTGTTGGATTTCGTGTTGGTGGATGGAAATGTTTAAGGGATGTTGTAGTGAAGTTTAAAAAGGTTTTTCCTTGCTTTCAATCTCTAAGCTCATTTCATTGTTTGAATTTTGAAGCATTGGAGAGTTTTACAATATTTGTTTTATTAGGCCATAGTTTGAGAGTGTAAAATGCACTCATTGCGGGGGGGTTTTGTTGTGAGAAATGCTGTTAAATTGAATGAAGAATTGTTTCGTCTCTCACAATTTGTGCTAGTTTCCTCTTAAGTAATCTTTTTTTACATAAATTTTTCTCAGCCTCTGAAATATGTGGACAGCCTACTTTTCAGCTGATCGTCATTTCCGTTATACAGCCACACTCTCAATCCTAGTTAAAATACTTTATTTTTAAACTAATGAGGTGTCATGTTTATATCTGCTATCAGATATCAGACTAGTTTCTTTATGGGCTCATGACAATATTTCTGTTGATTTACAACTTGTACAGGGTGCTGTTGAATCTGTATCTGTTGGTGAAATTAAGCTCAGCGTACGTCAGTTGCTGGTCAAACTTGGTGTGGGTTTTATGTCTCGGGATCCGAAGCTGCGAGTGTTAATCTGTGACTTAGAAGTTGTGATGAGGCCTTCAAATAAAACCCCAGGGCAGAAGAAAACTCGGAAATCCCGTGCTTCAGGAAGAGGGAAGTGGGTGATTGTAGGCAATATTGCAAGATATTTGTCAGTTTGTGTGACTGATCTGGTTCTGAAGGTGCGCATCTCCATAAAATTGCATTGTTCTGCTTGTGTGCTCGAATTCAGGCCAACTTTATTTTTTATATATTGTGGTGTGTGTTGCAGAATTTGTTGAAAAACAATTTTAGATCATCAAATTTAAAGATTATATCCTTTAATGATTACACTTAAGTTTAACGCACTGTCTACTTGTAGGTAGGTTTAAGCTAAATTGTAATTTATATATTTTTTATATAGATTATTTTGTTTTATTGTTTCTTTTTGGGCTTTAGTATAATATTTTTGTTCATTGAGAATCTCTCCCGAACATTGCAGACACCAAAATCTACTGTTGAAATCAAGGAATTGAATGTGGATATATCTAAAGATGGCGAATCTAAGTCAAGTTTGTTAGTTAGACTGCAAATATTACCTATTCTTCTTCACATTGGCGAGCCGCGGGTTAGTTGTGACCAGTTATCTAATTTAAGTGGTGGAGGATGCAGTTCTACGAGCCAAGCATCCATTGCTGCCATAGAAATGTCTTCTGTCCCCTTTTTCTGTGAAAAGTTCTCGGTCTCTTGTGAATTTGGCCATGATAGGTATATTTCTTCTTTCCACGTGAATTTTGCCATAATTGGTTTATTTCTTCTTTCCATTCATTTTTTTTAATATTAACACACACTTGTTAGAGTGCTGGTTGGACTAGAGAAAGAGATTTTGTGTAAGATGATCTTAGGGTATGTTTGAATTTCAGTTTGGAAGGGTTCAATTTCAAACATATGTTTAGTAAATTCAAAATGAAATCTAAACACACTAGGCTATCCCGGGTGTAACTACCATAGTTGGAAAAAACCGGTATTTTCTAGGAGAAACTAAAGCATAATGAGATTCTAAATTTTTTAATTTTATATTGTCTATCTTAGCATGGCAACCACCGCCGCGTGACCCATGCGCATACACACGGGTACATTACTAGTTTAATATGAGAATATAATGCCAACTATCGGTTACTGTTGGTTTGGTTCACAATTTTGGTGGTGCACGATATGTACTGAAGAAATTTTCAACTATACAATATGTCAAATGGAACTTCCTTTTTAATCTACAGCCATCATCGATCATCTATTGATTTGCTGATTTATATATTGTTTTTTTGCGTTTCGATTGCGTTGCCTGACTTCAGCTTTGATAGTCTTAGTCTCACTATTCTGTATTGCCACTAGGTTAATTTTGTCCCCTTTCTTTTTGGACACAGGGAAGTGGGTATAGTTATCAAGAACTTGGACATTTCCAGTGGAGAGGTGACATTGAATTTAAATGAGGAGATGCTTTTGAAAAGCAAGAGTTCATCAGAGTCTTCGTCTAACTCTGACTGTGTTATAAGGTCACAAGCTGATTCTGTAATCTCTAAAAAACCATCAAAGAAGCAGCAAACACTTGAAGCCTTCTCCAAGTACAGTTCTATGTTTCCTGAAAAGGTTTGCAATTAACACATACGCTCTGTTTTTATCATCACACTCACATATTTTTGATTACTAAGAGAGAAAGAGAAAACTAGTAGAGAGAGGATATGAAATCTTCTCAAAGACTCAAACAATAAAAACTGTTGACCACATAAGAAACATAACAAGTACATCAGCACAACAGTTGAAGTTTATTTTACTTCAATAATGTCATTTATTGAATTTGAAACTAGCTTAAACTACTTTTTTTTTGTTATGATTTGTTTTTTATTTTGAAGCGTCAATTCATCTTGACCGGATACTAATATAAAAAGATTAGTACTATCAATTATTTTATTATCGCTACCACAACATTATTTATATTTTTCTTGAATCTGTAAGTGTGTACAGCAGTACTGTAACTGCAATAGCCAATTGCCTAGATAGTTT
This sequence comes from Trifolium dubium, assembly GCA_951804385.1. Taxonomy (NCBI): domain Eukaryota; kingdom Viridiplantae; phylum Streptophyta; class Magnoliopsida; order Fabales; family Fabaceae; genus Trifolium; species Trifolium dubium. The sequence goes on along the minus strand of OX638076.1, from coordinate 5,607,557 downwards.
CAAGCTGTTAGCATAACCACAGCTGACAGTAGTTATCATCTAACAGCATTATGTTATTTGCTGTTAGATAAGCTATGCAAGTTATGCGAATGACGAAGGGTGATATATGCAACAGACCTATGATGGCTATCATCAAACTCTTTAAATACTATACAACTTGTACACTCAGTTTTTAGTAGATCAATAGAATATCAAACACACTGAAACTTTCTCTCTAATGTTCTTAGTTTTCATTTCTCAATAGAATCTATAATTTGTTTTCTTCTTTCTTTCTTGTTGGCTTGGTTGAACTTGAATTGTTTGGTTGAAGTTTAGTCTTTTGGTTGCTCTTGATGTTTCTTTGAAACGGGATGTCTCACTTGATGCTCCTTTGACATTTTTTAATATATTGTTATGGAAGATATTAGAAGAGAACACTTCCTTTTTATTTGAGAACAAGGTGGAGGAAAGTTTCACCGCCAGAACATGTATCTGAGCATCTATAAACTAATAATGCAGTTTGAAAAATATGGCGAAAATTCAGTTTTTCTCAAATATCAAGGTTTCGACTGTATGTGGAGGCTACAAGGGAGCCACATTATGGATGGTCTAACGCGGACCAGATATTTGATCATTAGATATATTATTATTGTTAGGGTTAAATAGGTTTTTGGTTCCTATAAATATTTGAAAATTCTTAAGTTTTTAGTCCCTATTTTTTTTTTTTTGCATTTTTTGGTCCTCCAAATATTTCCTATCACAACTTTTGGTCCTGACTTTTCAGTAAAATATTTGTACTTTACATTTTTTTATGAGGTTATGTATTTATGTTTATAATATTATAAAAATCACTCTCACAAAAGTCCATATTTTATTAACAAACGATGAATTAAATATGAATTTTTAAGTGCCAAATACTTAAAAACTCATTTAATTCATCCCTTGTTAAAAAAATTAAACTTTTGCGAATTAATTCATTTTTTAATACACTGAATATGACTGCAAAAAATAATTCAAAATTTTAAGGAATACGCATGAGTTTACTTAAAAGTAGTGACCAAAAGTCGTGGCAGAATGGTTGACAAAAAAGTGCCCAAAAATTTGAGATACTAAATTCGAAATTTCAAATATTTATATGGACCAAAAAATTTATTTAAAACTAATAATTATTTTCAGAATGATTCAAACTACATTTTTTTAATTACAGATAGACCCTTAGGCTTCTCTTGTAAATAGTATTATAGAATCTATTCGCGCTCCTCTGCTTCGAATCTTTTCTCTAGATTATAGACCATCGTACTACCACCATCAAAAACTAATTATCTTCTCCACCAGGGGTCTTCAGAACAACTTACTGCATCTACCCCACTTTTCTATCTCTGCAAACGCACCACAATGCTGCAAATCCAAAACCCCTGTCCCGAAGTCATTCATCAACCACCTCCTTAAAAGCCATTACCATAGGCACCCTTCTCTCTCAACTATCTATATCCTTCACTTTTCTCTTTGTTCCCAGAAACCATTGACAACTCCTAAATGGTGATTCCATAGGTCTTGCTTACATAGTTGTTTGCAACAAAATCCCTTCATCTTCTATCAGGTATTGCAGTGACTGAATATTCCATTCACACTAAGCATTGACAATGCACAAGCTTTTGTTGGCCTTCTTGTGCAGCTAAGCGCTGAGCACACCGAGTTGTCAGCTAATCATAAAATTGCATTATAGAATCTGTTTATCTTTCTAGTGGGTTGTGTGGTGTAATGGTGTGTCTTTGTGCAGATTTTCCCCAACTTTATGCTCTTTATGTAGTGCTTCGGTTATGGGTTTCCTTGTTGTGGATAGGTCTAGATTTTCAAGCCACTTTCATTTTCTTTTTCAGAAATTTGGAGGGTAGACAAACTGCATAAGTTATGATCTTGTTGCTTCAAATCTTGATTCTGTTACGGTTTATGACCTGCGGGACACTAGAATATGGATTTTGGGCCTTCACTTGTAAGTCTCTTGGAGTATGATTTTGTGTGCTTGGTGACTTTTGGTTTCCTTTGAGTAAATTTAATTTGGAAATCTTGGGCCCATTGAAATTCTAATTGAAGTCTTTATCCACTTCATGTTGCTTAATTTGATAACATTTTTGGTTATCTTCATTGTTGGTTTTATTTAATCTAAAGTTGTGTTCAAAATGGGTTTTTAAAATTGTTTTAATGTCAACTGTGAAGCAATTTGTTCTTGATAGGTCGACTTCAATCTACCAAAGTTGGATGTGAATTTTGTGCACCGTGAACATGGTCTTTCTATTGAAAACAACATCACAGGTATCCAATTGATAAGCAACAAATCTCGATCTACTGAGGATGTTGGGGAGAGCACCCGCCTTGATTTTCAACTGGAGTTTAGTGAAATTCATGTATGCGTTTGCCTGTTAATTTTGGTGAAGCTCTTTTGATACGATTTATATTTGCACTTTGTTGTGTTTCTTCCTGACCAATTTTCATTTACCTTATGATATGACAGCTTCTTAGAGGAGCTGGTTCCTCTATCCTGGAGATATTGAAGTTGGACTTGGTTTCTTTTGTGTATATCCCAATACAGGTAAATTATATACAATCATAATCAATGTAGTCAAGATCGAGTGTCTACTCGTAGGGTAGGATCGAAAGAGATAGAAAGTTGAAAACTGAATAATGGATTTTGAACGAGACTTTTCATTCTTTGAACAAGTGTTAGAGTACACCTATTTATGCAAACTTTATATGAACTCAACAGAAACTAATACAACAGAGTCCATTACTGGCAGCTGTCAGTAACTGCTTATATTATAATGAGTGGTGATACAGTTTTCAACAGAAACCAGTACAGCAGAATCAGTTACTGACAGCTGCCTGTAACTTCCTTTAAGAATAAGAGGTGATGCAGTGCTGCACAGTTTGCAGCCTTATCATATACACCAACATTGCATCACTGTAAACTGGTATTACTTCATCTTTACTTTGCCTAGATGAATTTACCCAAAACTAAGTCATAAAATTGCAAACATAAAAAATTTACACTATGAAAAGAAAATTTATTGTAAAGCTAACTTGGTCGCAAAGTGTTTTATCATCTCTAATTACCACCCGAGAGTTTTTGGTGGCTTACACAATAGATGGTTTTATTCTTGAAGTTATCGTGCTTCTGTTGAAGGGGACATGATACCCTAACATAATGCTTCTGCTATACTAGACCTACAACTGACCCTGAATCCTGATATTCTGACAGAATGATCTGAAATAATAAATACAAACGAAGGTGCTAAAATAAAAGCAGAAGTTTCAAGAAAGTTGGAACTTATTTCTTTTGGGTACACAGAAAACTGGAATTTGAAATTCACATTATCATATTTTTCCTTTGCACACACTTCTCAATTTTATGCATGTGTGTATTTTCAAAGGGAGCTTGGAATTCCTTTTTGTATTTTATGTGGGAACTTATTAATATTGTTATTGGGATTTTTCCTCTGTATCAGCCAAGTTCACCTGTTAGAGCTGAAACTGAAATCAAGCTAGGAGGCACTCAGTTTAACATTATAATGAACCGGCTAAAGCCTTTGCTTCTCCTTAATTTGTCAAAGAAGAAAAAAATGGTACTTAGAGAAGAAGCTCCTGTGGTTGTAAAGCCACAATCAACTGATGGCAAGATCATCATGTGGACATGCAATGTCTCAGCTCCTGAGATGACAATAGTGCTTTTCGATATGGTTGGTTCACCTGTGTATCATGTAAGTATTATGCTTATTTGTGTTTTCATTATTGTATAAGTTGCTAATAAAGTGTTAGAAAGTTGAAACATTTCTTGGGAAAATGTTTCTAGTGGACGTTAAAACATTAATACATGGCTAGTTTAATGTCTAATGTGATTTTTTTCTTTGGGGTCTTCACTCATCTTAGCTCTCTCTTTTTGTACAAGAGTTAGTAAAACAAGTGCAACTAAACTAACAGCATTCTAATTGTGCTAACAACAATACTAATTACAGAGTTATATTCTGAACAATTTATTGGGGTTTGTTTTGTACGTTTGAAATTGAAATTCCTTTCATTTAATTTCTTATTCTTAGAATATTGATAACACTTGAGTTTTATTGTTTTAGAGGTAGTTATCCCTGTTTTACATTTTTTGTTTCCTTTTATATTAGCTGTGCAAATAAATTGATATCAGTTTTATTGCTTTCCAATTCTAGGGATGCTCACAATCATCACATCTGTTTGCAAACAACATTTCAAATACCGGGACTACAGTACATGTTGAACTTGGAGAGTTAAATCTCCACTTGGCTGATGAATATCAAGAGTTCTTAAAAGAAAGTGTTTTTGGTGTGGAATCAAATTGTGGCTCCATTATGCACATTGCAAAGGTTAGCTTGGATTGGGGGAAAAAGGACATGGAATCGTCTGAAGAAGATGGTCCTAGGCTTGGTTTATCTGTTGATGTGACTGGAATGGAAGTGTATCTAACTTTCAAGCGAATAGCATCACTCATATCAACGGCCATATCATTTCAAGCTCTATTAAAAACCATATCTGCTTCAAAGAAAAGATCGACTCAGAGCCAAGGCCGTTTGACAAAACCTTCTGGGAAGGGAACTAAGTTGTTGAACTTCAATCTTGAGAGGTGTTCTGTATATGTTTGGGGTGAGACAGGGTTGGATAGTGCAGTTGTTCCAGACCCCAAGCGTGTTAATTATGGTTCACAAGGTGGTAGAGTTGTAATAGATGTCTCAGCTGATGGTACTGCACGCAATGCTCATGTAATGCCTGCTATTTCCAATGAATACCAGAAGCTTAAGTACTCCGTCTCTCTTGAAATTTTTCAACTTAATTTGTGCATGAACAAAGAGAAACAGTCCACACAGATTGAACTCGAAAGAGCCAGATCTGTCTATCAAGAATATATGGAGGAAAATCGGCCAGTAACAAAGGTGGCATTATTTGATATGCAAAATGCTAAATTTGTACGGCGATCAGGTGGCCTAAAACAGATTGCTGTCTGTTCTCTTTTCAGTGCTACCGACATCACTCTTAGGTGGGAGCCTGATGTGCATCTATCCCTAATTGAACTTACATTGCAACTGAAGTTACTGGTACATAAGAGCAAGCTTGAGCACATGGGAGATGCGTCTCATGGACGGAATTCTAATGGAAAACAAGAAGCTACCACTGAATCAGTGCATCTTGAAAAGCCGAAGCAGAAAGAATCAATTTTTGCTGTTGATGTAGAAATGTTAAGTATTTCGGCTGGGCTAGGAGATGGAGTTGATGGTATGCTTCAGGTGCAGTCAATTTTCTCTGAAAATGCCCGTATTGGAGTGCTCCTTGAAGGACTTATGGTTAGTTTCAACGGGGCCAGGATCTTCAAGAGTAGCCGAATGCAAATTTCACGAATTCCCAGTGTCTCTGCAAGTGCATCTGATGCCAAGGGGCACATGATCACAACATGGGATTGGGTAATCCAAGGTCTTGATGTTCACATTTGCATGCCATACAGATTGCAATTGCGTGCCATTGATGATGTCATTGAGGATATGTTACGAGGTTTGAAGCTCATAATTGCTACCAAGACAAATTTGATTTTTCCTGTGAAGAAAGACAGCTCTAAAGTTAAGAAACCTAGTTCTGTACAATTTGGATGCCTAAAATTTTGCATACGCAAGTTAACTGCTGATATTGAAGAGGAACCAATGCAGGGATGGCTTGATGAACACTATCAGTTACTGAAGAAGGAGGCTGGTGAGTTAGCTATCCGGTTGGATTTTCTAGATGAATTAATATCAAAGGCAAAACATGGTCCCAAATCTAGCAACACTGTTAGTTCTTCTCAAGAAGGAAAATTTTCTTTTAACAATATTGAGGTTGATGTAAAAGATTCTTCTACCGTTGAGTCCATAAGAGAAGAAATTTATAAAAGATCATTCCGGTCATATTACCAGGCATGCCAGAATCTAGTGTTTTCTAAAGGGTCAGGTGCTTGTAGAGAAAATTTCCAGGCTGGTTTCAAACCAAGTACTTCAAGGACTTCTCTTCTTTCTATATCTGCGTCAGATTTAGATGTAAGCTTGAAAAGAATTGATGGTGGTGATGCTGGGATGATTGAGGTTCTGAAAAAGCTTGATCCTGTTTGTCTTGAAAATGACATACCATTCTCCAGACTGTATGGGACAAATATCTTCCTAAATACAGGCTCTCTTGTGGTCCAGCTTCGGAATTACACATTTCCTCTTTTCTCTGGAACTTCTGGCAAATGTGAAGGTCGTCTTGTGTTGGCTCAGCAGGTAATATTTATGGAACCTCATTGTCTCCCTTCCTTCTATAGGCACTTTTTTAACTTACTGTGTATTACATATTCCTGTTATTATACGGAATCATGGGCTTGATGTGTTACAGTAAATATCAAGTGTTAGGAGAAAATAAAGTAAATTCAAAGATAAAAATACATCCCTTTGAGAAATAGTTGATTGTCATACTTCCCCCCTTTGGGATAATGCGTTCATTGAGAAGACAGTGGGAAGTCCATGAGCAAAGGATTAGATAACCTCCTAAAAACTCTAACATATTAAAACTAGGAAAAGGAAACTTACATCGTGGAATAGAGTTTTTTCCTTTCATTTTGTATATTCATGTGCACCAAAAAGAAGCTAACAACAAAAGAAATATCCTTGTAAATTCTCGCATTTCTCTGTAAAGCGGCATACAAGAAATTGATTCACTCTGGGCAAATTCAGAAGTTTCTTATTTGTTTGAACTTTGAATGGGTATCTCATTACATTCACTTCATCTTTAAAATCTAAATACTTGTTTTTAGAGTTAAATATGTTTCTAGTTCCTACAAAATTTCAAATTTTTGTTTTTTGTTCTTACAAATTTTTTCTTCGACTTTTAGTTTCCACAATATTTCTGTCAGCAGTTTTAATCCCAACTTTTAAGTCAACTAATGTGTATCCTTTAAATTTTTGAATGAATTTTTTTTTGGAGACATGCCTAGAATATTATATACATCTCTGCACATAAATTTAGATATTTTTAACTACTAATGAATTAAATATGAATTTTTTTAGGCGCCAAACACTCTCGAAATTAAAATAGCGAAAATATGGACTTATAAATCAAATTTTTAGTCTAACAGTAATACATAGTGTATTTTGATTTTTACCTCATTTGTCAAAAAAAAAAACTATTTTTTAGCTCATATATTGCAAAGAGTTCTATGATAATACATAGTGTATTTTGATTTTTAGCTCATTTGGTACCATTCCAATAAAGTCTCAATTTATTGTGATATATTTAGCCCATTTGGTTGCAATCGGCTTCAAATAGTCTTTAAAATTATAAAAGTATAGAAGCCTAGAATCTATCTCTCGTTGTCTCCTGCCTTTAAAAAAATGGATACTTTTAGTCCTCAAAATAGTCCCTATAAAATGGTTACTTTTGAAAAGTTAAATGTCATTTTGTCACAAAGGTAATTTTGGCATTTTATATGGTCTTCAAAATCTATTGAATTAAAAAATATTAAAAATAAGAACTAAAATTTAGATTAAAATATGAAAGAGTATAAGCACTTGAACTATCAAAGATAACCACTTCATTAAATATAAGGAGAAGCAACAAGTTACCAATGAAAATTTTGGTAATTATTTCAGATAGTTTTGTTGTTTAAGACTTGTCATTTATCTAATTACTACTTTATACATATACATGATTGTATATTTCCTGCTACTCATACTGATTATTTTTAGCTACACTTTGTTTATTTATTTATTTATTTCAACTAGGCCACTAGCTTTCAACCTCAAATATATCAAGATATCTATGTTGGGAGATGGAGAAAAGTTCGCATGCTACGATCGGCTAGTGGTACTACTCCACCTATAAAGACATATTCGGATTTGCCAATACATTTTGAGAAAGGTGAGGTGTCATTTGGGGTGGGTTATGAACCAGCTTTTGCTGATGTTAGTTATGCTTTCACCGTAGCACTTCGGAGGGCTAATTTAAGTGTAAGGAATCCCGGTCCACTTATTCCGCCACCAAAAAAGGAGCGGAGTTTACCATGGTGGGATGACATGAGAAATTACATCCATGGAAAAGTTTCCTTACTGTTCTCAGAATCAAGATGGAATATTTTGGCAACTACAGATCCATATGAAAAGGTTGACAAACTTCAAATTGTAAGCAGCTGTATGGAAATTCACCAGACCGACGGTCGTGTTTTTGTTTTTGCCAAAGATTTTAAGTTTATATTAAGTAGTTTGGAAAGTTTGGCAAACCGATGTGGTTTCAAGATTCCAACAGGAGTCTCTGGTGCATTTTTGGAAGCCCCAATCTTTACTCTCGAAGTTACAATGGACTGGGAATGTGAATCTGGAGATCCCATGAATCATTATTTATTTGCGCTACCAGTTGAGGGTAAACCTCGTGACAGAGTATTTGATCCCTTCAGATCGACTTCTCTTTCTCTTCGATGGAACTTCTCTATTAGGCCCTTTCCTCTTTCATTGGAAAAACATTCCCCACCTTCCATTTTTAGAGATAATACAGAAGGAGGTCCTACTGTATTTGATCCTCCTCATGTATCTCAAAATGTTTCACGCATGTCCCCTACATTTAACTTTGGAGCTCATGATCTAGCATGGATATTAAAATTCTGGAGCTTGAACTACAACCCTCCACATAAGCTGCGGAGCTTTGGTCGTTGGCCGCGATTTGGAGTTTCGAGAGTTGCCAGGTCAGGCAATCTTTCACTAGATAAAGTGATGACTGAATTCATGCTTCGTCTAGATGCCACCCCAGCTTGTATAAAGAACATGCCTTTGGATGATGATGATCCAGCCAAAGGACTGACTTTCACAATGACAAAACTAAAGTATGAACTGTGTTATAGTAGGGGCAAGCAAAAATATACTTTTGAAAGCAAGCGTGATATTCTTGATCTTGTTTACCAGGGTCTTGACCTTCATATGCTTAAAGCTTTCCTAAATAAGGAAGCATGTGCTAGTGTTGCTAAAGTAGTTAACATGATACTGAAAAGTTCACAATCTGTATCCACGGACAAAATCACCACCGACAAAGGGTACATTACAGAGAAAAATCGTGATGATGGTTTTCTATTGTCCTCCGATTACTTCACTATCAGAAGACAATCCTCAAAGGCCGATCCTGCTAGGTTGCTAGCGTGGCAAGAAGCAGGAAGAAGAAATGTTGAGATGACATATGTACGGTCTGAGTTTGAAAATGGGAGTGAAACTGATGAGCATTTGCGGTCTGACCCAAGTGATGATGATGGTTACAATGTGGTAATAGCTGATGGTTGTCAACGTGTGTTTGTCTATGGTCTTAAGCTTTTGTGGACCATCGAAAACAGAGATGCTGTTTGGGCTTGGGTTGGTGGCATATCCAAAGCCTTTGAGCCTCCAAAGCCTTCTCCGTCTCGGCAGTATGCACAGAGGAAATTACTTGAGGAAAACAAAAAGCATGATGAAGCTGATTTAGTTCAAGATGATGTTTCCAAATGTTCTCCCACTGCTAAAATTTCTAAGCCTGCCTCATCTCAGCAAGCGGGTACTTCTGGGTCAATTTCATCTCCATCAAATTCAGTTAAGGCGGACACCTTGCTATCTGGTATGTCTTATATGCTTTATGAACTTAATTGCTACCAATTTGATTGGAGACATGTAACACACAATAAATAGATAGTTAAATATACCATCTATTGCTACAAATAGTATTACTGCGTGCAAGATTTTTATTTTTATGAAGCATAAAATATTTTCAATGAATTTTATTCCCACTTTGTTTCCTCTTTTTGGTGCATTGCCAGCTAAGATGGAGAACATAGATGATTCGGAAGGGACCCGACACTTCATGGTGAATGTCATTGAGCCACAATTTAATCTTCACTCAGAGGATGCAAATGTAAGTTTACAAAATGTGGACACTTAAAGAAGCAGGCAGCTTTTGGGTTTTTGTTTTACCTTCAATTTTTTTTTTGAATAAATCCCTTCTTATGATGTCTACAGACAAAGACAGAGTAGTATTCTATTTCTATTTCCATTTCCTGTTTTTACCTTTTATTACAAAATTGTCACTTTGTTTTCATTTTGTTTCCTGTACAAATATTTGAAAGCAGGAAATAATGTAAAAAAAAGGGTGGTAGTTTTGTATATATCTTCGGCTTAAACATCATTTTGGTCCCTGTATGTATACCAAATTTTGCTTTTAGTCCCTGTATGTGATTTTACTCCAAAACAGTCCCTGTATGGACCAAATTTTTTGCTTCTGGTCCCTAAAGAAAAAATCTGCAGGAAAATTCTCAAGTTTCCTGCAGATTTTCCTGCGAATTTTCCTGCAGATCTTTACTTTAGGGACCAGAAACAAAAAAATTGGTCGATACAGGGATTGTTTTGGAGTAAAATCACATACAGAGACTAAAACAAAAAATTCGCGTACATATAGGGACTAAAATGACGTTTAAACCTATATCTTCTCTAATAACAAAGATATTTATTTAATTTGGAATTTGCAATCATAAAGTGCCATAGTTGTCGGTGATTGTTACTTCTTTTACCTTCATGGTGCTTTGTTTCTTTGTTTGATATTTTTATTCATTTAATGATACTGTAGACATCATTCATGGTTTTAAAATAACCTCACTTTTTTTACAAACAGGGTAGATTTCTGCTAGCTGCTGTAAGTGGCCGTGTTTTGGCTCGATCATTTCATTCAGTCCTTCATGTTGGTTATGAGATGATTGAGAAAGCTTTTGGTGCTACGGATGTACATATTAGTGAATACCAACCTGAAATGACATGGAAAAGAATGGAATTCTCTGTTATGTTGGAGCACGTACAGGCTCATGTCGCACCAACAGATGTTGATCCTGGAGCTGGATTGCAGTGGCTTCCGAAAATTCTCAGAAGCTCTCCAAAAGTAATGCGTACAGGTGCTCTTCTCGAGAGAGTTTTTATGCCTTGTGATATGTATTTTAGGTACACAAGGCACAAAGGTGGCACTCCAGAACTGAAAGTGAGCTATTTTATACCTATGTTGCTATCATATAAAATCTTAGAAAAGCTCGTTACTCTAGTTAGTAAATGTCATTTCTCAAGATGGCTCTATTTCAAATGTTTTACTTTAGTTTTAAAAA